>OZ014522.1:77661501-78261501 GCA_963966055.1 Lathyrus aphaca
TAAAGTCTGGGGAGCGACACCGACCCCACACCAGAAGATTCTCTCTCCTCTTATGTCTCAACACCAACCAATTCTCCTATCCTCATTTCCGACACTTCAACTCCTACAAACATCTCAGAAGATCCCCTCAGAACCATAATTGATTTAGAATCCCTAGCATCTACTCAAAAAATAGCCATTCCCAAACCAAAACCAAAACCATCCAAATCAGATGTTGGAAACTGGCAGAAATACAAAAATAGCTAAAGTCTCTAAAGCACACCTGCGTGGAGAATCTGAACCCAGCTGCTTCTGACTACCTCTGGACTCAGTTCAAAACATGGTTTAAGTATGAATCTCAGAATATGAAGGAGCTCAGCTATGAAATACCTCAACAAAATATATAATATTGGTTGATGACACTGAATTTTACCGTATTTTTTACTCTAATTTCGAATGCATTCTAATTCCTTTAGTGCCATTTTGTTATGTTATTACTATGTTTTACTTTCTTTCTAGGTATTTATCCATTTAAGAGTCACATGCGAAGAAACGAAGCAATTCGGATGAAAAACGGGGGAAATAGAGCAATTTGCACACAAGACATTGTCTAACGATTTTGACCATAACTTTTGATCTTTAAATCAGAATGACGCCCCGTTCGAAGAATTGGAAAGCTAACACAGAGAGGTACACCATGGGAAATGGACCTAACACTCATGGCGGGCGCCATGGGGCACATGGCGGGCGCCACCTTCACAAAAACGGTTCCGATAAAAAACAGTTAGAGAAAAGCACCCATGATCACCACTAACTCATATGGAGGGCGCAATGGCCAGGGTGGCGGGCTCCACCTTTTTTTAATGTGTTTCCCTCCCAAAAGAAGTTGGAGGGCACTTCTGTTTTTCCTCTCCTTTTCCCTTAGCTATAAATAGAGTTCCCTTTGTTCATTTCTCTTCATCCAAGCTTAGTTGCAAACTTAAGCCATATATTTTTCAGTCTTGTAAGTGATAATCGATTCACATCTAAGAGTTATCACACCAAAGACCGAGTTCGTAATCGAGTTTGGATCACTTTGGTAGAAGTTAATCCTGCCGCCATTTTCATTTCCAGTTGTACCTGATTCAAAGCCTCCGATTTGGAGCAGGTTTCTATTTTATTGGATTTGTCTTTTACTTTTATTTACTTTCTTGCACCGCTTTTGTTTAATTTACTTTCCGCACTCGCTTTACTTTCTTTTATTTCTCACACTTCCTTTACTTTCCTTTATTTCCCGCACTGCTTTACTTTCCTTTATTTTCCCGCACTTGCTTTAAATTATTTATTTCCCGCACTACTTTACTTTCCTTTATTTCCCGCACTCGCACTTTACTTAATTTACTTTCTGCACTCGCACTAAATACCTTTAATGAAAAATATTAAAATGAACTTTTACTTTACCATGTCTAGCTAATTTTATAAAGGTTAGAATGTAAGGATCATAATTGAACCGATAATCTGTACAATTGTTTGTAGATACACTTAAGGGCTATTTTGACTTTCAATATAAGTTTTCCTATTTTTAAAGTTCCTTTGGGCAAGATCGAAAGCCGTCTGACGTCTATTTAAACTTAATGTTTTTAACTATTTCAAAAACAGCGAAAGCGCTTTGTTTAGTTCATTAGGAGTTTTTAAATTAAAAAGAAAAGAGATTTTAAAACTATTTTCGGACGCTTTAAGAAGTTTAGAGCCTGGTTCGTAAGAACCTCTTTTTGTTAGAAAATCCAAGTAAAAATACTTTTCAACTTAGTTAAGATACTATATTTCTTAAAAATAGATTTACTACTTTAACGCAATGCGCGCCTTTTTATCCGTGACAATATGAGGGTTTGATTAGGGAGTAGAACCCGGTTTTGATTACGCGAAAGCGACAGTTCCCATTAAATTAATTTTTTTAAAGTAGAAAATATTGCACATAAGGTAGTTCTATTAGCAAATACTTGATTATCAATTGATTATGTGAATTGCATTTGAACCTGTCTTTATCAATTAATTTAAATTTATTATTTTATTTATCCTTGTGCACTCCTTAAAACTATTATTTTCAATTGCCTTAGACACACACCATAACAACAGATAACTATAGATTGACATTTGGTATCTGTAGATTCGACAATCTTTTATATTACTCTGACGCGTTCGTACACTTGCGAAAAACACGCATCATTGGTAAAGAACAAATATGGTCTCTAATAATTTATTTTGACATACAAAGAAGTTTTGATATAGAAGCATAAGAAGTTGGCAAACAAATCTCTGATTTGGAGATCTGTTAAGAAGATCAGAACAAGCTTAATTGAAATATCATAAGTTCTGAGATAGAAGCGAAAGAAGATTCGTTAAGAAGCTCTGAATTCATGTATAACGCTCAAGCACCAAAGCTGCAAGATCAAAAGACTCTGATGGTCCAGAATTTGATGACATACTCTGATGTGTTACAAATCATTTAATGAGAATCAAGGAGTAACAACTAGAACCAGACAAGATCTGTATTTTTTGAAAGTGAATTAAACAACCTTTATCAACCTCCAAAAATAACTTGTGTCTCCAACGAATCGAAAAATGCTTCATCTATATAAAGGAGTCATTGGAAGGATGAATAACACACTTGCATGCATACAAAACTTATTTTACAACAAGTTATCTCTTTGATCTTATTTTGTGTAAACATCACAGTTGTGATATTGCTTATTAGAAGAACTTGTATACACACATCTATATTATTATTATTATTATTATTATTGTAATTCCTTGAGTGACTAGGGTTGTAGTCATTAGACTCAATAAGACATTGACAGTAAGTTTTTGTGTTGTAAGAACATTGATTAGTGGATTAAGACCCCGCTTGAGAGAGGAAAATCACCTTGGCAGGTGGATTGAAGTAGTTTGAGTTCAAACGAACCAAGATAACCAAATGTGTCATATCTTTTTAATTTTTTGAAAACTCCAATTCAAACCCCATTTCTTATGTTTTTCTATCATTCAGGCTCAGCAAAGCCAAAAATGAAATTTCCAAAATAATCACGAAAAATGCCACCACAATAAAAGCCATCACAATTACATTTAAGTCAGTCCCTAATGGGAGGATGTCAATGAACAACAATAACCTGATGAGCATGAGAAGAATTAATATTCACCATGAAGGATTTGAGTAAATTGAAATCCATCAAAGAGGAGGAACACATGCAACAAATAATTATTGTCATTCAATTGAGTTTGAGTTATGATGTCAGATATGCTAGCATGAGGATGAAGGATACTATTTTGAAATCTAGCAAAATTATGAGTATGCCAAATAAAAGAACTGTAGACAGAAATACTACTTTATATATTGCTCTCTTGTTACTTGAAATGAAAATATAACCAAGTCTTTATACAAACTTAAAGTACTTTTATTCTAAGAATTAAAATATAACTAAGTTCCATTAATATACCACTAACCTCTTGGCTTTCCACTACAAGAACTCTTTATATTTCCACTGACTTCTAAATTAAACTCACTTAAAATAGCATTTAAAGTTTATTCAACAAAACTCCCCTATAAACCTAAATGTTTCTACCATCCGCCATATCAATTATCTTCTTGCATTTGCCGAAAACTACTTTTGGTAGCGGTTTTGTAAAGATATTCGCAGCTTGATCCTGACTTGCCACATGTGCCAGTTCCATATTTCCTTCCTTCACATGATTTCAGATAAAATGAAAATGATCGTAGATGTGTTTGCTTCTTTCATGGTTCATTGGATTCTTTTCTAACTCAATTTTTGATTTGTTATCAATTCGAATTACAGTTACACCTAGTTGCTTTAGTTCCATTTGGCCCAACAAATTTCTAAGCCATATCGCATGACAAACACACCAAGATGCTGCCACATATTCAACTTCATATGTCGAAAGCGTTACTATTGGTTGCTTCTTAGAAATCCAATTAAACGTAGTATTTCTCATAAAGAACACATATCATGAGGTGCTTTTTCAATCGTCTATATCTCTGCACCAATTGTTGTCAGAGTAACCAATTGATTTGTAGTCGTCTGTTATTGAGTAGAACATTCCAAATGACATTGTTCCTTGGATGTACCTTAGGACTCGCTTCAATGACTTCCAATGTGAATATATTGGCTCCTCCATGAATCGACTTACAATGCTGACACATAACGAAATGTTTGGCCTGGTACATGTAAGATAGTGAAGACTTCCTACCAGACTCTTGTATTTACTCGCATCGACACATTCTCCTATATCAAACTTTGACAACTTTGCACCTGGTTCCATTAGTGTCGAGACCAGGTTACAATCTTTCATTTATTTTTTATTTTTTCAAGATTTCCTTTGCATATGTCTCGTGATATAAAATTCATGTTTCTACTTGCCTAACCTCCAGACCAAAAAAATATCTCATATGCCCAAATTTTTCATCTCAAATTCACATGTCATTGTGCCTTTGAATTCTTCTATCATCTAATTATTACTACCCAAAAAGATAAGATCATCGACATAGATAGCAACAAGCAACATGTTACCTCCATTCTTCTTTACATAAGGAGCATGCTCATAGGGATATTGCTTGAACTCATTCTCCTTGAAATATGTATAGATACATGTATTTCATGCTCGCGATACTTGCTTCAACCCATAAATCGCTTTATTCAATTTTAGTACCTTCTTATCTTCTCCAACTTTCATATACTCGGGTGGTTGTTCAGTGTAGACTTCTACTTCGAGCACACCATTCAGAAATGTCGACCTGTCATCCATTTGAAATATCGGCCATTTGAATTGAGTATCCACTGAGATGACTAATCAAATTGTGTCTATTATTGCAACATGAGCAAATATCTCGTCATAGCCGATTTCTTCCTTTTGCTTGTATCCATTAGCAACAAGTCGTGCCTTATACCATTCTATTCTTCCTTGAGCATTCATATTTTTCTTGAATACCCAATTTACACCAATGGGTTGAATTCCTTTCGATAATTCGACTAGATCCCATATGTTGTTGCGGTCAATCTCCTTAATCTCTTCGTCCAAGGCAGTTTTCTACTTATTGTCTCGCAACGCTTCTTCAAAACTAATGTTTTCAGTATCTACCAAAAGACATACAATGTGTACCTCATTTGTTGAATCATACAAATCTTGCAAACTTCGTATTTTGGGTTGTAGAGGTTCATCTTCATTGTCAAAATCTTCAAGGTCTGTTGAAATGATTGTTAGTACAACGAATGAAGATCCCCCAACTTCAACAAAAACTTCTATTAAATTGTTCCAGTCCCACTTACTTACTTCATTTATTCGAACTTCTCTAGTCACTATCACCTTCTTGCTTATGGGACCTAACAACATGTACCATTTTGTCTTCTCATCATACCCAATGAATATGTACTTCTGACTTTTGTCTTCAAGTTTCATTTTTTGTTGATCTGGTATGTGTGCATAAACCACACTACCAAATACTTTGAGATGCGAAATTGTTGGCTTCTATCCACTCCATGCTTCTTGTGGTATTTGATCGTCTAACTTTGAATGTTTACATCAATTCTGAACATAAATGGCATATTGTACTACTTCTGCCCAAAATTCCTTTGACATGTTCTTGCTCTTAAGCATTGATCGAACCATGTTGAGAACTGTTCGATTCTTCCTTTCAGCCACACCGTTTTGTTGAGGTGAATATGGTGCAATTAGAAATCTCCTTATTCCCCTCTCTTCACAATAATTCATAAAGGCTGTCGAAGTATACTCACCATCTCTGTCAAATTGTACAACTTTGATGTGTCGCCAATTACCTTCTCCATCATTACTTTGAACTTTTTGAACACCTAGAATGCTTCAGATTTTTCTTTTAAACCTAGGTTTTTTGTGAGAAATCATCGATAAAGGAAATGAAGTACTTTTTTTCCGCTGAAGGATTTTGGGGTGATTGGTCCACAAATGTCAGTATGAATCAATTCGAGAATATGTTTAGGTTGATATTCTGCCTTCTTTTGATATGAGGTTCTTGTTTGTTTGCTAAGCACACATTTTTCATAAAACTTTCCTTCTTAGTCCATGTCTGGTAGCTCGTACACAATGTTCCTATTTGATAACCTTTTTAAACCAGTCTAATATAGATGACCAAAACGCAGATGCCACAGTGATGCATTATTTTTTATATTAAATTGCAAACATATTTCTCGAAAGCTTCTCATCTTCAGTTTATACATTCTATTTCTCCCCATTTCTACTTGAGAAATCAGATGCCATAGCTTGTTGTAACTCCCGTTTATTTAATTAATTATTTAATTAAATATAAGTGTATTGCATTGTGTTGATTTGCGGTGATTTGTGTATTTAAGTTGATTTCTGAAATATCGGAATATCATATAGATAATTATATGTTGGTTTAAGTCGAATTTAACTAATTAAGTTGATATAAGTTGTGGAATACGATATAGAATGTTCTTTGGGTATTGTTGGATATGTTGTTAGAATCGTTTGGACCATTTGGTTGATAATCGAAAGTTAATCGATTAAGTCGGGAATAAGTATTTATTCATGAATTATTATTCGGTCAATTTAGCATTGTGTCAAATTAAGTCATTAAGTCGGAAAGTCGAGGAAATAATATTATAAGTGATATTATTGAATTTTAGAGCGTGTTGGTTAATGGGCTTGGATTTCGTCGGAATTAGCAATAAAAGGGGGTTTAAGAATTAGGCCCATTAGTTGATTATTAATTAGATTATTATTATTAATTAAATAAAAAGGAGAAATAGTCAAGATGGAAGTTGAGAAAAGGTTGGAACGAAGGAAAATTGGAGAACGAGGAAAAATGGAGAAAGCGGTTACGAGAAGTCGCCGTCGGAAGCCAAATCGGAAAGTCGATCGGAGATTCGAAGGGGCCATCGATTAAGGTAAGGGTGGGGTTCAAACTCTATACACGAGAGGGTTTGGGATCGTATAATTTTTGTGTTGTCCGTAGTTGAGTTTGTCGAATTTGTGGTTGTGAAATTGATGGAATAATGTTGTTTGTGGAATTTGATGAATCGATGTTGTTGAGTTTTATTGTTAAATTAATTTGATACATGTCGTTGTGAAATTGTCGATTCTGAGAAAAAAAATTAATTTGGGGACGAAAAAACTAATTTATGTATTTTAGGGGTGGCGCAGGCCACCCACTACACAATTAGGGGTGGCGTAGGCCACCCAATATAAAAGGAGAAGGTATGGCGCATGCCATATATCTCATGGCACAGACCATGCATCTCATGGCATGTGTCATACAATCAATGGCACAGGCCATGCTCATGATGTGGCGTAAGCCACCAAGATAATGACAAAAAGGAAATGAAATAAAATAAAATCCTTATTATATTTTGTTTATATTTTGTAGGATATAGTAAATTGTAAATATATTTTTATTATGATACTTTGGAGACATGTAGAAACAAAATATGATTTATAATATAATGCACTAAAGGTAATTAAAATTTAAGTAGTATATGAGCGTATACCAGTATGTTGCAGAATGGTAATTAACTAGTCTTTTGATAAAACAGAGTTTTGGAGTTTGACAGAAAAATGGTTCGTTGAATTTCATGACAGAATAATTTGAGGAAAAAAAGGATTTGTATCAGTAAGCTGGAATTTAACAGATTCGGTGGGAATTATTGGTAACAGTAAAGTAGTAAAAACAATACTGATTTAGTCGACCGAGTGAATTACGCGATAAAATTAGTTGTCCAAAATTTTATGTAGCTCATAATATTTAATAGGTAATTTTATTCGGTCTATTTTGTTGAATAAGTATTGAATGTGTAGATTTTTCTTGTATGTTGAATGTGTCGTTTTGTTCCTGTATTTGGGTATTTTTAAATTGAAGGTCGGAGGACCCATGTTGGTTATTTGAGTTATAGGTTGTAAGACCAATGTTGATGTTAAAATTGTAGGTCATATGACCAACGTTGAAAGTTGTAGGTCTATGGCCAAGGTTGAATCATGTGGAATTTAAGTTGTTACGTTGTTATGGTATGTTGTTTGAGTTGTTAGTTGTTTATTGTTGCATTGTTGGTCTCATGGCATATATTGCATTTCTAAGTTGGAGCGGATGCTCACCACGTTGACCTGGATTGGCAAAATTATTAAGTTGAAGACTTATGTCTTGTAGATACCTCGATAACCTGGTATATTTTAAGTTGGGAGTTTTACTCCAATGGTACCACATGCATATGCATAGTCGAGTCACATCCTGCGTCACATTATTTATGTTGATCATTTTGCCAAGTTGATAAAGTTGTTCGTGTTGCTTGAGTTGATAAAGTTGTTTGAGTTGTCCAAGTTGATGAAGTTGTTTAAGTGGAATTGTGTTGATGATATGATTTAAGTGGATTATATGTTTATGTTGAATAAGTGGATTATATGATTATGTTGAATGATGCGGTTATATGTTTATGTTGAATAAGTTGATTATATGATTATGTTGCATGAGTTGTTTATATGTTTATGTTCATAAAGTCGATTATGTTGATATTGAAAAAGTTGAATATGTTATATAAGTTCTTCGGAGTTGATGAAGATGCCCATGCTAATTTTATAGTTGGAATTGTTTATGCTGATGTGTGAATTAAGCTGATAAAATATGTTGATTGTTTGGGGTGATCGGTAAGATGTTATTGTGAATAGTATGAAAATTATATGATTCTATCTAGCGTATAAATTATCATACTCTTGTTTATATGGTTCGATATCTCACCCCTTTCTGTTGTTGAATGTTACCTTGATTGGTAACGTGCAGGTATTCCAGATTAGAGTTGCTTACTTTCGTAGTCAAGTCGGTGTCGTCGCTCTAATGCGTAACACTCGGGGGGTTAACGTTTGCTATATCGTTGTAGTTTTCCTTGTTGTAGTTGTATTTAAAAGTTCAAGTTGAATAAAAGAATAAGTTGCTATAAGTTGTTTTTCGATTTGAGTAATAAAGTGTTATGCCATGACAATATAGTTGAAAATTATGCACTTATTATTAATGATAAAGATGTCTGGTTTATATAGAATAAATGAATTTTCTATTTGTCTCCCGATTTACATGTGTTATGTATCGATGTTCATGAAATTAAATGAGTTTGTTGATGTTGAAAAATGTAGCATCATGTATTGTGTTGAATTTTGAAACTCCGATTTATGAATTTCCGCCGGGTAGATTTGGGGTGTTACACTTGTCCTTCAAGTGTAATATTTTATCTTTCATGAATATCAAATAACCTTTTTCTGTGATTTTCCCCAAACTCAAAATATTGGTTTTGAGATCTGGTACATAATAAACATCTTGGATTAACCCAATAAAGACATCCTTCTGCAAGTAACAAATCGTACCTTTCCTTCGTCCTTCACTTTCGATGCATATCCGAAAGACACATGACCATCTTTAATCTTTTGCATTTCTTTACATAGTTGTTTGTGACCACACATATGATTACTTGCCCCTGAGTCGAGATACCATATAGTGTCATTTTTCGCGTCTACTTCTTTGTGAGTCATCAGCATAAAACCTTATTCGAGTCGACAATCTCTTGAAAATTGTCCCATTTTACCACAGTTATAACATTTGTCAGAGTTGCAATCCTTCACATAATGATCATGCTTGTAACATTTGATGATGGAGTAGTTCGACCGACCACCTCTTTGACCACGTTCTTTGCCACGCCAATTTTGCTGGCTCGATTGTCCTCTCTCGAAGTTTCTACCTCGACACCTGTTAGAACCTCCACGACCACGTGTTCTTTCTCAAAATTTTTGAGAAAAGATAACCTTTTCGTCTTTGGTGGGCTCCATGGGTTGAACTGTTTCGTCGAGTGTTTCATCCTTCTTTTTGATCTTACGTTGTTTGTGTGCCTCGAGAGAACCAGATAGTTTTTCGACTTTGAGCATTGCAATGTCCTTCGAATGTTCTATCACGCACATAACATTCTCAAAGTTATCAGTTAAGGATCTCATAATCTTTTCGGCAACGCGAGCATCAGTCATCGTTTCTCCATTTCGAGTGAGTTGGTTCACCACTGTTTGCAAATGCGTGATGTAGTCTAATACAATTTATGACTCCTTCATCTTCATTCTCTCCAATTTTCCTCGAAGAGTTTGAAGACGAACTTGCTTGACTCAGTCGGCTAATTTGAAGACTTTTTTTAATGTGTCACATGCTTGTTTCGAAGTCGTTGCACCTGAAATCTTTTCATAGCCCGATTCATCAACAACTCAGAACAAAATGCACAATGTTGTCTTATTCTTAGAACATGTATGTTTCGAAACCTTGGTTTGAGTCGCTGTATACTCCGTGGTATCTGGTTTTGTGAAACCAATTTCGACCGTCTCCCACGAATCTAGAGATCCAATAAGAGATTTCATTTGGATACTCCCATTTTCGTAATTCTCCTTCGTTAATCGTGGTAGCGGAATTTGACTCATCATATTTGCCATTAGCTCTGTTATCAATTTGTTGGTAGAAATACTACTTTATTTATTGCTCTCTTGCTACTTGAAATGAAAATACAACCAAGTCTTTATATAGACCCAAAATACTGTTATTCTAAGAATCAAAATGCAACTAAGGTCTATCAATAGACCACTAACCTCTTGGCCTTTCCACTACAAGAACTTTTTATCTTTCCACTGACTTCTAAATTAAACTCACTTAAATTAGCATTTAAAGTTTATTCAACAAGAAAGAGTATAAACAATGACATCAATGATAATAAGAGAACCTTGAGAGGATGTGTTTTTGCAACATAAAGACCAAATATTATTCATTGAAGAGATGTTGATAGACGCTTTAAGAATGTTACATATTCACTTCCAAAACTTTATCGAATAAGGACATTAGAAGAAAACATGTGAGGTGGTTTCATCAGTCTGCTTACAAATGTTGCACATGTAGTACAAGGTGCAACCTCCGTGTTGCAAGGCCTCATCAGTGGACATCTTATCATGTATTAACCGCCAGGTCAGAAGATATTTCGAGGGAGAGATGTCAGAATTCCAGATACAAATGACCCAATCCAATTTGATCGAATAGTTAGACTTGAATCTATAGACTTCCTTCAACGTGAGCTTACCATTAGAGGAAGAAGGTCAAACCAACAAATATGAAATATCGAGATTGGGAAAAACAAGAGCAATATCATTAAGAAGGAAATGGAATAAAATGTGCAAATGAGCTGAAATAGACCAGTTTCCATTATGCAGAAGATCAAATCACGTACATATGAACAATATCTTAAAGTCTTTTAATTTAAGATTGACTAAGCCATTTAAAATATATCAGATTCTTGTAATTTAAGTTAATGTTTGAATTTAGCTAAATAAAGAGAGAATCATATTTAGTTTTATGCATAGAGATGTCAATTTGTATATGATAATGAGATTGTCTGGTTCGAAATGCAAAAATAGGAAATTTCTTACCCAATGACGAAGATAGAAAATAAAGTTTTCTTTAAAGTAATTTTGAGCTCTACAACATAAATTTCATCCCACAAGTTCTTAGTCCTACCTTGATTAACATAAAATCTTTAAAAATACAAAATTTTAAATTTTTATGTTTTTATCATTAACTTATTAACGTCAATAAAAGTGAAAGATATAAATAATAATTTAAATTTTTTAAAGTTTGAAAATTTTACTGGTGAGAACTTTCACGGATTGTTAAAATAATAATTTTTATATTTTTTTGTTATTTTTTTATTTTTTTAATATAAAAGAAAAGAAAAACCAAAGTGTCTATTAAACGATCGAAAACCACATTGTAGAGTAACTTTTGACACAAGAAAGGTGTGCACAAGCACACAGTGTTGTACCATAACACCGATAGAAAAAGGAGTTGATAGTGGCATTACCACTATAGCATGCGACTTTTTCCCAGCCACCTTGCGCACAATAAATAACTCACCTTGCCTCTCACTAGTCACTTCTAGTACTAGTTTATTCAAAATCTCCTTCCCAATATCACTTTCAACGCTCTCATTCATTTCTCTTGTTTTATCTGTTGAATTTTCATACAACCCCACTCAAATAGATTTCATCACAGATTCTCACCTATATTTTGAAAACGATATGTTTCTTACCACCTACATAGATATTTCTCATCCGAGAGGAAACCCTAACCTAACTGACAAATATCGATATATTGATGACCTAGTTGACTTTAGTTATTAAAACTTTTCAGGTTGAGACTTGATTTAAATATTTGTACAAGAATACAGCTAATGAGTGACAGGAATTTGTAGTACTATGTTGGAAGAAGGGTGTTAGTGGAAGTGAAAAGTCTTACAAAAGAGACAGTTCAACAGTAATGTTCAATGTTTTATAGGGTAAACCATTATTATGATTCTGTCTGACCTAACAGGTTAAGAACCAAGCAAAAGGAGTTTTGTACCAACGTACATGAGGCAGGCTCCTTTGGAAAATTATTAGTAACTAGCATTAACTTTCAAGATTTTATGGGTGGGAAAATATTTGGTCAATTAAAATGATATTAATAACTATTTTGAAACTCAATACTTGGAAAAAATGTTACAAAATAAAGTGTAAAATAAACTACTAGAGTCCACTTAAGAACTCTATCAAAAACAGAAAGGAGGCCACTTTTTTTTCCTTCTTATTTAAGTTGTATTAAATATTAAATGAAATTCTATGCAAAGATTTAAATACATACACGAAAAAAGTGTCTGATAAAGTACAATAATAACTAACTAAATAGTCTTAAATAATATTAATTGTTAGTTGATTTAATGGTGATTGATATTAAATTTGATAGAGAGAATCACAGTTCAATTCCTTACAACTGTAATCGAAAGAGGATTAAAATCACTAGATGTTAGAATTAAACCCCAAATCAGATTAGATGGTCCAATGAATCAAATGTTCTTAAAAAAAGAGGGTCTCAAGAGTTTGCTCCCTTGAGATCCTGAGTTCGAAGGAGTCTATGATCAATTCTCGGAGGCTATGTGGGACGAAAATTCTCGAGTGGATTAATCGATACGGAAGGAAGGATACCATTCTATAAAAAAAATCACAAATCAATAAAAACAAAAGATTGAAAGAGAGAATCAAAACACATTGTCAATCAAAAGTCTCATCAAAATATTTCAAATGAATTTTAAGATATTAGTTTAACAAGCTTATAAAAACACTTTTTTTTTTTAAAAAGCCATGGAATTAAAAAACCCGAGTACAAGGGTACCCGAACCCTTACAAAACGATCAACTTTTACAATTCTTCAAACATTTTAATTTCAATCTATTTATGATTTAATTTCTCTTCATTTTAATACATGAATAACTCGATTCTAATGCATTTGAAAATATTATTTTCTCACATCACACTCTTAGATAATCTCTAATAATCTATTATTTTATCTCACTCTTAGATAACCTTTAATAATTTTTTGGTTCCTAGGATTAGGAAATTTTAAGAGTCTAAATATTTGTATTTGTTAGATTGTAATTCATTTTAGTTTCATTTAGGTGTAATTAGTTTGTATTTGAATTTCATTTAGCTTGGACTTGTGTTATAAACTAAAGCTTGGTTTAAGTTTTATTAGAGATTTTTTTCATTAAGTGTAACTGTTTTCATTTAATAGGAAAAGTTAGTTACAATTTTTCTCTTTTCTTGTCTTCCATCTTCACCATGCTTTATCTCATTCGCCTCATAGATGAGGCAATATCAAGTTTTTAGAATTGCAATTATCCACCAGCTTCGTGTACCTCATGGGATTTCAAAGCAATAATAATTTCAAATTTAACCATCAACTACCTTGTTACTGTCTCTTTTTTGGAGTTACTCTTTGTAACACCCACTTTTCCCAAATTTAAAAATTATTATTTTCTCAATAAAATTAGAGTTTTAACAAAAGTGAAATGCTACTTTTTTCAATAAAAACCAACAAACATAGTTCTTTACAAAAAATAACGGAAGTAAATAGTTCATCATAATTATTTTTATTAAAACAACGGATAATCCCATTTTTATTCATCATACGGCAAATGCCAATAATAACATAATCACCAATCCTCTTATTATTATTTTCCACAAAAGTTTGATACATAACTAATAACAATAATAAATAAACATCAAAATCCCTTAATCCCGTGTTACATATCAGAGCGACTCCTAGGACTCGATCAAGCAACTTGTACTCTGAGCGTACTCAAGTACCTGAATCATCTGTACTTCCAAAGAAGCACATACGCAACAAACAACAAAGGGGTGAGAAAACAATTTGATATATTAACGGTGCATTTAACATCTTACAGGGTAATCTCACCTCCATTAATCAACACACATCATACATCATTCAATCAACCAAATGTCTCACACAATTCATCAACACATATCATAGATCATTCATTCAATCATATGCAAAGTGACTACATGACACAATGCAAATGCGGTACCGACTCAACAATGATTCATCAATTCAAACCCCGGATACATCGCTTACGTTCCTACTGAGACACAATCATCCATGCACCAATGATTCACAATGAATATGGATAATCACTTAAGCTCCATCCGAGACATGATTATCCCAACCACCATACATGCATATGAAAAACTCGATTATGCATACCAAAATACATGCACGAACATAATCATACATAACACGATCCTCCTTATCCTCATAAGTTACCACACACCCCATCATATGGGTTGATGGGCTAAAGACGTATCTAATTATGTGTCTAGCGGTATCTTAACTGCAAGTGCACAGCCTATCGAAGTAATATTTAAGATTATCGATCCACAGGGACTCTATGGTTACTTAGTGCTAGAGGAATTTCTAGTTTAGCTAAGGTGAAGGGTTGTCACGATTTTTTTTGTTGTTTTTAAAGATTAAAGGCGGGAATTAAATTTAAGTTTAATAAATAATTCTAAGGCGGTCGGTATGTAATTATGCTAACTTAGGCGGGTCAATCTACCCTAGGCTTATAAAGATGTTTCACTTAATCTATTCTGTAGAGGTTACCAGTTTAAATATCTTTAACTCACACTCTCGTGGTCTTATCTCAGATCTTACCCCTAAAGTCCTATGCCTGCTCTCGCTAGCCCATAAGTGTTTAGAAATAATTTTTGGAAACTTAGTAATTCTAATTTATTTTAAAGCGCTCTCGCTGTGTTTAATTTAAATGCCTAACTTTAGCTATCTGGTTAGAATCTCACACTCTCGTGGTCTTGACCTAACCTAATACACTTTCCTTACTCTCGTAACAAAAAGGTTGATTTTATAATAAAAAGTCTCAGCCAAAATATTAAGCTCTTAATTATTTTAAACCTAGAGTTGATTTTACCGATTTAGTTTGTTTTAATTACATACCGCCCTAAGGTATTTAGCTACTCATTATTGTTGAACCAGACAGAGGCAGAGAAACATAAAACGAAATATGCATGGCAGAAAAATAAATATTCAACATAAATATAATTGCAAATTAATATAAACCTGGATAACAATAAAAGTGGCAGACTCCTTCTTCCACAGGCCGGAAAGTTCGGAGTATTGATCGGAATCGGAAATAAATTCTAAAAAAATCTGAAGGCTTTGAAACAAATAAATTTATAACAATTTCCTGATGTTGGAAATTGTTATAGGGTTGGTTGGGATACAAGAAAAATAAAGCAATGAAAATAATGCTGGAAAAATATAAAGGGTATAAAATAAATCGGCAGAGCTTCCGCAAGAAATTAAAAACTAAAACTCTGTAAATTGTTCATACAAATTAAGCTATTTATAGCAAACTAAATGGGCTTGGTAGTTGGATTGTTGCTTGGGCTTCGTAGGAGAATGAGAGAATCCAGGGACGTGTGAATACTGGGTCAGCTGGAAAATAGGCACTTCATGCAGCGTAACGTTCATGACCAAGTCTTCAGTCAAATAACCTAGTTTTCCCTTGTCACGGTCGTGACAAGGGTGTCACGTTCGTGTTCCTTGTATTATATGTGTCACGGTCGTGAGGGATATGTCACGGTCGTGAGTGCTCCTTTTTGAGTGTCACGGCCGTGACACCTAGGTGACGACCGTGAGTGTAACAAAATATGCAGGTTTTGCAAAATTCCTCATTTCTTCATCTTTTAACGGTTGTTTTTGCTCATTTCACTCGTGGCTCTTGATTTAGCTCTGTATATGATGTACCTGCAAAATGGCAAAGAAAACTCGAGGAATCGGGTGTTAAAACGACAATTATGCGATAAAACGGTATTGAAACATAGCAATATAATCGATACATTTTCTCGTTATCATGGGTCACATAAAAATCAAACAATATTCAATACACATTATCAATACAATCCATATGGTCCATCATCAAAAGTTATACAAATCAACATAAGCACATATATCCTTACACACTAACTACTGTTTATCGTATCCTATGAACCCTTCATTAATTGCATCCCTAACTATACCTCATATAATTGTCCAACATAACACGATCCAATTGATCCATTACAAAATCATATAAACCAACACAAGTATATAGAACTTAAACACTAATTATTATTTGTCGTCTCCTAGGAACTATCCATTAATATTATCCTCAATATCTTAGAATAATGGGACAAGTATTGAACAAGAAATTGGGACAAAACCATCTTAGAATACGTGAAATTTCCCAAAATAGAGGCCTGACACGGCCCCTTGTGTCACCTGACATGACCCGTGTCACATGGCCTGAACTCTTCCTTCAAAAATCAAAATCACGCAAAATACAGAAGGCTGACACGGCCGCCCGTGTCACGTGACACTGCCCGTGTCAGACCACCTGTAACCCAAAAATCCAAAATTCAACAATTTCCATAACTCAGAAGCCTAACACGCCCCCCCCCCCTGTGTCAGCTGACACAGCCCGTGTCAGGGACCCTGCGACCAAAAATCACTTTTTCCCCCCAAAAATCACTTTATTTTCCAATTTTCATACCAGTTCAAATTTTGCCTCTTATATCTCACTTTAATCATCCAAAACAGTCCTAATATTGTTATTATACTCATTTTATACATGTAACACTACATTATCTTTTCAATATAATATTACAAATCAATTTAGGGAATTCTAGGTTTTACTCCATCATCCCAATTTGTATCGACAACACTTTCCATAGGACATCTTTTATACCAAACATATCATCCAATCCAAACAACAAATTACTCTCAATGCAAACAATCAATAATAAGATTCACACACTTATCACAATTTCATCAAATAAACCAACATCACATAATCCCTAAGAGAGTAAGGAACTATCGACTACCCTTTCATGTTAGATCACCAATATAGAACCTTTTCCCCCCTTACCTCGAATTCAATCGATTCTTTGAACAATCTTGATCCTAGAGCTTTAGGTCTCTTGCTCTTCTCTCCCTTTTTCCCCTTTCTCTAGAGCCAACTTTTTCTTTTTAGAGAAAACACGATCTGAGAAAAATGTACCCATTTCCTCATCTCATAAAACAATCCAATTTACTACCTTGCCCCTTAGACCTCCAATTTTATTATTTTATTTATTTAATAACAATATTCCAATAATATCATATTACATTATATTATTATTTAAATAAAATAATTCTTCACTTACATTTCAAAAATACCACTTATATTCATAATAATTATTTTATTAAATAAATTATGAAATCAAGGTGTTACACTCTTCATTAAAATTAATCAAGTTCAAACAATTTTTGAACCTTGACATAGGTAATGAATTGATGAACACATATTGTCTTCTAAAACAACCTTTACAATCATAATCTCCTTCCATTCAATTATAACTTTAATGAAGTGAAAAAAAGTGTTAATATACTTTGTCTTCTCGTGATACATTTTATGATTAGACAAATGAATTTTACTTTGATTATAAAAATGTATATTTTCACATTCTTAAGTGATTCATAACTCTCCAATCATACCTTTTAACTAAATGGCTTCCTTGTAGGTGTAAGTCCGAGAGACCAATAATTTTATTATAAATTTTTCCTTGTATCAAATTATCTAATAACAATGATAAGACATTTCTTTATTATATTTTTTTAAAGTAATTATGTCCCTAGATTAGCTAGTATCTTTGATGAAACATCAAGTGTGACTTAACTGTGAGATCCTTTTAATCATAAGGCAATTATTTGTAAAGTCTTTGTAGTCAAACTTTATTGTGAAGTCAGAAAATATTAAAGCATTTAAATTATTATGTGACATCTCATGATCATGGACAAAGAATTATCAAGTATTCACATAGGTATAAATATTAGGAATAACATTTATATTGGATTGACCAACTGTGAGAATATTATATAGAATGTTGTGTTGGTGTAATAAGTTATTATCACACTGATAATGATGTATACCACCATTCGAACTAAAATCACTATGGACCCTAGATGTAGAGTTGAGTTCTTTATTTTTGTTCAAACATTATTTATAACAAGGTATAGAGAATACTGACGGGTACTTTATAAATCATGTTGAGGGACATGAGTAACATTGTTGAAAATCGCCCATCCTACATAACATGATAAATGTCTAGAGATCCAATATCAAACTAGACATAATTTATATATTATAGTCAATATAGACATTAAGGATAAAAAGGTAAATGTACACATAAACATTATCATTGAATGAAATATGTGGTTCTCATATTTGTACTAATCTGTGGGGATTTAAAAGAAGTGGAGAAATGGAAAAAAAGGTGAAATTGATCTATAAGTTAGAAATAGAGCAAAGGTGAAATTTATCAGTCCGTATCATACTTTGTATTTTTCCAGCTCACAACTTAGTATTTTTCTAGCTCACAACAATGCTAGCTTCCAGACTGATAAAAATGACTTTAGCTTGCAATATAGTTTTTTTTTTGCTTAAATGGTAATGTTGTGAGTTGGAAAAATACAAAGTATGATACAATTGTCGATTCTAGATCCAATGATGAGTATATTTCAGCCTAAAATATAGAAAACAAAGTTGTTTGGATCAATAAATTCATTATAAAAATTGACATTGTCCTTAGTATTATGGACCCCGTTGAATCTATTGTGACAATGGGACCATCACACAAGCTAAGGAGCCTAGATTTCACCAAAGATCTAAACACATACTTAGGCATTATCACCTTATTAGATAGATAATAGATAGAGGAAATGTGAAGACATGTAGAGTACCAACACTTTACAATGTCATTGACTCGCTGACAAAACCTCTTGTGCAATAGAAGTGTGATGGTCATACTAGTTCGATGGGTATTAGGTGGTGCCTAGTTAGATCTATTGGTAGTGGGATATTGTTGGTGTAAGTTTTAGAAGCCAATAGTTTTATTAGAATTTAATACTTCTATCAAATTATCAAATAATAACAATAATAAGATATTTATATATTATATATTTTTTCAAAATAATAAAGTCCATAGAATAAAAACTCTGATTGATGAAACATTAAGTATAACTTAATCATGAGACTCTATTAAGCATAAAGACACTATTATTAAAGTATTTGTAGTCAAGTGAAATTTTGTTCCTCAGGGGAGAGATGTTGGACCAGATGTTGAGACAACTTTTCCAACTTTTAAAACCAATTTAAGAACAATTTGACAACAATAATAAACAATACAAAAAACAACACAAGAAAATGGTAACCCAATTCGGTGAAACTAAACCTATGTCTGGGGGGGGGGAACTCTACCCAATAAAGGAAATCCACTATTTTGAATTAGTATAATTATTCTTATAGGAACATCAACCCCATGATGTTCAATGCCTCTTCCTAATCCTAGTAACTTTCTATTTAGGTCTCCCCTGAAATATGAGAACTTCTCTCACTTTATTTTAATAAATAATCCTAAGTGACACACTAAATAAAAAAATCACAAATCCCAAGTGATTAACATAATAATAACTCTATTGATTGATGAATTTTCAACTCAACTAACACAAACCAACAACTATGCAAAGTTACTAAAACACAGAATGGTGTACAACAGTAAATTCAACATTAATCCTTATGAGGGTATTAACTTGGAATACAAGAAATAAATAACTCACAAACCCTAGGCACTAAGAGCTAAATCTTGTACATAATACTCACAGGTAAAACATGAGAATTTAGTCTCCTTATATAACAATGTCTTCTGGGCTTTTCCTGATGGATCTCTTATTTAAATTCGTCTAGAATAATAGAGAATCTTGTTTGACTTAGTAACTGCATAAAAATATCCAAAAGAGATGACTTTTTACATTCAAATTCAAATTTAAATCTCTATTAAACTTTATTTGATCTTCAACATATCAAACAAATTAACCATACATTGTTAACAAATCTGATTGAAATCCAATCAGAAAATTCGCACCAAACAACATCCCTTATGGCCCGCTGACAAGGCAAAATGTTACACTGCACATGATGGAACATCGTGTTCCATATGTTTCACCAGTACATCAAAATTAACTCTTATCCATGAATTGCATATCTTTTTTGTAGAGAAAGTCATAGATAGAATAATTCTAAACCAAACTGCAATACCATTTGTCTATTGCCAGATACCAGATGTTGTAACACACATGTTGGAACATCATGTTTAACATGTGTCCCTTCTGCACCAGAACCAACTTGATTAAATCCATGTTGGTTTTAACAATGCATTCAATCTCAAAATGACCAACAATTTCCTCTTTTGGAAAATTTTGGCAAAATAACCATTCAAGCAGAAAAAATAACTAAGTATCAATGATATACTTACACCAACATCAGAAGCAGTAGAAGAACCAAACACTAAATATTAGAGCATACATCAGCAATAACAAAAGCAACACAAATCAAAGCACAATTCATAAATCATGAGGTAGTTACACACACACACACACAAACACAATATCATGAGTTTGTTACACATAATGCTCTATAAACAAACAACATGAAATCATTCAAGGTGAGGTAGCCACGCATTTAAACAAAGTTAGTAGTCAGTAATAAAAGGTCATAAGCTACTACTAACACATATCAACACACAAGTTTGAGAACCAAATGTCAAGCTAAATGCTTCAACATGTGAGAACACAGGGATCAAATGAGTTAATACCACACAAATAAGCTATTTCTATGCACAACAAGATATATCACATTAGCATAAGATCCGTATACATAATAAATTCAATAGTCACACCACTCAATTACACCATTATACATGTCATTACTTGCCCATTTTCTTCCATAATTTGGCAAGCTCCATTAGCATAGTTAGAAACAAATTGGTCAGTATTAGTCATGAGCAGATTCAGTGAATTTGTCAGTCAAGAGCACCTAAAATTAGGTGTAAACACTATCAACAACAACCACGAGAACAAATGTTGAACAAAAGGCAAGAACATCAGGACTGAAGCTAGAATAACTCTTGATGAAACAACATTAACCCAAACTTCATCATCATCTGAGTAGGTTTCAACTTCAATGCAAATCCAATCTTCCAAATATCCTTTCAAAGCAACTATAGTAGAAACTTGGACTTGACCAAACCATGGATTTGAACAAACTTGAAACAAATATGAAGTTTATGAGAATCCAACTAGTATGCACACCAAAATGTCACACAACATGTTCCATACATCTTGCTATCCACTTTTCCTATCGAAGAAACAATATTCCCCTTTGGATTTTTTTTAGGAAAATCACAAATTAAACACTTCTTCAAGATTGCACCAGCTAGTTCACAAGAGAAAATATTATCAGAGATGTGTGCCCTTTTCAAGTGTCCCCTTTTATTTTTCTCCCCCTCATTTCCTAAAAAGAGACAAATGACATATGACCACCATCAATCAAACAAACCAGCAGTATATCCTACAGATAGACATAATACTACACACATTCCCATAGTCATTCTTTAGATAACAACAACAGATAACTACTTTTGAACATCGGATCGAGGAAACATCCTTTCTTGAGTATCATCATATCATTATCTCCCCTTAATTTTCTCAAAGTTTGCAAGAGGTACAAAATTAACCCAATATGGGCACAAGTACTAGATAACAAGAACCTAAGAGCACATACAACATACTTGTAGTAGCACCAACAACCAGTTGAGGTGACAAAGTTCCAACATTTCTCAATAAAAAATATCAAGTTCATCAATAGGTTCACAAATGTGTAACACAATGTCAAGGATATCTTTCCCATGAAATAGCTTGTAACTGAAATTTAGCAACTCGTGAGGAATACCATCATTCTTAATCATGAATGGGCAGAAGTTGCCGGCATGATGACTTTATGTCCCAAAGAGGAGGGACACGCCCTTGATTTGAGGTGGCCCTTGTGGAAGGAAAATGAGGAATCCCTTCTTTTGCAACCACCGATATGAGATCACTTGACACATTCCTGCTGATTGGTGTGAACTCAATTGTTTTTTAGTCAATGAGTTCTTGGACCTGATATTTGAACCTCTTATAGTTTTCACATTGTGCCCGGGTGTACCAGAATGGAAATCACACCTAGCACTGGCGTCAAAATCTGGAGGAAGTTTCGTAGGCAGGGTTACCAAAGTGACGAGTTCAACCAGTTTGAGTTCGAGCAAAAAAGGAAGCAACTACGCATATGACACTGGGATCAAATAAAACTTAACCTCAAACTTCTTCGGCCTTTGTTCACAGTTTTTTCCCTTAAACTTCCTTTGGGGAACTGGGAGCAAAGGTTGTGGAGAACGTCTACGAAACATTCCCTGGTCTCGGGAACACCCCACTGAATAGGGAGAAGCAACAACTTCGGTAACAGCAACGGGAGCATAATAACATTCTTCCTTTAATACTGCCTATGGAACCTCTGTGGTATGGTTCTCCTGATTCTTCAATTGGTAAACTTTTTCTCTCAGTAGATTATGATCAGGAGACAAGGCCTGCATGTCCACCATGAATTGTCCCATTCAGATCTTCATTTCATCCATTTCCACTCGGAGTAGCTCCATGTCCATACCTTGATGATTGTGATTCAAATTTTCCATTGTGTCTGAAGAGAAACCAAATCAGGATAAGAATCTTCCCCCGAACATTTGTCATGAATGCAAGGATGTATGCAGATGTAATGGTCGGTTATTTCCAAGGAGGTAAGATTCAGGTGTGAGATCCTCGGAAATAACTGAACATGAATGTTGGAATGCCATGATGATCATTATTGCATATACTGAACATTGTTGTGTTGTCTCTGATTTTCCTGTCAAGAATACTAGATCATAAGTTCGTGCCGACGGAAAACCCAAGTATCAGAAACAAGGTAGGTTGAAGGTCAATTTTCCTGCAAACCTATAAACAGTCCCCCACCTCACAGGTATGCTTCGGGTCAGACATCATATGACTCTCAGGGACGAATAGGGATAATACGTTCACCATCTCCGAGAAATGGTTCATGACCAAATCAGGGAATCGGTTAAGCATTATCGACTATCTAGGGAGGTCTCACTTGAGTTCGATAAAATAGGTCATCTTATGCGAGTTCCCAGTGGACCCTCGGGTGCGAATGGGTTTTCCATTAAACATGGTCTGCCACTGTCACCACTGGAGAGAGATGTTTCCACAAAGGTCCTCAATGATCGGTCACCAGAGTCAAACAATTCTCAAGGGAATGCCAAGGCTACTGTAGAAGTATATAGGACGAATGCACGCCTAAGAGAATCTCCCATGGGTGTGGGTTTCATGCCATTACACATGTCAAGCGCCACGCAAGTGTACATGACTTCCACTCTAAAGCCTATGCATATACTCAAACCGGGTGCTTATCTTATCTCAAAGTAACTCCCTTCTGTCGCTCCCTGGATTTTCATCCTGGTACAAACGCGAAAGTGGCGCGAAAGAGGTAGAATCGCCAGCCAGGAATTTTTATCCCGAAGGAATGGTAATGCTGCACAAACCGGAAAGAAGGAAAGAACAAGGTCTTACAAACCAAAGAGATTGGATAAGGGAGTCAGTTACGACCTGAGAAGGTATTAGCACCCCAGGTCATCCGTCGTACCCGACGAGATCCATGCTTGCTTGAATTGTTTCAAAGGGTGAGAATAAAATTGCTGCTGAACAAATGAACTGCTAACTGAACTGGAACTGAAAGAAGGAAAGGGAACTGAAAGAAAGAGAGGAAAATGTAGGGAATATAAAAGAGTGCTCGAATAGGCCATACCCTGTTGCCTATGTACCTCATTGAGAAATGAGGATCAGAGACGACGTAGTTCCCCTATGTCTATGCTCAGGTGTTGCAGGCTCGTCTAGTACGAGTGTGTTACCGTCTTGCAAATGCGACACGTAGGAGAAAGTTATTTCGTTATGAGTGAAGAGACTAGAAGAGAATTCCCGCAGGAAAGTTGCTTGTTGTTGGTTTGTAGCTTTTAGAAGCTTTTGTTTTGATGTTTGCATAGATGAGTGTACCTAAGTCTTACTTAATGGGATGTGTACTTCTTACATCATCCCTAAATGGAATGGATAAGAGGCACACCTAACAATGGGAGAAATTGCCAAATCTAGTTCGACAGATGAAGGCTCAGATGCACTATCCTACTTAACTTTATTAAGTATTTTTGTGGTTTTTGATTAAGAAGTGTCTTTTAGCTTTTTTTTGTATGTAATCTCATGCTAAGACCTATTCATCATGATAGATACCTTACACCTCACCCCAAAATGGGATGTGTGCAAGGACCCCATGGCAAAGTCTCTTGTCACACGAGAAGACTTGTCACTTATTAAGTGTTTTGAAGTTTAAGTTTGAAGATGAGAAGAGAGAGCTCCCAAAGAACCAAAGGTATGAGTCTAAAGGGGGACTAATGATCCTAAGTATTTTAATGCATGGATGAACCTAGGTTAGTGAGGTTTGAATTCTATCCTAATGAAGAAGAATGAAATAAGACAAAGAAAAATAAAGGATAAAAAGGATTCAACTTACTTCTTAAGAGAAGATAAGTTGATCCTAAAGGGGGTGAAGAAGAAGTTATGCAAAAGATGGCCTAAGCACATCACAAAGACAAGTATGAAAGCTTAAAAGAAGAGTGAAGGAAGAGGTTGTGTGTGGAATACCCTCCCGCAAACATTACTTACCATAAACCCCCTACAAATTAAAGGTTAGATAAACAATGTATATTGAAATCATCAAATAAGGCAAAAGCACAAGTAAGGACTAAACTAGCTAAGGAAAAGCATTAAATGTTCCCTAAGGCTAAGTCCTAAAAGTAAAGGATCTTAGATGATAAAAGCTTCTAAATTAAGTAGCTAAACTCTATTAAAGTGTTCTAAGGTTACAAGACCAAGCACTAATAAACTATGCCCTAATGAAGTACTAAACCCTAAAGAATTTCAAGATGAAGTTAGATAAAGAAAGTTGAATGAAAGTGCAAGGTAAACATGCATTAACCCAAGGTTGAATGTTAAAGTCAGAACCTAACATCAATTAAAAGTGTCTCAAAAGGTAAACAAAAGTATGAACAAATATATTCAAGTGTAAGAGATTGAATGAAGAGAGAATGAGAAGAAATGGACACATGGTTTCAAAAGAAGACAAAGACTTAGAATAAAAGTCAAACATGAACAAACAAATGTGAATCTCCCATAAAAAAACCATAGGTTAGATAAGAAGATAATATGAGGATTTGAATCAAAAGTTAACCATAAAAGAACAAGTATGAAGTGTTTTTAGGGTTAAGGTACAAAGAAGTTGGAATTAGAAGTTCTTATGTACAAAAAGATACCAAAAGGAGTAAATGGACTTATGACTTGGTAAAATGAGATGAAAATGGATATGGACTCACTATTAGATGTATAAGAAGTGTACAACATGAATACAAGACTCACAAAATGATTCTAGAAATGTTAAAGTGAGGGAAGAATGTGAATTAGGGCAAAAGGAACACATATGAACAAAGTGAAACTTAAAGTACAAGTAACCCAAAAAAATAACCCAAGGACCTATAATTTGCACACAAATGACTTATAAACATCAAATGGGATCTTAAGAACTCAAGTAAAGGATCTCTAATGAATGGCATAAATGCCTTATCAAAATTGTGTTAGAAGGATGAGAAAAGAATGACCAAAATGTGACTTAAGAAAGAAGGTACCACAAAAATACCTAGGGACATGAAAAAAATTAGGAGAATTAGGATTCAAATTTATAAACCAGGGACTAATAAATCTCTAAATATTCTCACAAAAAATCACATTTTAACTCAATCAAGTGAAGGTGCAAAACGAATTAGGGTTTTAAAGGATGAGACTTAAAAGAGTGACCTAAAATGGTATCAAGGGTGACCTAAAAAATATGAGAAAAATATTTTTGGGGACCTTAAGATATCCTCTGATCAAAGCAAAAATAATGGCATTAAGAATATTTTTAGTTTTGGAGAAAATAAATGGAGAAGGGCAAGTAGTCTAAATGGAGAAAATTCCAAAAGAAAATAAAAGGGAAATTAATTTATGGACAAAAAAATAAAATTAAATAAAATTAAAAATTATGTAAAATTTAGTAAAATGTTGAAAAAGGTCCCTAGATTTATTTGGGATTTTTGGAGGTGATTTGGTATTTTTATTAAATCAAAGTTGAAATGGAAAAGAAATTAAAACATAAAAAGAAAAGAAATTGTGGGAGGGTGCATTCAATAATGAAATGAAGTTTAAAATGATTGGGCTCATTGTGTGGGAGGTGTGATTAGTGTTGCACCCCAAAATTTGCCCTCGTTTTCTTACTTTTAGGTTTGTGTCCCGCACATACATATTGCATTCAAGTCATGTCCATATCATACATATCATTGTTTTAAAGCGTGAAATCGGGGATTTCTCTAGGTCAAGTTTTCTGGAGCTTGCAGGTTTATTTAAAAGTTGAAATCAGTATTTGAGCCCTTATCATCATGGGCGTCAATATCAAGCCCTATTGGGTGTTCAGACTAATTCATGCTTCTCAATAATCAGTGTGGAGTTCACCTAATCATCAAGTCGAGGGCTTATGATTTAATGCGGCTGAAAGAGTGAATTGTGGTACAAGACATGTCCATTTGTTTTTATGGCTAAATCTTCATATCTCTTGCTATTCGATGTACGAGTTCGGTTTGGGTTGAGAATTCGGTTTAAGATTAAGTCAGTTAACAAGGTTTTCAAGTGGATATTTTCATCCGTAATCAAAAGGGTTCAATTGGAAATGTCATAGCTTAATCATTTTAAGTGTTGGATTAATTTCAAGCCATGGACACGTGTTGGCTTCGGTTGCCATTGGATCATTTTGAGATTATTTTCAAAAAAAATATAATTAGATTTCAAATTATGGTGGACTTTGAGAGTTCTTGCGGGCTATGGATTTAAAAGACAGGATTCTTAAAAAGGGGAAATTACCATTTGCTAAATTTTCAAGGAAAAGCTTCAGAGTTAAATTTTATTACATGAGTTACATAAAGGATATTATTATTACACAAAAAACAGGGACAAAGGAAAACAAAGGGGGTTCACCGCCCCAGCCGCGCCTACGGTTTCTCTCTGTGTCAATACCGCCAAGCTTTTCCCTCATATCGCTATTAAAGGTGATTGTTTCTAAGTTTGAGACGGCTGATAAGACCGCGCTTCAAGGTCTTGATCCGAAAACAACTGCAAGTATGTTATCAATTCAGGATGTGTTAAAAAAGAAGAAGATAAATGGCAAGAACTGTTTCGATTTCGAAATATGTTCAGTTCTGTCTACATTAAAGTTCCAAAGCCAAGATTCAGCAAGGATCATAGGACATATTCTGATAAGATGCTTCAGGCAGAAAACAGGGTTTCTCATCCTCATTTTAAATCATATTCAGGACAACGGTATCGACGTCGGCCCATTTGTATACTCCAAATCTCCTTCATGAATAGCAATGTCCCTGACAAAAACACTCAAATCAGTAGCAATGGGAATAAGTGATGTTGGAAGTACTCTACTTAGCTCTGCATCACAAAAGAAATCGTAGTAAAAAAAAGACAAGAAAACAATTGATACGCTGAATCGAATGATTAAAGCAGATAGAGGCATTTTTACCGTGCCGAGAAATTGAGGTGTGCTCGCACCAGGAACTAGCAGAAAGACGGTGTTAGTAGCCATGAAATACTGAGCTCTCACCTTATTGTGTTCTTAAGTGTCTCGATGGATGGAGAACTTATTTTCACGTTGCCAGTCTCGCAAGAAATAAGGTTTCACCTGAGGTTGGAGACTTGAGAGATGCTTGCACCAGGTCACCGCGAAACTCAATTGAGGAAGTGAAGCGCAACGTGGACACTCTATCTGAACAATGCAAATAGGTATGGACCTTCAAGACACGTGCAGTCAATACGTAGTCTACAAAGTGCAATTAGGTTGCAACCTGTAGCTGCAAAGAGCCCCTCTGAATGCCTTCCAAAACAGATGACTACATTGAGTTTAAGGTCCCCAATTGAGAAGCAAAAGAATGGGAAAGAGCCCTTTGAAACGGTAGGAATCCCCTGCGGCAGCATCACCGTCTAGTCAGACTTTTCTATATACTTCTATCTCCACCCTGCAAATCATACAGCCAGGCCAATATTAAGATTCAAAGAAAAAAACACTCTTCACAATCTACAAAAATGTAACAACAGCAACATCTTTTGATGACTTCCCCATTTGCAACTGTCTTTATCGATTATGAGGAAAGAAAATCGAATCCGCGACCATCATCCAAGGTTGGACTCCAATCTTTCTCACAAGGATATAACAATGTTAGCAGCCGCCAAGGATAGGTGGCAAATTCTCTCAGTTGTGTTCCAATATACACCAGATAGAAACCTTGTTAATCCTACAAAAAAAAACTTACCGCAGTTAAAAGAGGAGGATAAGTTGTGAATATAGGAGATTCATGACAGTAAAAGGGGATCAAGTCATTTGGAAATCAACTTTTCAATCCAATCCGAATACGACTCATTCGGTTCATTTCGAACCAAAGAGAACTAGGTCAACATTTGTACAGTGAATAAAAACAAAAGCCAGTCAGAAATGTCAGCAAGGCTGTGTATTCAAAATTTCACAAAAATGGCAAAAACACCTTTTACACAAAGGAAGTTTGGCAGAGAGAACAAAAGGGTTTTCTCAGCAAGGTTTCGAAAGAAAAACCCTAATCCCCATTATAAAAGGAGGGGGTTCTAGCGATAAAGGGGGGAGAAAAAGTTCACCGAAAAAAACCTAAACGGCGGAACATCACGAATCCAAAGAAAACCCTAGCTTGTTTTTTCCTTTCGAAATTTCAAAGGCAAAAAGAGGAAAAGAACAAAAACCCTAAATCTTTTTCTCAAAAGGATTCAGAGGATCAACGGAGCCTTATGTTAAAGCTCTGTTAAAGCAAAAGCTACAACGAGAACAAGGAGGAAGTAGAAGGAAGAAGGCAAGCGAACGAACGCAACAACAAGGAGAAGTCAGTACCTGTTATTTCGCGTCTTCGACGTTAACACTCGGTAACTACTTCCTCTCTTTACGTTTTCCTGCTTCTACTTCTGTGATTTGTTCATTATGTGATGTTTATTGTCGGTTACAAGATTGCTCAACTGTAGATTGTGTGTTGTTGAGCTTCGATTCATGTCGATTGAGTTTGAGGGCTAGGTTTTTTTTTCTCTCGCGACTTGGGGGTTAGGATTAGGTGTTGTTTCTTTTAGAAAAGAATGATGATGATGATACTCTGAGCTTTTTTCTCGGAGAGACATGAAATCAGAGGGGTGAGAGAGTTGAGTTAGCGCGTTGAGAGATTGAGTGAAAAAACTTTGAGAGAAAAGGGGAGGAGTTATTGAGAGGTCTGGGAGAGTGGGGCTTAAGTTTTGCCATCTAAAGAAAAAACGTGTCCCTTCATTTTCTTTTTTTTCTGCCACGTTTTGTTTATTGTTTAGTTGGCCATAAGGGTCAGTGATGTTTGGCACGTTCTGTTTCGTTGTATTATGATCTCGTGTGCCTCCCTCCAGCCCTTATCATGTACCCTCATAGCTAGACCATAGATGCAAGGCAGGTTGGTTCCCCTTTGTTTATTTGAACGCCACCAGATGGCACCCAAAGGTCAATCCTATTGACCAGCTCTGCAGTGGACTCTCACCAGTATGGGTATTCTCATATTGGGCCTGATTTTGTCCCACTAACCGCACCACCCTTTTTGTTGAATACCCAAGTCCACCTAACTCTTTTATTTTCTTTCTAAATGTTTTTTTATTAATTTTATTTTTTTCTATTGTTTTTTTATTATCTTATAATATATTATGTTTAGAATATAAAACAAAAAAAACATTTTTATATTAATTATTTATTTCACATAAACTTATTTAATTGATTTATTAGGAAGTTGTAAAATTCTATAGTTAGTTGATTAATCACCTCTCGATCGATTTACTGGTATGACGTCTGATTATATTTCTTGTCCACCATTTAATTAATCGACGATGATATACGACTTGTACAAGCTTGAATGATATTTTCATTTTTCAACTTTAATTTGTCAAGTAAATAATAAACACAATTACCTTAAGAGTGATCGTTCCAAAACATAAATATTTTTTCTTGGTCCAACGCCAAATAAACGCATTTCTACGTTTACATTTCGCACACACGTAAGTTAGTCATTTATATGACCGCCATCTGCACGAATATCCCAAATCTTAAATTTTTAAATACAAAGAGAATAGAGCTCCGGAGTTTAGCATTCCGCACGTTCTAAAATGAATATCTCCTGGGCTAGCCCCACGTGACGTGATTCATTTACCCTCTTGTATATCTAATATTGTTAAAATTAATTACAAAATTTGGAGCTCCGGAGTCTAGCACTCCGCACGTTCTTGAATGTAGTCATTCCTGGGCTAGCCCCACGCGACGTGACTCCTTCATTCTTTCATACTTAAATACGACTTAAAATTTACCAGCCAATACAAACTATTTTTCCATAATTAATTAAGCGAGTAACTGAACTCCGGAGTCTCGCATTTCGCACGTTCTTGAATGCAACCGCTCCTGGGCTAGCCCCACGCGACGTGGTTCATTCGCCCTCTCGTTTTAAAACACCCTTTATAAAGATCAAACATCTTTTCTCAAAACGAACATTGTTTAAATCTTTCTATCTCGCAAACAAGCTAGCGCTTCAGCCTCCTATCGCGAGCAGATAAGCCAACGCTTAGCAGTAGAATGCATTTTCAAACAATCGTTCAACTAAAAATCACAAACCATCTGCACGAACTACGAAACTCTGACTTTCCCATTGCACGAGGGAATACGTAGGCACGGGGATTTTAATCCTTCGCGAGCATAATAATAAATAAAATAACCTATTCTTTTCTCCGTCATAAATCACAATAATAAAAAATTAACTATCTCTCCAATAAAAAACTCTAATCTTTCCCCGTAATAATAATTAAAATATTTCTTTAAAAGTAATCTTAACAAACTTTAATCGTTAAAAGAATGCAATAATACAAGTTAACATTTTAAGCGCAAATTAGACTAAGAGGTTCCCGTTGAGTACAACGGACGTGAGGGGTGCCTAACACCTTCCCCTTGCGTAACTGACTCCCGAACTTAGATTAGTGGTTTCGTTGACCATTCTTATCCTTTATTTAGGTTGTGTCTATATCTCCCTTTTCTCTCGTAGAATAAATAGAATTAGGTGGCGACTCTGTTGTTTGTTTTAGGATCGTATTTTTCGAGGTACGACAATTAGCACTATGAACCCAAGTCCAAGACATGCTGACCACACAAGTTATAATGGACCACTGGTCAAATATTGACCACAATCAGGACTCTAAGATTCATCATACGCACGCCAATCAATCAAGAAAAACAATCACAAGGCTCAGACACGGGACACATGGCAATAAAGATGGACACTCAAACACATAAAAACTTAGGACATTTATGATAGCACATGATTGGCATGAGTTTCATTAATGTGTTGGCTCTTTATGATACATTAGATGGAAAAAGATCAAAGGTTGTGTTTTAAAGTTGAGATAACAACTTAGGGCCCTATTCAGGTGACCGGAGAAGACTTTTGGTCGTCTTCTCCGGTGAACCTCCAGTGAGGCAAACCTGAAACTTCACTAAAATCAAAACTAAGTATATCAAAATGAAGAGGAGGTTGCGTACATTACAAATCCATGTTCAAATTTCATTTATCATGCACACATAGGCCAAATTGAAGAGAATAAGATCAAGCTCTAAAAACTGAACTAAGCACCTAGTGTGCATATCAACTAGACAGGGTTCCACATGCTTCTAACAAGCTTCAAACAATACAAAACAATTAAAAAAATCAATGAACCTGTGATTCAAGATTAAACCTGTGATTGCAGATCTTCAAATGTTGAAGAAAACCAGAGGTGATATTCCAAAGCTTGATGCTATTGATCTTGATCTTCAAGGAGTGAAATAAACACTATGAAAGCTTTGAGTACTTGGCAAAAAAGTGGAAAATGCAGAGATTCTGTAGAAGCATGTTCTTGAAGAATCAGATGAATCAACCCATGGAGAATGTGCAGATCATGATGATGATGATGAATTGATGATGATTGATGTATGTTGATGAAGGATGAAGCTAGCTCAAAGTAAAATGCAGTGCAATCTCTTCCAAAATCAGAGCAAAAATTCAGAGAGAAAGAGAGTGTGATCTTCAGTGAGTTTTCAAGAAAATGTCTGTGTGTTGGAATTCAGTTAGAATTCCTCTTATGTATCCATGGTTAGAAGTTAACTAAGCTAGTTGATGGTTAGAACCATAGTTAAAGTTAACTTGAGGGTGAATTAAGCAAGTGAAAGCGTGTGGATCAATGGCAAATGAAGTTGAGTTTGTTTTTGCTCGAATCTAATCAAATGCAATGAGGTTCATGTTAGTTAGGGTGAGCTTGATATGATGAAGTGAAGTTGACTTGATCAAATGATGCAACATGTAATGAAATGTTTGATGTTTCTTATTTTTGTTTGATTCTCAAAGGGATGCATGTTAGCTAGCATGTATATCATGTATGAGATCATTTGAAGTTTCTAATGCAGTGCCTTATGACCAACACATGGTAAATAATGCATTCAACATGACTTAACTAGACTGAGATTAGATCATGATGTAGTGCCTTAGCCAACAAGAAACCAGTTTGTACATATTGATCTTTCATGGAGTGAAGCTTCATGATCAGGCCATCAAAACATGGAGTTCTTGTACTCAATTTTAAGGGCATTCTTCATACAACACTTTTGATGTTAAATCCATGATGAAACAATGGCTCTAAGTCACTCAAATATGTGCATGCAATCAATGCAATGTGAGTGCATATTTGGGTCTGCATAACTTAGACATGTCTTGTGCAAATGGCTTATGGTTTGATCAGGATTGACATCACACTTTGAGCTTCCATAACTTTCACACCATTGATCATATGAAAAATCTCCAAACATGAAAGTTTTAGAGAATGCAACAATGAACAACTTTGATGTTGGGGAAAAAATTCATTTGAAGCTTTCTTGATGGATTAAATTGTCTTGACATATTGCACATCACATGTTTGATGAAATGCCTTGTCTGGAACGCACGCATGACTTGTCTTGACTGGGCATGACTGAGTTTTTTGCCCTAGTTTAATCAAACTTTGATTGATCATAACTTCCTCAATTTTAATCTCATGAACATGTTCCACCTATGGATTTGAAGCTTAGGATCCCCTATTTCAAACATTCCAAGTGGAATTTTTGTTTGGGTTTTATTTTGGGAGAAGGCCTCTTTTGAACATGGCTGAAAAATGGCCAAAAGTTGTCATATTTGGAAACGCTGATTTTCCCAAAATAGTAAGTTTTGATTTTCTTGATTCTTGATGATTCCTCCATCATTTCTTGATCAAATTTGTCCATTTACTCCTTGTAACATAAATTTCATGATTTTAATCTCAAAAAGTCAGGAGTTGACTTTTTCCTCTTCAGATTTGACTTTTCCCCAATTTCTTGATTTTCAAGTAACTAATCAATTGAAGTCCTTCTGAAATGATTCAATGGATTATTTTTCAACCCTAGATAATTGACATAATTTGGAAAACAATGAGATCAAGTTTGAACAAAAATTTCACTGGGAAGCCCCATTAATCATAAACCCTAATTTCAGCCCTTTTTGTTAGAAGGTGTTGCACTGCTTGAATTCTTTGATCAATCCACCTCTTTCTAAGACTTGAGGAATAATTTGGGAGCTTATGGGGTGTTGAGAACCCTTTGAAAATTGTTGAGAAATCATGTGACCCTTCTATTGCTTTTGGATGATCACCAATTTCATAAGTCATTGATCATATGCCCTATGCCTCAGCCATGAATGTTATGATTCAATTTTTTTATGCAAGGATGTGGAATTATGTATGCAATGTGATATGATACATGCCATGAAATGAGAGGGAAAATTTTGGGGTGTTACAGTTGCCCCTATTTAATCAACTGTATACCTGAAGGGATGATAGCAATGACTTTCAGACGTTCAAGGTATGGAGGGATTGAATACCCGAATAAACCGGAAAATTTGTACTATGTGGGAAAATGAAATAACCCAACTTTCAAAGGGAGAAATGATACGAGGCCAAGCCGAAGGTGGACTCAAGAAAGTAAGACCAAGCCGAAGGTGGACTTACCAAGAATACGAAACCAGGCCAAAGGTGGAATCGTAAACGTAAGGCTAAGCCGAAGGTAGACTTACAACAAGATTCGAGAACAAGCCGAATGTGAACTCGAAAAAGTAAGAACAAGCCGAAGGTGGACTTACAAAGAGTGAGACTAAGTCGAAGGTAGACTCAAACAACAATACGAAACCAAGCCGAAGGTGGAGTCGTAACCGTAAGACTAAGCCGAAGGTAGAATTACGATAAGATTCGAGAACAAGCCGAAGGTGAACTCGAAAAAGTAAGATCGATCCTGTAATAGCCTGAGCCTTCTACGCTCCTAGCACTATTACCTCACGATCTTCTCTACCCCCTCACTAGTAGAATTTTTTCCTTCCGTGGGAATCGAACCCTGTACCATGGGGTTCAAGTACATGTTCATTTTATTCCCACTACCAATTGAGAACCACTCTCTAATTGTAAGTCTGTTATACTTGGTGTCATCAAATATTAATTCATCTTTATGGGCTGCATTAGGCCGATAATCATCCTCACCATACAGAAAAATCAAAGGATATTGGTAGGTCAAGTAAGTTGTGTGAAACTGATTTATTCTATGTGGTTCACCCCCTCTTGTTTGCATTATGATGTCTCTTTCCTCTGTTGTGTCAACGTCACCAACAATTAATGCCGCAACTTTAAAAGTAGTTGGTTGATTGTATATTCTACCATCATTTTTTCTATCAGAGATGAGTTTCAACTTCAAATTATGGACATAATCTTCATTGATTTGTTCCCTGGCCATTTGAAAGCTTCTTGCGTGTGGGTTATTTTCATACAACATTGCGACAACTTCTGAAAAATAGATGGATCAATGTTTGATGTATTCCTAAGGAGTAAGAATGTCAAAGTGTTAATGAAATAGAGTTAGTTACCTTAGGTCAGGTCATGAATTCTATTTTGAACTTCATTTTCAGTGTCATAGATGTAGAGTTGGGCAAATTTTGGTTTTTTACCTTCTGGTGGCAACAAACTACCAATTTAATGACTTGATTGGCCTTGAATGCATATTGTTGGTGGTCCACGACCATTGTTATATTTATTATCCAACTTTGCTCCTGGAGACGTGAACGCAATCATATTATAAACTCGAATCTATTGTTGAAACTTGCGGCTAGTTAGAGGTCATGATCAAATAGTAGACTTGACAATATTGGAGGTGGTGCTTTTAGAAATGGTAGTTCAACTTTTCTATTCCCACAACACAAAGAGTATTTAGGATTCACAGAATGCTTGTGTTTTTCCATCCTCTCTTGATATCACATCAAAGCTTTGCAATACTGACACTCGAGTAGTGGATCGCCAACATCGTTATATTCAATGAAAAAATGCAAGACAAATCATTAGTTGTGAAAAACTAAATGTTGCAAAAATTTAATTATGTAAACGAAAGTTGATTAATACCCTTAGACGAATGAGGCAAAGGAATATTCGAACTTATAAAGTCGTGTACTACTATTATCTTCTGATTGAACAAGTGCATTCATATAAAATAGCATATCAAGAAGTCAATTACATATAACATACTAACAACATAGTTGAAGAATGGTATAACTCAAAGCATATAAATCCAAAAGGTTATAAGAATTCCATATGATTGCAAACTAATTCACAACATCAAAAAAGAAACTTAACTTTCAAAATGAGAAAATTACTCAAATTGATAAATTGCTAACGGACCGAAATTGATAAATTGAAATTGAACTTGAGGTATATAAAATAATTGTTCTCAGGTGCCATGATCAAACTATTTATTTGAAATATCTCACTTCTCAAAGCAAACACCGTTTTTAAATCTTTTATATTTTGCTTAGTTGACTACTGAAAACAATAGATAAATAATAAATAATAGACAAAAAATAATGTTTCCAATGATTAGGCATGACAAGAAAATTGATACTATATTCTATACTTTTGTCGGATACCCGATGTATCGGTCCGATTTCGGTCTAGAAAATTTGTCCATCACTATTTCGGTCTGATTTCGATCCATAAAAACTGTCCATCACTATTTCGGTCCGGTCTCGATTTCCCAGATTACTATTTCGCTCCATTTCTCTAGTAAATATATGGACCGGATCGAAAAGATCCCTACATGTGTATGTGTGTGCCATTACCCATATACTCATTAGCCAACATAATAAAATACTTTTCAAGCATAAATAAAAGGTCAGAAATAAAACATCAGCAACTTAAATCAAACTATAAATCAAATATAAAGTCATCAATTTTTCCACAAACTTCATAAATATATGTTCGTTCATAAGAATTTCAAGTTACAAGTGAAAAATCCTAATTTTTCTTTCAATCTAAACCAGAATAACTAAGCAAACATGCATTGAGTGTTTCCAAATCAAAATCCTTACAAAAAATACTTGTTTTAAGGAAAAGAGAAATATAAATAAAAGTACTACTTCGTATGTAGTACACCGAAAAACATAGCTATGCCGGAGTAGTCGGCAAAGGAACTAGAGTGTTAGTGTGAAGCCATATATCAATGTAGCCCGCCTCAATGTCCTCGATCTTTGTAAATTGTTTGGTCTTCAAATTGTAAGAAAAATGTATGAATGTCGTACTTTTTACGTATGGAGCGAGTTTAAAGATAATATGATCATTGATCCACAGACGAAATTCCACATTTCGAATAACAAGTTTAGGACCAACGGCAGCCCTATAATTAAATGGTTCCATCGCATGATAAAGAGACCATTTTCCAGAATCAAAATCCAGAATGTGAATTTCATATTCAGTGTAACGACGTTTCGGCACCATACAAGAAAGATGAGTTCCGGTCCATAAATAGTTTAGAACGATACTAAGACCAAGTTGAGACGGGTAATGTGGATATTCTCGTACAATAATTTCCTTGTCAACATCGAAGACAATAATTTCTTCGGAAGTTATCCAGTAGAGATCATTGGCTCCAGTATAAAGTGGTTTCCATGACATACAAAAATAACGGGGAGCTTCTTTTCTGGCTATCTCTTTCCATGTGTGATCTATTCCAACTGTTAGCACATAGAAAACATAGGAAGGAGTACCGGAAACCACATCGAAGTCTTGAAAGAACAACTTGAATTTGGCAGTACGAGGAACGAATGCTATAGTACATTGATTCTTAACACATATATATTTTTTAGAGACGGGAAAACGAGGAAGTTTAAGCCAGCGCTTGAGGATGGGGTTAGCGAGGAAAATATGTTGATCAGGAGCAAAAAGCATCAAAATGCCATGACAAGTAGCCAATAAATACCCCATATTGGGAGGTTTTGGTAAATAAATGGTTTCAAATCGGGTATTAACAACATCTTTGAATTCCAAGAAATACGAATTGCCTATGGAATCGCGGTTTTCAATGAAAATACCAGGTGTAGAACTCAGACAGCGTCGATCGAGTTGATTAAAAGTGGCAGCCCAATGTTTGGAAACATACCTTGCAGAGTCAATAAGGCAATTAACAGGAAGCAAATGAAATATAGAAAGCATCAGGTCTTGAGGAAGCAGCAGCTTTGACATCACTTTACAACTATTTGAATTTTCACTCATATTCTTGTCGTCGGTATGATCATCCATTGCTAACAACAGGCTTCAACCACTGCATAAAGCATTAAAAAAAAAACCAGTTTGAAACTAAACTAAAATAAAAGACAGAGGGATTTCAGATTTTTCGGAGTCATTCCTATATCTAATCTAATCTATATAAGAAGAAATAAAACCAACCTACAAGATGCAATTTGAACGAACTACATCCATCGACAGAAGAAATCGATTTCAACGAACTATACCCACCAGATGCGATGCCGAAAAAACAGAAGTGACCTAATCCTGATATTTATTTTTCTGTGTTGCGGTTTTTATATCTAGGTTAGAGGAGTAGCAGGATTGGGCTCCACAGGCCCATTCCTTTCTTTTTCTTTTTTATCATAACCTATCATTAATAATTTAATTATATAAAACCCAAATTTAATAATTACATATTTCAAATCAACTTTTATTTAAATTATTCAAACAATATTTAATATCAAAAATCACTTTTACTTTTTGATTTGATATATTCAAATAAATAAATTCATATTTAATTTACTTTTAATCAATATTTGATTTATCTTTAATTTTAAAATCTCTCTTGATGTTTTAATTAATCCTCGAACCAGATTTAACTTGCGAAAATCAAATATTGAACAAGAATAAATATTTAATATGAAATCATTTTTTTTTAAGATTATTCTTATTTTTTAATTAAAAATATATTTTATTTTTTCGTGAAAATAAATCTAATAACAACTTTATTATAAAATGTAAGAAAAAAATAATATTCACTCATAAAATTTAAATAACATAACATAACATAAATTTAAAATATAAGAAATCATTGGACATATTTGAAGATCTAAAAAAATATTCAAAGTATTGGATGAAAATAATAATAATCGATTGCTATAAATATAGGATGCCATAAATATAGGATGACCTTGTGGGTGTGCAAGTTGTCCCACCGTATAGAACTTCTAAAATTAAGGGAAAGTTTAGGTCTAATCGAAATATTATAATTCATTCTACCTTTAAATTAAATCTAATTAGAGTTTTTTCATTTATCATTATTATTCAATCAACATCAATTTTAAGAGAAAAAAAAAATATATAATTCTTTTTATTCTATATCAATGGATTTGATAATAAAGTCCTAATCGTCTTTTGCAAGTTTAAATTTCATCTTTTAAACTCTCGTTTTAGAATCGTTTTTTTAACGAAAACTTTCACAAATAATTACTTAATTTCGCACATAATTTTCTTGTTAAACTACAATCCTCGTGGAGACGCTTTTTTTATTATTACTATTGTATAAAAGTCAATTTACACGGAAAGTTAGGTACTTCACTTTTTACTAGACTCATCTTGAATCTTGACCTGACATAGACGTTTGAGTGTTAACCATGTAGATCCATCTTGCCCCTTCGTAATAGAGATCACCACCTCCGGAGTTCGTGCGATATAATTCATAAGCAACATTCAATGAGTGTCACAACCTTATCCGACGTAGACGCCTACCAAATCTTGATGGTCAGACTGACAAGGTAATTGAGATTCTTTAGCTGCGCGTAGAGAAACAATCTTAGACTATGGTAGTGTTATCTCCAAATTTTGACGCTAGCATTAATTAGATTATTTAGCTTAAAAAGAGTTTTTCTTGGTATGAGCTAAAAAAGGTCTTTTTCGACCTCACTTAAATAAGAGGATGAGGGTTGAAGGAATCCACATATATATCATGTACTTTGAGAAATTCTAAGTTTGGAAAAAAATAGGATTAATAAAAATTAGTAAATATAAAAAATATAATTTATATTTAAAATAAAGAAATCGAATCAATACCCGTGGGCATAGTTCATATTTTTTATAAAAATATTTATGCAATGATTTAGTGTTATATATGTTAACATAAATAAATATATTTTATTATAAATATCAATTTTTTTATTATAAATATCAATTTCGTCGGATACCCATATCAATACCCGTGATCGTCCGAACAATATGTATTTCAGATAATCGAAGCAAAACAAAGCAAATTAATTTAATTTATGTTTAATTGCTACAGAAAAGTATACTTTCTCTTTAAAATTAGACTAAAATATGTTTCTTTACAACCCGTTCTTAAATTTAAAATAATTTTAAATATATGCAATCATTTAGTTGTATAAATATCAATTAATAACATAGTATTTGAAAATATTATTTTAATTGTATAAATAAATATTAATAAAAAAAATATTAAAAAATATTAAAATCAAATGTAAAGTTGTTCCCATTATTATTTAATAGTTAAATCATTAACTTAATATCATTACGATATGCATGTACCATATCAGTACCCGTGTGTTCGGACTCGTCCGAACAGTGATGTGTATTTCAGATAATCGATTTAATCGCCGTAGAAAAGTATACTTCCACTTTAAAACTCGACTAAAATATGTTTCATTACAACTCGTTCTTAAATTTATAATAATTTTAAATATATGTAATCATTTAGTTGTATAAATATCAACTAATAACATAGTATTTGAAAATATTATTTTAATTGTATAAATAAATATTAGTAAAATAAATAAATAAAATATTAAAATTAATAATAAATTTGTTCCCATTATTATTTAATACTTAAATCATTAACTTAATATCATTACGATATGTGTTAGTAGGCACACTTTTATTTTTAAAATGTAATAAAAATATAAATAGACATTGTTTTTAAACAAATATTTTTGTTCTCTCTATTTGTCTATTTTATTTTTAAAATAATATTAAAATTTTCTTATATATTAATTACTATGACGTTAAAACATTAAAATAGAAAAGATAAAATCAATACCCGTGGACGTCAGTTGATATTTTTTATAAAAATATTTATACAATAATTTAGTTTTATAAATGTTAATATAAAAAAAATATTTTATGCAAGTAATATTAGAAATATCAAATTTCGTGGGATACTCATATCAGTACCCGTGTGTTCGCCCGGATAGTGATGTGTATTTCAGATAATCGAATCAAAATAAAGCAAATTAATTTAATTTATGTTTAATTGCTACAGAAAAGTATACTTCCACTTTAATACTCGGCTAAAATATGTTTAATTACACCTCGTTCTTAAATTTAAAATAATTTCAAATATATACAATTATTTAGTTTTATAAATATCAACTAATAACATAGTATTTGAAAATATTATAATTGAATAAATAAATATTAGTAACAAAAATAAATAAAATATTAATGGTAAAGTTGTTCACATTATTATTTAATACTTAAATCATGAGCTTATATCAGTATGATATACATGTATCATATCAATATCGGTGTGCTCGTACGCACATTTTTGTTTTTAAAATGTAATAAAAATGTAAATAGACATAATTGTTAAACAAATATTTTTGTTTTCTATATGTAATAAAAATGTAAATAGAAATAATTTTTAAAACAATAAAGTAAAACTTTCTTATATATTAATTACTATGATATTAAAACATTAAAACTTTCTTTTTGCAAAAAAAAAAACATTAAAACTTTCTATAACATTAAAACTTTCTTATATATTAATTCATTTTTAAAAGTAGGAATTTAATAAGCATTTATTTTGTCTATAAACGAATTTAAATATATTCTTTGTATTACCTAGCATGATACTCGTGCGTTCGCACGGGTACCCGTCGGTGACGCACATTTGTCGTAAAATAGATATAGATATATGAAATTGTAGAAATCCCCAATTAATATAATATAATCCAAAATAGATATAGATATATGAAATTTAATCAATATTTTTATGTTCTCGTTAATATTCAATAGTTTAATCAATAACTTCATCTTCCCGTTAATATTCAATATTCTGGTCAGTAACTTTATGTTTTCGTTAATATTCAATTTTTTGATGTGTAACTTCATGTTTCCGCTAATATTCAATATTTTAATCATATTTTTAAAAGAAAGACATGTTTTTAAAATGAAAATAAATTTATTTTACCGTTTTATATCAATAATAAATATTTTAATATTCCATCTATTATTATCTTGAATAATTTTGTATCTTGAATTATAAATAATTTTAAAATAAAAATATTAGATACATAAATAATTAAAAAACAGAAACATAATATATTACTTTTAAATTTATTTTCTTTAATTGTATAAAAAATATAATAACGCGTGTGTTTGCACGGATTTTGATATTGTTACTCGTGGGGACACCTGATACATGTTCATGTTATTATTCAATAATTAAATCAATAACTTAATATCAGTACCATATGCGCGTGCCATATCAGTATCTGTATTTTAAATTTTATAAATGACAAATAAATTGTATGGTTAATAAAAAATATCATACAATTTTGATATTATATATTCTTACATTATGTTTCGTTTTTATTAGTATTTATATTAAAATTTATTTTATGTTAATTTTGTACCAAAAAATCTTGTATGATTATCTTCTGCCTATATATATTTTAAAAATTGTTCATCACTATTTGTTTCCCAAATTACTATTTCGCTTCATTTCTCGGAATATTAAATATACAGATCGGACCGAAAACATCTCTACATGTCTATTTGTGTGCCATTACCCATTTACTCATTAGCCAACATAATAAAATACTTTCCAAGCATAAATAAAAGGTCAGAAATAAAACATCAGCAACTTAAATCAAATATAAAGTCATCAATTTTTCCACAAACTTCATAAATATGTTCGTTCATAAGAATTTCAAGTTACAAGTGAAAAATCCTAATTTTTCTTTCAATCTAAACCAGAATAACTAAGCAAACATGCATTGAGTGTTTCCAAATCAAAATCCTTACAAAAATACTTGTTTTAAGGAAAAGAGAAATATAAATAAAAGTACTACTACATATGTAGTACACCGAAAAACATAGCTATGCCGGAGTAGTCGGCAAAGGAACTAGAGTGTTAGTGTGAAGCCATATATCAATGTAGCCCGCGTCGATATCCTCAATCTTTGTAAATTGTTTGGTCTTCAAATTGTAAGAAAAATGTATGAATGTCGTACTTTTTAAGTATGGAGCGAGTTTAAAGATAATATGATCATTGATCCACAGACGAAATTCCACATCTCGAATAACAACTTTAGGACCAACGGCAGCCCTATAATTAATCGGTTCCATGGCATGATAAAGAGACCATTCTCCAGAATCAAAATCCAGAATGTGGATTTCAAATTCTATGTAAACACGTTTCGGCACCATACAAGAAAGATGAGTTCCGGTCCATAAATAGTTTAGAACCATACTAAGACCAAGTTGAGACGGGTAATGTGGATATTCTCGTACAATAATTTCCTTGTCAACATCGAAGACAATAATTTCTTCGGAAGTTATCCAGTAGAGATCATTGGCTCCAGTATAAAGTGGTTTCCATGAGATACAAAAATAACGGGGAGCTTCTTTTCTGGCTATCTCTTTCCATGTGTGATCTATTCCAACTGTTAGCACATAGAAAACATAGGAAGGAGTACCGGAAACCACATCCAAGTCTTGAAAGAACAACTTGAATTTGGCAGTACGAGGAACGAATGCTATAGTACATTGATTCTTAACACATGTATATTTTTTAGAGACGGGAAAACGAGGAAGTTTAAGCCAGCGCTTGAGGATGGGGTTAGCGAGGAAAATATGTTGATCAGGAGCAAAAAGCATCAAAATGCCATGACAAGTAGCCAATAAATATCCCATATTGGGAGGTTTTGGTAAATAAATGGTTTCAAATCGGGTATTCACAACATCTTTGAATTCCAAGAAATACGAATTGCCTATGGATTCGAGGTTTTCAATGAAAATACCAGGTGTAGAACTCAGACAGCGTCGGTCGAGTTGATTAAAAGTGGCAGCCCAATGTTTGGAAACATACCTTGCAGAGTCAATAAGGCAATTAACAGGAAGCAAATGAAATATAGAAAGCATCAAGTCTTGAGGAAGCAGCAGCTTTGACATCACTTTACAACTATTTGAATTTTCACTCATATTCGAGATGCGATGCGTTTCAACGAACTATACCAGGAGATGCGATGCCGAAAAAACAGAAGCGACTTAATCCTGATATTTATTTTTCTCTGTGTTGCGGTTTTTATATTAGGTTAGAGAAGGAGTAGTAGGATTGGGCTCCACAGGCCCATTCCTTTTCTTTTTCTTTTTCTTTTTTATCATAACCTATAATTATATAAAACCCAAATTTAATAATTATATATTTCAAATCAACTTTTATTTAAATTATTCAAACAATATTAAAAATATCCAAATTCACTTTTACTTTGATTTGATATATTCAAATAAATAAATTCATATTTAATTTACTTTTAATTAAAATTTGATGTATATGTTAAACGTTATCTTTAATTTTAGAATAAAAAAATTGAATAAGAATAAATGTTATGAAATAATTTTTTGTAAAGATTATTCTTATTTTTTAATTAAAAATATATTTTATTTTTTTCGTGAAAATAAATCTAATAACAACTTAATTATAAAATGTAAGAAAAATAATATTCACTCATAAAATTTAAATAACATAATATAGATTTAAAATATAAGAAATCATTGGACATATTTGAAGATCTAAAAAAATATTTATTAAAACTGTTAGATCATATTCAAAGTATTGGGTGAAAATAGTAATAATTGATTGATATAAATATAGGATATATGATTGATATAAATATAGGATGACCTTGTGGGTGTGCAAGTTGTTTCACCGTGTGGAACTTCTAAAATTAAAGGACAATTTAGGTCTAATCGAAATATTATAATTCATTCTACCTTCAAATTAAATCTAATTAGAGTTTTTTCATTTATCATTAGTATTCAATCAACATCAATTTTAAGAAAAAAAAAAATATAATTTTTAATGGCGCACTTTTGGTCCTTCTATTATATCACTTGAGATTTAATTGGTCCCTTTATTTTGATGACGTGACATTGCTAATTAGGATTATTTATTATTTTATATTTAATTATATAATTAATTGATAATTTTAATAGTGTTTATCTAAAAGTTAATTAATTAATGTTTTTAGAAATTAGATAATTAAATTTTTTCTAAAACAATTTGGGTTTTGTCATACCCCAAATTTGTCTTACCGCACCATTTTACTGTTTAATCATTGTTTCAAAAATATAAAAAAAACCTGCACCATTTTATTTTTCTGTCTAGCGAATATACCAAAAAGTCAAAAAATGTATCCATTTTTTTTATATATCACCTTAGATTTTTTTTTATTTTATTATTTAGCCATTATTCAAAAAAAAAAAATACAAAGAAATTTCTCATTATTTCTATCCAAGCCACTTTTACATAGGTCCATTTATCTACAAAATACCAAAGAGTAAAAAATTATTATTTATTATTATTCACTATGAAAAATAGAAAATTATTGTTTCATTAGCCTTATTTACATCTGCTACTTTTATTATCATTTACTATGCTTTATTTTATTATTATTACTACTGTAATTACTATTTATTATTATTTTCCCTATTATTATGTTATTGTTATATTTTTATTATTAGTTATTATTATTATAATTTGTATTTATTTATTTATTATTGTTATCAGTATTTCTATTCTTATTTTTTTTTGTATCATTATTATTGTCACTATTATATTATTAGTCATATTGTTACCTTTGAAAAAAAAGAAAATCATCATTTGTTTATAAGATCAATTTCCTTCCATTTTATTATTTATTTTTTATATATCTTTAAGACCAAATTGTCCTTTTATTAATGTTTTCTGTTATCTCTTTTTTAGATTAAATCATAATTCTTTTCTTCCATTTGTATTATATGATAACTATTATTTTCATTGTTATTATGTCACTTTTATATGTTACAGGTTCATTACACTAATCCAGTTTGAAAACAAACATTAATATTCAGCCCATAAGAGCTAATAAGAGGACCACACAGTCTGGATATTCTCCAAAATATTTGTATGCTGACAGCTCATAACTTTAGCCCATGTACTCTCACACTCAAAAATAAGAGGACGCCTCTCATCCACCTTTTTCGGGAGCACCCACAATAACCATAATAAAATGGGACCACCTAGCAACAATGCTCTCATCATTTCGTCCGTTATCACTCAGCACCACCACCCTTTTTGATAAACCATTTGTTAACAGAATAAAAGTAAAGAAGAGGGAATCAACTGAAAGGAAAAAAAAAAAAAAAAAAACTATGAGATGAAATTTACCACACAAGCTTTTCCATAAACCCAGAATCACATGAACATATTCATACCTTCATCACTGCGAACAACATCCTTCACAATATCATAAATCCTCAAATATTCACTCTTCCTCCACCATTCGTCACCTTCTTGCCAAAACCTTCATCACCGTCTCTTTCGTAAAACAGAAAACCACGTGTTAGATAATTCTTCAATTTTGAATGGATCCAGACTGAATCGCGAACGAAATCACTTTCCTTAAAAGTATTTCAAGCACACTCTCAAATTGTCTTAGAGTCGGAACGACCTGACCGGTCGCCGGAGCGCCACCGGCGCCGCCTCATTAACGCCGCGAATAGCCCGATTGCTCCGATGCGTCGTGCCTAAGTGCTCAAGTGCCGTCTACAAGCCGCCACTAGCGCCTCTACGCCCACGCCCTCGGATCCGGTTCCGGAGCCGGAGCCGGTGTCGCCGGTGGCGACACCGGCGAGAGGTGTTTTGTATGAGACAAGTGACATAATGCTTGGGACCACCACATATGACTATGTGGCACTTTATCCTCTTTGGCTCCTTTGGAAAGTACATTGTTCCAAGAGTCTTATAAATGCTATTTAATTTTACTCCACTTCCAATGTGGGACTTATGTGAAGCATTTATTGCCAATTAACTACAACCCACTTTGTCATGATTGGAACAACTTTAATAGAGATAATCTTTCATTATTTCTAACAATCCCCCACTTGTTCTAATAATGACAAAAATAATAATTCCAGAAATAAGATATAAGAAGTGTTAGTACAGTTAAGTATCTTTCGATTTTAAACTTAACCTTAGTAAGGATAACACAAAGTTTAATCGGAATATTAGGTAGCAATGCTTTTAAACCATGAATCCATATGAATAGACCGGTGTCACCTTACACACACTCCTTAAAGATTCTTCCTCTGCATAACTCGCTTAGCACTTATTTATGGCCATGTGCTATCCTGTTTCATGAATTTTTTAATGAGAGAAACTCCAACCCTCACTTTGAGACGGCACCATCTCAGAATTCACATAGGTGAAGTTCATATTGTATCTGTTTCCAATAGATACGTACCCTCGGTATTGAACTTCATTAAGAGTTTAAAATAAAACTCAACCCTCATTTCCAAGGTCAACATAATCACGAAATGTTAGACAATTATCCAAATCAACGACTTGTTATTACCCATTGAAAATCTTAAAGTTAATGTTCTGTTAACTTAGGATTGGGTTACCGTCGTTGTCGGTACTCTTACTCAAGGAGTTTCAACCCCATACCTCTCGAGGTTGTTTTTACTAAGTCTCTGGCCAGTGGCTTAGTAAACGGATCAGCCAAATTATAGTTTGTTCGTATATACGTGAGTGAAATGATTCCATCCTTAATCAGTTTCCTCACGAACGAATGTCTAAGTCCTATATGCCTAGACTTTCCATTATACACTTCGCTAAATGCTCTTGCCAAAGTGGCCTGACTATCGCAGTGTATCATCACTTTTGAAACATTGTCTTTAGCCAAAGGAACTTCCAAAAGAAGATCCCTTAACCACTCTGCCTCTTGACCAGCGGAAGCGAGAGCCACGAACTCTGATTCCATGGTCGAAAGAGTGATGCATGTTTGTTTCTTGCTCTTCCAAGAAATCGCTCCTCCAGCTAGGGTAAATATCCACCCAGTTGTAGATTTATGATCTCCCACATTAGAGATCCAACTCGCATCAGTATATCCTTCTAATATAGCAGGAAACCTACCATAATGAAGGCCAAGATCTTTGGTTTTCAACAAATAACCAAATATCCTCGTGATTGCCTTCCAATGTTCATTACTTGGATTACTAGTAAATCTACTCATTTTACTAACTGCAAACGATATATCGGGTCTGGTACATTGCATTAAGTACATAAGACAGCCAATCGCACTTGCATATTCTAATTGAGCCACTGCTCTTCCATCATTCTTTTCAAGTTTGATTACATGATCAAATGGGGTAGTGACTTCCTTAAATTTTAGGTGTTTGAACTTATCAAGCATTTTCTCAATATAATGTGTTTGGTTAAGTTCATAACCCCCACTATTTCGCTTAACTTTTATTCCTAAAATTGTGTCAACAAGTCCAAGATCTTTCATCTTGAAAGTGGAAGTTAGAAACCTTTTTGTTTCTAAAATTCCATTAAGTTGGTTGCTAATTATTAGCATGTCATCAACATAAAGACACAAGAATATTACAGTGTTATTATTCACTTTTGTATATAAACACTTGTCACAAGAATTAGGAATAAATCCATTTGACATTATTGTAGAATCAAATTTTTGATGCCATTGTTTTGGTGCTTGTTTTAAGCCATATAGAGATTTGACAAGTTTGCACACCTTTCGTTCATTTCCAGGAAGGACGTATCCTTCTGGTTGTTCCATGTAGATTTCCTCATCGAGATCTCCGTTTAGGAACGCTGTCTTAACATCCATTTGATGAACAATCAGATCATTCAAAGATGCTAAAGCAAATAACAACCTTATTGTGGTTGTTCTTGCTACAGGTGCATAAGTGTCAAAATAATCTATACCTTCCTTTTGTCTAAATCCTTTTGCCACTAATCTTGCTTTATAAGTGTTTAATGTACCATCACTATGATATTTCTTTTTAAACACCCACTTGCATCCAATGGGTCTTGATCCCTTTGGTAAATCGACAAGTTCCCAAGTGTGGTTGGACATAATTGAATCCATTTCATCTCGGATAGCATCTTTCCAAAAAGAAGAGTCTCTTGAAGCTATTGCTTCTTTATAAGTTTTGGGTTCTTCCCCGACTTGAAGAATTACCGGAATGCTTTTAATAAATTTTGTATTATTCCCTTCAACCAGATAAAATGAAATGGATTGAGAATCAATTTCGTCTGGTCCTAGGTTCTTTGGTTTCCGGACTCTTTTGCTTATCCTAGGTTCAGGTTGTGATTCAATGATTCGAGAAGTGCCTTCATGTTGTATTTCTGCAATCCGAGAAGAATCTTCTTCACAAGATTCTTTATTTATGGCCGACTCTAAATCTTTATCCTTAGTGATAAGATTTTCAAAGAATTCTACATCCCGAGATTCAACAATAACATTAGACTCTAAATTTAAAAGTCTATATGCTTTGCTATTTTGTGCATATCCTACAAAGGCACATCTTATCCCTCGAGGACCCAACTTGGTTCTCTTAGGATCCATGTTTTTGTAGTATGCCACACACCCCCACACCTTAAAATAGCCAATATTTGGTGTCATGTTTTTCCATACTTCATATGGAGAAATTCCAGTTTTCTTTAAAGGAATTCTATTAATTATGTGACAAGCGGATAATAAAGCTTCACCCCACAAATTGAAAGGTAGTTCAGAATGCATTAACATTGCATTCATCATTTCTTGATATGTTCGATTTTTCCTTTCGGCTATGCCATTTTGTTGTGGTGTTCTAGGCGCCGAACATTCATGTATTATACCGTGTTCTTCACAAAACGCATCAAATTCAGTAGAAAAGTATTCACCGCCCCTATCACTCCTAAGGACTTTTATACTTCTACTTAATTGATTTTCCACTTCTGCTTTATAAATTTTAAAGGCATTATAAGCTTCATCTTTATGCTTTAAGAGATATACATATGTGTATAAGTGCTCAAGTGCCGTCTACAAGCCGCCACTAGCGCCTCTACGCCCACGCCCTCGGATCCGGTTCCGGAGCCGGAGCCGGTGTCGCCGGTGGCGACACCGGCGAGAGGTGTTTTGTATGAGACAAGTGACATAATGCTTGGGACCACCACATATGACTATGTGGCACTTTATCCTCTTTGGCTCCTTTGGAAAGTACATTGTTCCAAGAGTCTTATAAATGCTATTTAATTTTACTCCACTTCCAATGTGGGACTTATGTGAAGCATTTATTGCCAATTAACTACAACCCACTTTGTCATGATTGGAACAACTTTAATAGAGATAATCTTTCATTATTTCTAACACCACGCTCAAACAAAATCCACCGAGCCACAACACATCATAAAATTCGTCATTTTCAACCAAACCACCATTACAAGAGACGCACCAAAACCCAGAACCCACTGACGAACCTGAAACGTCACGAAATCAACTTCCATAGCCTCTTGTTCAAACCGCGAGCAACACCTCATCCACCGAAACCCGCACGCAAACGTTGCGCGAGCTACGCTCAACTCTCAACCCGCGAGCCCCAAACTTCATCATCAACACCATTTCAAAACTTCATCCAAAAACCCAACACCCAGCCAACTTTCATCCGCCGCTGTTCACGAACCAGAACATCATAAGCCTTCACCTTAAAACCTCACATAACCCAAACCGAAACACACAAGCCCAATCGCAAAACACCGAAAAAGCAGCACCGGCCACCATCTCCAGCTCGCCTCAACCCACCTCCAAAACTTCAAATCCGCGAGAATCCAACCGTGCGAAACCAAAATCAGAGCAAGAACTTTTCCGATTTGAGAATCAAATTGTGAGCACCACGAACCGCAAGCACCGCCGGAGAGAGAGACGGAGACGCAACGTGACGAACCAGCCGCGGCTGCCACCGGGAACGCCAGATCACCATGTCGCCGCCGACAGCGTGAAATAGGGTGGGTTTTTTTTTTCTTCTCTTTTCAGAATCATGTTTCTTTTTCTTTTTGAGTTTTCTGTTTTGAAAAGTATGGATTAAGACTCTGTTTATAAACCTTTGTTAATCCTTTTTTATATTTTTATTCTAAAAAGCAAAAATAACAAGTATTCCTTTTAGAGTTATTATTAAAAGATAGGTCTAGCTGTATTATTTGTTCAAAACCAAACTGCCTTTGACCCATCTCCTTTTTCTTCCCGCAAGCTGGAGCGCCCTTTTTGGGCTTTTTGTTTTTGCTGTTTGTTAGCTTCTTATTGGTTTATGATGTATCCTTTTTTTTATTTTTATTATTTTGTAGCCTTATATTCTATTATAATTAAGTAGTGTTTTTTTAGAAAAAAATTTCTTTTAACGTTAACCTTGTTTTTTTAATTTTTTCCTTTTTTCTATTATAACAAATTGGTTTGTATGAGACTTTTTTTTAATTAGGTGTCAAGTTCATTTCATTGTTTTTTATATATTATTATTATTATTTATTTGGGTCTATGATATAAATGCGCATTTTTCGATATTCGGTTTCAATCCGATATTATCAAAATCGCTGTGAGACCATTCTTTTATTATATTTTATTTTAGATCATTAATCAATTTGTTTAAATTTATTATCATTGATTTATTTATTTCTCGCCGGACCAATGATATATTAAACGGCCAATTTTTCGCCCGATTTTAATCGGTGATTTTTGGTCAATACGAGGCCCCGCTTGTAATTGATCTTTCATTATTTTATTATTTCGATAAACAAACATTAATTTAATTTATTCTTAATATCATTTATTTCATTTAATTATTTAATTTATTATTCTATTTTAATTTAACTCTCGCAATTTAATTCAATCTATTCATTTAATTCGCATTTTAAATTACGATTCGACTCCTCATAGAACGATTTCATTAAATCGGCTCTAAGGTAGTTCACGAAATAAATTTCGCCGCGTCCCAAAAAGGTCCAACGCCTTCGAATAGTTGCGCTCGATTAAAAGGTCCAACGCCTTCGAATAGTTGTGTCCCGATTAACAGGCTGAACGCCTTCGAATAGTTCAAAAACACTGCACACACGCTTTCTCTTGGGCGAATTACAACGAGACCTCTTTATTTCTCGCAATCCCCTGTATTTATTTTGTATCCCTCTCCCATTACTTTGTACGCATTTTTATTTTCCGCATTTTATTTAATTCCGAATCCTTGGTCCAACGCCAAGCGATTGCACTTGCACACTCGTACTTTTTTCGTTTATTAGGATCCACCTATCTTTGCGAGCCGAGCGCTTCGTGCCTCGCTAACAAACTACAAAAACAAACCTCAAGTTGCATTTACCCTTTAAACCTAAAAAAAAAACAAAACGTTTCGATTAGATCCAAACCCTTGATCCAACGTCAAGTGGTCTTAGGAAATAAAACATTCTAATAAAACGAGAAGATTTGTACGCCATGAGCCTTAAGCGGTAGAAAGGAGGATAACGAGCTCTCATTACTCGCTCCGATTATTTCGACGCAGGACGCTCGTCTTGTTGGGCGAGATAAACTATCCATAGTCTTTAGTGCATTTCAACTCCTAAACCCTTTCATCGACGAAAGGTAATAAAATCAAACAACCATTACCCTTAGTAGGCCGAACTACGAGGCTCTGACTTTCCCATTGCACACGGGAGTACGTAAGCACGAGGATCTCAATCCTTGCCGAGCACCTAAGATCAATCTAACTTATAATTCAACTCATTTCCCTCTAGCAAGCAATTCGTTTAAGCATAGACATCCTTTCACGCGCGATAACTTAGATGGTTTCTATCGAGTACGATGAATGTAGGGGGTGCTAATACCTTCCCCCTGTATAACCGACTCCTGAACCCAAGCATTGGTTCCGTTGACCTTTGTCCTCATCCTTCTCTTCCCGGGTTGTATCTATATCTTCCATTTCCCTCTTCGGGAATAAATAGAATTAGGTGGCGACTCTTCAGTCCGTCCGGCGCGCGGCTCTTTCCATTCGGATCGCGTGAGGTCGTATTTTTCGGGGTACGACAGGTTTCAAGCCCATATAAGTTTAACAATAGCCCAATACACATGTTTATAATTGGTAGTCTTAATGAGTTACATAAACACTAAATATTTTTGTTAAAAAATCAATGTGGGACTTTATGGGAAACAAAACCCAACTACTGTAACTTTTGATTCTTCTTTTTGAGACTACAATGAAGACTACCTTATTTATTCAGAACCAAAATAACATTTTGCAACCACTCATAACACCAAATTTAAAAAAAAATCACTTTAAGACCATAGCTAAATATTTAATACGTCACACATAATATCAGATGTAGCAATAAACGTATAAATATCAATCTTCTGCGTTACTTTTTCTTGTTCAAACAAAACATTTTAATTGTACCATTATTTTCTAGTTCCAAATATTATAAAGTTTTAATTATAAACCATGTACTCCTGTTTGAGAGATTAACTTATAAAAAAGAGAATAACTTAGAAAAAGATGACACACTAGATACATTAGATAGAATACAAAGGAAAGTGTAAAAAGACTCTCTCTATAATGAAAAAGACTTTTTAACCTAAAACATATCTGTAACACGGTGGGAGAACTGACTTTATGTTATGTTGCGGATAGCAAGAGTCGCCACCGACTTTTATTTTATCCAAAGGAAAGGCATAAAAGAACAGGAAAGACCTTTAAGAGATATTTTTGGGTCCGGGGGGTAGGTTATGTAAAGGGAAGGTGTTAGCACCCTTTACATCCATGGTTATCCATGGGCTCTTAGTTACTTAGCTCACTTTTGAATTGTTTTTGAAAAGGTGAAGTGTGTGAATAGAAAAATTTTCATAATAGTTAATAATGATCCATGTACGGATGCGTAAAAACTTGTTTTTGAAAATTTGTTTGAAATTTGTTAAGTGTTTGAAAAATGGAGTGAGCAAGCAACTAAGAGGTACCTACCCTAAAATTTGTAAGTCTTTCTTGTTCTTTATCCTTTAATTGGTAAGACTATCCCTACTATTAAGGAGTAGGTAGTCATTACCTTGGATGTAAGGGACATGTGAGGGACATCTGTTTTTATGAAGGCAATTGTGGGGTGTATTAAGCATTTAGGAGGGACTATCATCATTATTCGAAAAGGGACTTGATCTTTAAAGGCAACCATTAGGGACTTGATGATTTTTCTTTTAAGGGACTTGCTTTATACACCCCACTTGACCTTATGATTAGGCAACATTGAGGGATAGCCTTAGAAATGTGAGATGGCGATTAAAAATCAACTTACGTGTGTGAGTGTTCAATATTAATTATCTTATGATTAAAGTTATCTAAATTCAAATTTTAAATAGAATACATATTTGCACTCCCTAAATTACTAACCATAGCATTAAATAAAATTAAATATTACAAAATTTACACCAAGGAGCAATTACAAAATAATTATAAAATAATAAATAGCAAAAATATAAATATAAAAGCAAAATATAAATAATAAGCAAAAATATAAATAATAGATGAAAGAAAAATAAATAAATAAGCAATAATAAGGGTTAGTAATAATAAAAAAAATTAAATAAAAGGTTAGTAAAATTATAATAAGCAAAAGTTAGTAATAATATGGTTAATAATAATAATAGAAATCAAAATAAATTGAATTAACAAAAATATTATAAGAACATTAAAATAATAAACAAAAGTTTAATATGAACAACTAAATAATTATAGCATTTTAATTTATGTACTAATTATTAAATTATTTATAATTATAAAAAATTAAATTATTATAAGTTTAATTGTTTCTATACCTATATTAAAAGAAAATAATTTGGATTATAAAATATATTTACATATTATTAATAATAGATTATATTTACAAAATTAACATTAAATATATACATTATAATTATATAAAGAACTAGAAAGCAAAAATTGTTTAGAAAATAAAATTAGGTTTTCATAAATTAGGGTTTTTGTTTAGAAAAAATGTTTTTAGGGTTTTTAATTTAATTATACAAAATTATTTAATTAACATGCATATATTATATTTACATATAATAAAGAAAATAATTTCAGAAAATTTATATATTTTAAAATTTGGAAAAATATTAAACATGCTTCATTATTTTTAATTATTTAGAAAACATATATACATAAAATTATATTTAATTTAATATTAGAATACTTAAAACAAATAAAAGAAAAAAAAAATGTGAAAAACTTACCTGACTGGGGTTTGAACCCAGGTCAGCTTGTTTGTCAGCAACAAGAAGTACCACCAGGCTGCTACACGCGCAGGTGAAAGAGAGAAGAGAGTAATTGTTTTTGTGCTTTGCCTTGGAAAATCCAGAAAAATAAAGAAAACAAAAAAGGCCTGGGGTGGTGTTGAACCCAGGACCTCATGTATACAAGCAGCGCGCATGACCACCTGGCTGGGAGAGCCCATCTGCTAATGGAGTGGTAACAATACATAATATATTATGTACGCTTGACCTGAAAAAATAAGAGAAAAAAAATGTGCCCAGCCAAGTATCGAACCAGTGCCATCACATAATACGCGTATCAGCCTTACCACTAGGACAAACGTGCGTTTGTGAAATATAGCCAGAACTAATTCATAATATTTTTAAACAAGAATTTGAATTTTTAAAACAGGCGCGAATGGACTTCGTCTTCTTCCTCATACCTGCGTTTTTACCTACGAATGTTGCTGGGAATTTACCTGCGAATAACAAGTTCCAGCAAAACCTACGAAACTCAATGGGCAACAAAACTGTACAATTTCACAAAATCAAACACAGCAACATGATCCAAACATTCATGCGATTCATCCTGTGTTTTTAGAATCCATTTATATTCATTAAATTAGAAAACCCTAAACCTAGGTCCAAACCCTAACAATGGTGTTTCATGCATTTGCCACGGTTTCTTTGATTTTCCTGCCCAGAAACATTCTACATAACATCATAAACAACATTAGACAAACAAAATCCATTAATATGCAGTGAATTGATGTAATCGAAAAAAAGAAAAACAAGAACAAGAATGGCTCGGGTTGAACAATAGGGCATGTATGAGATGAATGTGAGTGATGGTTTAGCTTCAGTGATGTCCAAAGAACATCTCTATGTTCTTATTTTACCTTCTAATGCTCTGAAACTCCAAATCCGAATATGAGTTTTTGGAGGATTTTTTGAGGTTTGAAACTTACACTTTGAGGCAGCCAATTCGTGTCTCAGTGATAGGGTTGTGTTCAGCACTTATATGTGATTGAATCTAGGTCAAAAACTTGATTGATTGTGTACAAGATTTGATCCAAAAAGATTCACAATGATAAGCTTTGAATTTTCAATATTTTTGCATCAATGCTTTCTATTTCAAGCCATTCCATATAATTCTTGTATCAACTTGTTCCATGCTGATTTTATGACCTTCTAGAATCAATAATAAAAATAAATCTTCATATTTAATATTTTATTTAAATTTAAAATGATTTTAAGTATAAAAAATCATAATAAATTAATTAAATAAAATAAAAATTATGAAAATAATATGGAAATTTCGTGCATGATGTTGTTGTATGGGTTGGGTCATAATTTGGCAAGCCCATTTGGAAAGAATTGTTTTTAGACCTCCATTTTCATTATAAACCATCACAAAATTTCCCAACTTTGCAAGGGCATATCTCCCTCAATTTTAAAGGTATGAGGGTGTTCTTGGACATTTTGGAAATCTTGAAGAGTCCTATAAACAACCCCATTGGTTTCAGGTCCATATCATTTGCCAATCTCAAGTTATGCCCTTTTGAAGTTGTTGACTTTTTGTTGACTTTTGAAATGACCTATAATGTCTTAGCTCATATCTTCCAAATGAAGCATTTTTGGGCTTGACTTGCAAGATCAAAGTTGTAGAGAATTCAATTTCCTTCAAAATGAGCTTTGAGTGGAGACTTGGTGATGAAGCATGTGAAAGTTATGGCTGGTCAAAGTTCAGTTGACTTTTACTGAGGAAACCCTAATTTAGAAACTCCTGATTCTTGATGATCTGGAATCTCCTTGATGAATCATGATCAACCCTTGATCAAATGATGAATTTTACTTCATATACTTGATGTTGGCAAAAAATCATGAAGTTTGACTTTGGTTTGACCACAGTTGACCTCAGTTTGACTTTTTAACTGCTTTGACTGATTTTGACTTATCTGATCATCTGACTGAGCAAACTTTTGAGAAAAGTCTTGGAACTTGTCATGGGGGTTCTTACATACATATAAGATGTTATGAAGCTCACTTGAAGTCTTGAAAGTCCATTTAGCCTGATTAAAGTCAAAACCCTAGTTTTGGATGCACTACTTAGGAGGTGCATTATTTGAGGGGATTGTCAACTCTTCTGACCAATTGTGAACTTTGTGAACCTTGTGAACCATCATAAAATGTCTTGTGAACCTCATGGGAGGTATTGTGAAGCTTGTGAACCTTGTGAACCTCATAAAGTGACTTGTAGACTTCATGAACCTCATGAAAGGTTTTGTAAGCATTGTGAACCTTGTGAACCTTGTGAACCTTCATGAAGTGACTTGTAGACTTCATGAACCTCCTGAAAGGTTATATAAGCATTATGAATCTTGTGAACCTTGTGAACCTTCATGAAGTGACTTGTAGACTTCATGATCCTCATGAAAGGTCTTGTAAATGTTGAGAAACTTGTGAACCTTGTGAACCTTCAAGAAGTGACTTGTAAACTTCATGAACCTCATGAAAGGTCTTGAAAGCATTGTGGAACTTGTGAACCTTGTGAACCTTCTTAGAACACAAAGTCATGTATTGTGAGGGCAAATTTTGGGGTGCAACAGCTGCCCCTGTTCAATTTTCTGAAACCTGAGGGGTTAGATTGGTATATTTGCCAGTCATGACCTGGAAGGTTGAAGGGGATTGAACACAAAAGCCCAAAAATTTGCACTCACCAGTGCGTAGAGTAATACAGATGGCTAGTTGAATATACTTGAGTGGGCTTAAAGATGCCACTTGGAAGAACTGGAGATGGGCTTAGAGATGCCATCTAAAGAACTGGATATGATGATAGCTCTGTGTTGATACTGGATATCAGTACTAGGTCTTGGTATAGGCCGTCTCTGAATCATTTATGCAACATGATTTGAGTTGTTGGATGGACCAATAAATCTTGTGATGATTATCTCTTCTGGAAATATTTTGGATTAGGGAATGGGTCTTTGTACAGACCGTTTGCCTACTCTCCAAGGTCAAAAGAACGTCAGGATTTGTTCTTAAGAGTCAAAAGAACGTCAGGATTTGTTCTTCTGAAAAAGTCTTGAACAAGGGGTCAAAAGAGCGTCAGGATTTGCTCTTAAGGGTCAAAAGAACGTCAGGATTTGTTCTTCTGAAAAAGTCTTGAACAAGGGGTCAAAAGAGCGTCAGGATTTGCTCTTAAGGGTCAAAAGAACGTCAGGATTTGTTCTTCTGAAAAAGTCTTGGACAATGGGCCAAAAGAGCGTCAGGATTTGCTCTTAAGGATCAAAAGAACGTCAGGATTTGTTCTTCTGAAAAAGTCTCTTGAACAAGAGGCCAAAAGAGCGTCAGGATTTACTCTTAAGGATCAAAAGAACGTCAGGATTTGTTCCTCTGGAAAATGTATCTTGAACAAGGGGCCAAAAGAGCGTCAGGATTTGCTCTTAAGGGTCAAAAGAACGTCAGGATTTGTTCTTCTGAAAAATGTCTTGGAGGATGAAGCAGTCTAGAAGTAATGATGATAGCTGTCAGGAGGATGGAGCAATCCTGAGGTAATAATATGATATGCTTTCAGGAGACTGGAGTAATCCTGATGTAACAGCATGTCTTCAAGAGGATAGAGCAGTCCTGATGAGATTATAAGCTTTCAGGAGGATGAAGCAGTCCTGAGAGATTGATGATATGCTTTCAGGAGACTGGAGTAATCCTGATGTAACAGCATGTCTTCAGGAGGATAAAGCAGTCCTGAGGATCATAAATTTCTTTGTTGGATAATTTACCTGAAACCAAGGTAACATTCTGTATAATAATATTAGTTTATGCTTTATGTATGCATGTATAATATGATGCACTTAGATAATGTACTATGTATCTATGGATATGTATGTTATGGTATGATGTAAATGATGTATGTATGATATGATATTGCCGGAAGCGCCTGGATATCCTCGTACAACAACTGCTGGCCAAGGAAAATAAATCCCGATTCATTGTTGAAGAATATATTATACATAACCTTCCGTATACTGGGGATAACAGGGTATAGATAACCTCCCGTATGCTGGGGATAGTAAGGTATATATAACCTTCGTCTTCGTTTGATGGTAGGGCAGATATAACCTCCCGTCTTCGTTCGTCGTACCCTTATTGGAAAGTAAATTCCCGTATATCCGTATGAGGATAAAAGAGATGGATATAAATTCCAGGGGAGATAAGACTTTGTGAAGATGGATTCGTCCTACTGAGAGTTTTGTAGTTTTCTTGTAAAGAGGAACCGGCGAAGCTTCGTTGAAATCCTTCCCTCGTTCGTCCTTAGTAAATACTATTACTGCATTTTTATGCATTTCTGGTAAACATCAATCATATTCAAAAGCATACATGCATTTTTGGTAAACATCAATCATATTCAAAAGCATACATACATTCAAACACAACCAATGGACGTTTCGCTTATGTAAATAGGGTAAAAGTAAATCTGGATTCAAAAGATGGAACTTATTTATATCAAAAAGTGACCCATACATGGGCAAGTTTATACAAGGAGACATAAACCCTAGTAAGAGGATTTTGTCATAAAGTTTTTTACAAACAAGGACAATCAGCTATGTGAGAAATAATCCCATTGAGTTTCAATTCTACTATTGCCATTATCTTCAAGTATCTCATCTTCTGCTGTTGAGACGGAAACGATTGGATTGAGCTTTATCTGTTCGAGCTTGAGTAAGTAGCACAACTGGTTGCAGTTTCATGGGTGATCCAAACGAGACATAGTCATACGCTTTAGTCCCTAACTTTTGCCTGGATTGCCCTTTCAGGTTTTCAATCCACCGGGATACCCTTTTTTGCCCAAGCCGCCTTTTCAGGTTTTCAACTTGCCGGGTGTACATCTTTTTATATATATCCCTAATTTTTGCCCAAACCCTTTTGGTTTGCCGGGATGCCCTTATTTTTGCCTAGGCCTGTCAACCTAGCGGGTCTCTTTTTATGCGTAGTATTTTTTAACTATGTCTGCGTTTACAGGCTGTGGGAAGTCTTCACCATCCATTGTAGTCAGTATCATGGCACCTCCTGAGAACACTGTCTTGACTACAAATGGTCCTTCATATGTTGGAGTCCACTTGCCCCTAGGATCACCCTGTGGTAATATGATACGCTTGATTACCAAGTCACCAGCCTGGTATACCTTTGGCTTAACCTTCTTGTTAAAAGCTTTGATCATCCGTTTCTGGTACATCTGGCCATGACAAACTGCTGCTAACCTCTTCTCATCAATCAAATTTATCTGGTCAAGTCGAGTCTGAATCCACTCATCTTCATCCAATCCTGCATCCTTCATAATTCTCAAGGAGGGAATTTGAACTTCAATGGGCAGAACTGCTTCCATACCATAGACTAAGGAGAATGGGGTTGCCTCTGTTGAAGTACGTATTGTGGTACGATAACCATGAAGAGCAAATGGTAACATCTCATGCCAATCCTTGTAAGTAACAGTCATTTTCTGTACAATCTTCTTGATGTTCTTATTAGCAGCTTCAACTGCCCCATTCATCTTCGGACGATACGGAGAAGAGTTATGATGTTTAATCTTGAACTGCGTGCAGAGATCAGTAATCATAGTGTTGTTCAAATTAGAGCCATTGTCAGTGATAATCCTTTCAGGGATGCCATACCTACATATGAGATTATTCTTAATGAACCGAGCCACCACATTCTTAGTAACAGATGCAAATGAAGCTGCCTCCACCCATTTCGTGAAGTAATCAATAGCAACCAGGATGAAACGATGCCCATTAGAAGCAGTAGGCTTGATCTCACCAATCATATCAATGCCCCACATGGAAAAGGGCCAAGGAGCAGTCAACACATTCAGTGGTGATGGAGGTACATGGACTTTATCAGCATAGATTTGACATTTGTGACAAGTTCTGGAGTGTTGATAGCAATCAGCTTCCATGGTAGACCAATAGTAACCTGCTCTCAATATCTTCTTTGCCATAGTATGACCACTAGAATGGGTGCCAAAGATCCCATCATGCATATCTTCCATAATCTCAGTTGCTTCTTTCTTATCCACACAACGAAGCAAAGTTGAATCATGATTGCGCTTGTACAAAATTCCATTACTCAAAAAGAACTTAGCAGAAAACCTTCTCAGAAACTTCCTATCTTTGACAGATGCCCCTTCAGGGAATTCCTGAGCTTCAAGATATCTTTTCACTTCATAGAACCAAGACTTCTCCTCTACCCCTTCAGTGTCAATCTCATTGCAATATGCAGGCTTTTCAAATCTGTCAATAGTAATCTTGGGAGCTTCATCATCCCAACTGATCTCAAACATTGATGCCATGGTAGCTAATGCATCTGCCAACTGGTTCTCTCTTCGTGGAATGTGCTCAAAGGTAATCTCTTTGAAATGTGGGATCAAAGACAACACATGCTCTCTGTAAGGAATGAGGTTATCATGCTTGGTATCCCAATCTCCTTTAATCTGACTTACTACCAATGCTGAATCTCCATACACATCAAGGAACTGAATCTTCATATCAATAGCAGCTTTAATACCCAGGATACATGCCTCATACTCAGCCATGTTATTGGTACAATAGAAACAAAGTCTGGCAGTAATCGGGGTATGACAACCTTCAGGGGAACTAATCACAACACCAACACCATTACCAAGTGCATTAGAGGCACCATCAAAAACCATAGTCCATCGGGATCCTTGTTCAGGTCCGTCATATTGTCCAGGTTCTTTGGTAATAATCATAATGTCTTCATCAGGGAACTCAAAATTCATTGACTGATAATCATCCATTGCTTGATGAGCCAAATGATCGGCAACAACACTTCCTTTAATGGCCTTCTGAGTAGTGTACTGTATGTCATATTCTGTCAAGATCATTTGCCATCTTGCAATTCTTCCGGAGAGAGCAGGTTTCTCAAATATGTACTTGATTGGATCCATCTTTGAAATCAACAAGGTAGTATGGGTCAACATATACGTTCTTAGTCGGCGAGCAGCCCATGCCAAAGCGCAGCAAGTTTTCTCGAGCAGTGAGTATCTTGTTTCACAGTCGGTAAACTTTTTGCTAAGGTAGTATATTGCCTGCTCTTTTCGACCAGACTCGTCATGTTGCCCCAACACACACCCCATTGAATTATCTAACACTGTTAAGTACATAATCAAGGGCCTTCCATCAACTGGTGGCATCAAAATTGGAGGTTCTAGCAGATATCTCTTGATTTCATCAAAGGCAGTTTGGCACTCATCATTCCATTCCATCACCTGATCTTTCTTCAACAACTTGAAGATTGGCTCACAGATGGTAGTTAATTGGGAGATAAATCTTGCAATGTAGTTCAATCGTCCCAAGAAACCTCTAACCTCCTTCTCAGTACGGGGAGCTGGCATCTCTCGTATAGCTTTCACTTTTGCAGGATCCACTTCAATACCTTTTCCACTGACAATGAAACCCAGGAGTTTACCAGATCTAACTCCAAATGTACACTTGTTTGGGTTCAACCTCAACTTGTATTTCTTCAACCTCTCAAACAGCTTGTGCAGATGATCAAGATGTTGCTCTTCATTCTGAGACCTGGCTATCATATCATCTACATATACCTCTATCTCATGATGAATCATATCATGAAACAAAGCCACCATAGCACGCTGATACGTTGCCCCTGCATTCTTCAAACCAAATGGCATTACCTTATAGCAAAAGGTGCCCCACTGTGTCACAAATGTTGTCTTCTCCATATCTTCAGGTGCCATCTTGATTTGATTGTAACCAGAGAAACCATCCATGAAAGAGAATACCTTATGCTGAGCAGTGTTGTCTACCAGAATATCAATATGAGGGAGTGGAAAGTCATCTTTAGGGCTAGCCTTGTTCGAATCTCTGTAGTCCACACACATACATACCTTACCATCTTTCTTAGGAACTGGTACCACATTTGCAACCCACTGAGGATAAGAAGTCACTGCTAAGAACCCTGCATTGAACTGTTTCATTACCTCTGCCTTGATCTTTTCTGACATTTCAGGACGCATACGACGAACCTTCTGCTTCTTTGGACGACAATCTTCTTTTACTGGCAAACGGTGAACCACAATGTCTGTATCCAACCCTGGCATATCTTCATAAGACCAAGCGAAGATCTCCACATAGTCACATAACATATGAATCAACCTGCTCTTGACACTGTCCTCTAAATCAGCCCCTATCTTGACCTCTTTTCTGTTTTCTTCAGTTCCCAGATTCACAACTTCGACTGGCTCTTCATGCGGCTGTATAGCTTTCTCTTCTTGTTGTAACAACCTAGCAAGCTCTACAGGTATTTCACAATCGTCCTCATTTCCGTCTTCAGTTTGATAGATCGGATTCTCGAAATTATAATTGGCAATAGTAGAACTGTTATCAACAGGATCCAGAGTGGATGAGGATCTGCATTTTAGTGATGTGGGTGTGTGTAAGAACACATAGCTGATAAAACGAAAATAAAAGAAAAGAAAGACAAGGAACACAATATTTACGAAAACGAAACGTCCACTGATTTTATTGAATGAAGTATGCAAATGAAATGACAGCCCGTAACAAGCATACCATTGTGCCCCGGGTAAGGCACATGGCTTGAAAGTTTTATTGTTCAAGAAATTACAAATTTAAAATATAACAACACAGTAATAGTATTTACTCCTGACTAAAGGAGATAGGGATAACATCTTCAGCTTTCCAATTATTGAGTCCAGCACCCACAGTAGGAAAAATCCATGCATCCAAGTTGTAGTCTTCATCTTGATCTCCCATAGCATTAATCTGGTCCTTCACAACCCCCTGATTAGTGATACGGGCAGCACGAGCACGACGAACAGCCTTCTGGGACTCTGCAGTGAAACCCAAACCAAACTTGTCAGACTTGTATGGAATATTTGGAAGCTGACCCCAAATAGTACAACCACCTTCATCCACCACAGCTCTAGCATCATTGAGGGAAGCCATTGCCATTGTTGGAGGCTTTCTGGTGATCACAGGAACTTTCTTCACAACAGGAGGAGCTACATAATCATTAACAACCCAGGGAACCACTTCAAACGTCTGACACGGAGTCTCAATGTATTCACCTTCCATTTCCAGATACTTGAAAGTGTTTACATGGCTGACAAAGTATTCTTCTTCTCCATAGACAGTAACAACCTTTCCATCCACCGGATATCTCAACTTTTGGTGCAATGTAGAGGTTACAGCACCTGCCCCATGGATCCAAGGACGACCAAGCAGACAAGAGTACGAAGGACGAATATCCATCACAAAAAATGTAGCAGTAAACACCTGGGAGCCAACTTTAATTGGAAGATCAATTTCCCCATGTACTACTCTTCTAGAACCATCAAAAGCCTTTACTACAATATTACTGGGCTTCAACACAGCATCTTCAGGACTCAGTTTATTCAGGACTTCCTTAGGCAACACATTCAAAGAGGAACCATTGTCTATCAGCACATGTGACAGGGTAGTGACCCTGCATTCAATTGAAATATGCAAGGCCCTGTTATGATCCCTCTTGGCAGGGGTCAAATCAGCATCAGAAAATCCTAACCCATTGTCATAGGTCAGGTGGGCAACACAGTTCTCAAATTGGTCAACAGAAATTGCACTGGGTACATGAGCAGTCTTCAGAAACTTGATCAAGGACTTGGCATGAGCCTCAGAACATAACAACAAGGATAGCATAGAAATCTTTGAGGGAGTATGCCCCAACTGATCAACAATGTCATAATCACTCTTGCGAATGATTTTTAATACTTCTTCCATCTGCTTAGAGAGGTCATCAGCAGCTGGCACATCAGTAGATACAGGCTCAATAACAGGACCCTTGCCCCGAGCATCAGTGGTGGAGGTAGCAGCAGGAGTAACTGTATTCTTAGAAGCAACTGGAGGAGAGAAGACTCTTCCACTACGAGTGATCTTGCTAGATCCAGCAATATTATCAATGTCAACAGGTACATCAGCTACAGGCTCTTGCTTAACACCATGGATGTAAATATCAGACCCATAATGCCAAGGCACAACTTTGTCAGACGTATACGGGATAGGACCAGGAGTAGTAATGACCACAGGAGCTACTCTGGCTTCAGCAACAACTTTCACAGGACCTTCAACAGTAATTTTGATTGGACCCTGATGAGTGATTTTAATAGGACCCTTTGAAGTGATTCTTATTGGTACTTTGTCAACCATGTCAACCTCTTCAATCTTCTTACCCCTGGTAATATGCTCCACCATACTCTCCATAGAAGACGGTCTTCTTTCAAACACTATAGTATACTTATCCATGAGACGCTGAATTCCATCTTTCAATCTGAAGCACTTCTCTGGATTATACTCACAATAAACACAATCTTCACGACAACCCGGAAAGAACTCAGCTTGTACCAACTTCTTTCTGATGACAGACAATGGTGTGGTCAATTCATCAACTGAACGGATATGCAGATCTTCCTCAATGACGTTGACAGTCTTCTCGTGATTTGGCATTGGAGCAGTAATTACATTGGGAGTACCCGGAGGATCAAACTCAATTTCTCCAGCATCAATCATATCCTGAATTTTATTCTTCAAGATCCAGCAGTTATTAGTATCATGTCCCTGACAGTTTGAATGATATGCACATCGTGCATTGGGATTGTACCTGGGAGAGGTAACATTGGGATTCTGAGGAGCCTCTTTCAAAGTAATGAGTTCAGCCTTCAACAAATGTTGCAATTCCTGAGCCATTGACATGTTGATCTTCGTGAACTGTCTTCTAGCCCTCTGTTGGTTGCCCTGTGGCTGCTCCGTTGTTGCAGGAGTTGGATTTGAAATATGCACTGCACTAACAGACTGATGTCTTCTGTTACGATCAGGTTGACCATAAACATCATTGGATTCTTTCTTCCCAGTGGGAGGCTTCTTTGCAGTACCTGATGAGGAAGCACCCACTTGGATCTTACCATTCTTTATACCATTCTCTACTCGCTCTCCTGTCATGATCAACTCAGTGAAGCCAGATGATGAGCTTCCAATGAGATGACTGTAAAACGGACCATTCAGTGTACACATGAACATATCAACCAATTCCCTGTCAGTCAAAGGGGGTTGAACTCTTCTAACATAAGACCTCAGATGCAGTTTGGGACAAGAGACCCCATCATAGACAACAAATGTAGGAACTTTGAACCCAATGGGTATGACTACCCCAGATATCAAACTCAAATCCTCAAAATCCAGCCCAGATGATTTCTGCAACTCCATAGCATCCATCCTATCCACCAGCATCTTGAATTTGTCTTCATTAGGCTCATGGTAGTAGTTAGCCTCAGAATCAGAGTCCCCCATTGTATGGTGGAGACTGCCTACCTCTTGCTCAGATTCTTCAGATTCATAGTCTTCAGCTGGTTCTTTGGTCTTGGCAAGACCTTTGAACCTTCTTCCCATGTTGATCAACCCAGCAGACCTTCTAGCCTTCTTAGTCTTCTTGGCCAGCAGTGCCTTCAATTCATCTTGCCCCTTGGACAAGTTCAAGATCAGCTCTTGGAACTGTGCATTTTGTGTCTGAAGATCCTTAACTGTTTGTTCAAGAGCCATTGCTGAAATAAACAACGAGAAGATGAGAAACCTGTGCACAATTATAAACCTGTGATGCAATGAAATGATATGGGAATGCATATGCAATGTTTTCAAGAACCGCAGGATTTAAATTTGCTTAGACAAACACGAAAGTAAACTTTTATTAGTAATAACTTTGTTTTGCCTTTTAGGCTTACAAAAATGAAAATGAAATAAGTACAAAAGATGGGGTTTTAAGTCTCCCATGGACGTTTCCTCTTTGTGTTGAGGTATGAGTTGAGATTCCGTTCCTCGTGAAGTTGCTTTGTTAGTTCTAGGATTCTTTCTTGGCTTGCTTTGTAATGAGCCTCGAAGGTATCCCTTTGCTCCTTCAGTTGGATCCATGATCTCTGCAAGTCTTCCTTATCAGTAGGCATGTTTGGGTGAAGGATGGTATAAGCTGTGTCTCCTTCAGCAACAGGTTCCATGGTAACTGGTAGGACGGCAGGATATGACATCATGAGAGTCTGAGCACGTGATCGTACCCATCTGAGATAAGCCTCCATAGGAATAGTGTACTTAGGCTCCAGTGTCTTGCTGTCAACCCTGTTTACCTTTCCCCAAGCTCGTATGAATCTCTGACGGTAACCCTGAAGATCGTTGTCGTAATCAAACACAATGCCCTGAATCAACATGTCATGTGGACCATCACTCCGAGCATAACCAAACTGTCGTAAATCTAGAGAGGGGTTGTAGGTGATGCCTCCTCTTATGCCTAGTAGTGGCACATTAGGAAACTCCCCACAACGGTCAATGATGGTGACATTCTCCATAGATCTGGAGCACCAATGGATATCTGAGTGAGAAAGTGACATGATCCTCTTGGACCATATGAACCCTTGCTCAATCTTCATTACGGAGCGAGGAAGGTGAGAAATAAACCACCTAGAAAGCAAAGGTATGCAACACATCAAAGTTCCTCTTGCCCTTGTAGTACGGGTGTGAAGAGAATGCAGGATGTCTCCAAGCAATGTAGGCACTGGATTGTGACTCAAGAAAATGTTGATGGCATGAACATCTATGAACTGATCTGGATTGGGGAACAATACTAAGCCATAAATCAGCAAGGCTAAGATATCCTCAAAAGCGTCATAGCTCATGGCCTTCAAGAACATTTGAGCCTTATCCATTAGCACCTTGGCAAGAATACCCTTGACTCCACTTCTCGTTTCTAGAACAATGTCAGACTTCTTCAGATGTAGGGCTGCAGCAATGACCTCTGGTTTAAGCTCTTTCTCCAAGCCTGTGAAGGGTCTTTGATCAAGAACAGGTATACCCAGAAGTTTAGAGAACTCCTCCATGGTTGGAACCAGCTGATAATCAGGGAATGTAAAGCAATGGTGCTTAGGGTCAAAGAACTGAAACAGCACACTCATCATGTCTTCATTGAACCCTGAAGTGACTAGATCCAATAGGTGACCATGTCTCTTGATGAACTGGGAGTGATCAGACACCTGAGAAACCAACTCTTTAAGCTTGGGAGGTATCCCTACAAAGTTGATCCTGATGGTGTTTCTACGAGCAGAAGCCATGACCTGCAACAAAGAACAAAGATAAATCCTTTGGTCCTTGAAATGGTTAGTGAAAATGCTATGCTTATGACGCATGATGATGTCATGATGTTATGCTCAATCAAAGACATGTGGCACACACAAACAAGTCACACCATAGTCCTAGGTTTAAAGGCTTGCATGAGGTTCAAAGGTAAGTACCCTCCCCTGAGGTTAGATGGTTCATCCTGTCCTACAAAGTAACCGGGTTCTAAGGGATCTCAATATCATTGATCCTTCACAAGGGTGGTTGATCAGAAGGCAACTTACTTGCCAACCAAAACCCTCCAAGTTTAAGATCTCAATGAGTGTAGTATCGAGTGTCAACCAACTTCAGTCTGCACCAAAGCCGGTTACCTCACTACTTTCTAAAGGCCAAGATGAGTTAACTAGGGTTCTAAAAGTTAGTTAGTGCATTGACAACATATGGCGGCCTCATATTATCCTCAACTTGACTTAAGGAACATAAGCACCAACCAAGAAGTCACACTAACTATGGCCACCAGATCAACCGTATCGATATACGTCGTACAGTTTCCTTGGTCTATTGCCATTTACCTAAGGTACACTAGATCCGGGTTAGGACCTTTCACACATAAGAGCAACCCCAACAAGATAATATAAAGCAAACAAGGCAAACAATTTAAAGTGATCTAATTCCTAAGGGTACCCCTCTTTTATTAAATCCCCAGCAGAGTCGCCAGTTCTGTAACACGGTGGGAGAACTGACTTTATGTTATGTTGCGGATAGCAAGAGTTGCCACCGACTTTTATTTTATCCAAAGGAAAGGCATAAAAGAACAGGAAAGACCTTTAAGAGATATTTTTGGGTCCGGGGGGTAGGTTATGTAAAGGGAAGGTGTTAGCACCCTTTACATCCATGGTTATCCATGGGCTCTTAGTTACTTAGCTCACTTTTGAATTGTTTTTGAAAAGGTGAAGTGTGTGAATAGAAAAATTTTCATAATAGTTAATAATGATCCATGTACGGATGCGTAAAAACTTGTTTTTGAAAATTTGTTTGAAATTTGTTAAGTGTTTGAAAAATGGAGTGAGCAAGCAACTAAGAGGTACCTACCCTAAAATTTGTAAGTCTTTCTTGTTCTTTATCCTTTAATTGGTAAGACTATCCCTACTATTAAGGAGTAGGTAGTCATTACCTTGGATGTAAGGGACATGTGAGGGACATCTGTTTTTATGAAGGCAATTGTGGGGTGTATTAAGCATTTAGGAGGGACTATCATCATTATTCGAAAAGGGACTTGATCTTTAAAGGCAACCATTAGGGACTTGATGATTTTTCTTTTAAGGGACTTGCTTTATACACCCTGTAACACCCTTCTAAATACCCCAAATTATTATAATTAAAATAACAATATATTCATCAGAGTAATTATGCCCCGAAGGGTGTCACACAATCATTTCACAACAATTATCAAAACATCCTGTCATGCTCATTCATTTAATCAAAATAAGGTTCTTTTGCATAATTCGCAGCGGAATAAAATTCAACATCAATGTAAAACATGTAACACACTACACGAAAATCATTCAACAACCAATCTCAAATTAATTAAAACATCCCCTCCCGATGTTACATCTATCAGAGCATGACCCATAAGAACTACCCTAGACTCCAAGCATTAGCTTCTACTCAACTCATTTCTCGTTACCTGAAAAATAGATGTAAGGGTGAGTTCCTCAATCAATATAATAAGCATTATAAAACAACATGTAATGCTAAGTAATTAACACATTAATTCACCCAATTTAGGCTATGCCTTCAGCAACATCAATATCCGTTCAAAACATCATACTCAACAGTAGATTCTCAACCATATTCAACATCAACAACGCAACACACAACACATATATAATACTGGAATACATCCATTCATATTATATGCCATAAATTCATTATGCAATGAGACTCTATGCATGCGGTACCGACTATGTTGTGAACATATAGTTCAACCTCACCGTCCAAATCCAGGCACGGCTACCAAGCCCACTAGTCCCACTCATTTGAGACATAGTGACTCACTCACTAATTCCTCACCATGGGAATTAGCTACCACCCCAAATGGGCCATGCTATGCAAGCTACTCACCTAGCATGCAACAATCAACAACAATCAAAATGATTTACTCACTAATTCCTCACCATGGAATTAGCTACCACCCGAAGGCCACAATATGCATGCTAATCACCTAGCAATGCAACATCAACAAAATCAAGAATAGACACATGCTCATACTCTAAGCCATAATACAGTCTATTCACAAATGTATACATTCACATCATCATGTATACTATCATACATTATCAACAAAATTAATCACAAAAGCATATCCTATCATGCCACATAATCAAACACAGTATTAGCACACTCTACTAATACCTTTACCACTCAACACAACGGGAAAATGATCCCTATCACATCCTATCTCAGCTAAGTCGCATCACTCAGCCTAAACAACCAAAACTGCACAACAGTAGCGCAGAAAATCACAATTCTGCCCATACGCGTATTGCCCATGTCCATACGCGTATTGCCCAAACCTGACCAAGTCCATACGCGTAATGCCCACTCTCATACGCGTATTGCGCATTGCCTCGCTCAACTCATACGCGTATTACCTATTCCATACGCGTACGCTACGCGTAACAATCTCCCATTACGCGTACCAACAGAGACCAATTTACGTTCAAAATACCATCTTTTCCACCCATACGCGTAAGGCCTTCTCCATACGCGTACCAGCCAGCTCATACGCGTATTGCCTAGTGCCATACGCGTATGACCAGAAACCAGAACTCTCAGATCTGCTATGGCTTTCTCTGCTACGAAACCTATCCGATCCAACCTTCCACAGTCCAAATTACACAAAATAATCGTCCATATCATCTACACGAATCATATCCTATTCATCTTCATCAATCCTAACATTATCCCTTCTAATTCCTACGAATTCTTTTCAATTATCATTCAGTTTCATTCATCCAACATTTCACAAACTCATCATGCATCAATCAAAATAGAGGTACAATCAATGGTTATCACTACTCAGTACATATTATCATATAATACCCTTTAACCGATGATAAACCCCCCTTACCTGAGTTAATCCGGTAGCCTCCGAGCTCTAAGCTTTTCCTTCCTTCAACCTTCGTCCTCTGGCCTTTTGCCCTTTCTGCCTCCTTTTTCCTTTTTTCACGTGAAATAACCTTTTTACCAAAAAAAAATGGGATTTTTCTCATTTCCAACTTATATATTATTCCAATAAATAATTATCCCAATAATTATTATTCCAAAATAATAATAATAATAATAATAATTCAATTATTTAATTAAATCAATAAATATATTATTACTTAATTTAAATAATTATTATATTATTATCGGGGTGTTACAACTCTCCCCCACTAAAAGAGTTTTCGTCCTCGAAAACATACCTCAATCGAACAACTCCGGATAAGACTCCTTCATCTGGCTCTCCAGTTCCCAAGTCACATTGCCACCTGCTGGTCCTCCCCAAGCTACCTTCACCAAGGCAATCTCTTTACCCCGCAACTGCTTCAACTCTCGATCCTCGATCCTCATAGGTGATGTTTCAACAGTCAGGTTATCTCTCACCTGTACATCATCTACTTGGACAACATGCGACGGATCATGAATGTATCTCCTCAACTGAGACACATGAAAAACACCATGCAAATTCGCAAGCGACGGCGGTAAAGCGATACGATAGGCTACCTCTCCTATCCTCTCCAAAATCTGATAAGGACCAATAAATCGAGGTGTCAACTTCTTCGACTTCAAGGCTCGACCAACACCAGTTATCGGAGTAACACGAAGAAACACATGATCTCCCTCTTGGAACTCAAGTGACTTCTTCCTCTTGTCATGATAACTCTTTTGACGACTCTGAGCAATTCTCATCTTATCCTGAATCATCTTAATCTTCCCCGTAGTTTGTTGAACAATCTCCGGTCCAACCACAGCACTCTCACCGGACTCATACCAACATAAAGGTGTCCGACATCTCCTACCATACAAAGCTTCAAACGGTGCCATACCAATGCTCGAATGAAAACTATTGTTGTAGGTAAACTCAATCAAAGGTAAATAACAATCCCAAGCACCTCCATTTTCCAAAACACAAGCCCTCAAAAGATCCTCTAGTGACTGAATCGTCCTCTCAGTCTGACCATCAGTCTGCGGATGATATGCAGAACTCAATCTCAGCTTAGTTCCCAAAGCCTTCTGCAAACCTTCCCAAAACTTCGATGTAAATCTAGGATCTCTGTCTGAAACAATACTAGACGGAATACCATGCAAACTTACAATCTTCTCAATATACAACTCGGCTAGCCTCTCTAACGGATAATCCATTCTGATCGGAATGAAATGAGCCGACTTCGTCAATCTATCCACAATCACCCAAATAGCCTCAAAATTCTTACTTGTTCTCGGCAAACCAGAAACAAAATCCATACTGATACTGTCCCACTTCCACTCTGGAATAGCCAACGGTTGCATTAGCCCAGACGGCTTCTGATGCTCAATCTTCGACTTCTGACAAGTCAAACAAGAATACACAAAACTTGCAATTTCTCTTTTCATTCCCGGCCACCAAAATAACCCTTTCAAATCATGGTACATCTTCGTAGCTCCAGGATGAATACTCAAGCCACTACGATGTCCTTCCTCAAGGATACTCTTCTTAAGTTCTGTAACATCCGGAATACACACTCGACTACCAAATTTCAAAATACCATTCTCATCAACTCTGAATTCCCCACCTTGACCTTGATTCACTAAAGTCAACTTATCAACCAAAAGTGCATCGGATTTCTGACCCTCTCTGATCTCGTCCAGAATACCACTCGTTAACTTCAACATTCCCAGTTTAACACTATTGTGAGTACTCTCACACACCAAACTCAAGTCTCTAAACTGCTCAATTAAGTCCAATTCCTTAACCATTAACATAGACATATGTAATGATTTCCGACTCAATGCATCAGCTACTACATTTGCTTTACCCGGATGGTAATTCAAACCAAAATCATAATCCTTCAGAAATTCTAACCATCTCCTCTGTCTCATATTCAGCTCTTTCTGATCAAACAAATGCTTTAAACTCTTATGGTCACTGAAAACTTCAAATCTTGAACCGTACAAATAATGCCTCCATAACTTCAGAACAAATACCACAGCTGCCAGCTCTAAATCATGTGTCGGATAATTCCTCTCGTGAACCCTTAGCTGTCTCGAAGCATAAGCTATAACCTGCTTATTCTGCATCAACACACCACCTAAACCCAACAACGAAGCATCACAATAAACCTCAAATAGTTCCGACGAACTCGGTAATATCAGGATAGGAGCAGTAGTTAACCTTCTCTTTAACTCTTGGAAACCTTCTTCACATTTTGAGTCCCAAACAAACGCTTGCCCCTTTCTAGTCAACATTGTCAACGGTAACGCCAACTTAGAAAATCCCTCAATGAACTTCCTATAATACCCAGCCAAACCAAGGAAACTTCGAATCTCAGTAACAGACTTAGGAGTTTCCCACTTAGACACCGCTTCTATCTTAGACGGATCAACAGCAATACCACCTCTGGAAATCACATGACCAAGAAAACTAACTTCTTCTAACCAAAATTCACACTTAGACAGTTTAGCAAATAACTTCTTTTCTCGCAGAACTCCTAAAACCTCTCTCAAATGTTCAGCATGCTCTTCTTCAGATTTCGAATACACCAAAATGTCATCAATAAACACCACAACAAACTGATCTAGGTACGGATGGAAAATCCTATTCATATACTCCATAAATACTCCAGGTGCATTAGTCACACCAAAAGGCATTACAGAATACTCATAATGTCCATACCTTGTTCTGAAGGCAGTCTTCTGAATATCCTCAGTTTTCACACGTATTTGATGATATCCCGATCTCAAATCTATTTTGCTGAACACTCTCGCACCAACCAACTGATCCATTAAATCATCAATCCTCGGCAAAGGATACCGATTCTTGATCGTCACTTTATTCAGTTGCCTGTAATCTACACACAACCTCATAGTACCTTCTTTTTTCTTAACCAACAACACTGGTGCACCCCACGGTGACACACTCGGACGAATAAATTTCTTATCTAACAGATCCTCCAGCTGACTCTTCAATTCAGCTAGCTCAACAGCAGACATACGATAAGGAGCCATCGATATCGGTCTAGTACCAGGTACCAAGTCAATCGAGAACTCAACTTCACGCTCTGGCGGCAATTCATTCACCTCTTCCGGGAACACATCAGGAAAATCACACACCACAGCTAGATCGCCAATCCCCAGTTTATCTTTGGCCTCCAAGGTCGCTAACAGCATAAACAACTCTGCCCCATCTGCCACTTCCTCACTCACTTGTCTTGCTGATAGAAACAAACTCTTTCCTTCCTCATCCTCAGGAAATATCACAGTCTTATCAAAACAATTGATATAGACTCGGTTAAACACCAACCAGTTCATACCCAGAAGAACATCAATCTGCACTAATGGAAGACACACAAGGTCTATCCCAAAGTCTCTACCAAAAATACTCAAAGGACACTTCAAACAAACCGAAGTAGTAGTCACTGAACCCTTCGCAGGAGTATCAATCACCATACTACCACGCATCTCAGATATCTCTAACTTAAGTTTCACAGCACAATCCAAGGATATAAAAGAATGAGTCGCACCTGTGTCAATAATAGCTACAAGAGGAAAGCCATTAATATAACACGTACCTCGGATCAAACGATCATCTGCAGAAGTCTCAGAACCCGATAGAGCAAAAACCTTGCCTCCTGACTGATTCTCTTTCTTCGGCTTAGGACACTGTGGGCTGATATGACCCACTTCTCCACAGTTGAAGCAAGTCACAGTCTTCAACCGGCAATCTGCAGCCAAATGACCACCTTTCCCACATTTGAAACACTTCTTCTCATTACTGGTACACTCATGGATACGATGTCCAGCCTGACCACATCTGTAACACTTAACAGGAGCGCTAGAGTCTCCCCCACTAGGCCTCTTCATCCCACTCTGCCTCTGAAAACCTTTGCCAGCTGCATACGGTTTTCCACGATCAATCTGATTCTTACCTTTTCTATCAACCTTCTGCTGATAGCTCTCAGCTCTGGCCTTGGAATCCTGTTCGAAAATCCTGCAACAGTCAACCAAATCAGAAAACACTCTAATCCTTTGATATCCAATAGCCTGCTTGATCTCGGGACGCAACCCGTTCTCAAACTTCACACACTTTGAAAATTCCCCAGCAGCCTCAGCATAGGGAGTATAATACTTCGACAGTTCTGTGAACTTAGCAGCATACTCCGTAACAGACCTGTTACCCTGCTTCAATTCCAAGAACTCTATCTCCTTCTTTCCTCTGACATCCTCGGGAAAATACTTCCTCAGAAATCTCTCTCTGAACACAGCCCAAGTAATCTCAGCATTTCCAGCAGTTTCCAACTCAGTGCGGGTAGCAACCCACCAATCATCAGCTTCTTCTGACAGCATATGTGTACCGAACCTGACCTTCTGGTTATCAGCACACTCAGTTACTCTGAAGATCCTCTCTATCTCCTTCAACCACTTCTGAGCACCATCTGGATCGTATGCTCCTTTGAACATTGGAGGATTGTTCTTCTGGAACTCACTCAACTGACGAGCAGCTCCCATTCCCATAACATTCGGATTTCCTCCAAGTACTCCAGCTAGCATACCCAGAGCCTCAGCAATCGCAGCATCATCTCTACCTCTTCCAGCCATCTCTATTCTGAAACCCAACAACTAAAACAATAAGTACTGATAGGGTTACACAACACCTATACCGTACAGGGAAAACAGAAAATTTACGACTCGACACGACCGACTATGCTCTGATACCACTAATGTAACACCCTTCTAAATACCCCAAATTATTATAATTAAAATAACAATATATTCATCAGAGTAATTATGCCCCGAAGGGTGTCACACAATCATTTCACAACAATTATCAAAACATCCTGTCATGCTCATTCATTTAATCAAAATAAGGTTCTTTTGCATAATTCGCAGCGGAATAAAATTCAACATCAATGTAAAACATGTAACACACTACACGAAAATCATTCAACAACCAATCTCAAATTAATTAAAACATCCCCTCCCGATGTTACATCTATCAGAGCATGACCCATAAGAACTACCCTAGACTCCAAGCATTAGCTTCTACTCAACTCATTTCTCGTTACCTGAAAAATAGATGTAAGGGTGAGTTCCTCAATCAATATAATAAGCATTATAAAACAACATGTAATGCTAAGTAATTAACACATTAATTCACCCAATTTAGGCTATGCCTTCAGCAACATCAATATCCGTTCAAAACATCATACTCAACAGTAGATTCTCAACCATATTCAACATCAACAACGCAACACACAACACATATATAATACTGGAATACATCCATTCATATTATATGCCATAAATTCATTATGCAATGAGACTCTATGCATGCGGTACCGACTATGTTGTGAACATATAGTTCAACCTCACCGTCCAAATCCAGGCACGGCTACCAAGCCCACTAGTCCCACTCATTTGAGACATAGTGACTCACTCACTAATTCCTCACCATGGGAATTAGCTACCACCCCAAATGGGCCATGCTATGCAAGCTACTCACCTAGCATGCAACAATCAACAACAATCAAAATGATTTACTCACTAATTCCTCACCATGGAATTAGCTACCACCCGAAGGCCACAATATGCATGCTAATCACCTAGCAATGCAACATCAACAAAATCAAGAATAGACACATGCTCATACTCTAAGCCATAATACAGTCTATTCACAAATGTATACATTCACATCATCATGTATACTATCATACATTATCAACAAAATTAATCACAAAAGCATATCCTATCATGCCACATAATCAAACACAGTATTAGCACACTCTACTAATACCTTTACCACTCAACACAACGGGAAAATGATCCCTATCACATCCTATCTCAGCTAAGTCGCATCACTCAGCCTAAACAACCAAAACTGCACAACAGTAGCGCAGAAAATCACAATTCTGCCCATACGCGTATTGCCCATGTCCATACGCGTATTGCCCAAACCTGACCAAGTCCATACGCGTAATGCCCACTCTCATACGCGTATTGCGCATTGCCTCGCTCAACTCATACGCGTATTACCTATTCCATACGCGTACGCTACGCGTAACAATCTCCCATTACGCGTACCAACAGAGACCAATTTACGTTCAAAATACCATCTTTTCCACCCATACGCGTAAGGCCTTCTCCATACGCGTACCAGCCAGCTCATACGCGTATTGCCTAGTGCCATACGCGTATGACCAGAAACCAGAACTCTCAGATCTGCTATGGCTTTCTCTGCTACGAAACCTATCCGATCCAACCTTCCACAGTCCAAATTACACAAAATAATCGTCCATATCATCTACACGAATCATATCCTATTCATCTTCATCAATCCTAACATTATCCCTTCTAATTCCTACGAATTCTTTTCAATTATCATTCAGTTTCATTCATCCAACATTTCACAAACTCATCATGCATCAATCAAAATAGAGGTACAATCAATGGTTATCACTACTCAGTACATATTATCATATAATACCCTTTAACCGATGATAAACCCCCCTTACCTGAGTTAATCCGGTAGCCTCCGAGCTCTAAGCTTTTCCTTCCTTCAACCTTCGTCCTCTGGCCTTTTGCCCTTTCTGCCTCCTTTTTCCTTTTTTCACGTGAAATAACCTTTTTACCAAAAAAAAATGGGATTTTTCTCATTTCCAACTTATATATTATTCCAATAAATAATTATCCCAATAATTATTATTCCAAAATAATAATAATAATAATAATAATTCAATTATTTAATTAAATCAATAAATATATTATTACTTAATTTAAATAATTATTATATTATTATCGGGGTGTTACACACCCCACTTGACCTTATGATTAGGCAACATTGAGGGATAGCCTTAGAAATGTGAGATGGCGATTAAAAATCGACTTACGTGTGTGAGTGTTCAATATTAATTATCTTATGATTAAAGTTATCTAAATTCAAATTTTAAATAGAATACATATTTGCACTCCCTAAATTACTAACCATAGCATTAAATAAAATTAAATATTACAAAATTTACACCAAGGAGCAATTACAAAATAATTATAAAATAATAAATAGCAAAAATATAAATATAAAAGCAAAATATAAATAATAAGCAAAAATATAAATAATAGATGAAAGAAAAATAAATAAATAAGCAATAATAAGGGTTAGTAATAATAAAAAAAATTAAATAAAAGGTTAGTAAAATTATAATAAGCAAAAGTTAGTAATAATATGGTTAATAATAATAATAGAAATCAAAATAAATTGAATTAACAAAAATATTATAAGAACATTAAAATAATAAACAAAAGTTTAATATGAACAACTAAATAATTATAGCATTTTAATTTATGTACTAATTATTAAATTATTTATAATTATAAAAAATTAAATTATTATAAGTTTAATTGTTTCTATACCTATATTAAAAGAAAATAATTTGGATTATAAAATATATTTACATATTATTAATAATAGATTATATTTACAAAATTAACATTAAATATATACATTATAATTATATAAAGAACTAGAAAGCAAAAATTGTTTAGAAAATAAAATTAGGTTTTCATAAATTAGGGTTTTTGTTTAGAAAAAATGTTTTTAGGGTTTTTAATTTAATTATACAAAATTATTTAATTAACATGCATATATTATATTTACATATAATAAAAAAATAATTTCAGAAAATTTATATATTTTAAAATTTGGAAAAATATTAAACATGCTTCATTATTTTTAATTATTTAGAAAACATATATACATAAAATTATATTTAATTTAATATTAGAATACTTAAAACAAATAAAAGAAAAAAAAATGTGAAAAACTTACCTGACTGGGGTTTGAACCCAGGTCAGCTTGTTTGTCAGCAACAAGAAGTACCACCAGGCTGCTACACGCGCAGGTGAAAGAGAGAAGAGAGTAATTGTTTTTGTGCTTTGCCTTGGAAAATCCAGAAAAATAAAGAAAACAAAAAAGGCCTGGGGTGGTGTTGAACCCAGGACCTCATGTATACAAGCAGCGCGCATGACCACCTGGCTGGGAGAGCCCATCTGCTAATGGAGTGGTAACAATACATAATATATTATGTACGCTTGACCTGAAAAAATAAGAGAAAAAAAATGTGCCCAGCCAAGTATCGAACCAGTGCCATCACATAATACGCGTATCAGCCTTACCACTAGGACAAACGTGCGTTTGTGAAATATAGCCAGAACTAATTCATAATATTTTTAAACAAGAATTTGAATTTTTAAAACAGGCGCGAATGGACTTCGTCTTCTTCCTCATACCTGCGTTTTTACCTACGAATGTTGCTGGGAATTTACCTGCGAATAACAAGTTCCAGCAAAACCTACGAAACTCAATGGGCAACAAAACTGTACAATTTCACAAAATCAAACACAACAACATGATCCAAACATTCATGCGATTCATCCTGTGTTTTTAGAATCCATTTATATTCATTAAATTAGAAAACCCTAAACCTAGGTCCAAACCCTAACAATGGTGTTTCATGCATTTGCCACGGTTTCTTTGATTTTCCTGCCCAGAAACATTCTACATAACATCATAAACAACATTAGACAAACAAAATCCATTAATATGTAGTGAATTGATGTAATCGAAAAAAAGAAAAACAAGAACAAGAATGGCTCGGGTTGAACAATAGGGCATGTATGAGATGAATGTGAGTGATGGTTTAGCTTCAGTGATGTCCAAAGAACATCTCTATGTTCTTATTTTACCTTCTAATGCTCTGAAACTCCAAATCCGAATATGAGTTTTTAGAGGATTTTTTGAGGTTTGAAACTTACACTTTGAGGCAGCCAATTCGTGTCTCAGTGATAGGGTTGTGTTCAGCACTTATATGTGATTGAATCTAGGTCAAAAACTTGATTGATTGTGTACAAGATTTGATCCAAAAAGATTCACAATGATAAGCTTTGAATTTTCAATATTTTTGCATCAATGCTTTCTATTTCAAGCCATTCCATATAATTCTTGTATCAACTTGTTCCATGCTGATTTTATGACCTTCTAGAATCAATAATAAAAATAAATCTTCATATTTAATATTTTATTTAAATTTAAAATGATTTTAAGTATAAAAAATCATAATAAATTAATTAAATAAAATAAAAATTATGAAAATAATATGGAAATTTCGTGCATGATGTTGTTGTATGGGTTGGGTCATAATTTGGCAAGCCCATTTGGAAAGAATTGTTTTTAGACCTCCATTTTCATTATAAACCATCACAAAATTTCCCAACTTTGCAAGGGCATATCTCCCTCAATTTTAAAGGTATGAGGTTGTTCTTGGACATTTTGGAAAGCTTGAAGAGTCCTATAAACAACCCCATTGGTTTCAGGTCCATATCATTTGCCAATCTCAAGTTATGCCCTTTTGAAGTTGTTGACTTTTTGTTGACTTTTGAAATGACCTATAATGTCTTAGCTCATATCTTCCAAATGAAGCATTTTTGGGCTTGACTTGCAAGATCAAAGTTGTAGAGAATTCAATTTCCTTCAAAATGAGGTTTGAGTGGAGACTTGGTGATGAAGCATGTGAAAGTTATGGCTGGTCAAAGTTCAGTTGACTTTTACTGAGGAAACCCTAATTTAGAAACTCCTGATTCTTGATGATCTGGAATCTCCTTGATGAATCATGATCAACCCTTGATCAAATGATGAATTTTACTTCATATACTTGATGTTGGCAAAAAATCATGAAGTTTGACTTTGGTTTGACCACAGTTGACCTCAGTTTGACTTTTTAACTGCTTTGACTGATTTTGACTTATCTGATCATCTGACTGAGCAAACTTTTGAGAAAAGTCTTGGAACTTGTCATGGGGGTTCTTACATACATATAAGATGTTATGAAGCTCACTTGAAGTCTTGAAAGTCCATTTAGCCTGATTAAAGTCAAAACCCTAGTTTTGGATGCACTACTTAGGAGGTGCATTGCTTGAGGGGATTGTCAACTCTTCTGACCAATTGTGAACTTTGTGAACCTTGTGAACCATCATAAAATGTCTTGTGAACCTCATGGGAGGTATTGTGAAGCTTGTGAACCTTGTGAACCTCATAAAGTGACTTGTAGACTTCATGAACCTCATGAAAGGTTTTGTAAGCATTGTGAACCTTGTGAACCTTGTGAACCTTCATGAAGTGACTTGTAGACTTCATGAACCTCCTGAAAGGTTATATAAGCATTATGAATCTTGTGAACCTTGTGAACCTTCATGAAGTGACTTGTAGACTTCATGATCCTCATGAAAGGTCTTGTAAATGTTGAGAAACTTGTGAACCTTGTGAACCTTCAAGAAGTGACTTGTAAACTTCATGAACCTCATGAAAGGTCTTGAAAGCATTGTGGAACTTGTGAACCTTGTGAACCTTCTTAGAACACAAAGTCCTGTATTGTGAGGGCAAATTTTGGGGTGCAACAATATCCACAAATCTTAATTACACAATTGAGAGTGAGAGGTTGCAAACTTGCAAATACAAAGCAAATAATATTAATTACTTGATCTTCTTTCCATTGACACTCAATTAGCATTGCTACTCCTGAATGATCCAAGAGTTTTAGCAACACCTGCTCTTAAATGAATTGATGGTAGAACGCTGCAATGGCTACCCCGATAAATGGTCCAACCCAAAATATCCATCTTGAATGTGATTTTGGTTCTGGATAAATAAGGTAGCCTCCATTGTAGTTGTTAGACGTTGTGGCGAGTGATCTAGAGGGGGGGGGTGAATGGATCACCTCCTTGTTTTCAAGGATTTAAAACTTTTTTCAGAGTTTTCAAAGAATTACGGAAACGAAGGTCCCGAATAAACAAGCGTCTATTCTAAACCGGCCACTTGAAGACCAGACAAGTGATAACGTGCTGGATTTTATGATTGCGATGATAAAGGATTAAACACACAATATGTAAAACAATTGAATGCACCTATCACTAAAGCTATTTCCAATGAATCGAAAAACAAATTAAAACGAAAGTAGAGATAGAGAAGAGAAACAATACGCCGAGATTTGGTAAGGAAGTTCCCCACGTTCATCCTCGCGTGTGGGTACGTCTCCCTCTCAATTTCAAATCGAAATTGAGAATTCTTATATCAAAATTGTTGAATCCGTCGATTACAAGGTTCCAATACAAACACCAGAATTCTAAACTCCTAGAATTTCCTATTGTATAAACCTCCACTTGATTTGAGCCCGATCAAGATTCCCTGCAAGTTATACAATCAATTCACCGGTTCCACGACCTATTTGCGAAATCCACCGATTCCCAAAACTCTCGTTGCGGCTGAATATGACTTGTAAACGTGACTCACAAACCCTCAAGAACACGCCCGTTCTTGAAGGAAAACCCAGCTGGTTTTTCCTTGAAACCTTCTATCAATCTTCAACTCAGCTGGATCTTCGATCGTACCACTGAACGTTATCTCGAAAGCCTTCAATTCACAGGACAACAAACACTTCCTTGTTGATGTTCTTGAATTAAGATATTTGAGAAGATGATGAAGATGTCTTTGATTCTAGGTTTCAAACTTGCTCAACATTGAAGTCCCAACACTCCCTATCTTGATGTGTTCTTCAATGCTTAATCACTGCAAAATTCGTCTCTAATTTTTTTCTGTGATCTGTAATCTATTTTTTGTTAAATGAAACAAAAGCACATATATGTATGCAAATTCTGTTAGAGAAATAACAGAAGAATGAATCGATTCAAGCTTGGATGAATCGATACATACTGATCATTTTTAAGAAAACAGAATTATTTAAACAGCATGAATCGATACATCATAAGATGAATCGATTCATTTTGCGAAATCCAGAAACCTTCAAACAGCATGAATCGATACATCATAAGATGAATCGATTCATTTTGCGAAATCCAGAAACCTTCAAACAGCATGAATCAATTCAAGCTATAATGTATCGATTCATTATGCGTGATTTTCCAAAAGTTCATAAACATTGAGAAACAAAAGAACCAAAACAAAAGCAAGCATATTTCTTAATATAAAACAAACACAAACACTTAAAATTTATAATCAATCAAAAACTAAGGTTGCTCACAAACTCCCCCTTTTTGATGATGACAAAATTTTGAAGTGTGAGAGAGTACTCCCCCTGAGTTTGTGCCTGTCATTGTATTTTCACACTTGCTCTTCTTCTCCCCCTTTGTCAACAGCAAGAAAGAGTTATAGGTGAAGAACCAGAAACAACAAAACTAAGATACAGAAGCAAAGTTCACTCACAAAGAATGAAGCATAAAGCGCAAACAGTTTAAACAAAAGCAAAATTACATAATCATAGGCAGTGAAATTGTCAAATAAAGTTGCGAATTACATAACTAAACCAAACCATAAATTGTTCAAACAAGAATAACAAAACAAAGAAACTTAAGCGACACACAATGATGAAATGCAAAATGAAATGCGTCAATGAGGGAAATGGCCACCGCACGACTCCGCATCATCACGATCAGGGTCACGGAAGCTTGGAGGAGGAGGTGGAGGAGGCATTTCATCTGGATTCTGCCCCATAAAAGCATAACGCCTGAAACGCCGCTGAACTTCTGTGCTTTGAAACCGTTCCATAATCCCCGGGTGCGAATGACAATCATCCATAAATCTAGACATCTCATTATAGAACACTTGATGCCACTTAACCAATTCAGTATGCCAGGAATATTGATTATGGTACATGCGAGTATGTTCATCATGCCATTCACGATGCTCCTTATGCCATTCCGTTTACTGGACATGCCATGCACGAGCTTCCTCATGCCGGGCATTGTTTGCAACTTCCAATTGTGCAAACATATCAGTGAGATAGGCTGGAGCAGCAGTGGATGAAGTCGGTGGAGCCGATGAGGGAGCGGGATCATAGTTTGTAGGAGACCACCTATGTGGTACCCAATCACCCCAACCGGTGTTGGCATTCGCATCAGGAGGATTTTCAGCATCTTCCATATCTTCATCCCTTTGTTCTTCAACATAAATGTGTTCATCCGGATTGTCAAAGTTGTAGATGCGAGTTCGAGTGTTGCGTTCAAAGAAATAGTAGCAACGACGCTCGATATCCCATCGATAACCCATATGAGAGAGTATGGAATTGTTGAATTCTTGCACACTAGAGACTGATACGAGAGGCACAGGAGGAAAAGTAACTTTCCAAAACTTGAGAATCCGCATGATTTGAGAAGCATATGCAAGGGTGATGTTTTTGGAGCTGTTCCGCGTAAGAAAGATACGCTTGACAAAGTAGTTTGCCCAATTTAAGGGAATCTTCTTCTGCAAAATGTACAACAAATGTATATCCGGCTTGTCCAAACGAGAATGTCCACCGGACCTTGGACGCAAGATATGCGAAAGGATCCAGTGCAGAATTCTTGGTACACTTTTGATCATGCCTAAAGTCAGAGGCTCATCATCAGCAAGAGGTCTATCCAATTTAGAAATGGATGCACAGAATTCCTTCAACTTAAACTGAGTTTCAAAGCTCTGGTCATGCCACATCTGCAATTCAGCCGACACAGATGGCATACCGAACACTGTGGACCAGTCATCAGCCTCAAAACGATATGTTCTTGTTCCAATTGAACACTTAACATATAGCCTCTTCCAGTTTTCACACCAGCATAGAAAGCACGAAAAAAATCTTCATGATACTCATCTTTAACATATAAAAAGAATCCAAGACTTTGTGCTTCGATTAAATCAGCAACTTCTTCCAAACATAAAGTACGAACATCACTAGGATCAAACACATGTGGTTTCATTACTAACCTTGATTTAAAGGAAGTTTCAAATTCTTCAATAATGGTCGGATGAAGGATTGCAGTCCCGGATGGAGGAATTTCAGGAAGAGAAGGAGCCTGAGAAGAAGACCCAACAGGTTCCTTGCCTTTTCGTTTTCCTCTCTCTCTTGGAAGCAAAACTCTTGGAGGCATGATGGAAGATTAGGGTTTGAGAGAAGAGGGGTTTTTGTGACAGTTAGGGTTTGATGCAAATGATGTAAATGATGTAAATGAGATAAGGAGAGAGATATAATGGAGATAATGGAGTTTTGTAACTGATACAAATGTCATGGCAGTTGCTGATGTGTCGATTCATTAAAAAAATAAACTGAATTTGCGCCAGGATGAATCGATTCATCCCTGTATGTATCGATTCATTTCACGAAAAATTTTAAGAGTCAAAATGCTATGTATCGATTCAAGCCACTATGAATCAATACATATTGTAACTTGTTTTTGAAAGAAATTTAAATTTAAATCATGAATCGATTCAAGCAGATTGGGATCGATTCATTTTGCGAAATTTTTGAATTACAGATGACAATGAATCGATACAAGTAATGATGAATTAATACATACTGTAACTGGTTTGTTTAGAAATTAAACTAAAATCAACATGAATCGATTCATGAAAGTTGGGATCGATTCATTATGCGAAAATTTGAAATTTCAGTGTTTATTGCAAGAATTGACACACCAATGACTGTGCAAAACAACCATTATGCAGCAGAATCAATTACAACATTGTATACATGCTTAAGAATACTTTACGCATAAAAACATCAATGTTCAAACATTCATATGAAAAGAAGTACATGTAAACAAGAAATCATTTCTCAAACATACATTGATCATACAATATTAATAAAGTGAAGAGAGGAACGATATTACCTCCATCGTAGTATTCTCATGAGGCACTAGTGAAGACTACAATCAGAACTTAGCAAATATGATGAGATAAATAGAAACTCAGCAATCAAACTTAAGGCACTAATGCGGAGAGATCAAGAATCCCTAATTCGCGACGAATGTTGAAGAATGGTTCAGTTGCCAAAGGTTTAGTGAAAATGTCAGCAAGCTGATTTTTAGTATCAATATGCTCAAAAACAACATCGCCTTTTTCAACATGATCGCGAAGGAAGTGATGTCGAATCTCAATATGTTTAGTGCGCGAGTGTAAAACAGGATTCTTAGTGAGATTAATGGCACTAGTGTTGTCACATTTAATTGGAATGCGTTTAAGTTCAATGTCAAAATCTTGTAGTTGTTGTCTTAGCCACAAAATTTGAGCACAACAGCTACCGGCTGCAACATACTCAGCCTCTGCAGTAGACAAAGCTACAGATACTTGCTTTTTACTGTGCCAACTTATTAACGAATTTGAAAACAGATGACATGTGCCACTAGTGCTTTTCCTATCTGATTTGCAGCCAGCAAAATCAGAATCAGAATAACCTATTAAGTAGCAATCGCTTCCTTTGGAATACCAAAGCCCATATTTAGGTGTTCCATTAAGATACCTAAATATACGCTTGACTGATTTTAAGTGAGATTCCTTAGGATTTGATTGATATCTTGCACACATACACACACTAAACATGATGTCTGGTCTAGAAGCAGTAAGATACATAAGAGATCCGATCATACCTCTATACCTCTTGACATCAACACACTTACCATGTTCATCTTTGTCCAAGTTTCCATTGGTAGGCATAGGAGTGTCAATTGATTTAGAATCATTCATTCCAAAACGTTTGAGCAGCTCTCTACAATATTTTGTTTGACATACTGCTGTACCTTCATCAAGTTGCTTTATTTGGAGGCCTAAGAAGTAGTTCAACTCCCCCATGAGACTCATCTCAAACTCACCCTGCATAACATTAGAGAATTCTTCGACCAAGTGTATGTTAGTTGAACCAAAGATGATATCGTCTACATAAACTTGAACTAAAAGAATGTGTTTTCCTTTGTGTTTAATGAAGAGTGTATTATCCACTTTACCTCTAGAATATCCATGATCAAGTAGAAATTTGCTAAGTCTTTCGTACCACACACGGGGTGCTTGCTTAAGACCATATAAAGAACGCTTTAATTTGTAAACGTGATCTAGATACTCAGAATTTTCAAAACCAGGAGGTTGTGAAACATACACTTCTTCATTTATAACACCATTTAAGAACACACTCTTTACGTCCATTTGGTAAAGCTTGAAATTCATAGAACACGCATAGGCAAGCAAAAGACGTATGGCTTCAAGGCGAGCAACCGGAGCATAAGTCTCCTCATAATCTATGCCCTCCTCTTGGTTATACCCTTGTGCTACCAAGCGTGCCTTATTTCTAGTTATCACTCCGCTTTCATCAAGTTTATTCCTAAAAACCCATTTAGTACCTATGATGTGATGATATCGCGGACGAGGGACAAGTTCCCAAACGTCATTTCTTTTAAATTGATTTAGCTCTTCTTGCATGGCCATTAGCAAAAATTCATCAACCAAGGCCTCTTTAGCATTTTTAGGTTCCACTTGTGATACAAAAGTGAAGTGAGAACAAAAATTACTTATCTTAGAACGAGTCAACTCTCCCTTTGAAATGTCTCCCAATATGTTGTCTATTGGGTGGTCTTTAGAGGATTTCCAGGCTGGTGGAAGATCCTTCACTTCGGATGTTCCTTCCTCTTTATCTTTTTCAATACATGTATCTTCCTCCTTCTCAATAGCAACCGATTCAGATTGATCAATTTCCGAACCAGCTTCTTTGAGTATGTCTTGTGTAGATACACCTGTGTCATTAAAAGAGATACCTTTTCCGACAATTTTTGGGTAAGACTCATCAAAAGAAACATGGACAGATTCTTCAACAGAAAGTAAACGCCTATTATACACTCTATATGCTTTGCTTGATTGAGAGTAACCAAGAAAAATACCTTCATCAGCTTTAGCATCAAACTTCCCAAGATTTTCCTTACCGTTATTCAAAACAAAACATTTACAACCGAATACATGAAGATGAGACAAGTTGGGCTTTCTGTTGGTGTAAGCCCTAGAGGCCAATACTTTTTGGTACTTGTATCGGATTATTCGTTTAATAATAAAAGGCATTTCTTTATTATGTTTGTCTTTCAGAATAATAAAGTCCCTAGAATAGTTAGTCTGTTTAATGAAATGTTAAGTGTGACTTAATCATGAGATCCCATTAAACATAAAGACATTATTCTTAAAATATCCGTAGTCAAGCTTTATTGCAAAGTGGGATAACATTAAAGCATTGAGACTATTATGAAGATAGACTGATGATCACATCTCATGGATCATGGATAAAGAGTTATCAAGTCTTGACATAGGTATAAATATTAGGAGTAATATTTATACCGGATTGACCCGCTATGAGAATACTACATAGTATGTTATGCAAAGTGTCATAAGTTATTCTCATGGTGATAATGGTGTATTACCACCCTTCGACCTGAAACCACTATGGACCCTAGATGTAGAGTCGGGTGCTTTATTGCTGATCAAACATTATCCGTAACTGGATGATCATAAAGACAGTTGATGGGCACTCCACGAAGCATGCTGAGGGACATGAGTGTCCTAGATGGAATTTGCCAATCCTGCATAACAGGAGAAATGTATAAGGGCCCAATATTGAACTGGACAAGGATAACACAGTGTATGCCTTGTGTTCAATATAGACATAGGGGCAAAAGGGTAATTGTACAAACATATATTATCACGAAAAAGGTTTTGTCAGATCACATGACATTTTCGTGACTTGGGTAGCAGTGATGTGTTGCTAGATACCGCTCACTGTTTATTATGTTAAATATATAATTTAATATAATTACCAACGTTACGAAATCCTACAGGGTCACACACATAAGGACAGTTTGATGAGAGATAGAGAAATCAAAGGAACACCGTAAGGTACGGTGCACTTAAGTGAAAATAGAAATTCGGATAATATAATAATAATTATTGTTATTTTATAATGGTTATAAAATAATAATAAAATAAATATATTTATTATAATAATAGTTATTATAATAATATATAATATTATTATGGATCATGTGAATTGGGCTTTTAGCCCGCAGCCCACAAGAGAGTCTATAAAAGGAACCCTTGTGATGAAGCTTTCACTTGATGCAATTTCGTTTTTGATTCTCTTTTCTCACTCAAATAATTCCGTTCGTAAGCAGCTAGCACTGTGACCGGAAGCTGTTCGTGTGGACTGAGTAGAGGCGTTGCACTTCATCAACGCTTGTGATCGCTGCATCAAAGATCTGAATCGCCACAAAGAGGTAACGATTGTATCACTGACCATGCTCATTCGTAAGGATCACTAAAGGAAAATTTTTGTTTTCCGCTGCGTTTAGATCGCATTTTTCCTTCACTTTCTACCTTTTAAAATTTCATAAGGAGTTTTATTCAAAATAGGACGAATTAGAATCCTATTGAGAACATAACAAGCCGTGCTAATTGCATCGGCCCAAAAGTATTTTGGTAATCCACCCTCATTGAGCATTGTTCTTGCCAATTCCTCTAAAACTCGATTTTTGCGTTCCACAACACCGTTTTGTTATGGAGTTCGAGGAGCTGAAAAGTTATGCTCAATGCCATACTTGTCACAAAACTTATCAAAGAGGTGGTTTTGAAATTCACCTCCATGATCGCTTCGGATTGTAACTATTTTAGAATTCATTTTATTTTGGGACAACTTTGCAAAACTTTTGAAAGCAGAAAAAGTTTCATCTTTGCTTTGAAGGAATATAGTCCAAGTGAATCTAGAGTAGTCATCTACTATTACGAACCCATAATAGTTTCCACCTAAGCTCTTTGTCCTAGATGGTCCAAAGAGATCCATATGGAGAAGCTCAAGGGGTCTTGAAGTTGAAATTATATTTTTAGATTTAAAAGAGACCCTTGTTTGTTTTCCCATTTGGCAAGCATCACATAGGTGGTCTTTTGAAAATTTTATTTTTGGAAGACCTACTACTAGATCCTTGGATACAACCTTATTAAGCAAATCGAAATTAACATGCGCTAAGCGTCTATGCCATAGCCATGAATCATCATTTAAGGCCACTAGACATTTAGTGCTTGTTAAGGAAACACTCAAAAGATCAAGCATATATATATTGTTTACTCTTACACCCTTAAACACAACATTTTGTTCGGTATGTTCAATTTTGCAACATGTTTTTGTGAAAGAAACTTTATAACCTTTGTCGCATAGTTGACTTATACTTAACAAATTGTGTTTAAGTCCCTCTACAAGATGTACATCAGAAATAGTAGTGGTAGAGGGATTACCTACACTACCTTTACCAAGTATAGCTCCTTTGTTATTGTCTCCATAAGTAACATACCCCTTTTTCTTTGCTTTGAAGTCAATAAAAAGTGATATGTCACATGTCATGTGCCTTGAACATCCGCTGTCCAGAAACCATCTTCTTTCCATGGATGCAAGACACTCATCCTACAAAATCAAAAGAGAGAGGTAGGTACCCAATTTTTATTGGGTCCAAGTGGGTAAGTAATAACATGGTTGTCTTTAGGCTTCCATTGATAAATGCCTTTAGGAACAAGAAATCTTCTAAACTTGCATTTCTCAATGGTATGGCCAGCATGACAACAATAATGACAAACACTACGATAATGATGATGTTTACTATTGGTCTTTAAATCCTTTGGAACAAAAGAATATTTTGCATATGGAGGATTTAATGACTTTTTGAACAACCTAGTATCAACGGCATAAGTAATCTTAGGTTGCAAGGTTTTTTCCAATTTGGCTTTAAGATAAATGACCTCTTGTTGCCAAATGTGGCACCTTTCACAATGCCTAATTTTACTACAACCATCAATATCAATAGCTTTTGAATTTTCTGCAATACTAGCTTTCAATCATTCTAAATCTTTTTCAGCATATTGTACTTTACCTTCCAAGTATGAAAAAAATTATTTTATCGGAAGCTAACCTTTTAAATGCTTCTTTGGCTTCATTATGCAGTTTTTCAAAAGCTACTTTCAATTCAGAAAAAGACATGGAAGAGAAGTTGTTATAATAAGCTTGTTTTACCTTTTTATCATCACTTTTCTTCTTGTGGTGGGACTGATTTTTGGTGTGAGCCATAAGACACAAATTTGCGGTTTCATCGCTATCACTTGTGCATTGTGTACTTGATGAATCACTATCACTCTCTCAAGCAATGTAAGCTCTTCTTTGCTTATTATTATACCTTCTTGGAGGAGCTTTTCCTTTATCCTTTTTCTTTAAAGGGAAATCCGTTTTATAATGGCCGGACTTGCCACAATTAAAGCAAGACCCTCTTTCTCTATTCTTCTTAATCTCTTCCTGTTTTGAATCCATAGATTGTCTTCTAAAATTTATGAGATTTTTGTCGGAGTGCTTGATTCCATTCTTTCGAATGAATATATTATATCTCCTAACAAAAAGTCCCATTTCTTCGTCACTACTTGACTCATTGTTGCTTAGCTCTTTCTGTGAGGACTTTGAGTTTGAAGCCATAAGAGCTATAGGCCTCTTCTCACCCTCTTTGTCTTTATTCTTCTCTTTTCCCTTTTTACTTTTGTTTTCAAACTTTTCTAGACTTTCTAGTTCTTGCTGATGTTCCTCCAGCTTTCCAAACAAAGTAGTCATTGTGAGTGTCGTTAGATCATTGGCTTCCTTGATAGCTGTCACTTTAGGTTGCCATTCCCTACTAAGACATCTCAGAATTTTATTAGTAGCAATATCATTGGAAACAGGTTTTCCAAGTGCATTCAAACGATTAATGAGATGAACAAATCTCTTTTGCATGTCGGGAATAGATTCTCCTAATTTCATGCGAAAGAGTTCGAACTCTTGATTAAGTGTGTTAATGCGGGACTGTTTTACTTCAGTTGTGCCTTCATGAGCAATTTCTAAAGCATCCCACATTTCTTTAGCTGTCGAACAATGGGAAACTCAATAATACTCATCTGCACTAAGTGCTGAAATTAGCATATTTCAAGCTCTCCAATCACTTGACCACTTTTTCTCATCTTTTTCATCCCAATCGTCTTCTGGTTTAGGTACTATGGCACCTGCCTCATTCATCATGGTAATTTGAAAAGGACCATTTTGAATGGCAGCCCATACGCGCCTATCAACAGAATTTATATGAACTCGCATGCAGTCTTTCCAGTAGCCATAATTTTCACCATTGAAAACAGGAGCTCTATTGTACGCCCCCTTTGGTTCAGAATCCATAACGTTACAGGCAGCCACAAAGCACCAACGAACTGGTGCTCTGATACCACTTGTTAGATGTTGTGGCGAGTGATTTAGAGGGGGGGTGAATGGATCACCTCCTTGTTTTCAAGGATTTAAAACATTTTTCAGAGTTTTCAAAGAATTACGGAAACGAAGGTCCCGAATAAACAAGCGTCTATTCTGAACCGGCCACTAGAAGACCAGACAAGCGATAACGTGCTGGATTTTACGATTGTGATGATAAAGGATTAAACACACAATATGTAAAACAGTTGAATGCACCTATCACTAAAGCTATTTCCAATGAATCGAAAAACAAATTAAAACGAAAGTAGAGATAGAGAAGAGAAACAATACGCCGAGATTTGGTAAGGAAGTTCCCCACGTTCGTCCTTGCGTGTGGGTACGTCTCCCTCTCAATTTCAAATCGAAATTGAGAATTCTTATATCAAAATTGCTGAATCCGTCGATTACAAGGTTCCAATACAAACACCAGAATTCTAAACTCCTAGAATTTCCTATTGTATCAACCTCCACTTGATTTGAGCCCGATCAAGATTCCCTGCAAGTTATACAATCAATTCACCGTTTCCACGACCTATTTGCGAAATCCACCGATTCCCAAAACTCTCGCTGCGGCTGAATCTGACTTGTAAACGTGACTCACAAACCCTCAAGAACACGCCCGTTCTTGAAGGAAAAGGGTTTTCCTTGAAACCTTCTATCAATCTTCAACTCAGTTGGATCTCCGATCGTACCACTGAACGTTATCTCGAAAGCCTTCAATTCACAGGACAGCAAACACTTCCTTGTTGATGTTCTTGAATTAAGATCTTTGAGAAGATGATGAAGATGTCTTTGATTCTAGGTTTCAAACTTGCTCAACATTGAAGTCCCAACACTCCAAAAACCCTATCTTGATGTGTTCTTCAATGCTTAATCACTGCAAAATTTGTCTCTAATTTTTTTCTGTGATCTGTAATCTATTTTTTGTTAAATGAAACAAAAGCACATATATGTATGCAGATTCTGTTAGAGAAATAACAGAAGAATGAATCGATTCAAGCTTGGATGAATCGATACATACTGATCATTTTTAAGAAAACAGAATTATTTAAACAGCATGAATCGATACATCATAAGATGAATCGATTCATTTTGCGAAATCCAGAAACCTTCAAACAGCATGAATCGATACATCATAAGATGAATCGATTCATTTTGCGAAATCCAGAAACCTTCAAACAGCATGAATCGATTCAAGCTAGAATGTATCGATTCATTATGCGTGATTTTCCAAAAGTTCATAAACATTGAGAAACAAAAGAACCAAAACAAAAGCAAGCATATTTCTTAATATAAAACAAACACAAACACTTAAAATTTATAATCAATCAAAAACTAAGGTTGCTCACAGTAGTCTCAAAAAGAAGAAGTAAAAGTTACAGGTGTAGTGTGGGTTTTATTTCCCATTAAAGTCCCACATTGATTTTTTAACAAAAATGTTTAGTGTTTATATATTTCATTAAGACAACCAATTGTAAACTTGTATATTGGGTTAGTGTAAAAATGAGATGAACTTGAAACCCAATTTATTAAATAAAAAAATCTAATTTCTAAAACATATTAATTAATTAAGTTTTAGATAAACACTTAAAATTATCAATTAATTATATAATTAAATATAAAGTAATAAATAATTCTAGTCAGCAATACCATGTCATTAAAAAATAAATTTGTATCTCAATCATCAATGCCACGTCATCAAAAGTGAAGGGGGCCCAACTAAATCCCAAGTGATATAAAGTTCAGGACCAAAAAGCTAATTTTTAAAATATAGGGGACTGGATATTAAAAAATGTCAAAATAGGAGGACTAAAAGTGCATTTAAGTCATTTTTTATTCTATATCAATGGATTTGATAATAAAGTCCTAATCGTCTTTTGCATGTTTAAATTTCATCTTTTAAACTCTTGTTTTAGAATCGTTTTTTTAACGAAAACTTTCACAAATAATTACTTAATTTCACACATAATTTTCTTGTTAAACTACAATCCTCGTGGAGACGATTTTTTTTATTATTACTATTGTATAAAAGTCAATTTACACAGAAAGTTAGGTACTTCACTTTTCACTACACCCGTCTTGAATATTGACCTGACATAGGAGTTTGAGTGTTAACCACGCAGATCCATCTTGCGCCTTCGTAATAGAGATCACCACCTCCGGAGTTCATGTGATATAATTCATAAGCAACATTCAATGAGTGTCACAACCTTATCCGACGTAGACGGCTACCAAATCCTGATGGTCAGACTAACAAGGTAATTGAGATTCTTTAGTTGCGCGCAGGGAAACGATCTTAGACTATGGTAGTGTTATTTCCAAATTTTGACGCTAGCATTAATTAGGTTATTTAGCTTAAAAAGAGTTTTTCTTGGTATGAGCTAAAAAAAGGTCTTTTTCGACCTCACTTAAATAAGAGAAGGAAGGTCGAAGGAATCCACCTATAGATCATGTACTTAGAGAAATTCTAAGTTTGGAAAATATTCTAAGTGTTGGAAGGATTCGACCCTACTCTTTATCTCTTCAGAATCTTCATCAACTATCCCTTTTCTGGGCAGAATATATTCGAAGGTGGCGTTCAACTAGAGTTAAAGAAGCCAAAGAGGGCCATTCAGGCTGAAGCCAAAGAGAACCCCACACTTAGGGATTCGTAGAGGCTTGCCAGGATGATTTCACTAAAGCAAACATCTTTGTTGTCGTGGAGCTGGTTGGTCAAAGTTAGGTACTTCCTTGCCACCTGAAAAGATTTGGTGCAAAATATATACCTTGACAGCCAGACAGTGAGGAATGCAATGTGTTCTTGATCAGAAACTTCTGCATTGTTTGGTTTGGAGTGGTGGTTAATGAAGGCAATATACGTCAGTTTTGAGCCATTGAAGCCAATGGTATCATCAGCATCAATGGTGGGGTCATAGCTTGATCCACCAGGTCGAAGTCTTATAATAGCGGCTACGTCGAAGAGTGTGGGGGTAACCATCCCACAAGGAAGATGGAAAGTGTAGTGAGTGCTATCCCAGAAATAAAGGGAAGCAACAATGAGGTTCAAGCAATAGGGGATGTTGTTCTTTGACAACATCATCAAACCATAAATCCCTATTTTCTTCCAATGGTCAGCCTTTAATGATTCTACTCTAGCCATCCAGGTATCAAAGTCATTGAATTGGCTAACAACTCTAACCAGTCTGGTACCATCATGGAGATATTTTAGGTCCAATTGGTAAGCAAGAAGTTGGTTGGATGAAACCTCACCTGTTTGAGGGATATTTTTGTGGCCTAGAGGTTGTGACTTCCGGTAACAAGGGAAGAACTCACTAAGTTTTTCATCAGTGGGTTTAACTTTGGCCAAAGGGCCAGAGAAAACATAAGGACAATCATTTACAAGGAAATGGATCATTACCTGTGAGTTGTAAATATTCCTCATTTCATTAGATAGAGGTTCTGGTACGAACATACGGTTTTTTACCGTCGTTGGCTCGGTAATGGTGGAAAATGGAGAAAGAGTTGGCTTGAAAGTGTAAGTCTTTGCCTTTTGACCTTTCTTTTCTGAGGGACCGGCTTGAGAAGACGCCATTGTTAGAGTGAAAATTGAGTGTTTTTAGGGTTTATGGGAAGAAAGGAGAAAACTTGAGCAAGAAAAGAAAAATTCGCAAGAGTTTGGAAAAGTTTTTCTAAGTGTTGAAGAACGTATTTATATGCAGGAAAGTGAAGTTACAAAGTCCAACCATTTAATGTGAAATGAGATAGTGGGACGCATGGCATTTGGGATCAGAACACGTTGCAAGGAGCAGTTATGATGAGATGTGTCTTATTTTTTAATTAAAAATATATTTTATTTTTTTCGTGAAAATAAATCTAATAACAACTTAATTATAAAATGTAAGAAAAAAATAATATTCACTCATAAAATTCAAATAACATAACATAATATAAATTTAAAATATAAGAAATCATTGGACATATTTGAAGATCTAAAAAAATATTTATTAAAAATGTTAGATCATATTCAAAGTATTGGGTGAAAATAGTAATAATCGATTGATATAAATATAGGATGGCATAAATATAGGATGACCTCGTGGGAGAACTCCCACCGTATAAAACTTCTAAAATTAAGGGACAATTTAGGTCTAATCGAAATATTATAATTCATTCTACCTTCAAATTAAATATAATTAGAGTTTTTTCATTTATCATTATTATTCAATCAATATCAATTTAAAGAAGAAAAAAAAGTAAATAACCCTTGGAAATCAAAACGACTTTTATAATGCAACTCTTAAAATTTTTTAAAACATCTTTCTTTTAGAGACAGAGGGAGTATTGTATTGATAGCGATCCGTGAGATATTTATATAGTGTTATTTTATTAAAATTTTAAAAAATAGATTATTAATATTTTTAGTAATAATAAATAAATAAATAAAATTAAAATGAAAGTGAGAAAGTGTGGAAAAAATGTGATAAAATATTATGAGATAAAATATTTGTTTAACAAAAAAAAGCCTTATCAGAATTAGTCTTTGTGGGTCAAATATGACCAACAATATAATCTACTTTTTTATAGACCTAATAAGATATTCGTGTTTCCGCACTAGTAAAATTATTTGATATGATGTAAAAAACAAAAACACACACATATATATTTGATACGGTATAAAATGTATTTATATATGTATTTAAATTTGAAATTAACTATTAATTTTTAAAATAAAAAATGTTTATATAAATTCAATTGTATTAAAATATAAAGAAAAAAAGGAACTCGTGAGATGAAAAAAAGAATATTTAATATTTAAAAATAAGTATTTTATCTTTCAAATTAAGGAATAATTAAAATAAAATATGTATTGTGTTTATAATGACCCGTGAAATAAAAAATATTATTTGATACAATATATAATGTATCTATATAAAGATGTAAAATTGAAATTAGTTATTTAATTGTAAAATAAAAAATAATTATACAAATGACTCATGAGATGGAGAAAGATAAAAAAGAAAATTTTGATGCGATAATGTCCTGTGAGATACAAAAATTATTTGATGCGATATAAATGTATTTAGATACAAATGTAAAATTTGAAATGATTTATTTAATTGTAAAATGAAAAATAATCATATAAATTTAATTGTATTAAATAATTATATAAAAAGAAAATAAAGAATCATGAGATTGAGAAAGAAAAAAAGGATTTTGTTTCTCAAACTAAGACAATATTTGATTAAAACAAAATAAATATTGTGTTGATAGTGATCTGTGAGATAAATATATAGTGTTATTTTATTAAAATTAACAAATAAGTTATTACTATAGATAAATATATAGTATTATTTTATTAAAATTAACAAATAGATTATTACTATATTTAGGGATAATAAATAAGTAGAAAAAAGTGAAAGTAAGAAAGTGTAGGAAAAAGAAATTTGATAAAATATTATGAGAAAAAAATATTTGTTTAACTCTAATAAATGCCTAATTACAATTAGTCCTCGTGGGCCAAATAAGACCAACAATAATAGTCTACTTTTTTTTTAGAACCAGTAAGATATCCGTTGCTTGTACACAATTATTTTATACGGTATAAAATATATTTAAATGTGTATGTAAATTTGATACGATATAAAATATATTTATATATGTATTTAAATTTGAAATCAAGTATTAATTTTAAAATGAACAATGTTTATATAAATTCTATTTTATTAAAATATAAAGAAAAAAAGTGATTCGTAAGATGAAGAAAAAAGAATATTTAACATTTAAAAATAAATATTTTATCTTTCAAATTAAGGAATGATATTAAAATAAAATATATATTGTATTTATAATGACGTAAAAAAGTTTATTTGATATAATATAAAATGTATTTATATACAAATCTAAAATTGAAATTAGTTATTTAATTGTAAAATAAAAAATAATTATATAAATGACTCGTGAGATGAAGAAAGATAAAAAAAAATTGATGCAATAATGACCTGTGAGATAAAAAATTATTTGATACGATATAAATGTATTTAGATACAAATGTAAATTTTAAAATGATTTACTTAATTATAAAATGAATAATAATTATATAAATTTAATTGTATTAAATAATTATATAAAAAGAAAAAAAAAATGAAAGAAAAAAAAAGTTTAAAAATAAGACTTTTGTCTCTCAAATTAAGACAATGATTGATTAAAATAAAATAGATATTGTATTAATAGTAATACATGAAATAAATATATAATATTATTTTATTAAAATTATTGATGCTTGCAAGCCACATGCCATGACCAAAGCCATGAAATGTTTGCAGGAAAATAGTTTTGCTCCACCAGTTTCTGCCTGCAGATGAATCTGACCTGGGGCCTTTCCATTATTAGACGTAGCCTTATATTATATATGTACAAATTAGCCCCATGTGCTCTAACATGAAAAAGAAATAAACATCCACTTGTTTTCATGACTTCCAACACATGGTGGAGCAGATTTGATTGTACAACAATAAAAATGGTTTATAAGCTTTTGGACGTATTGTGTTGGGACAAAGTTTCTTTGTGGGAGGAGTTACATTTCTTGTGATTGGAAATCAATTGTTTTGAAAATGAACTATATAGATACATATCTAACATGTCAGGAAATATATAGTTTTTTATTGTGAAGATGGGTCATGAAAGTGACGTATAGATAGTGAAATGTGTTGCGTATTATTGGGTGAAAAGTTGGATGTATAGCAGCATATAAAAGAACCTGTATTACAGTCACACCAATAATGTAATAGAATTTTCAGTAAAAAGATAAAGGTTTACTTTTTGGGATTTTTTTTTTATCTTATGCCACACTCTCCAAAATCATACAAAACATGGGTTCCACCTCATATACAAATTTTAAATGGTTCGTCCACCTAATGGACAAATCCTATTTTTTCCTGATAGTTTTACAGTTTTGTCTACACCAAGAACTTACCTTTATAGTCTATTATTTTCTTCAATGGATCTTCTATGTATTAAACTTACCCCATTTTTATTTTTTCTTTTTCCAATTTTAATAATACATAAATTAATTACTACATTAATAATACAAAAAATAATTCTTACACTTTAATAATACAATAATTATTATTTTTAAATTAAATTCAACATTTTAATTAAAATAAAAAAATAACATAATAAACAAATATAATTTAAAATAATATTACATTAATTTAAAATAATATTTGATCATTGAATCTGTCAACACAATTTTACCATTGGATCTCACTGTATCCTTTCATCATACCTCAAATATTATTATTATTATGTCTCAATTAATCTAAATTAGTATGTTCCAATTAAAATCTTAAAGAAGAAATAAGCCTTTTAAAATTCCAATTTTTTATATTAATGGATTGTCTTCATTATTAAAGAATTTAGAAACAATGTTTAAAAAGTTTATTTCTATTTATTTAATTTTGCAGCAATTGAAAAAATATTAACCAATATTTATATCTATTAGTCTTATGGACATAAGTTGATATTAATCATATTATTATATATATCATAAAACCAATATATCGCAACTGATAAATTAAAATCTTAATAATTATGATATTAACAAATTTTATAAATGGTAACTTTATCACAGATTTAATTGATATAATGTAAAATATTATAATATCAATTTCATTAAATAACAATAATTATATTTATCAACCCATTAAATATCAACCCATTAAATATCAATTTATAATACCAACCCATTAAATAACAATAATTATTTTGATATCAATTTCCGTGATAAATGTCATATCTTTGTAATTAATATATTAAATATTTTAAAAAAATATTATAAACAAATAAAACTAAATATAAATATTGGTTAGTATTTTTTCAATTGTTGCAAAAATAAATAAATAGAAAAAAACTCTTTAAACATCATTTCTAAATTCTTTAATAATAAAGACAATCCATTAATATAAAAAATTGAAATTTTAAAAGGCGTATTTCTTCTTCAAGATTTTAATTAGAACATACTAATTTAGATTAATTGAGACATAATAATAATAATAATAATAATAATAATAATAATAATAATAATAATAATAATAATATTTGAGGTACAATAAAAGGATACAATGACATTCAATGGTCAAATTATACTGACAGATTCAATGGTCAAATATTATTTTAAATTAATGTAATATTATTTTAAATTATATTTGTGTATTATGTTTTTTTTATAATTAAAATGTTGAATTTAACTAAAAATATTAATTATTGTATTATTAAAATATAAGAATTATTGTTTGTATTATTAATGTAATAATTAATTTATGTATTATTAAAATTGGAAAAAGAAAAAACACAAATGAGGTAAGTCCAATACATGGACGATCCATTGAAGAAAATAATAGGTCATAAAGGTAAGTCCTTAGTGTGGACGAATCGTTGCAAAATTGTCAGAAAAAAATAAGGTTTGTCCATTAGGTGGACGAACAATTTTGTATATGGAGTGGACGAATCCATATACTTTGTATGGTATTTCAGTATATTTTTTTCAAATGGTGATATTTTGGTATATATTTTTGAGGAGTGTGGCATAACAGGAAAAAATTCACTTTTTGGTATAGTAAGTTAACTTTAAATACTTTTAATATATTTTGTAGAATTGAATGATCAATATAATATTTTCAAAACAATGATTTGATATCGGTCAAGAGAAAAGGAAGGAAGAAATATATCTAAGCAAAATTATGTCAATTTAGAGACTAATACTCGAGTAATGATGGCTAAGCAAAAATAATCTTAATAAAGGTCATGCAATGGAATGACCGTGGGGTAGGAAATCTTGATACTACCATGGAAATCTTGATACTACTAATGTGTTGTTAATTGTTGAGTCAATGATCTTGTATGCTCAGGTTCCTATAAGTCTAAGGAACATATGTTACATCTTGTGTTTGGTATCTTTTACAAAACTTTGAATAAAAAGAAAATGAAGACGGTATCAAGAAAGTTGCACTAAATAATTCCAAAGCGTGTGTTTATATAAAATTTTAAGTTCGATTCGTTTCTAATAATTTAGATAAATTGGATGCAAATTGATAATTCGGCAAATGCCCTTCAACATATTTTGAAAACCTTAACATGAATCACACGTTTATATTAAACATATCGATCAATGATAATTTACATAATAAAGTTCGTTTATTTATTATCATGAACTAGAAAAATAAAAAAATGACTTAGATATAATTTTTGACACTTGAAAGAAGTAATTTTTATGTCTCTTTTATGCCTAACAAATATCTTTATTTATAGAAAAATTTATATCAATTGGTGAGAAGAAAGAATGTTTCAATGATTTCAAGATGACAATTCATGAACAATCATATATTAACACTGGTTTGTTGGTGGCTTATGGTGTCCATACACCTAGTGATTCAAGGGTCTTTGGTTTGAATCAGGACATATTAACTTTTGGCTTTTATTTTGTTAAATGAACAATTAAGTCCAAAAGATGTTCAAGTAAAGTTCAAAACTATGACATATGAATTTATATCAAAACAAACCACTAATGCACCAAAATAACCAATTGTAAATAAAATGATTCATAAACTGAATTTAACTATCATCACTTTTTTCAATTAAATATTTTAGATATTTCTCCAAAAATTCTCCATCATTTTCAAAATATATCTAGATCCATTATTCAGAAAATTTCATGGGTTCAGATAAAAGTATCTTACGATTTAAACTAATACTTAGTAAGTTAAGTTGTCCTGGTTTGTTCAAGATTTATGAGGCCCGTCATATTCGAAGGTATTTGGTTGAGATGCATGTTTTCTTAAGTGAATAACATGATATTGATCATGATTACGCTGGATGTTGTATTTGTTCGGTGAACCCTCGTGATTGCGTTATTGTTAAGAGAGACATTCAAAAGATGATGGATGATAAGTTGATTGAAGTGGAAGCGAAAAGAGACGAATACGACAATGAAGTGAACGTTATTGTGCCTCAGTTCAATATTTATGAGAAGGTTATTCCTAAGAAGGTTGTTATTTCTTTTGATAGCCGCAAATATGATGTTACTCCATTGGTGATCAATTTGCCTGGTCCAATACCATACGAGTCTGATAAAGCTGTTATGTATCGGTAATGCTACATTGATAGAAAATGGTAAGGAAGTTCTTATTCCTTCTCCAAAGTTTGTGGTTAGCATTGTGTCGCTCCCGGGATTTTCATCCTAGTACAAACGCAAAGGTGGCGCGGAAAAGTTAGAGTCGCCAGCCAGACATTTTTATCCCAAAGGAATGGGAAAGGTAATGTTGCACAAACCTAAGGAAGAAGGAAAAAGACGAGGCCTTGCGAACCAAAGATCTGGGTACGGAAGTCGGTTACGAATTGGGAAGGTATTAGCCCCCCAATCCGTCCGCCGTACCCGACGGGATCCACACTTATAAGTCTTTTTTCAAAGGGTGAGAAATAATATGTTGTTCAAATGAAAGAATGGCTATCTGGAATGAAATGGAAATGAGAAAAGGAATGGATTTGAAAAATGGGAATAAAGGGGGAAAATGTAGGGAAAAAGAATGATTGTGCTCGAATGGGCCCTACCCCACTGCCTACGTACCTCATCGGGATAAATGAGGATCAGAGACGCCGTAGTTCGTCTAACCAAGGCTGACACTCGTTTGTGATTTTTAGGATGACGTTGACATAGCTCTAGCTCAGGTGTTACCGACTCTGACTCGAGGGTATTTACCGTATCGCTGTTTGAACTGTCGAGACAAGTCATGTTCGTCCGCAAAAAGTATGAGATGAGATGAGAAGACGTGGCTTCTTGGTTTGTTGTCTTTTAGAAGAAGTGTTTTAAATTTGTGTTTTTCGTATGTACAACACTAAAGACTATGACACAAGAGCGAATACTTTCCAAGATCGCCCCTAATGGAACGTTTGTAAAGCATCCTAGAAGAGTGAAGGAGACCCCCACTAATCATTTCCCGTATAGCTTAAGGCTCGTGGTGCATTGTACATCTTTTCATTTATTAAGTGTTTTTTATTTTTCTTTTAAGATGAGAAGTGAGACTCAAGTTATCAAAGGAAAAACTTCTAAGGGAAACTAGACTTACCCTAAGTTAGTTTGAATTTGAAGATGACCTATGGTTAATGAGGTTTGAAAGATTAAATCTACCTAAGAGATATTAGAACTAGAAATGAGAATACAAGAGTTAATAATGAACATTATGGTCCTCCTAGGTCATGGTGGGTAAGAACGTGAATGAAACATAAATGAGATGAAACAATGGATCGGGTGGGTCGATTGCGTGGTGCTAAGACGCACGACTTATGGTGTGCAACATACAAGACTTGCTTTTGGGTGTAATGGAATGGAACGATGGTAATCGAGGAATCCTAAAGTCACATGCAACTTTATTTATTTATTTGAAAATTTACTCGACGTTGGATCGAGTACCTTATTCATTTCATTTTTGAGATTTTGTTTTCTAACGATTTATTTTATCTCTTCTATCCTAATCATAAAAACTATAAAAGCATACAAGTTCTAAGCTATTACATCACAAAGCATACAAACATAATTGAGGCATAAAAAATATCCAAGTCCATAAGTAAATTCTCGGAAGATACCTTGCACAAGAAGAAAATAGTTAGTGAATGACATGAATCATGAATATGCATAATATGATGGAAATGAATTAAAATGTCAAAAATATCAAAAGTCATGAAAAAATGTGAAATTAATTCCCTAGGGTCTCTAACCTAATTATAACATTGTGTTAAAAAATCTCTTAAAAATTCTAAGTCTAACTATGTCAAATGGTCCTTTAAATCTATCTAAGGTTCAATCACAAATTTATACAAATCATACTACCAAAAAAGTAGATAAAATACCCTAAAAAATACACCAAAAATATTATAGGTACTTTAATTTGTCCTCTAATCATAGAAAAAAGAATGGGCCAAAAATGTTACAGGAGGTGGCATAAATAAAATATACAAATTTATGTGTCCATGTGAAAATTCAATATAAAATCAATTAAATTATAAATCTAAATTAAATTGAAAAATGCAAAAATTCAGAAAGTAAAAATTGGGAATGTTTCTAAATTGACTTAATATCCTATTATAATTTTTGGGGATTTTTCTTAAGTGTTTTAATATTTTTTTTTGAATTAAATTGAAGAGGCATTAAAATAGAAAAATGAAAAGAAGGAAAATAGGAGGGGGTGATAAAAGAAATGTCTTATTAGTTAAAAATAAATTGGGCTCGGTTTTGGGGGGTGTGACTAGCGAAATTATGAGGCCCAGGAGGTACTTGGGCTGAGGGAGCATGGAAGTTATTGTGGGGTTGACGCATGGAATTAAAACAAAGTGGTCCAACCGGACGGTGACAAGTGTCACGCCGAATTGGACCGAAGGGGAAGAATCTTATCCTCATTGAGTTGGGCGGTGGAGATTAAATAAATTTGACGGTTTTTATTCAATTTTTATGGTAACTAATTAATGATAATTGATGAGATTGTTTTAATAATTTTCGGTGCATTAAACACAAATTATTGGTCTTTAATTCCTCCTAATTAGAATTAACTTATAATCAAAAAGCTCATTAAAACATAACAAATAAAAACTCAGTTTTATCAAACCTTCCTTCCCCCTCATCATGTTTTCCCCTCTCCCTCTCAAACCTAATTTTTCTTTCAATCGAAACCCTAGCCGCCGTCTCCGAAACGGCTCCCCTCCCTTCATCTCTCACCACCGCAATTCCTCTCTCTCCCTGAACATGTTCATGTTCTTCTTCTCAAACGCCTTTTCTCCCTAAACTAAACCCTAACAGCGACGGCGGGAGCCCTTGTCACTAACGAAGATAAACCATGACCACCACTGATCTCGGTTCGTCACCATCAGAACACCACCATCTCAAACAAAAAACCTAATCTCCTTTTACATATCAACTACCGATGGATCTTTATAAGCTTCCTCACAAATTAGAACAAAAGATCGAAGCAAATATCTTCTCTTTCAATAAACACGCCGTGGTTGAAGGTGGAAAGAAACAAATATGTTACTGGTGATGTGATTCTGTTGATGTGCTTTTTGTTGATGCAGGTTACAAGATTGGTGTCATGGAGATTCGATATGAGGTTATTGATTGAAAATGTGGAAGCTGGTAGATGATGATAACGAAGGCGACGATGCGAGCTTGTTGGTGATGCTGACAGTCGATTTATTTGTTACGCTTTCTGTGTTGTCGTGATTCTGGATTTTTGCAAATTGCAGACTGATGATGGTTTTATTTGTATTGATTGCAGGTTCTTTGGTGATGAATGCAGAAGATTGGAGAGTGAAGAAGGTGATTTGAGGGAGGAATGATGAAGAGGAATGCAGAAGACGTGGTGAAGGAATGAGGGATTGGAGATTGGTGGAAGAAAGAATGAGAGCTAATGAAGATTCATGGAGAATGAATGAGATTGAAGAAAGTGATGAAAATGGTAGAATGTCAAAATCCGAAAATTGAGAGGAAGTTACAGATCTTTATATACTCAGGTAAAAATGGGTTAGAGCCCTGTTATACCTTTTCCTCAGTTTGTTATGATTCTGTTAGTTGGTTAGCTTTCGGTTAGAGATTTGTTAAAGTTCTGTTATGATTCTATAACTTCTTTGGAATTTTTCTTAGTTTCTGAATTTCTGTTATTATACTTTTCAAGTTTCTTTTATGCTGAAGTTGAGTCTTAAAAAAATTGGATAAGAGTTTTTCTTTCTGAAAATTGCAGGGCTGAAGAGGTATTGAAATGATGATGGAATGAATGAAGAATAATTGCTCCAAGGTTTATTTGAAAATGATGATGAAGGTTTAGTATGTGAAGGTTGACGGAAATTGCGAGAGGCGAACTTGATGGAGATTTGAAAGTGATGAAGAGTTAGAGAGTCTTTTAAAATTTCAATTTTTCTGAGCAAGGGACCCTTTTTCTTTTTTTAATTCGGCTACTTCGGTGTAATTGTAATTCTTTTTTCTCTTTTTTTTCGTTTGTCTGATATCTATTATATCAGTTTGCTGTAAACTAATTTTTGTTATCAGTTATCACCCTGAGCTTTTTGTTAAATTCTCAACTCAGACCTCCTTGTAACTAAATATTAAGTGCATTAATTTTTCTGGTTTTTTTTATATTATAGTTCTTGATAGCAGAAAATTGAAATGAATTTCCTTTGCTATATTTTCCTTAAAGCTTCTATGAAGTGTCACTGAATTGATAAAAAAATGTGTAGATGTTTAGAATTGGCAGAATTTTTGACCAACAAGAAATGTTGAATTCAGTTCAGAATGTCCTATCAGATGTTGGGACATTATCAAACAGAGTATAAGAACTTAATTCAGGATGTCACACCAGATGTTGGGACATTGTGTAAATGATTTAAGTTCAGTTTTTCAGGATGTCCCAACAGATGTTGTGACATCTCAAACCTGCTACCAGAATTAATTAATGACTAACTGATCTGAGAAATTTAAGGAAAGTTATCTGGAATTAATTATGGATGGACAAAAACAGAATAAGGCGCATCTGTAGGGAGTGTTGTTATGAGACTTCAGCATAATCAGAAGAACTAAATCACCTAGAATCTAGGAAGTAACAAACCCTAATTCAAGGTGGAAGCTGCATGCGTTTTAGGACTGGATTAACCTACAGAAAGCCCAAAATCCATACACCTATTTAAGCAACAGAATATCTCAGAATTGAGTACGAATTTCAGAAGACAAAATAGGGTGTTGTGTGTTTTAATAGCAGGTTGTTTTTATTGTACCACTTTATGAGCTTTTAAGCAAAAGTGTATTTGTGACTTGATTGAAACTGTGAAGTAAGATCAAGCTGTTTTGTTTGAAGTATGACTTCAATTTTATTAAACTTGTAAACAAGATCACTGTGTGATTGAGGGGGAGTGAGTTGGTACTCATATCTAAGTCGTGTCTTAGGTAGAAATTGCATTGGGTAGATATTAAGTGAAAGATTAAACTGGGTGGTTTAAGTCTAGAATTAATATTACTTATAGTGGATTTCCTCCTGGCTTGGTAGCCTCCAGATGTAAGTGTGGTTATACACTGAACTGGGTTAACAAACTACTGTGTTGTTTAATTTTCTTGCACTTTAAGTTTTGGTTAAATTTGTCAAGTGTTGGAACATCTCATTCGACATCTCATACCTGATCACAGAATTTCAATTGGCATCAGAGCAGGCACCCTGCCTGTTTATACTGGGTGAGATCTATGGAATACAAATTCTGGAAACATGGACAGAGATATAGGATCAGTAAATAGACCACCTATACTGGATGGATCTAATTATGACTACTGGAAGCCAAGAATGATTGCATTCTTAAGATCACTTGACAACAGGGCCTGGAGAGCAGTCAACATTGGATGGGAACATCCTGTCCAAGACACCAAAGATGGAGCAAAAGTGTTGAAACCTGAAGAAGAATGGAGTAAGGAGGAAGAAGATTCAGCACTAGGTAACTCCAAGGCCTTAAATGCTTTATTCAATGGCATTGATAGGAACATCTTTATACTTGTGCATCACTATGAGCTGGCCAAAGATGTTTGGGACACTCTCAAAACAACTCATGAAGGAACATCAAAGGTAAAGATGTCAAGACTTCAACTTCTCACCACCAAGTTTGAAAACTTGAGAATGAAGGAAGATGAGACAATTCATGAATTTTACATGAACATCTTAGAAATAGCCAATACTTCTGGAGCCTTGGGAGAAAAGATGACTGATGAAAAGCTTGTAAGAAAGATTCTCAGATCTTTGCCAAAAAGATTTGACATGAAAGTCACAGCAATAGAAGAAGCTCAAGACATATGCACAACGAAAGTTGAAGAGCTCATTGGTTCCCTTCAAACATTTGAGATGGGAATGAATGACACAAATGTAAAGAAGAACAAAAGAATAGCCTTGATGACAAATACTGATGAAGAAGAAGATGATGAATCAGAAACTGGTGAAAGCTTATCAGACAACATTGCTATGCTTGGAAGACAATTCAAAAAGATTCTCAGAAATATGGAAGATAAATCCAAACCCAGTGGAAGATACACAAACTCTTCTGAGAACAAAAGACCTTATGATGCTAATAGAAGATCAAATTATGATGAAAAGACCAGTCAAGAAAAATGAATTAAATGCCATGGATGTGAAGGATATGGACACATCAGGAATGAATGTCCTACCTACTTAAAAAGGCAAAAGAAAGGACTCTCTGTAACCTGGTCTGATGAAGACTCAGGAGGTGATTCAGAAGAAGAATCAGCTAAGCATATCACTCCTCTAGCTAGATTATGTGAATCTGAAAGTGAATCCAGTGATGGGGAGCTTACTTTTGAAGAACTTGAGCAAGCATACAAAGAATTATTCAAAAGAAGCACTGAAATATGCAGTGAGATTATAAAGCTAAAGAAGCAGAATGAGGCACTAAAGGATGAAAAAGCAAGTGATCTAGAGATCATTGACACCTTGAAAAGTGAAGTAAGTCTTCTCAACTCCAAGTTGGAACACATGTCCAAATCTGTTAGAATGCTGAACAGTAGCTCAAGTACACTGGATGTTATTCTCAACAACAATAAGCATTCAGGGGATAAAAGTGGACTGGGATTTAACAGAGTTCATAAGGATGAAGCTAGCTCTAGCAAAACTACTTCAAAGTCCATACAGTCAAACAAAATGTCCCAACAGATGCTTCAACATCATGAAAAGAACACAAAGTCAAACATAATGTTCCAACAGATGTCTCAACATTCTGAAAAGAACATAATGAAGAAGAAGTATCAAAGATGGAGATGTCATCATTGTGGAAGATTTGGACATATCAAACCTCATTGTTATAAGTTGCATGGATATCCAAATCAGATGTATCAGCAACCTCCTAAGCAGAAGATAGAAGTTACCAAGAAAGTGCTGCATAGACATCAAAGAGATCAGCAACCTCCTAAGCAGAAGACAAAGGTCATCAAGAAGGTATGGAGACCAAAAGCTAGTCTTCATGCTGATAAAAGCTACATACCCAAGAACAAGATCAACAAACAACCTTGGAGCTCTACTGATGAACAATACACAGGGCAGAGGTATCAAAAGAAATCTCAACTCAAATGGTCAAAGAAAGGTGTTGCATATATAGCACATACATCACTAAGAGTATCAACTAAAGAAGACTGGTACTTTGACAATGGATGTTCAAGACACATGACTGGATTGAAGAATCTGCTAGTAAACTTAAAGTCACATTCATCCAGATATGTAACCTTTGGAGATGGAGCTAAAGGAGAAATCAAGGGAGTTGGGACCCTGGACTGTCCAGATGTACCAAGACTAGATGATGTGCTGCTGGTTAAAGGTTTAACTGCTAACCTGATCAGCATAAGTCAATTATGTGATCAAGGGTACAGTGTAAACTTTACCAAAACTGAATGCATAGTGTCTAACAAAGAACAAAAGGTTGTCATGAGAGGAGCCAGATCTAAAGACAACTGTTACATGTGGGAACCTCAAGACTTCAGTCTCACTTCAACTTGCTCTTTAGCTAAAGAAGAAGAAGTGAAACTATGGCACCAAAGACTAGGTCATCTTCATTTCAGAGGCATAAAGAAAATCATATCTATGGATGCTGTGAGAGGTATTCCTAAACTGAAGATTGATGATGGAAAAGTATGTGGTGAATGTCAAATAGGCAAGCAAACCAAGATGTCCCATCCAAAGCTCCAACATCTGACAACTTCCAAAGTTTTGGAACTATTGCATATGGATCTTATGGGACCTATGCAGGTTGAGAGCCTTGGTGGTAAGAGGTATGCCTATGTGGTGGTTGATGACTTTTCAAGGTATACATGGATAAATTTCATTAAAGAAAAGTCTGATGTATTTGATGTATTCAAAGACTTATGCCAAAGAATACAAAGGGAAAAAGCCAGCTGTGTGATCAGAATAAGAAGTGATCATGGAAAAGAATTTGAGAACCAAAAATTCTTAGATTTCTGTTCTTCAGAAGGAATCAATCATGAATATTCTTCACCAATCACTCCTCAACAGAATGGGATTGTTGAGAGGAAGAATAGAACTATTCAAGAATCAGCAAGAGCTATGATCCATGCTAAAAAGTTACCTTTGTACTTCTGGGCTGAAGCTATGAACACAGCTTGTTACATCCATAACAGAGTTACTCTAAGGAAAGGAACTTTGTCCACAATCTATGAAGTCTGGAAGGGCAGAAAACCCACAGTTAAGTACTTCCATGTGTTTGGAAGTAACTGTTATATTCTAGCAGATAGGGAGCAAAGAAGAAAAATGGATCCTAAAAGTGATGAAGGGATTTTTCTTGGATACTCTATAAATAGCAGAGCATATAGAGTATTTAATTCTAGAACCAAGGTTATCATGGAGTCCATAAATGTGATAATTGATGATGCTCCTACAGATGTCCCAGAAGATGTTGGAACATCTGCTGATATCAAGGCTGAAGCTGAAGAAAAGAGTGATCATTCTGACTTCACTCAAACTGATGCAAGGACAGAACAATCTAGCAAACCTCCCTCCATCAGAATCAAGAAGGATCATCCCAAAGATTTGATAATTGGTGATCCCAACAGAGGTGTAAGCACTAGATCAAGAGAAGTGATTTCAGGTTCCTGTTTTGTTTCTAAAATAGAACCTAAAAACATCAAGGAAGCTCTTACTGATGAATACTGGATTTGTGCTATGCAAGAGGAATTAGGTCAATTCACAAGGAATGAAGTGTGGAACCTTGTTCCTAGACCTGATGACATAAATGTGATTGGAACTAAATGGGTGTATAAGAACAAGTCAAATGAGCAAGGAGTTGTTACAAAGAACAAAGCTAGACTTGTAGCTCAAGGATACACACAAATTGAAGGAGTAGACTTTGATGAAACCTTTGCACCAGTAACAAGGCTTGAATCAATCAGACTACTTTTGGGAATTGCTTGTATCTTAAAGTTCAAGCTATTTCAAATGGATGTGAAAGTGCCTTTTTAAATGGTTATCTTAATGAAGAGGTATATGTAGAACAGCCTAAAGGATTTGTTGATCCAAGCTGTCCAAATCATGTATACAAACTAAAGAAGGCTCTTTATGGTCTGAAGCAAGCTCCAAGAGCTTGGTATGAAAGGCTGACTACTTTTCTTATCAAGCAAGGGTACATGAAAGGTGGAATTGACAAAACCTTGTTTGTTAAAGATGAAGAAGGAAATGTCATGATTGCTCAAATATATGTAGATGACATTGTCTTTGGTGGGATGTCAGACAGGATGGTCAAACATTTTGTCAACCAGATGGAATCTGAATTTGAAATGAGTCTAGTAGGAGAATTAACCTACTTTCTTGGACTGCAAATAAAGCAAATGGAGGACTCCATGTTCATTTCCCAAAGCAAGTATGCTAAGAACATAGTCAAGAAATTTGGGATGGACAGTGCTACTCATAAGAGAACTCCTGCCCCCACACATTTAAAGCTAACTAAAGATGACAAGGGTGAGAATGTAGATCAAAGCCTATACAGAAGTATGATTGGAAGCCTGTTATATCTGACTGCTAGCAGACCAGACATAGCATTTGCAGTAGGTGTATGTGAAAGATATCAAGCTGATCCAAAAGTTAGTCATCTTAATCAAGTCAAGAGAATTCTGAAATATGTTAATGGTACTTGTGACTATGGCATAATGTACTTTCATAGATGCAAACCAATTCTCACTGGCTTCTGTGATGCTGATTGGGCTGGAAGTGCTGATGACAGAAAAAACACTTCAGGAGGATGCTTCTTTCTAGGAAACAATTTGATTTCTTGGTTCAGTAAGAAACAAAATTGTGTATCCTTATCTACTACTGAAGCTGAATATATTGCAGCTGGAAGCAGTTGTTCTCAGTTGGTTTGGATGAAGCAAATGCTCACTGAGTACAATGTCCCACAAGATGTCATGACATTGTACTGTGACAACTTAAGTGCTATTAACATATCAAAGAATCCTATCCAACATAGCAGGACCAAGCATATTGATATCAGACATCATTTCATCAGAGATCTTGTAGAAGAGAAAGTGATTTCACTGGAACATGTAGCTACAAATCTGCAGTTGGCTGATATATTTACCAAAGCCTTGGATGCTACTCAATTTGAAAATCTAAGGGGCAAATTGGGAATCTGCTAATGTGAAATTTAGCAGTTATGGAGATGTGCCAACATGTCATATGACATTGTGTGGCATAAGCACCAGATGGCAACACCAGTCTGGTCAAGCACCTTGGGTATTCCACTCCTAAAAATTCTCAAAGTAACGGCTACTTATAAAATATCAGCTTGCTTTCAGTTATCCATCTTCTCATCATACTCTCAAAAACGAATTGCATTCTCTAACTGTTTTTCAGAACTCATCAAACCTAAAACTCTTCATCCACCTTCTTCGAAAATGTCTCAAAACCCTAACATTTCTGAAGAAATCCTCAACAAGGAAGATGTGGTGCATGCAACCCCCATTTCTGTGGTACCCATGGATTCAACTCCAATGGACGAAATCAGAGGAAGTGTTCCTCTTGCTAAAAAGCCAAAAACTCCAAAAATAACAAAAGATCAAGTTTGCAGCAAATCCAAAGGCATACCTTCACCAGCAAACATCACTCCAAAATCTTCTGAATACGTGGATGATTCCATAAAGGAGTTGGTAAACAGGATCCTTTCTGAGCAAAGAGTGGTAAGTGGCATTTCTATCCCTCTGAGCACCATGCCAGCTCCACAAGAAGATCAACAAACTCAGGCTGAAAAGGACACTCCTGCTCAACAGGATGTCCCAATAGATGTTGAAACATCTGAGGACCAGCAAAAGGCCTCATCTGATGCTGCTGTTGAAACATCTGAGGACCAGAAAAAGGCCTCCACTGATAGTAATGAAGAAGCATCTGAGGACCAGCACAAGGCCTCCACTGAAGAGCACATCTCTGTTGATCCACCAGCTGAAGAGGAGACTGCTCAACCTCCTCCTGTTGTGAACCTAGAGCATGATTCTGATACATAAATCATTGCTTCTGTAAACCCTAGCATAGCCAAAAGGCTTAGGACTAGGAAAGAAAAGATGCATGCAGGACATGCAATTCCTGAGAAGAAGCAAGCTACCCCAAAGAAGGACAAAGCTAAAGTTGTCTTTGGTCCTACAAAACAATGGAGCAAGGTGCAAACTCAAAAGAGGAAAGCTGTCACTCCTCCAGATTCAGATGTTGAAGAAGATGTCCCAACATCTCCTCCAAAGAAGAAATCAGCACCCTCAAGGTCATCAACTGCTGTTCCAGAAGCTCCCTTGGACAACATCTCCTTTCATCATGTTTCAAGTGTGAATAGATGGAAGTTTGTTTATCAAAGAAGGGTAGCACTTGAAAGAGAGCTGAGCAGTAATGCACTTGAGTGCACAGAGTTAATTGATCTCATCTCTTCTGCTGGCCTCTTCAAAACTGTCTCCAACTTCTCTCCCTGCTATGAGCTGCTTGTCAAGGAATTCATAGTCAACCTCCAAGAAGATTGTGTTGATGGTAAGTCTGCTGATTTTAGAAAAGTATATGTAAGAGGAAGGTGTGTAGAATTCTCTCCTAGGGTTATCAACCAATACCTTGGAAGAGAATCTGATGGTCCAAATGAGTTAGGGAAGACTGATAACCAGGTTTGCAAGGTTATCACTGCTAACCAGGTCAAGGCTTGGCCAGTTAAAGGGAAGCTCTCAGTTAGCATGCTGACAAGGAAAATATGCCATGCTGAATAGGATTGGTACAACAAACTGGGTACCTACCAATCATACATCCTCAATATCAACTGGATTGGGCAGGTTCATATTTGCTGTAGGCACTCAAACAAAGCTGGATTATGGAGCTTATATATTTGATCAGACTTTGAAGCATGCTGGATCATCTGCAACCAAGCTGCCAATTGCCTTTCCTTCCCTGCTGTGTGGAATAATGCTGAGTCAGTATCCTGGCATCCTCACTGAGAAGGACACAATGTGCAAAAGAGAAAGCCCTCTGGCCTTCCACTACAAGCTGTTTCTGAGTCATCATGCAGCTGATGTTGAAGCACCCTCTGGGACATCTGCTGGTCCTTTAAAGGCAAAGTCTCCAATCTCCAAAGCTGCATTGATTGCTGAACTGAAGAGCACTTGCAAAGAACTGGATGCAAGGAAGCAGAAGCTTGAGGAGATTATCCAAAGATCGGAGATTGAAGAAAGTGCTCAGAAAGCTGCTACTTCTGATGAGGAGACTGAGGATGATGAAGAAACTGAATATGAGGAGTCTGAGTGAAAAACTGTATGTGAGGAAAAATGTAATGACTGCTGCAATGTAATTTTGACTTAGTATCTTTGGCCCCAAATTTATGTCTAACAAGGGAGAAAACAACAACAACAATGTATGATGTTGTTTAGTTATTAATGAAAAACTTCAGTTTGCTTCTGAACTGAATCAGTGTGTTTTAATGAAAATTTTTGTTGCAACAAATCTGAATACATGTATGTTTGAGGGGGAGTAAACTCACACATGACTCAACAGAAAAGAACTGCTATACTCTGATAAAAGAACTTCTGCTGCACTCTGATAACCAGAAAAATATGTTAGCCAAAAATTAGCCAAAGGGGGAGTTTGTAGATGTTTAGAATTGGCAGAATATTTGACCAACAAGAAATGTTGAATTCAGTTCAGAATGTCCTATCAGATGTTGGGACATTATCAAACAGAGTATAAGAACTTAATTCAGGATGTCACACCAGATGTTGGGACATTGTGTAAATGATTTAAGTTCAGTTTTTCAGGATGTCCCAACAGATGTTGTGACATCTCAAACCTGCTACCAGAATTAATTAATGACTAACTGATCTGAGAAATTTAAGGAAAGTTATCTGGAATTAATTATGGATGGACAAAAACAGAATAAGGCGCATCTGTAGGGAGTGTTGTTATGAGACTTCAGCATAATCAGAAGAACTAAATCACCTAGAATCTAGGAAGTAACAAACCCTAATTCAAGGTGGAAGCTGCATGCGTTTTAGGACTGGATTAACCTACAGAAAGCCCAAAATCCATACACCTATTTAAGCAACAGAATATCTCAGAATTGAGTACGAATTTCAGAAGACAAAATAGGGTGTTGTGTGTTTTAATAGCAGGTTGTTTTTATTGTACCACTTTATGAGCTTTTAAGCAAAAGTGTATTTGTGACTTGATTGAAACTGTGAAGTAAGATCAAGCTGTTTTGTTTGAAGTATGACTTCAATTTTATTAAACTTGTAAACAAGATCACTGTGTGATTGAGGGGGAGTGAGTTGGTACTCATATCTAAGTTGTGTCTTAGGTAGAAATTGCATTGGGTAGATATTAAGTGAAAGATTAAACTGGGTGGTTTAAGTCTAGAATTAATATTACTTATAGTGGATTTCCTCCTGGCTTGGTAGCCTCCAGATGTAAGTGTGGTTATACACTGAACTGGGTTAACAAACTACTGTGTTGTTTAATTTTCTTGCACTTTAAGTTTTGGTTAAATTTGTCAAGTGTTGGAACATCTTATTCGACATCTCATACCTGATCACAGAATTTCAAAATGGAATTAGATTTCTTTATTTTTTTTGGTGCAATGACCATAGCCTAGACAAACTATATGGGCTTTTAAACTTGGGCTAATTAACTTGTCAACTAGAATCTGAATGACTTAAAAAAATTGGTTCATGGTTTTGGGCTTCAGATTTTTGATAAAAGGATTTGCGAGTGGTATTAAGAATAATAAACAACAATTGATTGGTTTAATCATGGTTTAACAGAGAAGTGGGCTCAACTTGGATAAAATATGGATTAGTGGGTAAATCAAAACTTAAGAAGTTGGTTTAAAACAAGTAAAAAAAACTAATTTTATGGACACACAAGAATTTGGATTTGAAATGGGCTAAAACAAAAGTGGGCTTGAAAGGATTTTGGCAAACCAAACTTGAAAGTGGTTATTGTTTAAGTTGGAACGAAAGATGGATATGGAAAACGATAAGGACTTGTATTTGAAATGGATTTCGAGGACTTGAATTCGAAAGTGAATGACGACTTCCAAATAAATCGTAACCGTGCCCCTTTTTTCAAATCCCCAATATGAGAACCGAATTCCTGGACCAAGACTTTGATGTCATAATAAATCCCCAAAATCGATAGCTTGAGCCATGCTTCTTGCTTCACTTAAAAATACTATACGCGAATGAATATCTCCATCAAATAATCTCAAACTGGTCTCTATCATAAGAGACCTTAGTTGGTGAAATGCTCTCAAACTCAATCACGAATGAAACCCTAATCCACCTTGATAATGAGTCTGATGTGCCAATGAAAAGCCTTTACGAGCGAGTTCCCAAATCAGAGAAATAAACCATAATCGAATAGCAAGTGCATGAGAAGCCTAGGTTATTAAATAACCACATAACTAAAACTTTGAATTCACCTTATAGACATAGATAAGGTATGAAACTCTAATTTCATATGACATTGATCGCATGCCTTAGGAGCTGTTGTACTGCATGATTGACGTTATGACCTAATGGGAAATGCATGCAAAATGTGAGGCATAAGCCAGCTAGGTGATAAATATGAGGGAAAATTTTGGAGTGTTACACATTGCTGATGTGACAAAGGTTACTCGAGGTGGTAGAGTTTATGCCTCAGATCCTCCGAAGAGAACTGAAGATACAAGTGCGAGTAAACATGTTGAGGATGTTGTTGCCCGATCAGGTCAATTTGGTGATTCCAGTTTTAAAGATAGTGAAGATGAGGTGTTGAAATTGATAAATAAGAGCGAGTACAACGTTACTGAGCAGTTGTTGCATACTCCGTCGAAGATATCAGTTTTATCACTCTTGATGTGCTCTGAGGCTCATAGGCAGTCTTTGCAGAAGATTCTTAATCAAGCTTATGTTGACCATAATGTAACTGTTGATCAATTTGATAGTATCATGGCTAATATCACATCGTGCAACAATCTAAGTTTTTGTGATGATGACTTGCCTGAAGAAGGAAGGAACCATAACTTGGCTTTGCATATTTCAGTAAACTGTCAGGAAGATGTTATGTCTAAGGTATTGGTTGATATCGGATCTTCTCTGAATGTGATTCCGAAGTCGACCTTGTCAAGGCTTGCGTACCAAGGTGCTCCTATGAGACATAGTGGGATTAATTTGAAAGCTTTTGACGGATCAAAGAAAACTATGATTGGTGAAGTTGATCTTCATATTCTGATTGGACCGTTTATATTCCCAATTACTTTTCAAGTAATGGATATACGTCCTGCTTACATTTGTCTCCTTAGAAGACCCTGGATTCATGAGGCAGGAGCTATGGCATCTAATCTCCATCAGAAGCTGAAATTTGTGAAAGATGGGAAATTAGTGACTATTGGCGGTGAACAGGCGATGCTAGTGAGCAATTTTTTATCCTTCTCCTATATTGATGCTGAAGAAGAGGTGGGAACTTAACTCCAGGCTCTTTCTGTTGTTGATAATGATGTTTAGAAAAATGTTATGCTTATGTCTTCTTGTCGCTCCCGAAGATTTGCATCCCGGTACAAGCGCGAACGGTCGGCGAAAAAAGAGAATGAAGGTGAAATGAATAGAGTCGCCAGCTAGGCATTTTTATCCCGAAGGAAAGGTAATGCTGCATAAACCTGGAAAAAGATGGATAAGACGGTTGCGAACCAGAGAAACTGAGAAAGGGGGTTGGTTACAACCTGGGAAGGTATTAGCATCCAGATTGTCCGTTGTACTCGACCGGATCCACGCTTAAAAGATTGTGTTAAAAATGGGTAGTGTATGTGCTATCTGTGTGCAAAGAGCTGGAAAAGAATATACAAGTGTCGGTGCAAAAGGTGAAGGCTCAGGAACTGAGGCCTAAAAGAGAATGCTGAAAGAGGGGGAAGACAAAGAGACTTTTGTTCGATAACAATTAAGTTATGCCTACGTATCCTTGCGTGCAATGAGGAAGTCAGAACACCGTAGTTCGACTCAAAGAGACTGAATGTAAATTGACTGTGAACTGCCTGCTTGTCTATGCTCAAGTGTGTGACTCGTCTGGCTCGAGTGCTAACTGTCTTGCATTAGACGGGAGAAGCAAGTTCTCGTTTGTGGATGAGTATGATGAGAAAAGAATCCCGAAGGAGACGATTATTGTTTGTTTTTGTGTTTTCAGTTTTGTTATTGTTTTTGGTGTTTTGCATAAGTTAATGAGCTTAAGCCTAAATCAAGGGCTTGTAAACTCATTATATCCTCCCTGATTAGGGATAATGAGCCTACTTAAGTATGAGATAAGCATCTCAACTTAATTACCATGATGATGTAGGATTAAGATCATTAACCTACTTGTGATTATTTAGATGTTTTTGGGTTTTTGTTTAGTGTTAAGTAATGAGTTTAATCTCTAATCACAGATTAGTGGGCTCATTACACCATCCTAATAGAAGGATAATAGATGAGCACACTTAAGCTGAGGAAGATACCTCAACTTAATCCATGGTTAGGGATTAAATTCATTAGATAACAAAGCCTTTATTAAGTGGATTTTAATTAGAAATGGGATTAAGAAGTGGATTTCATGATTGGTAAGACAACTTGAGGGGGACTTGTCCATTAAACACTAGGGTTAGTCCTTCTTAACCATAAAGGAAGAATTAGAACCCTAATGTAAGGCCCAAGTTACAAGATGAAGTCTTAGTAATTATTAAGATGATTTGATTAAGAGGTTTAAACAAATTAAAGGTTTAACACTTAGGATTAAAGTTATACACTCCATCCTAAGAGAAGGATACAGGCATAACCCTAATTCCAAAGTCTTAAAACTTTAAGAGTTTAGTCTCTGATTATGAAGATGAGAAGAGAGACTCAAGGAGACTCAAAGGTAAAAGATAAGGGGGACTAATCACAATTCTAATTATTATCATGCTTGGATGTTCCTATGGTTTGTAAGGCTTGAGAAAGATCTTCAAGGAAGCCACCAATGGAAGAAGGAGATGAAATGAGGATGAGAAAGAAGAATAAGTTACTTACTTCATTGAAGAAGATAAGTAACTTAAAGAAAGAAAGTGAGATAGAATGAACACAAGTGAACAAGTTCACTTCAAAACCAGTAAGATGCAAATGAAAGAGATGAAGAGAAATGAGAAATGGAGGCAAATCCACTTCTCAAAGTAACTTACCACCTGAAAATGTTAGCATGAATGCATAAAGTTCAAAGCATAAAGAAATGAAATGAAATGAGATGATATGAGATAAAATGACCAAAGTCAGAAGTGTTTATGTAATGTTTATGTCATGTGAGATGATGCAAAGGCATACAAAGTGCATATGAATGATCATACAAAGATGAGATGTCATGTAAGCATGCTTTGAAGCTTGAAAGTTCATGAAAGTTAATGAAATGAAATGAATGCAAATCATGGCAAATGAATGAAGAAATGATCAAGCATGATTCTAACATATTCTAAGATGTCTAAGATGACATATGAATGCATGAAATGTCATGGCAAGTTCATGTATGGATGCATATGCAAGATGAATGCAAATGAACATGTAAAATTAGGGTTATATGGAAGTATGAGATACACATGAGCAAAACAGAAGCAATGCACAAGATAAAAAATTGAAAATGCACTCAAAGGAACCCTAAACCTATACTAGGTTACCATCCAAAGGGGATGACATAAATTCTTCTTTTGCAACATTCTCTATTAACTCATCAATTATATCAACCTGGTGGCATTGGCAATCTTCATGAACATGTTTCATTGCTTCAAAAACATTAAATATTACTTGTTCTTTGTTAAATCAGAGAATCAAATCCCATCTTTCCACATCAATTAGATCAAGTCCAGTTACAAGGAAGGGTCTTCCTAATAACAAGGGTGTTTCCACATCTTTTGGCATATCTAGGATGAAAAAATTCGGATGGAAATGAGTAAATTGTAAACCTTAACAAGAACATCTTAAAAAATTTCATACAGATAAGTGACTCATTGGTCGACCAGATTTAGAGTCATTTTGGTAGGTTTAGGTTCTCCATAGTTTCGTTTCCTCATCATCGACAATGACATTAAACTTATGCTTGCCCCCAAATCACATAAGGCCTTGCATATTTTTAGAGTTCCTATAGAAATATTGATGATTAAGCTACTAGGATCTGTAAGTTTAGGTGGCAACTTAAGTTGAATGATGGCACCATATTCTTCTGCCAAGGCTATATTTTCATCATCCCTTAGTTTTCATTTTTCATTTAGAAGCTCCTTCATAAATTTAGCATATACTGACATTTGTTCCAAAGCTTCACAAAAAGGTATGTTTACTTGTAATACGATGAGAATATCCATAAACCTTTTGAGTTGCCCCACTTCCATTTCTCTTTTTGGTTTCTTTTTACTTAAAGGGTATGGTGGTTAAATGTAATCTAGTAAAGGAGGTTTTGTTTCATTTAGAACTTGATTTTTCATTCTCTTCAAAGGTGAGTCTTTATCAATCAATTTATCCAGTGTATCTCCTTCCCTAGAATCACTGCTTGGAACCTCTTTCTCAGTTGAGTTAGATTTTGGTTCTTCATCCTTATCCTTATTTTTCCACTATTTTTTTCATGTGTATTTCTATTTGGAGCGGAGGGAATTATGTGATATGTCAATTCTATAACATCACAATTTCCCTTTTCTTGGAACAATAATGTCAATTATAGTTAAAGATGGCACATTTTATCTCCCATTCTTCTCGTTGATTCCTCATTCAGTTAGATCATCCAGTTATGTGATTTATTTATCCTTACAACCTCATCTTGAGTTGCCATCATGAATTTAGCCAAGGTTTCTACCAATGATAAAAGTTTTCCTTCCATAGCAGTTTGTGAGGTGTTTATTATGGCTTGCACTTCCCTTGTAGGTTGTTCTTTGGTGCATTTACGTGTAAAATAGTTTTTCTCACAGTTATTACAGTAGACAAACATTACTTTACTTACTGATTCTTGACGTTTCTTGACCTCGTGCAATTTTTTATTCAACCCTTCCAATTTCGTGAGGAGTTCCTTGTAGCCACCTAAAGTTAGTTGATTTTGGGGATTATCTTTAGTCTTCATACCCTAAATTCCATGAGTATTTGCAAAATTACACTCATTTAAGCTCATTTTTTCTATCAACTACCTCACTTGTGGCTCAATCAATTTTTTGATTGAACCACCTGCAGATGCATCTAAAAGCATTCATGCTCGTATCTGTAGTCCATTCACAAATATTTGCGTTTGTTCCATATTGCTAATCTTGTGATTAGGATACCTTCGTAATAACAATTTAAACATTTTCCATGCGTCATATATAGATTATGTTTCTTCCTATTCGAACTGTGTAATTTCAAGTTTTCTTTCCGTAAATTATGTTGTAGTGAAGAATCTCTCTAAGAATTTGTCTTCCAATTCTTTCCAAGTGTTGATTACCCAACTTAGAAGACATAACAACTAATCCTTCGCTCTTCCAACTAACGAGAACCTGAACAACCTTAATTTAACATGATCCTCTATAATATGTTCTAGTCGGTACATCAACTTTGTCTCGTAGAATCTGGCTAAATGTTCCCAAGGGTCATTAGTTACTCTTCTGTCAAATTTTTCATCTCTCAATCAGGACAATACAAAGTATTTAATGTTGAAATATACCCGATTTGCTGGAATGAAACCTAAACTGACTTGGGATGCATCAGTGGGCCTACAAAAGTCCCTTAGAGTTTGTGTTGTTGGTTCGGTCAAGATACATGTGTTGCGTACACACAACCAACAAATACCTCAGTAGCATTATGATAAACAAGAAAAAAAAATAAAAGCAATACAAATTAAAATTAAACTAAAAATAAAACAATATATTGCATAAAACATTTCCCTATTGCAATCAACAATCACCGACAATGATGCCAAAAACATGATGACTTCTCGACAAATGTATTGATAATGTTGCAATAATAAAAAGATCGAACACACAAGGATAGTGTTTGAACAGAACAATAATTTGTGCAATATTAAAAATAAGATTTTTTTGCAAGTTTCAGTGCAAAAAGAGATTAAACGAGATAACTAAGTTACAAAGTCAGTTAGGTTATGTTTTAGAGTCCCTTTATCTCGTCTTGTTGATGTACAATGCCTTGTATGAATTATCTTATCCCTATAACAAAACCTTTATAGCCAGTCCCCCACGAAATAACTCGCTAACAACTACTAGGAGCTTTTTGTAATGCCCCGATTCAATATTTCCCAATTTTGTTGAGTCTTTTATTTTATTTGAGTGATAATTGTCTTATTTGTGAAATTGATATGATAATATGATATGTTGGTGTGTTAATGTGATTCTACCGTTTTGTGAATTTTATGGTAAAATTAGATTGTAGGGTGTTTTAGACATTTGCTAATTTTGTGTAGAATTATTATTTTGTGAGAAAATGATATTTGGTGGAAAAGAGAAGAAAATGAGTTAAGTGTAGAAATGGTTAGTAAAAGTTATAAGAGAGAAAAATAGAAATAGAGAATAGAAAGAAAAAGAGGAGAAAGAAAAGGAAGAGAAGAGAAAAGAAGAGAAAAGAGGAAAAGTTGGAAAATCATCAAGATTGCTCCTAGGAATCGAAACAATCAGGTAAGGGTGATAAACATTGTTATCTTAATCTTGTATGTGATTATGTATGTATGAGAATGATTGGGGTTTTGTTTTGGTGAAGTTTAGAGAGAATGAAATGTTAGGGGTTTTGATGAAAATGTGAGAAATGGTGGATTAATCGGTTAGAAGTTGTTATAATCGAAGTATGATAGTTTATGCATGTCAATAATCATGTTTGTGGATGTTTGTTGAAGTTTGATTAGAATTTTTTAGGGTTTTGAATGACTGTCACGTAACTGAGTTGCTGCAGAATCGCAGTGTTCGCTCAGCGAGCAACACGCCGCTCAACGAGATTTCCAGTGATTTCCTTGCTCAGCGAGCGAGGAGGTCGCTCAGAGAGCCTGAAGGGTTTTTTGGAGTTTTGTATTTTAATTCATAACATTAGATCGGTTATCCGTTTTAGGTGTTCTTTATATCGATTTGAAGCTAAAAACCTGTAGGAGCTAATTATGCTAAGAAATGTAATATTTAGCCGACTTTTACCCGATTTTTCCAATAAAACGTAAATGAGTTAATTATGGAAATGTGGATTTGATGTGATGTTGTGGCCATTTGGCAAATGAGTATATTGCTTGAATTGAATGCAAATGTATGCTAATTGAATGATATGAATGCAGGATTATGTTGTGAATAATCTATGCATTTTCAAGAATGTTGTGTGTCATTTTGCATGTGAAGCATAATGTATGCATTATTGTGTTGTGGGATTCTTTGTGAATCTGTTGTAGCATTGTGTGCTCGTGTGGAGTGTGAGCGATGACTACAACACGATCGTGTGCCCATGTGGGGTGTGAGTGATCAGATTGTGTGCCCGTGTGGGGTGTGAGAAATCCATAAACATTGTGTGTCGGTGTGGGGTGTGAGCAATGGGTGATTTATTCACATTGATTGTGTGCCCGTGTGGGGTGTGAGCAATCGGATTGTGTGCCCGTGTGGGGTGTGAGAAATACATAAACATTGTGTGCTCATGTGGGGTGTGAGCAATGGGTGTACATCGTATGCCTGACGGGGAGTTACTTTAGGTAACGAGCGATGGTTCCAATTAGTTCCTGAGTGAACTTGATGATAATTGAGTCGGTACCGCATTGCATTTGCATAGAGTCGTGAGTCGGTCTCCATGATTTGCATTTATCATCTAAATTGTGAATTGATGAAATAAACATGAATATATATATATATATATATATATATATATATATATATATATATATATATATATATGGAGATGAAAGTATGCATTGATGGAAACATACTTGAGTATATATATATATATATATATATATATATATATGTGTGTGTGTGTGTGTGTGTGTGTGTGTGTGTGTGTGTGTGTGTGTGTGTGTGTGTGTGTGTATGTATGTGTGTATATACATTGTATGTAAGTATACGAGTGCACCTAAGAGGGGAGGGGGGTGAATTAGGTTCTTAGAAATTTTTCGATTCTTTTTCTTTGATGGATGAATTTTGTCTTTTACGGTTTATGTAATGAAAACGGTAAAGTAGAAAAGTAAAAATGACACAGAGGTTTATTCTGGTTCCCTTCACAATCCGAAGGTACATCTGTCGCTCCCGGGATTTTCATCCTAGTACAAACGCGAAAGTGGCGCGGAAAGGTTAGAGTCGCCAGCCAGACATTTTTATCCCGAAAGAATGGGAAAGGTAATGTTGCACAAACCTGAGGAAGAAGGAAAGGACAAGGTCCTGCGAACCAAAGATCTGAGTTCGGGAGTCGGTTACGACCTGGGAAGGTATTAGCACCCCAGATCGTCCGTCGTACCCGACGGGATCCACACTTGCTTGTTTGTTTCAAAGGGTGAGAAATAAGAATGCTGCTGAATAAAACCGCTAACTGGAATGGAATGAGAAATGAGAAAGGAACTGAAATAAGAAAATGAGAATAAAGGGGAAATGTAGGGAAAATAAAGAATGTGCTCGAACGGGCCCTACCCCGCTGCCTAAGTACCTCATCGGGATAATGAGGATCAGAGTCGACGTAGTTCGCCTAACTAAGGCGGGAACTATTTGTTTGTGTTTTTTACAGCTGGAACTGCGTATGTCTATGCTCAGGTGTTGCAGGCTCGTCTGGTACGAGTGCGTTTACCGTCTTGCATGTGTGACAAGTCGTCGCAAGTTCGCGTTGTGAATGAATGAGATGAGAAGAGAAGTTCCCCAGCAGAGTCGCCAGCTGTCGCTCCCGGGATTTTCATCCTAGTACAAACGCGAAAGTGGCGCGGAAAGGTTAGAGTCGCCAGCCAGACATTTTTATTCCGAAAGAATGGGAAAGGTAATGTTGCACAAACCTGAGGAAGAAGGAAAGGACAAGGTCCTGCGAACCAAAGATCTGAGTTCTGGAGTCGGTTACGACCTGGGAAGGTATTAGCACCCCAGATCGTCCGTCGTACCCGACGGGATCCACACTTGCTTGTTTGTTTCAAAGGGTGAGAAATAAGAATGCTGCTGAATAAAACCGCTAACTGGAATGGAATGAGAAATGAGAAAGGAACTGAAATAAGAAAATGAGAATAAAGGGGAAATGTAGGGAAAATAAAGAATGTGCTCGAACGGGCCCTACCCCGCTGCCTACGTACCTCATCGGGATAATGAGGATCAGAGTCGACGTAGTTCGCCTAACTAAGGCGGGAACTATTTGTTTGTGTTTTTTACAGCTGGAACTGCGTATGTCTATGCTCAGGTGTTGCAGGCTCGTCTGGTATGAGTGCGTTTACCGTCTTGCATGTGTGACAAGTCGTCGCAAGTTCGCGTTGTGAATGAATGAGATGAGAAGAGAAGTTCTCGCAGGATAGTCGCTTATTGTTTGTTTTTGTCTTTTAACAGAAGTGTTTTGAATTTGGCACAAGGAAGTGAATTCAAACTCTTTTCCATGGAATGTACACTTGCCTCTACATTCCAAGATGGAATAATAGAACAAGCATACCCAGCAAGGAGAATTTATCCAAGACTGGTTTCCTAGGATTAGGGTTTCAGTTCACTGGCTTGTTGAACTTTATTAAGTGTTTTTGTTGCTTTTGTGAAGAAGTATCTTTTAAGTTTTTCTTTGTGAACAACTCCTTGATAAGACTTGTGCATCATGATAGGCAAGCTTACACCACTCCAAGATGGAATGAATGCAAGTGCTTCATGGAATAAGGCTATACACAAGGAATCATTTCATTTATTTGTTAAGTGTTTTTGGATTTTTGTTTGAAGATAAGAAGAGAATGACTCAAGTTGCAAAAAGGCAAAATCTAAGGGACTAAGACTCAATCCTAATTTTGATTTATTTACAAGTGGTCCTAATGGTTAATGAGGTTTCTAAGCCTAATTAAAAACTAGAAACTATTAGAATTCAACTTACTTCTTAATGAAGTTAAGTTGATTCTAAGAACAAATGGGAAACCTATACAAGTTGTAAAATCAAGATAAAGCAAAAAAATGAAATTAAACATAAGGAATAAAATTCCAAAATGCATCTAATGACATGAATTAAAAAAAATAGTCTATTTATTTATTCTACTTCTAAGTGAAATAAAACTTCAAGCCTAAGTACTAAATCTAAATCAAACCTAATGCTCATCTAAAAAATGAATTTTAACTAGCCTAAGTCTAAATTATTCTATGACTAAATCTAACCTAGCCTATTATTATTTTTTGCATTATTTCTAACTATGATTAAACTAATGGGATTTATGCATAACTAGGACTAAAACTAATATTCTAAAAAAATACTAAAACTTCTAGAAAAATTATGAAAATTAAACTATAGGGACCTACCACTATCTAAAATATTATACTAAGAGGGATTCTAAAAAATCTTATTTTTTCTATGCCTAACAATTAATTATTTCCAGCTAAGAATTAACTACTAATTCCTAAGGATTATATTACTAAAACCTAAGATAAAAGCTCCTAAAAAATCCACTAAAAATATCCTAAGAACTATTATGAGTCCTCTAATTACAGAAAAAAGAATGACTCAAAAAGGTTGCTGGAAATTACTTAAATAAAATGAACAAAATCCAGCATAATTAATAGAAATCCAATAAAGCTAATTAAAAGAAAAGTTCAGAATTAATTCAAAAATAACCAAATTTCAGAAAATAAAAATATCACAAATTTCTAAATTAACTTATTTAACTACTGGAATTTTTTGGGAATTTTCTTAAGCATTTACCTATTTTTTTGAGAATTATTTCTAAATTATATTAACTTAAAAACCTATAGAAATAAAGCAGAGGGTGTTAATAGTAATGTTTCTAGCTGTTTTCTTCCAACTGGGCTTATACGGGAGTGCAAAAAGAAAACAGGAATAGGCCCATACGCAGGAAATTGAGGGAGGTGCGACTAGCATCATTTTATGTTGTTTTTCTAATGGGCCTGGAAACAGGGGTGAGATTAGCAAAATAAACAGGCCCATTTCGTAGGGAATGAGAAGGAGGTGTCTTCAGCATTATTTTTATGTAGTTTTTCTCACTGGGCTTACGCAGGGGGGTGCTAATAAAAACGTAAGGCCCATATGGGATTTGTATTAAGATTAATGATCTCTATTATATTATATTACTTACACTAAGATTAAATTAATCTTGTTATAATATTTTCTAAAAATCTTAATTAAAGAAAATGAGTAAAACTATACTTACTAAAATATTTTCTAAAAATCTTAATTAAAGAAAATGAGTAAAACTATACTTACTAATATTTTCTAAAAAATCTTAATTTAAGAAAAAAAGAGTTAAACTAATCTTTTTATGATATTTTCTAAAATCTTAATTTAAGAAAAAGAATTAAACTAATCCTATTATAATATTTTTTCTAAAATCTGCATTAAACTATAGTTTTATTAGAAATGAATTACCTTTAATCTAAAAAGAAAAAAATGAATTAACTAATAATCTTAACTAAACTATAGTCTTATTACAAAATTTAATCAAAATCTGAATTAAACTATGACTTAATTACAAAATTCAATTAAAATCTGAATTCAATTATAACCTAATTACAAAAATCAATTAAACAACACAAGCTGAAGAAGGAACCCTAGTTCCTCTTCTCTCCCTCTTCACAGCGCCGCAACCCCCTCACCTTCTTCATCTTCTTCGTCTCGCCGCCCTCTCCATCCTCACTCGATTCGCACCGCCGTCCACACATCATCGCCTTCCTCGCCATAGCTCTATTCCCCCTCTTCTTCTTCTCTGATAACTAACCCTAGCCACCGTCCTCCATTTCATCCCCTTCTTCTACAAGATTAAACCCTTCCGTACCCTAGCTTTCCATCTTCCCTAAAATTTCTCCCAAATCCCCAACGAAATCCAACACATGTCTGCTAATACATCCAAACATGGAGCTACAACCTAACATGCCCTCTCGTCAAATCCGAAAGCACAACCTCTAGCTTAATAGTCTTTGATATCCACACAGAAATCGTACCGTAACAACACGTAAACCACAAGGATAACGAAAGGTGAGTCGTACCTTGGTCTCTCCGGTGCTGGATTCTTGATATTATGGAGATTCCGAATCGTTAACAGATAACGTCGAAGATCACTTTACGATGACGAACCGAAGCGTACCAAGGTGCGTGCGATGGGAGTTACGAATTCCAGACGAGATAAGCGGTAAGCCTCCTTATGCTTTGCTATTCCATTTACGGATGACCCTGTTAATGTGGCCAGCGAGTCTTGCCATTATTGTTGCGATTCAGTGAACTGACCAGGCTGCGGATTCTTGTAGATGCGGACTTCACGGTTGTAGCGGCGTAGACTGAGCTTGATGGAGGATTGGTGGCAGGAGTGGTGGATAGAGATCAATAGAAGAATTTTTCTCAGGTAAGAAAACTCCTCATCAATCAATCTTCCTCATCTTTTGCGTACGAGATGGTTCTTAATCTCTGGTTTTCTGAATTCACAGGTTATTGCATATGGTATTGCATTGTGAAGATTGATGAAGGTTTCGCCGAATCGAGGAAGAAACAAGAAAAGTGAAGATAGAGGAAGAAGAAGAAGAATGGTTAAAGGAGAGGATGATTGAGAAGGTGGCAGAAATAGTGCAGTAGGAAAAAAAACTGAAGAAGAGATGGAGATTGAGCAAGTTGCAGAAAATGGAGATTGGAAATGGTGGTTTAGGAATGAAGAAAGGGTGGAATCTAGCAAGGATGGTGAAAAAGTGTAAGAAGAAGAATTGAAGAACAAGAGTTCTGATTTATAGGAGTTGATTCTTTGGATCCTTCTGGAGTTTTCTGGTGAGTTCTAGAATTTCTAGTAAATAGTTTGTTATTTTTCTGTTATGGAATTGGTTATGAGTTAAAAGTTAGTTATTTTCTGTTGCGATTGACTTAACAATTAATTATGAGGCTTATAACTGATTTTTCTTGGTTCTGATACTTCCTCTTGCTTCTAAATTGTCCAGTTATTACTCTTGATAACGGATCGCTCTTGTGCGCAGGGTCTGTGACCACAGGACTTTCATTTCCGCTGCTGCAGGATTTTCACTTTTCTTATAATCCATAGAACTGATGCTTCCCGTGACAGCTTCCATCAAGTTCAACACAGATATAGAACCTTGTGCCGAATCCTGACTTCCATATGATGCACTCAAAGCACTTGGATCTTCCATTATGATGAGTTTTCACCAAATCCGAACGTTATCAAAGCATGAGAAAGACGCCCAGAAGATGATCTTCCAACATGAGGGGCATAAAAATGTTTTGTTCTAGCATGTACTGATTGATTGGAGTAACCAGTGGGCTGTTGACTTTCAACTGCATAATTGTTTTGAGAAATTTTTCTTTTGTTCATCAAACTGTGTATTTGAATGATTAAAATGTTGACCAAAGTTCCCACTAGGGGCAAAGTATTACGGTTCAACCGTTCCATTAGCCAAACCGTGACCATGGTTAATTTTATTATGTAATGAAACTGATCCAAATGAGCTAGATGCATTTTGTAGATCTTTAATGCCAGACATACTTGAACCATAAGAATGATTAACTTGCTGGTTACCTGAACCGGTAGCTATATTATCCCTTATTTTAGTGGTAGCTTCGGTAGTGCACATGTCAAAATCCTGCTGTTGTTGGTTAACACCATAGGAATTATTCCAGCTACCATTTACAGCCTGACTACCAGTACCCTGTGATCCATAATGGCCAGCCTGGTTATACTCACTATACAAATTGTTACTATTATTATTTAGGGAGGAATTACTGGTAGAAGTATGCCCATTATCAAGTCCGTGAACAGAAGACTGAATGGATGAATTGATTTCACAGCATCAAGAACGAACTAAACCATAATTGTATTATATAATTAATTAACAGTTTGTTTCGTTGTTAATCTTTGCTTGCTTTTTGGATTGGGCTATTTGTGTTGTGTGATCACCAAAAATGAAACAAGTTTATTCATTTTGTAACTGAGTTTTGTAATGGATTTTTGTGAGATGGTTCTCAAATGGCTTTGGCCCTTTAATGAATTTGAACTTCTGAGATAAAGAATAAGTAATGACTATGGTTTCAATGACTATGAAGAATAATAAAATGGGCTTAAGAAAAATGATTGGGATTAAAATGAATTTTGGAGAAAAATGTGGTTCGAACGTGTGATTTAAATGGATAGAAAAGAAAGTTTATTTGGAATGGATTTGGAAATTGATTTGTGAAAATAGTTAATGGAAAAAACCTAATGGGTCTAGAAGTTAGTTTGATAATAAAATGGATAATGGAATTAATAAAATCGGAAAAGGATTAAAAGAGTGAAAATTTGGTTAATATGAAATAGTTAGGTAAATGTATAGCGAAGGGAATTTAGCAAAATGGATAGAAACATGGGTTACGAGTATGGATTTGATGAATGGATATTGAAATTTGGCTGCTAATCGGATAATGGATAAAAATAATAATGGATGCGACGTAAGATGGATAATGGTGGAGAAATTGGGTTAAATGGATAATTGGGATAAAACGATTTAGAAACGGATGTAGAATTTGGCACTCTGTGGGACGAGCCAATTATCACCAATACGCACATAGCCACGAAATCTCAATCAATTAATTCATTCAACTGAACCATCTTGCATTGATTTAGAATTACTTCGAATTTATCTGAATCATTCTCTAGAACAATAAATTCGCAGACACACACAATGGACATAACCCTGATATGCTTGAATCTTCGGACCCAAAACTATCACTTGAAACACTGCCTGTTAAATCAAGTACTTTCACACACGAAACAACTCATCACCGAATTCGCACTGCTCGAGAAATAACCCCTGAAACCAGAAGACTCGGCAGCTGAACTAATCTCCTGATAGTTTGACCAATATTAGGTTAAACTCCCATCCGAATTGAAACACCACTGAACAACTTACAGAACAATGAAATGAACTACTATGATATTAATGACTTGGTGAGAAATGCAGATGAATGCAAAATGATATGCCAGTAAAAGGGAATAAATATGAGGGCAAATTTTGAGGTATTACAGCTGCCCCTATTCAATCATCTGCAGACTTGAATGAATAATCGCAACAGCTTTTAGGCGTTCAAGGTATGGAATGATTGAATACTCGAATAAGACCTGAAAATTTGCACACTCAGGGCAACAGAAATGCCACCTGCCCATTTATTTATTTATGTATTTTTTTTTTGTTTTTTGACCTCAGAATAGGTAGCGAACATAGAATCAGGTGGGAATGTGCTGGAAAAATGCCATCCTCGAATGACAACTCAAAGGATCCTCGGATCCAACATGAAACCATCCTCGAATGGGGACGCACAGGTATACCAGCCCCGACTGATAACCAAACACAAAAAGAAAATAGGGCGAGATGGAACGGGATCATTGTACTTAAATGATGACCCGAAACGTGACCGTTGTACTGAAACGGAGACACGAGGAAATGAGATTGTTATACGGAAACAAACTCAAATACGAGACCATTGTACTTAAATGGAGACTCGAAAAGAAACGGGATCGTTGTACTTAAACGAGAGCCCAAGCAAACAGGATCATTGTACTTAAATGATAACCTGAGACGCGACCGTTGTACTGAAACGGAGACGCGAAAGAATGAGACTGTTGTACGGAAACAATACTCAAAGACGAGACCATTGTACTTAAATGGAGACTCGAGAGGAATGGGATCGTTGTACTTAAACGAGAGCCCAAGAAAACAGGATCATTGTACTTAAATGATAACCTGAGACGCGACCGTTGTACTGAAACGGAGACGCGAAAGAATGAGACTGTTGTACTGAAACAAGACTCAACTACGAGACCATTGTACTTAAATGGAGGCTCGAAAGGAACAGGATCGTTGTACTTAAACGAGAGCCCAAGACGCGACCGTTGTACTGAAACGGAGACGCGGAGAAAATGAGTTTGTTGTACTGAAACAATACTCAACTGGGGATCACAACAAGACTTAGTGGACGCATCCACCCTGGAAGATGAAGTTGTATTCTGTGGGGAACATTTCAATCTGATGGTAGACATAACAGGTCTCATGTAATATACCTCAAAACTGGCCCATGCTGGCATGCATATGTTTGAATTTATGGCGTAATGCTCCATGATGATGGAAATGCTACGCTTTGGAGGATGCAGACGCGATGATGATTATGCGAACGACAATGCAAAGGAGATCTCCTGATAAGGAGACTGCAGGTATCCCAGATAACTTGGCTGGGGAGAAACCGATGATCACTGCATTGATCTGGTTCATCCTGATGAGGAGGAAACAACTCTGCGGGGAAAGTTGTTAATAATTCACTGGCTCTGAATAGCCGCCACTGCCAAAAATAAATTGGACTTTGAGATTGGAGCGCCAAGACCCTGCTGGAGGCGAACCCTTCTTGAACTCTGATGGGGAAGCGAGGACTTCCTGAGAACCAAAGGCGTGACACTGCTGAGGAAGCAACCGCTGGGGAGGCAAAACACTCCTTATACTGCCGAGAATTGCCCCTGTCTGAAAGGAGATTTCTGCTTGGGGATTGCACCCACTCTTTGCTACCTTGCTGGGTGAAGTTTCAACTGGCACATGGATGGGGATGATTGGAAACACCCTGGGAGACATTTGTTTCTGCTCAAACAAATGGGAATGCCCATCCTGGATAATGATCTTTAGCTCTGTTAGCAACAACAGTAACTGTACCTGCATGAACACAATCGATAGTACCTGCAACATAGAGAATTAGTTTGGGACCTGCTTGCCCCAGACTCATAACATGAATCATTGTCTAGGTATCTCGACACCCTTTCTAAGTTGTATTAAATGTTTCTATTCTCCTGAACGAGTTAGAAAAGTATTCAAATGTTCATAACACAATGCGAGTTACCATTTGCTAGACGTTTTCACAATCAATCAATGCTAGATGAAAAAGTAAAAACAAAGAAGTAAAATAGTCAATTGACTGAAGTTGAATTCTATTGATTTGGAAAGGTGGCCCTGAATAGGCAATACAAAGGAAGCAGTTCCCTGGAATGAGGGAACAACTAAAAGAAAAACAAAACTACCCTATTGGCAATGTGAGAAATGAATCTCATCAAGTTTCAACCCTGTTATGACTCGTATGTCTTCAAGACGCTCCGCTCGCTCTGCCTCTTGAGAAAAAGTAAATGAACTGATCTTCAACCCTTAGGATAGCCTCAACTGTAGGTAGGTCATGGATCTCGCAGATCGCAGTCGTTCGTGTTAATCCCTCTTTTGCGTGGATCGCCCTTTCAGGTTTTCAATCCACCGGGATACCCTTTTTTGCCTGAGTTGTCCGATGTGGCTTTTCAACTCAGCGGGTGTACATTTTTTTTCAAAATTTCCCTAACTTTTGCCCGAGCCTTTTATTCTGTTTTTGGCTCGCCGGGATGCCCATTTTTGCCTGGATTATTATTCTGTTTTTATCCAGCGGGTCATTTTTACACGAAGTATTTTCTTACTGCGTCTGCGTTGACAGGGGATGGAAAGTCTTCTCCGTCCATGGTTGTTAACATTAAGGCTCCGCCCGAGAAAACCTTTTTAACCACGAACGGTCCTTCATAGTTGGGTGTCCACTTGCCCCTGTGATCGTTGAGAGGAGGAAGAATCCTTTTCAGCACTAAATCTCCTGGCATGTACCTCTGTGGTCGCACCTTCTTGTCAAAAGCTTGCTTCATTCGTCGCTGATACAACTGTCCATGGCATACAGCTGCTAGTCGTTTCTCTTCAATGAGACTCAATTGATTATATCTGGATCGAAGCCATTCAGCTTCATCTAGCTTGATGTCCATCATCAACCTCAATGAGGGGATTTCCACTTCGACCGGTAGAACTGCCTCCATACCATACACCAATGAGAATGGAGTTGCCCCAGTTGAAGTGCGTACTGAGGTTCTATACCCATGCAACGCGAATGGTAACATCTCGTGCCAATCTTTGTACGTCACAACCATCTTCTGAACAATCTTCTTGATGTTTTTATTAGCCGCCTCGACGGCGCCATTCATCTTTGGACGATATGGAGAAGAGTTGTGGTGTTCTATTTTGAAGTCTCGACACAAGTCAGCCATCATCTTGTTGTTGAGATTAGAACCATTATCAGTAATGATCCTTTCAGGGACCCCATATCGACAGATGATGTCCCGCTTAATAAATCGGGCGACCACTTGTTTAGTGACATTGGTGTAGGAAGCTGCTTCAACCCACTTCGTGAAATAATCAATAGCAACTAGGATGAAGCGATGCCCATTAGAAGCTGTTGGCTCAATCCTGCCAATCATATCGATGCCCCACATAGCGAACGGCCATGGTGAAGACATGATACTCAACGGATTCGGAGGCACATGGACCTTGTCGGCATAAATTTGACACTTATGGCATTTACGGGAGTATTTACAACAATCAGATTCCATGGTAATCCAATAGTATCCCGATCTCAATAACTTCTTAGCCATGGCATGTCCTCCAGCATGGGTACCAAAGGAGCCTTCGTGAACCTCCTGCATTAACATGTCTGCCTCGTGTCTGTCCACACATCTGAGCAGCACCATGTCAAAGTTCCGTTTGTACAACACACCATCTTGATTCAAGAAGAAACCTCCTGCCAGTCTTCTAAGAGTTTTCTTATCTTTACTAGATGCCCCGGCCGGGTATTCTTGAGCCTTCAGGAATTGTTTGATGTCGTGGTACCAAGGCTTGTTATCTTCACTATCACCAACTGCAAAGACATAAGCGGGTCTTTCAAGCCGGGAGATCGAAATTCGAGGCACGAAATTTTCTCGACAAACTTTAATCATGGATGACAAAGTTGCGAGAGCATCGGCGAACTGGTTTTCGTCTCTAGGAACATAGCTCAACTTTACTTTGGTAAAGAAGGTTAACAACCTCCTGACGTAATCTCGATAAGGAATCAAACGAGCTTGATGAACTAGCCATTTGCCATTGACTTGATTCACCACCAAAGCAGAATCTCCGAAGATCTCAAGGTTCTTGACTCGCAAGTCTATCGCCTCTTCGATCCCCATGATGCAAGCTTCATACTCTGCCTCGTTGTTAGTGCACTCGAAGGTCAACCGAGTGGCGAGAGGTGTGTGGACTCCTTCTGGTGAGATAATAACAGCACCCACTCCACTCCCATTCATGTTTACAGCCCCGTCGAACATCAACTTCCATCTGGATTCAGGGTCAGGCCCCTCCTCCGGAAGTGGTTCTTCATGGTCTTTCGACTTGAGGAACATGATGTCCTCATCCGGAAACTCAAACCTCATGGGTTGATAATCATCAATCGGCTGCTGGGCCAAGTATTCTGACAACACACTCCCCTTGATCGCTTTTTGTGAAGTGTATTGTATGTCATACTCCGTGAGTATCATCTGCCAACGGGCCACTCTTCCTGTCAAAGCCGGCTTCTCAAATATGTATTTCACAGGATCCATCTTGGAAATTAAGAGAGTAGTGTGAGTCAGCATGTACTGTCTTAGTCGGCGAGCAGCCCATGCCAAAGCGCAACAAGTTTTCTCGAGTAGTGAGTATCGCGTCTCACAATCGGTAAACTTTTTGCTAAGGTAATAAATGGCGTGCTCTTTTCGACCAGACTCGTCCTGCTGACCCAGCACACACCCCATCGATCCTTCAAGCACAGTAAGATACATAATCAGAGGTCTCCCTGGCACTGGAGGCATAAGAATTGGTGGTTCCAACAGGTACTCTTTGATTCGGTCAAAGGCTTGCTGACAATCTTCGTTCCATTTAATGGCCTGGTTCTTCCTCAGAAGCTTAAAGATGGGCTCGCACGTGGCCGTCAGGTGAGAAATAAACCGTGCAATGTAGTTTAGTCTCCCCAAGAAACCACGCACTTGCTTTTCAGTCTTTGGCTCAGGCATTTCTTGGATGGCTTTCACCTTGGCCGGATCAACCTCAATTCCTCGTTCACTAACAATGAAGCCGAGCAACTTGCCAGAACGAACCCCGAAGGTGCACTTATTCGGATTTAACCTCAGTCTGAACTTTCGAAGCCTGTCAAACAATTTTGCTAGGTTAACCAAGTGCTCTTCCTCTGTCTGGGACTTTGCTATCATGTCATCAACATAAACCTCAATTTCATGATGGATCATGTCGTGAAACAACGTCACCATTGCCCGTTGGTAGGTAGCTCCTGCATTCTTTAAGCCAAATGGCATAACCTTGTAACAAAAAGTGCCCCAAGGAGTGATGAAAGTTGTCTTTTCCATATCCTCGGGAGCCATCTTGATTTGATTATAGCCTGAGAATCCGTCCATGAAAGAGAACACGGAAAACTGAGCAGTATTATCGACAAGTACATCTATGTGAGGTAGAGGGAAGTCATCTTTGGGGCTAGCCCTATTCAAATCCCTGTAATCCACACACATCCTGACTTTGCCATTTTTCTTGGGAACCGACACGATGTTAGCAACCCACGGAGGATAACTAGTCACGGCCAAGAAGCCAGCATCAAACTGTTTTTGCACTTCTTCTTTTATTTTAATTGCCATGTCTGGACGCGTGCGCCTCAACTTCTGCTTTACCGGAGGACAACCTTCTCTGAGAGGTAGCTTGTGTACCACAATGTCAGTGTCTAAACCAGGCATATCTTGGTAGGACCATGCGAAGACGACAACGTATTCTCGAAGCATAACCATCAAACGAGTCTTGACAGATTCTTCTAATGCAGCTCCGATCTTGACTTCTTTCTTGTCCTCTTCAGTACCCAGGTTTATCACTTCAACATCTTCCTCGTGCGGCTGAATCATCTTCTCCTCCTGTTTAAGCAGTCTGGCCAACTCTTCGGGTAAATCGCAATCCTCTTCACCTTCCTCATCGGCTTGATAAATTGGATTGTCGAAGTTATACTCAGCCATAACAGGGTCGTCATTGATAAGATCCGGTGACGAGCACCTGCATGAATGATGATTCATGCAAGGCTTTAGAAACAAATTGATAAAATGAGAAGCATTGCCATTTTAAAACTTTTCTTTCTTTTTGAAAAACAAAAGTAAAAAACGAAAGACAAAGAACAACATGAAATGAATGTGAAACGTCAATTTTATTTATGATTGTGTTAATGAACAAATGAACCCTTACAAAGAGCCACTATGCCTCGGGCCAGACATAGTGCTTTAATACAGGAAAAATAGAAACAAAACATCATTACTCTTCGAAAGAGGTGACCGAAATGAGCCTTTCCGATGTCCAGTTGCTAAGCTGAGTTCCTGGAGCGGCAGGCCTGATCCATTCATCTAAGTCACAATCACTATCGACAGCGTCGTCCTGTACTGCACTGATGTTTCCGTAGTCTATCACTCCTGCGCTTGTGAAAGTGACCGGGCTCTGACAACCTTTTGCACTTGGTTCAGACGAGGATCCTCCAGGGTGATAGCCAATCCCGAACATGTCTTTCTTCTCTGGCAATTCGACTGGGCTGCCCCAGCCTTCTCGCACTCCAGATTCTACTAGTTCAAGCGCTTGTTTATAAGAGGCTATGGAAACCCCTTTCTTCGGTACTGCAGGAGAAGTTGCTACGGCGGACGCTTGCTCGGACTTCAAAGGCTCAAAAGCTTGACATGGGGTTTCGACTATTTCGCCATCCATCTCCACATATTTGAATGAGGCTAGATGACTGACGAAGATATCTTCTTCCCCGCTGACCGTCACAACTTGACCTTCCCAGACGAACTTTAATTTCTGATGGAGTGTAGAAGATACCGCTCCTGCCGAATGTATCCAGGGTCTTCCAAGTAAACAACTATATGCCGGCTGGATATCCATCACGTAAAACGTGGTATTGAAGACTTGTGGACCTACCTTGATGGGTAATTCCACCTCTCCAAATACCGATCTACTTGACCCGTCAAATGCTCGAACTACTAGATCACTGGGCTTTAGCACCACTCCATCATAGTCCAGCTTCATCAATGCCTTCTTAGGCAAGACGTTCAGAGATGATCCAGTATCCACCAGCACATGGGAGAGTACTGCACCCTTACATTCCAGAGAGATATGCAATGCCCGATTGTGAGCACGCCCATCAGAAGTCAAATCCAAATCTGTGAAACCCAATCCATGACTGGAATTAACGCTGGATACCACCGTTTCTAACTGGTTTACAGAAATATCCTGAGGCACGTATGCCTTGTTCAGAATATTTAAAAGGGCCTTCCTGTGAGAGTCCGAACACATGAGTAATGATAAGATGGAGATCTTTGACGGCGTCTGCTGCAAATGGTCTACAATCTTAGTCACTCTTCTTGATGATCCTCAGGAATTCTTCGGCTTCTTTATCAAAGGTGAGATCTGGATCAGTTGATGGAGTTGGATCATTGGCAACTACTGGTTGCTTCCCCCTGGCTCTAGCTTGGGCTTCGGCAGTATCCCTGGGTGGTATCACATTGTTTCTCAGTGTTTCTGGCGCAAATAGTCTTCCGCTTCTAGTAAAACCCCCTACTCCAACATTTTCTACTTGAGCTGGGGTTATACTAGTCGTGGCCAACTCTTGCCTCTGGCCGTTGCAATACACTTCGCCACCATAATTCCAAGGAACAACTCTGTCACTTTGGTACATTATGGGTCCAGCAGTGGTAATAGTTATTGGCGCCTCTCTGGCACGCGAAGGAACTTGGGATGGATCATAAAAGATAGTCACTATAGATACTTCACTTTCTTTCACAATCTTGTCAAATTGCAGCACTCCTTCATCAATCATACCTTGAATTCCGACCTTCAATCGTTTACAACCGTTGGTAGCTTCAGTACATTCTGAGCAATCCTCCTCGCATCCAGGGAAAATGCCTTTCTTCAACAAACAAACCTTGATAGCAACCAATGAAGTCTGCAAGTCATCTACATCATCCACCAAATTCAAGTTCTCCCCTTCACCAATTGCACCAACCGTGCCCCTGTAAGGAGGCATGGGATTTTGCAGCACATTAGGTGAGGGAGCGAAATTGATCGCTTTGGAATCCAACAAGTCCTGGACAACATGCTTCAATGCTTTACAATTCTCAGTACTATGGCCGGGAGCTCCAGAATGAAACTCACATCTAGCATTTAAGTCATAACCCTCAGGAATTTGGCCTGGCTTCGGAGGTTGCAAGGTCCGGAGCTGAATCATTTGAAGCTGCAAGAGATTCTTCAAAAGTTGGGAGTAAGACATTGGTGGAGCTTCAATATGTCTATCCTTCATCCTCTGAGGGTAGTACGGACGAGGGGGTCTTGGCTGATACCCCTGTGAGCGTTGCGGCTGTGGAGGCTGGACCTGTTGTTGAACGGGCGGAGTTGAAATGGTGACGGGGGCCACTTGCTGATAATATCCTTGGTGCATCATTCCCCTTTGTGCGTATACTGCACCTGTTTCTCCTTCCCTCCTTTTCACAAAGGGTTTCTTGATACCAGACACCGAAGCGCTTCCATTCTGAATTTTCCCCTGTTTGAGCCAGCTTTCAATTCTTTCTCCAGTTAAGATAATGTCCGAGAAACCACTTGAGGAACAACCAGCCAACCTTTCCATGAAATGCCCCGGGAGGGTATTCAGGAAAAGATCGACCATCTCTCTTTCCAATAAAGGTGGTTGCACTCGGGCGGCCACCTCACGCCACCTCTGTGCATAGTCTTTGAAGCTCTCCGAGCTCCTCTGTGTCAGGCATTGAAGCTGAGTACGGCTAGGTGCCATGTCAATGTTGTATTGATATTGTCTGAGGAAGGCCTCTCCCAAATCCTTCCAGCTTCTAATAGAGCTCCTTTCCAACTTCTTGTACCACTCCAAGGACCCTCCTGAGAGGCTATCCTGGAAATAGTACATCCATAGTTTCTCGTCTCGCGTGTGAGCCGCAATCTTCCTGTAGAAGGCCTGTAGGTGAGTTTTCGGGCAAGAGCTGCCGTTGTATTTATCAAATGTTGGTGGCCTGAACTTGTGTGGAATGACCACTCCAGGTACTAAACCCATGTCTGACACGTCAATTCCCAAAGTGTCTTTGCACTCTAAGGCCTTGACCTTCTCTGCAAGCACCAAGAAGTCATTGAGATTTCCATCACCGCCGAAACCCATATCGTTATTGAAGTACTGGAATTGGTCTTCCTGCCTGTCGTGCACAGGAACATACGTAGCCATAGCTGGATCTGGAACATGAGGTCCACTTGGGCCGTTGTTGGTGTTGGGGGGACCCCCTAGTCCGCCGGAAGTGGTTGCCTGAGCATTAGTGTTAGGAGGAGTTAACCCTTGAATTGCATTTCTCAGTTCCTGCTGCCCCTGGGCCATCCCCTGCATCAGAGTCATAAATTCTGCCATCTTGGTACGGACTTCATTGAGTTCTGTCTGCATGGCGTCCATTGCTGTTCTTTGATTGCTGCGGGTCGCGTACCGATGAGGGATATTTTGTCGAAGGTATCGGGTCTTGGCGGCCCTCGCAATCTTTTCCTGTTGAACACAGATAAATTAAACACCCCGAAGAAAAACCTGCAAAGACAAAGACAAAATGCAAATGATGTGTATGCAATGCAATGTGTTCCTTTTATTCTCGAGTATTTTCCTGTGTCCGGTCCTGGCATTAAGAAGATAAGAATTGGGAAGAAGACCCAAGTAATATTCAAGTATAATGACTGCTGTGAAGAATTGGTGCTCATTACCCCGTGTCGGTGCAAATAACGAACAAGAAATCCGGAACAAATCAATCATATAAACTGGAGTTTGAAAATACAACGTCCCTGAAGGGTACCAATCAAAACAACAACAAAAGTACATCACATATAAGGAATCCCACAACAAGCCTGTGGGTAATCCAAGTACAACAACATGAAATTAAACCCTAGGGAACTCTATATCTTTCAATCTCCAGCTAAGGCGTTGGACGCTCTGGAACAGCTGAACCACATCTGGATGACCGGGTTCCTGGATGAGCTTCTGAATGAGGAGATCCCTCGTATCAGAAGAAGCGTGTAACCCCTCGATCTGCTGTAGAAATGCTGCTTCATTCTCCTTGCTTTGACTCGACTCGGCCTTTGACCTTTTCACATCAGCTTTCAACTTCAAGTCTTCAATCTCCTTTTGAGCTTCCTTCAGTGCCTGCTGGCTTTCTGCTACGCGCCGGATACGATCCTCCTCTTGATAATAAGCCTTCCTGAGGAGTTCTTTTTTCCCATCTACAGAATCCTGAAGGCTTTTAATTTCCTGCTTGTGCTTGGTGTCTAACTCCTTTTGTTTCTTCAAATTTTCGTCCCATTTCTCCTGCCATAAGGTAACAGCTTCATTGGCTTCACTAAGATCTTTCTTCTCTCTTCGGCGCTGGGCCGTCTTGTGAGTCTCAGCTAAACCTTTCTTTCGGAAGTAGAGCTCTCTATCTTCAAAGTCCTTCTGTTTGAGACGGACTATTTCTTCGGCTCGTACAACTCTATCTTCTAATCGACGGTTCTGGATCATCAGCTTTTGACAAGAATTAAGAGCCTCTTGATTTTCAAACCTCAGTTGCTTAACCAAAGCCTCTAACTTCTGATATTCCTCCAAAGGTACCGTAGTCCTTGGTGCTACCTCTTTAGGGTAGAGAGGTGTCTCTCTAGAAAATGGTAGAAGATGAGTCTTCACACGATCCTCCAGCCAGCTGGCAAAAGGATCATAGGTATTAGGATCTACTCTTCCAAATTCTTTCTTTCCTTTCATCACCCTAATTTCCCAAGCTTGGGATGCTAGGATGCTCATTTTGGAGTTTCCCTCTGCTGGAAAATATAAGGACTCACTTGCATCGTCGATCACAGGTACGTCTCTTAAAGGATAGCCGAACTGTTTCCTGGACAAGATAGGATTGTAGCTAATCCCACCTTTTCTTCCCATCAAAGGCACATTCGGAAAGCTACCACAACTGACTAACATTTCTTTGCCCACCAAATCTCTGTTGCATCCCCAAGCAATGTCAGCTGAGGTTAAGCCCATTAATCTTTTGGACCACTTCCAAGATTGCTTCAAATCCTGAAAGGGTCCTGATTTAGGGAGTTGCCTTACAAACCAATCAGCGAATATGGGAGCACAACAATTTACAAATCCCTTCCTCTTTTCATTTCTGTGGTGAACTCCATAATAAAAGTCAGCTAGATATGTAGGAACAGGATTTCTCTTGACGAAGATGGTGATGGCCTCCATGCTAATCAGCCCTTTCTCTCCTGGAAACAAACTGGTTCCATATACCATCATGGCTAACAGTGCTTTGAAGTCTGCCCACTTCTTTTCCGACGCCATGATACGTGCCTCTGCAACAAGAAAGTCCAAAGGGATCCCTTTACTTTGGCCAGCCTCTAATCCCATCTTGAGTCTAGGCATACTCAAATGACAGGCAATAGTGATATCCTCATGAGAAGGGATCCTCTCTGAAACATAATAAGGTACACCCTCCTTAACAGGAACACTCAGCATGCTAGAAACCTCCTATAATGTAGGTGCCAGGATGTAATCAGGAAAAACAAAAACCCTCAGCTGTGGATCATAGAACTGCAACAAAGAATGCAAGCTATCCTTCTGGTCGACTGTAGGCTTGCTCACATAATTCAGTATCTTGCCATACTCTTTCCTGAAATCATCAAGGACTCGGTCACCCATCAAGCTAATCAAACCCTGAACACTCTCTGTCTCTGGCTGCGGGAAAGTATAATGAACATTTCTCTTCCTCGGAATCTCCATGCTGAAGTAGCAAATATGACCAGGACCTAGGAAGTAATGAACCCTGAGAATAAAAAGAACACAAAATGATTAATGATGATATGATGCTTATGCAAGACAAGGCATGTGATTAGTGAAGTGTCTGTGATGTGCCGATCATATAATCTGGTGTCGGTGCCAGGTCTCAAAATCCAGATATCACAATAATTATCCCTCTGATCCGGGATCCATAACTTAAGAACAGAAATCCAGATCACAAAACTGAACCAAAGGCAAAGTGGGTATGTTGAAGGTACCAGGGTTCCTGCAAACCTGTAAACCCCTCCCAATCTCACGGGTATGCTACTCGGGTCAAACATCACGGACTCTCGAGGCCGAATAGCAATAATACGTTCACCATCTCCGAGAAATGGCTCATGACCAAATCAGGGAATCGGTTTGGCATTATGTACTACTCAGGGAGGTCTCAGTTGAGTCCGGAAAGAACAAGCATCCCTCACAAGTCTCCAGCTTCAAGCACTGAGTCGAGAAACAATAGTACATTCATCCCGAAGGGTACAATACTATCGTCATACGAACAGTCTGCCTTGACTGGATTCCTATGAGAGAACCAGGCCATCCTATGCGAGTTCCCAGTGGGCCCTCGGATGCGAGTGGGTTTGCCAACAAATGTGGTCTGCCACTGTCATCACTGGAGAGGGATGTTTCCACAAAGGTTCTCAATGATCGGTCCCCTGACTGCACATAACTATCAAGGTAGCGCATCAACCCAGAAAGATTCCGGTATCAATACATTCCCGAGAAGGTCGCAAGTCAAGGTGTGGAACTCACTACTACCAACATAGCAAGATGCCATGAAGCCAAAGTGGAACCACTCTAAGTCCTAGGGTGCACTCGAGCCCCGGTTACGAGCTCATCTCACAGTAACCCCATCCCACAGAAAAAATGAAAACCAGCACATCCAGACAGTCCAGTATAATATGATGCATGGAAAATAAAATACTGAAAGCGGTAAATAAATGCGGTAAAGTAAAGCTGTAAAGTAAAACTGCAAATGAAAACAGTAAAGCTAAACTAAAGCACCCATCAACAAACAAATATACACCCAAAGAAACAAAACCAAACAGGCGCTAGGATTGACTCTACAAGGGAAACCGGAAGAATCAGGTTAAATCCCCAGAAGAGTCGCCAGCTGTCGCTCCCGGGATTTTCATCCTAGTACAAACGCGAAAGTGGCGCGGAAAGGTTAGAGTCGCCAGCCAGACATTTTTATCCCGAAAGAATGGGAAAGGTAATGTTGCACAAACCTGAGGAAGAAGGAAAGGACAAGGTCCTGCGAACCAAAGATCTGAGTTCGGGAGTCGGTTACGACCTGGGAAGGTATTAGCACCCCAGATCGTCCGTCGTACCCGACGGGATCCACACTTGCTTGTTTGTTTCAAAGGGTGAGAAATAAGAATGCTGCTGAATAAAACCGCTAACTGGAATGGAATGAGAAATGAGAAAGGAACTGAAATAAGAAAATGAGAATAAAGGGGAAATGTAGGGAAAATAAAGAATGTGCTCGAACGGGCCCTACCCCGCTGCCTACGTACCTCATCGAGATAATGAGGATCAGAGTCGACGTAGTTCGCCTAACTAAGGCGGGAACTATTTGTTTGTGTTTTTTACAGCTGGAACTGCGTATGTCTATGCTCAGGTGTTGCAGGCTCGTCTGGTACGAGTGCGTTTACCGTCTTGCATGTGTGACAAGTCGTCGCAAGTTCGCGTTGTGAATGAATGAGATGAGAAGAGAAGTTCCCGCAGGATAGTCGCTTATTGTTTGTTTTTGTCTTTTAAAAGAAGTGTTTTGAATTTGGCACAAGGAAGTGAATTCAAACTCTTTTCCATGGAATGTACACTTGCCTCTACATTCCAAGATGGAATAATAGAACAAGCATACCCAGCAAGGAGAATTTATCCAAGACTGGTTTCCTAGGATTAGGGTTTCAGTTCACTGGCTTGTTGAACTTTATTAAGTGTTTTTGTTGCTTTTGTGAAGAAGTATCTTTTAAGTTTTTCTTTGTGAACAACTCCTTGATAAGACTTGTGCATCATGATAGGCAAGCTTACACCACTCCAAGATGGAATGAATGCAAGTGCTTCATGGAATAAGGCTATACACAAGGAATCATTTCATTTATTTGTTAAGTGTTTTTGGATTTTTGTTTGAAGATAAGAAGAGAATGACTCAAGTTGCAAAAAGGCAAAATCTAAGGGACTAAGACTCAATCCTAATTTTGATTTATTTACAAGTGGTCCTAATGGTTAATGAGGTTTCTAAGCCTAATTAAAAACTAGAAACTATTAGAATTCAACTTACTTCTTAATGAAGTTAAGTTGATTCTAAGAACAAATGGGAAACCTATACAAGTTGTAAGATCAAGATAAAGCAAAAAATGAAATTAAACATAAGGAATAAAATTCCAAAATGCATCTAATGACATGAATTAAAAAAAATAGTCTATTTATTTATTCTACTTCTAAGTGAAATAAAACTTCAAGCCTAAGTACTAAATCTAAATCAAACCTAATGCTCATCTAAAAAATGAATTTTAACTAGCCTAAGTCTAAATTATTCTATGACTAAATCTAACCTAGCCTATTATTATTTTTTGCATTATTTCTAACTATGATTAAACTAATGGGATTTATGCATAACTAGGACTAAAACTAATATTCTAAAAAAATACTAAAACTTCTAGAAAAATTATGAAAATTAAACTATAGGGACCTACCACTATCTAAAATATTATACTAAGAGGGATTCTAAAAAATCTTATTTTTTCTATGCCTAACAATTAATTATTTCCAGCTAAGAATTAACTACTAATTCCTAAGGATTATATTACTAAAACCTAAGATAAAAGCTCCTAAAAAATCCACTAAAAATATCCTAAGAACTATTATGAGTCCTCTAATTACAGAAAAAAGAATGGCTCAAAAAGGTTGCTGGAAATTACTTAAATAAAATGAACAAAATCCAGCATAATTAATAGAAATCCAATAAAGCTAATTAAAAGAAAAATTCAGAATTAATTCAAAAATAACCAAATTTCAGAAAATAAAAATATCACAAATTTCTAAATTAACTTATTTAACTACTGGAATTTTTGGGAATTTTCTTAAGCATTTACCTATTTTTTTGAGAATTATTTCTAAATTATATTAACTTAAAAACCTATAGAAATAAAGCAGAGGGTGTTAATAGTAATGTTTCTAGCTGTTTTCTTCCAACTGGGCTTATACGGGGGTGCAAAAAGAAAACAGGAATAGGCCCATACGCAGGAAATTGAGGGAGGTGCGACTAGCATCATTTTATGTTGTTTTTCTAATGGGCCTGGAAACAGGGGTGAGATTAGCAAAATAAACAGGCCCATTTCGTAGGGAATGAGAAGAAGGTGTCTTCAGCATTATTTTTATGTAGTTTTTCTCACTGGGCTTACGCAGGGGGGTGCTAATAAAAACGTAAGGCCCGTATGGGATTTGTATTAAGATTAATGATCTCTATTATATTATATTACTTACACTAAGATTAAATTAATCTTGTTATAATATTTTCTAAAAATCTTAATTAAAGAAAATGAGTAAAACTATACTTACTAAAATATTTTCTAAAAATCTTAATTAAAGAAAATGAGTAAAACTATACTTACTAATATTTTCTAAAAAATCTTAATTTAAGAAAAAAAGAGTTAAACTAATCTTTTTATGATATTTTCTAAAATCTTAATTTAAGAAAAAGAATTAAACTAATCCTATTATAATATTTTTTCTAAAATCTGCATTAAACTATAGTTTTATTAGAAATGAATTACCTTTAATCTAAAAAGAAAAAAATGAATTAACTAATAATCTTAACTAAACTATAGTCTTATTACAAAATTTAATTAAAATCTGAATTAAACTATGACTTAATTACAAAATTCAATTAAAATCTGAATTCAATTATAACCTAATTACAAAAATCAATTAAACAACACAAGCTGAAGAAGGAACCCTAGTTCCTCTTCTCTCCCTCTTCACAGCGCCGCAACCCCCTCACCTTCTTCATCTTCTTCGTCTCGCCGCCCTCTCCATCCTCACTCGATTCGCACCGCCGTCCACACATCATCGCCTTCCTCGCCATAGCTCTATTCCCCCTCTTCTTCTTCTCTAATAACTAACCCTAGCCACCGTCCTCCATTTCATCCCCTTCTTCTACAAGATTAAACCCTTCCGTACCCTAGCTTTCCATCTTCCCTAAAATTTCTCCCAAATCCCCAACGAAATCCAACACATCTCTGCTAATACATCCAAACATGGAGCTACAACCTAACATGCCCTCTCGTCAAATCCGAAAGCACAACCTCTAGCTTAATAGTCTTTGATATCCACACAGAAATCGTACCGTAACAACACGTAAACCGCAAGGATAACGAAAGGTGAGTCGTACCTTGGTCTCTCCGGTGCTGGATTCTTGATATTATGGAGATTCCGAATCGTTAACAGATAACGTCGAAGATCACTTTACGATGACGAACCGAAGCGTACCAAGGTGCGTGCGATGGGAGTTACGAATTCCAGACGAGATAAGCGGTAAGCCTCCTTATGCTTTGCTATTCCATTTACGGATGACCCTGTTAATGTGGCCAGCGAGTCTTGCCATTATTGTTGCGATTCAGTGAACTGACCAGGCTGCGGATTCTTGTAGATGCGGACTTCACGGTTGTGGCGGCGTAGACTGAGCTTGATGGAGGATTGGTGGCAGGAGTGGTGGATAGAGATCAATAGAAGAATTTGTCTCAGGTAAGAAAACTCCTCATCAATCAATCTTCCTCATCTTTTGCGTACGAGATGGTTCTTAATCTCTGGTTTTCTGAATTCACAGGTTATTGCATATGGTATTGCATTGTGAAGATTGATGAAGGTTTCGCCGAATCGAGGAAGAAACAAGAAAAGTGAAGATAGAGGAAGAAGAAGAAGAATGGTTAAAGGAGAGGATGATTGAGAAGGTGGCAGAAATAGTGCAGTAGGAAAAAAAACTGAAGAAGAGATGGAGATTGAGCAAGTTGCAGAAAATGGAGATTGGAAATGGTGGTTTAGGAATGAAGAAAGGGTGGAATCTAGCAAGGATGGTGAAAAAGTGTAAGAAGAAGAATTGAAGAACAAGAGTTCTGATTTATAGGAGTTGATTCTTTGGATCCTTCTGGAGTTTTCTGGTGAGTTCTAGAATTTCTAGTAAATAGTTTGTTATTTTTCTGTTATGGAATTGGTTATGAGTTAAAAGTTAGTTATTTTCTGTTGCGATTGACTTAACAATTAATTATGAGGCTTATAACTGATTTTTCTTGGTTCTGATACTTCCTCTTGCTTCTAAATTGTCCAGTTATTACTCTTGATAACGGATCGCTCTTGTGCGCAGGGTCTGTGACCACAGGACTTTCATTTCCGCTGCTGCAGGATTTTCAGTTTCTTATAATCCATAGAACTGATGCTTCCCGTGACAGCTTCCATCAAGTTCAACACAGATATAGAACCTTGTGCCGAATCCTGACTTCCATATGATGCACTCAAAGCACTTGGATCTTCCATTATGATTAGTTTTCACCAAATCCGAACGTTATCAAAGCATGAGAAAGACGCCCAGAAGATGATCTTCCAACATGAGGGGCATAAAAATGTTTTGTTCTAGCATGTACTGATTGATTGGAGTAACCAGTGGGCTGTTGACTTTCAGTTGCATAATTGTTTTGAGAAATTTTTCTTTTGTTCATCAAACTGTGTATTTGAATGATTAAAATGTTGACCAAAGTTCCCACTAGGGGCAAAGTATTACGGTTCAACCGTTCCATTAGCCAAACCGTGACCATGGTTAATTTTATTATGTAATGAAACTGATCCAAATGAGCTAGATGCATTTTGTAGATCTTTAATGCCAGACATACTTGAACCATAAGAATGATTAACTTGCTGGTTACCTGAACCGGTAGCTATATTATCCCTTATTTTAGTGGTAGCTTCGGTAGTGCACATGTCAAAATCCTGCTGTTGTTGGTTAACACCATAGGAATTATTCCAGCTACCATTTACAGCCTGACTACCAGTACCCTGTGATCCATAATGGCCAGCCTGGTTATACTCACTATACAAATTGTTACTATTATTATTTAGGGAGGAATTACTGGTAGAAGTATGCCCATTATCAAGTCCGTGAACAGAAGACTGAATGGATGAATTGATTTCACAGCATCAAGAACGAACTAAACCATAATTGTATTATATAATTAATTAACAGTTTGTTTCGTTGTTAATCTTTGCTTGCTTTTTGGATTGGGCTATTTGTGTTGTGTGATCACCAAAAATGAAACAAGTTTATTCATTTTGTAACTGAGTTTTGTAATGGATTTTTGTGAGATGGTTCTCAAATGGCTTTGGCCCTTTAATGAATTTGAACTTCTGAGATAAAGAATAAGTAATGACTATGGTTTCAATGACTATGAAGAATAATAAAATGGGCTTAAGAAAAATGATTGGGATTAAAATGAATTTTGGAGAAAAATGTGGTTCGAACGTGTGATTTAAATGGATAGAAAAGAAAGTTTATTTGGAATGGATTTGGAAATTGATTTGTGAAAATAGTTAATGGAAAAAACCTAATGGGTCTAGAAGTTAGTTTGATAATAAAATGGATAATGGAATTAATAAAATCGGAAAAGGATTAAAAGAGTGAAAATTTGGTTAATATGAAATAGTTAGGTAAATGTATAGCGAAGGGAATTTAGCAAAATGGATAGAAACATGGGTTACGAGTATGGATTTGATGAATGGATATTGAAATTTGGCTGCTAATCGGATAATGGATAAAAATAATAATGGATGCGACGTAAGATGGATAATGGTGGAGAAATTGGGTTAAATGGATAATTGGGATAAAACGATTTAGAAACGGATGTAGAATTTGGCACTCTGTGGGACGAGCCAATTATCACCAATACGCACATAGCCACGAAATCTCAATCAATTAATTCATTCAACTGAACCATCTTGCATTGATTTAGAATTACTTCGAATTTATCTGAATCATTCTCTAGAACAATAAATTCGCAGACACACACAATGGACATAACCCTGATATGCTTGAATCTTCGGACCCAAAACTATCACTTGAAACACTGCCTGTTAAATCAAGTACTTTCACACACGAAACAACTCATCACCGAATTCGCACTGCTCGAGAAATAACCCCTGAAACCAGAAGACTCGGCAGCTGAACTAATCTCCTGATAGTTTGACCAATATTAGGTTAAACTCCCATCCGAATTGAAACACCACTGAACAACTTACAGAACAATGAAATGAACTACTATGATATTAATGACTTGGTGAGAAATGCAGATGAATGCAAAATGATATGCCAGTAAAAGGGAATAAATATGAGGGCAAATTTTGAGGTATTACAGCTGCCCCTATTCAATCATCTGCAGACTTGAATGAATAATCGCAACAGCTTTTAGGCGTTCAAGGTATGGAATGATTGAATACTCGAATAAGACCTGAAAATTTGCACACTCAGGGCAACAGAAATGCCACCTGCCCATTTATTTATTTATGTATTTTTTTTTTGTTTTTTGACCTCAGAATAGGTAGCGAACATAGAATCAGGTGGGAATGTGCTGGAAAAATGCCATCCTCGAATGACAACTCAAAGGATCCTCGGATCCAACATGAAACCATCCTCGAATGGGGACGCACAGGTATACCAGCCCCGACTGATAACCAAACACAAAAAGAAAATAGGGCGAGATGGAACGGGATCATTGTACTTAAATGATGACCCGAAACGTGACCGTTGTACTGAAACGGAGACACGAGGAAATGAGATTGTTATACGGAAACAAACTCAAATACGAGACCATTGTACTTAAATGGAGACTCGAAAAGAAACGGGATCGTTGTACTTAAACGAGAGCCCAAGCAAACAGGATCATTGTACTTAAATGATAACCTGAGACGCGACCGTTGTACTGAAACGGAGACGCGAAAGAATGAGACTGTTGTACGGAAACAATACTCAAAGACGAGACCATTGTACTTAAATGGAGACTCGAGAGGAATGGGATCGTTGTACTTAAACGAGAGCCCAAGAAAACAGGATCATTGTACTTAAATGATAACCTGAGACGCGACCGTTGTACTGAAACGGAGACGCGAAAGAATGAGACTGTTGTACTGAAACAAGACTCAACTACGAGACCATTGTACTTAAATGGAGGCTCGAAAGGAACAGGATCGTTGTACTTAAACGAGAGCCCAAGACGCGACCGTTGTACTGAAACGGAGACGCGGAGAAAATGAGTTTGTTGTACTGAAACAATACTCAACTGGGGATCACAACAAGACTTAGTGGACGCATCCACCCTGGAAGATGAAGTTGTATTCTGTGGGGAACATTTCAATCTGATGGTAGACATAACAGGTCTCATGTAATATACCTCAAAACTGGCCCATGCTGGCATGCATATGTTTGAATTTATGGCGTAATGCTCCATGATGATGGAAATGCTACGCTTTGGAGGATGCAGACGCACACACACAATGGACATAACCCTGATATGCTTGAATCTTCGGACCCAAAACTATCACTTGAAACACTGCCTGTTAAATCAAGTACTTTCACACACGACACAACTCATCACCGAATTCGCACTGCTCGAGAAATAACCCCTGAAACCAGAAGACTCGGCAGCTGAACTAATCTCCTGATAGTTTGACCAATATTAGGTTAAACTCCCATCCGAATTGAAACACCACTGAACAACTTACAGAACAATGAAATGAACTACTATGATATTAATGACTTGGTGAGAAATGCAGATGAATGCAAAATGATATGCCAGTAAAAGGGAATAAATATGAGGGCAAATTTTGAGGTATTACAACATCCAGTCCCCTTTCAATATGAAAGAGATTTCCACTAGTTTTTATAGAACAATACAACCTATCACACCTTCAATGGCGAGACCTACTTTCTAACAAACTAAACAATCAAGTGTGCAAGAACAATCCTCTTGCCACACTAACCCTTATGTCCAAACAATCCTTGGAACACAAGTCACAAATAGAAAACAATTTCTATAATTTGTTTAAGTGAGTAATACAATGATTGATATCAATATAAATTGATCTTCTCTTTCTTTTGACAATTATTCACAAACATAAAATATTATATAGCTCAAGAATTTTTTCAATTATGTGATATGAAGAATGCAGAAAAATTCTTGTCAAAAGTTTAAGAGTTTTTTGAATATTTTATGAAAATTATTTTTGAAAGAGGTGACAAATGATTTGAAATTTTTTGGATTTTATATGCACATAACACCCTTATGAAACAGTGTAATTAACAGTAAAAATTCATGAACAAATGCCAATGCATTATGAAAAGGTTTCATGAAAGGTTACATGAAGAGGTGTTATGAAAAATACTGATTTTTCAAAATTGTTCAGACTGCAATCGATTGCACTATAATGCAAATCGATTGCACATGCATACTTTGCCCAATTTTTCAAAATTTTGAAACATGCAATCGATTGCATGAAAGTGAAAATCGATTGCACCAAGTTAAAACTGCAAAAATACTTACAACAAACAGATGCAAATCGATTGCATGAAAGTGCAAATCGATTTACACAGGTTTAACTTTGAAAAATGCAATTTTAAATGATGTTAAAGTTAAGAGATGATTATGCCATGATATAGGTATTTGATTGAGCATCTAAGATTTTAATATTTGTGTATAATTGCTAATAAACCTTCATGAAGCTTCTTCTTGAAGAAATAAGTCTTTGAATCATGATGCATTAAACTTGAATATCATCTTTGCCTTCTTTATCTCATTGTAGCTAAGAGATATGTCTTCATCAAAACAAGTGTTGACCATGGAGAAGCTTGACTTCACATTGTAGTGTATATGTGTGAATAAACATGAATGATGTATATTTATGTGATGTGAATGAAGTGGTGAAAGTATGCATGATAAGTATGATTGAGGTTATGAATGTTGGAGATGATTTGTGGTGAGAACATGTTTTATGTGTATGTTATATGTTGAAATATATATAATTATATGCAATGTTATTACGATAATGTTTCTCACCCTTCTGCTGTTTTATGATGCTCTATGAGGCATTGCAGAGTAGGTTGCTGGAGGTTTTTTGGTGAAGTGTGTCTTCATTTCTTTTGGTCGGTCGACTCTGATATGCAGCACCAGGTAACTAGGGTCGAATTTATGCCTTTTGTGATGCATTTTGTACATGTATTTTGGCGATGAATGTTTTATATAAACATGAAAATTTGGTGAATCAAATTTGTTGATATATATATATATATATATATATATATATATATATATATATATATATATATATATATATATATATATATATATATAAGTATATAAGTTTGATGTTAATTGTTAGTTTCCGCTGTTATTTGAATCTTTGAATACGGGTGTAAGGATGAAATCCTTCTGTTGCAAGTTACCCCGTTTGTTGCATATCTTTAAATGAGCAGGTATTGTATGTTTTAATTTCACTTTTGATGTGACATGCCTCTGTTATACCATGGTTCAAATATACTCTGATGAAATTTTTATTATGTGCCTAAATGATTTAATTGATTATTTGGGGGTATAGAAATGGGGTGTTACACTTTTTATCCCTAGTCCGCCAGTGTATGCGGTGTTAGGCTTTGTATAGACCGTTAGCTCTCAGTGCCACTAATCGAGGTATCATATCCCTATTCAACCGACTTAAATAGAACAGTTTCCCTATATCCAATACATAGGCTACGCTGTCAGGAATCAATCTATATGTATCTAACATCATATTAATAGAGTACCTCAAATAATATGCATTAAGGAAAAGAAACAATTGAATACAATTATAAATGATAAGGTTCATACAAAGTCAAACTGCCATATAATGCCAATAAGGTTGAACAAAGTTCATCACACACAACCTAACCTAGATAATTTAGCTACTTATTATAAAAATTATAATACCAATTGATAAATGATGAATAACATATGAATTCCCTAGAAGGATTAGCCTACAATAGCTTCCAATGCTCTCAAAATCACCTCTTGATGTTGTAATATCGTGCTCCTAGTGCTAAATTTCGTAACCCTTGTAAAAATCCAAAAAACCCTTCTTATAGCTGTCAGAACGTGTCAAAAAAAGTCCAGAAAAAGATGTCATCGTGCGCACTACAAAAACGTTGTGCGCACGATGTTCCCTTTAAATTTCTATCGTGTGCGCAATGGGGAAAGATGTTGCGCATGATTATTCCAATAGTTGTGTGTTTTTCCACCTTTTTTCGCCAAAATTTCCACTAAGTCTCATTCCTTCATACTTGACTCTATTTTACTCATTCTTGGGGAATTCTTCATCATTTTAGCCCCTCTTTTACTCGTTTTTACTCAATTCTTCGCCTGATCTTATGTAATATTGGGCTATTATCACACCCTAATATAAGAATTTAATCCAAACATCAATAGATGATGTAAGACGTTGAATATGAAGAGATTTTAGTTGCAAAACCCAAAACAAGATTCAAAATCCCTTTAAATTGTTGAAAGAAAATGTGTGTTATGAGCTCTAAATTATAAAGTGAGTTTATATTATGAAAATTATGATGTATATATGTGTTGGATATCTTGTACATAAACGAGAGAAAAAATCAGTTGATTCGAGTCACAAACAAGAAATATGAGTCGAATCAAAAGAGTGAATGATTTGAATCAAGATCCAAGAATCAAGAAAAACTACTCTTATGATTTAAATAAACCCTTTTTGTGATTTGAATAATGTGATTCTAGTCCGTAAGACATGTTATTTGAATCATAATCACATAACCAAAATTCTGAAATTGTTGTCTCAATTTGATTTAAGCCAAGCATATATGTGATTCAAATAAAACCTCTATAATTCAATATATGGACTTTTGTGATTCGAATCATACCTACAAAGTAAAAATCCTATTTTCTAGAAATGTGTTTGATTCGAGTCAGGAAATTCTATAATTCAAGTCAGAATCACAGAAGCAAAATCCTGATTTGTCTACATAGTTTGATTCGAGTCATGACGTTATGTGATTCAGATCACACTTCAATATTTTTAGTTTTTCATCAAAATGAAGTGTTATTATGAATCAAGACTTGGCATGATATAAACCATTCTCAAATGTGCTCCTTGATTCAAACCTTCGACTATTTGACTATAAGCATATTACTAAGACTATAATCAAACAATTTGAGTTATGCATGTGTAAAAAAGATTAAGAACTCAACACTATAATGTGAAATCATGTGAGAAGACTCAATAATGAAATAATTAACCAAAAACTAAATTGACATAACAAGTAAATCCTAGGAGGCAGAGAAAAATTTAGTCTCTCCTTTTTTTATGCTTGGAAAGATTTCAACTTTTGCAATTGGAATTGAGCCGAATTTGAGTATAAGCAAAACATGATCAATGTTTTCCTCTTTTTTATTGTTGTCGCCCTAAAACATTGCATAATACTACAAATAGCATAAAAGGCATAAATTAAACCTATGATCACACATTGAAGAATTATTAGAGGGTGCAGATCTTAAACCTTGGTCCACACAATGAAGAATTATGGGCAAAATGGGTATGACCAACAAGTTGGGTATGTTTTTCCAACCCTATTAATGAGCCTAAACTCAGAATAACTAGCAAAATCGAAAATAATACGTAAAAACAAAGCTATACATAACTAAGAAGGATATACACCCAACAAGAATATATCTCAAATATATGAAGAATGACATTCAAAATGCAACAAATATATGTTGTACGACATTAATTCAATCAATAATAAAACTATATTTGAGTAGGATACACGCATATGAAAAATAAATAATGCTTAAATACTAATATATTTGAAATACACATAATTAAAATGATGCACTTAAGAATATTTTAAATGCAGAGCGAACAATCATTCAACAACTTAGAAATTTCGAATGTAAAGTAACAAATAAGAAGTAAATACATAGACATATAGAACATATTATGAAGATAATATAACAAAATATAAAAGTTGTAAGGGTCATACCAATTGAGTTGTTTTAGATGTAACTTGGTACACATGAAATATTAGTTTACAACAACAAAAATATATAGAAAGAAAAAATAAAATAGAGACCTAAATCTATTTATAACACGAAGAATCCAAGATTCTTGATTCCCTTCGAATTAGGTGAAAAAGTTTTATGGATAGTGGTTTTTTTAAAAATAATAGCTAATTGATTTTTCGTGTTCACATACTCAAAAATAACATCACCCTTTTCAAAAGGATCTCTTAGGAAATGGTGTCGAATTTCTATATGTGTAGTGCATGAATGTAACATGAGATTCTTAGTCAGGCTTAAAGCCCTACTGTTACCACCGCATTTTTTTGGGAAGAAAACCAAGTTTTAAATCATAACCCCACAACTATTAATTTAGCCATAAGACTTATCCACAATAGTTATCGACGACTATATATTCAGCCTCAGTAGTAGAAAGCACAACACTATGCTGATTCTTATTGTGCTAACAAACTAAACAATTTCAAAACAAATGAAAAACACCACTAGTAATCTTCCTATCCGATTTACAACCAGCAAAATCAAAATTAGAGAATCCTACTAAGCTACACTCACTTCTCTTGGGAATCAAAGACCATGATGCAAGGTTGTGTTAAGATATCAAAATTGTTTTAACGATCTTAAAGTGGGATTCCATTTACGATGTTTGAAATCGTGTGCACATGTACACACTAAACATAATATTATGTCTACTCGTGGTTAAATAGAATAAATATCCTACAACACATGTATATTTTATAATGTCGATCTCAACTTCTTATTCTTCTTTATCTATCAACACATTTGAAGCCATGGGAGTATAAATGATTTTTGAATCGTTCATAATACATTTCTTTAGGATCTCCAAGCAATAATTTGTCTGGTTGATGAACATGCCATCTTCTATTTACTTTATCTACAATCCTAAGAAGTAATTAAGTTATCCCTTAAATAACATTTTGAACTCCCCTTGCATCATACTAGATAATTATTTGCAAAGAGACTTATCACAAGATTCAAATATAATATCTTCAACATAAATTTAAGCTAATAAGATATGTTTTGCTTTATGCTTTATAAACAAAGTAGTATATAATTTACCACGAGAAGATTCAAGCAAAGTGTTCATATCATTTGTATATTTGGAAAAAGGAATTGAAGCTTCACAGTATGAATGATGGAAAGTGTGAAACCTTGCCTGATCATATATAGTTGAGTGTTCAGTGTTTTGTAAATGCACAAGGATGTTTTTGGAAGTAGTATGCCTAAATCACACAAAACAAAAATACTTTTGAAGCCTCTCGTTTTCAAATAAAGTCACATAAAATGTGTTTAGAGCCTAGCAAGATGAATTGGAAATTGTCAGATTGATTAAGGCAAGCTTTTAAACTATCTAATCGATTAGAAAAAATGCTTAATCAATTAGATAATGGGCGAAAAAATTCTATAATCGATTATAATAATGTCTTAATGAATGTTAACGACTACCTAATAAAACCTTCCAATTTGGGCTACAATAATTGATCATTTCATGTTCTTAATCGATTAGCTAACTGATTATGACCTTAATTTTTCCCATAGGTTGTTTCTTATAATGAACCATTCCATAGCCTATAAATAGAGGTCTTCCATTTCATTTATAAACATCTAGAAAACTTGAGATATCTCACCTTTCTCTCTCTCTCTCTCTCTCTCTATTTATCTCTCTCTCTCTCTCTCTCTCTATATATATATATATATATATATATATATATATCAATTATTTCTCTTTCTCACATATTTTTAATTATTTCTCTTTCTCACATATTTTTAGCCATATCGCTTTGAGAGACATTCATTTCTTAAAAGACACATTTTTGTTTTTGATTTCAATTCTCGCATTTGACGTTATCAATTTACTGGCTATTTTTATCTAATTTATGTGCGACATTTTCTATTTGGTTGTCGTCAAATTTTTATTCAAATTCGTATCCATTCTTGATAGTTTGGCATATCGACAATTTACATATGTTTTTCTTCACTTTGCAATTTTTACACGTGACTTTTACTTTTGCGGTGTTATATTTTGTTGTGTTTAATTCATTTGCGATGTTGTGCTTCGCGTTATCAACTTGTGATTTGATTTGTATTGATATACAAAGATTCAATTTTCGTTAGATTTAAGTCGAATTCAAATTCTACTTTGTGAACATCACATGTTCTCGCATTACATGAAATTTAATTCGTGTCATTGTGTTATGATAATTTTATACATTCACATTATGAGCTTGTTCACTTGTAATTTGATTTTTGTTGACATACAACGATTCAACTGTCATTACAATTAAATCAAATTTAAAGCCTTCGTTTATAGCTTTTCTTTGCACGTATTCGCATTACATGAACTCAATTTGTGTCCTCGCGTTATGATATTTTAATATGTGCACACTTTTCGTGTTTGGAAACCTTCTCCCTGGCTAATTTTAAACTTATTTTACGATTTTTTACAGTTTCCAAAATGATATACGGGATCAGGGGCTTATTAAGCATTGTTATCCCATTCCCTTGATCGAGTGTTTTATTCATATTAGTTTGAAAATGATTTGTGAAATGGTTTGAAATTTATCTTGAATCGATGGTGAAAATGGTTGAAGAATAATTGAAAGTGTGAGTCATAATATAGTCGCAAATTGCATCGCAATGACGTGAATTCTAGTGTGATGACGTGAACTTTAACACAATGGTGTAATGTAACACCACAAAACCATTCAAATCCCAATATGACAAGATAAACATTGCACATACAATATAATTACACAAACACATATTCACCACAATTGAATCAAAAGGTAAACAAACACGAAAAATGTGCATATATCAAAATATCATAACGTGAGGACACGAATTGAGTTCATGTAATGCAGATATGTGCAAAGCAAAGCTATAAACGAAGAATTTAAATTTGATTTAAATGTAATGAAAGTTGAATCTTTTTATGTCAACATAAATTAGTTTAAATTTTCCAATTTATGGGGAAAAACGATGTCCACAACTGCATATTTTATAAATAGGTGTCCTACAAAGAAGTTTGAAAATATCACACTGGAAGAATTTTGGTCCGGATTCAACCAAACCTTAGTCACTTGAAGGTATTTAGCCCATTAGGTATAGACATGTTACATATCGGCTTAGAAAGATAGTAGAAGACAAGGGAGAGAAAATGCTACTTATAAGGTATCACTCAACCGATGGTTACAAGCTGTATGATGTAGCAAATAGAAGAATCGTCATTAGGTAAGATGTCATTTTCAACAAAATTAAGTCGTTGCAGCAAAGTGCAACTGGTTGTCATAATATGTCAACTAGTTATACTAGTGAAAAGTTTGTTCCTATAATGCTCGAAGGTACATAACAACCACCGTTGAAGCTCAAATGGAAGATAATGTGAGGAAATCATTAAGACAAAGAGGTTTACCTGGAAGACTCCAAGATTGTGAGTTGTTCCAAGATAACGAAATCAATGACGATGGTGATTTCAACATTTTGTACTTATGAGGTCGAGTACATTGCAACTACGTTGTGTGTGTGCCAAGCCGTGGGGTTGAAGAATCTGTTAAGGGAGATGGGTAGCGAAGAGGTTGGCGTTGTAGCGCTCATGGTTGATAACGTTTTTGCTATAAACCTTGCCAATAATCTCATTACACATGGGAGGATCCAACATATTGAGATGAAGTTTCACTAATTGAGAGAATTTTTTAGTGAAAGAAGGTTGAGATTAAGGGTGTTGTAGAAGTGAAAACCAAGTGACTGATTTGCTTACCAAATGAGTCACAATTGAAGTGTTCAAGAGATTGAAGAAGCTAATGGGCATAGAATACTTGAAGCACATGAATTAAGGTGTTATGTTAACAAAAAGTAATAATTCACATGCATGTAACCAATTAACATATTAGTGTAACCAATTACATCTATTTCTATTGTCAAACAAAACTTACAATAACTAGATGCAATTGGTTGATATAATACGTCAATCGGGTTATATATATAAAAAATATATTTAAAAACCAAGTCAGTGAGTGAATGTAACCGATCTATATTTATATATTACAACCGGTTAGTTTTTTATTTTATTTGTTTGATAATTATACCCCATGTGGTATTGCTGAATGCATATCCTTTGGACCTCTTATAAAAAAAATTAATGCAAATATTTTTCTCTCAATTATTCTCTCTCCTACATTCTTTCTCCACACTCAATATAATTATTCATCAAACTTGTATTTCCAAGTTCCAACATTATGAACCTTTTAAACAAGTTTGGTTAAAAAAAAAACACACTTATATTTAATATTTAAAAATGTATGCATGTTGAGATTTCAAATTCATTCATATATTTCTCCCCTAACTTTTTCTTCTTTAAAAATACATTCGTCCGAAAGAAATGGTGGAGAAACAATGGTTAAAAGTTATAAACTCAAAACAATACCTCATTTATCTCTTGGTATAAAACGTGATGAATCAATATTTAAACATTGTTAACTTGTAGTAATTGTGGAACAAAAGTTAATTATACTGCAACAAAAGAATGCAACGAAAGAGTGGGGTTTCCAGTTTCCTAGATAATTTGTTTTGTTGGATATTGAAACCCTAAAACAGCAACAGAGCAGAGTTGATGATAAATGATGAGAAGAAGTTAACGTAAGCGGAGGAGTGTGGTTTCCCAGATGCATCGTTCCAGCGCCGTTGCGTCAGACCTGAAACTGTTACGTAATCCATGTTTTCGTGTTTTCTTCTCATTGGATTAACCCTACATTTTTTCGTTATTTATTGTATTTCAATCAATCAATCACTCTCATCGTCTTCTGTGCTGATTTCTTCCTCATCAACCACTCACCTAACACTGCGCTCATGCCAGCAATGTAGAACTCTGTTACTCTGCTGCACTCTCCTCTTTTCTTTCACCATTTGGGTTTTCTTTTCCATTTTCTTAGTTCTCTTCTTTTCATATTTATTGTTTTTGTCGTTTCATCCTCTTTTAAAAAGTATTCAGAATCATGAGAATCACCTTAAATAAATAATATAAAAATCAAATTCTATAATCTTTTTAAATTTCTAACTGTGTATCATTTTCCCAATTAATCTCAGATTAGTATTTCAAAATAACTGTAGCAAGGTTTTTTTCTACAAGCAATTGCATATGTACGTTGTAGATTTAACGTATATAAATATACATTATAACATATATAAATATTAAAGATAAGTACTTCGTTTTCATATGTATTATTAATTTTTAATTAATTTTAAATATAAAAACACACCTTTTCAAATTAAAATACTAAACTTACATTTAAATAAGTTGAACAAAGTTAATTAATTATTTAAGTAAATCATCTCAGTAATTAATTAACTTAATTAAAACTATTAAATGTAATAATATATTTTATTTTATTTTGTTATTTCAACTAAAATAATTAAATGCTTAACTTTTTTAAATTAAGGTTTTTTTTTCATTTCAAAAAAGAATTACATTTATTTATTCCTTTTCATTTTCTATTCAATCAAGCAAAAGAAGTATCGTGGGTCGGCTGAAGGCCAAAAAAGTCAAGGTCCAAACCAATTCAATATCAACCCAGTAAAAATGATCCAATATATAAAGAGAATTTCTTACCTTTTCCTTTGGGGTTCTTAGGCACCATACATGCTTTCTAAAATATCTCTTCTGCTTTTGGAGATATATATATCTGGAAGTATTTTTTTATTTTATTTTTGATTAATTCCGTTGATGGATCTATGAAAGTTTTATGTATATTTGCAAAATAAAAGCAGAGACGGAATCTCAAAAAAAGAACATAGTGAGCATAAATTCAAAATTCATAAAATAAAATAGACATTACATTAATGATTTTGACATAAAATTAAATACTAAATTTCAATAATTTGGTGGACATTCGCACAACTTCAAGATTTCATCGACCGTTCTTCCTACAGTTGCCTCCAATTCGAGCCGAAATTTCTCTTCAAAACTTAAATACGTATCCCACATAGCCCTAACACCCGCTCGAGTATTGTGCTCAAATTTGTTGAAGGCAAAGGGTATTCAAGCTTCACACCTTTCTTATATCGTTGTAAGGTAGAAGATAGTAAATTTAGTCGTTGATATCGTCAAGCAAGGTGAAATCGGTGAGTTTGAAAGTCCAGCCGAGTGTCTTATCGTCGGTGTAGGAGACACTTGCGACATACCAACATATATTGATATCATACAATTGAAACATTTTTGTGTTTGTGTTTGTGTGAAAGATAACACATTAAACCCAATTTTATAGAAAACCTAGATGAATATGGACCAACCATTTTCTAGTCATCTGCTTCCGGAGATATATCCACGAAACAAGTGTAAATGTTTTGGTTCCGGAGATATATCTCCAGAATGTTAGATACTTCCGTAAGTATATCTACGAAATGTTTGCTGATACATTTACAACTCAGAACAACATATATGTAAGTGCATAAGTGCGTGAGCATATCAATATATGTAAGTGCACTTCAAAAATTTACAATTAATTGTTTGATTATACAAGAATTCAAAACGAATCAAAACAAGAATCCCCAGATAAATCTATTGGTGGCAACCCTTTGGACTTTTCTGCATTCGACTCCTTTTCAATGTCATTCAATCTCTGGAATTCCTGCATTCTTTCCATAAAATGATTTGGCCACGTCTCCGTATTTGTGGTTGAATGACTCGTCCATTCCAGTGATGTAGGTGGTATGAAGCATCCCACTTTCAAGTACACTTGAATAAAAAATTTTGATCTAGAAAGTCATCCAATGCACATGATGCGCTCATTTGGATTTTTGGGTGGTGCGGTTCAGAGTGGAAAAAACGTTTCCGAAAATCTATAGTGTGTCAAGTTAATGCATACCCTATCATATATGCATGCAATTAGATGACCCATTTCAGGGAAGTCCATCCATTTCGTCATCGGTGTCGGACCTCTCAAGCAAGGAATGAGAGATTCATAGACCGCATCAAACTTTTCTTTAATTCCATACAACCGCGTGTACGATTCTTTATTCGTCTTCAACTCTTGGATATGTTGATGATGGACTAGCACATGGGTATCCTCTCATTTATCGAGCAATGATGAAACGACTCGGTAGCCGCAATTACCACCCCATCAACATTGACGATACATTCGATGTATTTGTGCATAAAAACCGGCATCACGTCAATGAATGGAATTTTGGGTGGAATCGGTGTCGAAGGAAGTTTGCTTATGCGGGCTCTTTTCATGATACTTATTTGAGATTTTGGAGTCGGGATAATGTTTGTCTATATGCTCACAATATGAGGGAGACCAGATAGTCGAGTTATCATTCGGTGTAGGCTTCACTTTCTTTGGAACACCTTTCCTCTTTACTGGTTGAGAAAACGACTTCATGTAAGTTGTTTCCGGAAAGACAATATTCCTCAGTTGTTCTTTGATGTAAAGTTTCATGTTGTCACCGACCTTTGAAAGTCTCTCTTGTATCGCTTCCCATTCAGCCAAAATGAAGATATTTGATCTACCTCCTTCCATGCAACCATCATCATCAAACTTTAGTCTTTTCCAATGAGGGCAAACTTCGTCAATCATTATTGGCTCACCTAATTTTATCTTTTTTGAAATAACACAAGCACATGGGAGACCATATGTTTTCACAATATGTTCTTACCAAAAATGATCTGAACGCCAGAGGTACATGACTCCCCCTATTATGCGAAGGAATCAGTACAAAATAAGCTTTGTGAGTAGCTTTGGGGATTCAGGAATTTATAAGTGAGTATTTTCGCAAGATGGAATGTCTTGCTTATCCCTCAGTTGGGATCCTCTTTTCCTCCTTCATTGATGATTTTTCATAAATAGAAGTCCCTTAGCCTTCTACCGTTACTGGTAATCATTATTCGTAACTCATACTTCATGAATGCATCCCTTTATAATTATGTAACTCCTTCATTGATGTGCCACCAACTGTTACAAATTGTTGATGTTCCAGTTGAGCTTAGACCCGACATAGTAGCCATGCTTATTATAATTCTTTGTCGACTTCCTCTAGTTCTCGATTGGGGTATCCTCGGGTCGTGCATTCTTGGATGTGAGTTCTAGTACTCGGTTCATGTATGCATATCTGAACCATGTCATGACCCTCTTTATTGCATTACTTCCTTTGTTTTATCTTGATCTGACTATGTGACTCGACTAGAAATATATTTGGTATGTAGATAACTCCCCCGAATTCTTTTTTCTGAAGTAAGAAATAAGTGTCCGGTCACTGGAAGTTCCGAGTACATTTCACGAGGACCGTATTATAACTCGAATTTTACCTCTATCCTGACATGGCATAAAAAGTTTGAAAAGTCACATCTTTTAGGCTTCTGTAGTTTTAATGATGATTTTTACATATAGCTTTAACGACTACCCCTTATTATTCTCTTGAGCATTGAACACTATTAATGGCTCATTTCTCATTTCTTCTCTTCATTCTCGCACTCTCTTAATATCAATATTGTACTCCACCTCAACATTTACACTTTCCTTAAGTATTTTCTTTCTTTCCTTACTCTAATTTCCATTGTTCCTCTTCTTTCTTCTTTAGATAGGATGGTAGTTATTAGAGAATGTGATAATAGTGGGCATGTCAAACATAAAAGTAATAAAGAGATGCAAGAACTTTAGGAGGAATGCATGCGTGGGATGGAGGATTTCCTTGGGGTAGAAGAGTATAGAAGAGTCATGAACAAAGTTTATAATGAGGTTCTAACTTCTGAAAGTGATTTTGACTCTGACACTTCTTCCTCATGTTCTGTAGAATTATTGATGGCGATTGCTTCTCCCTTTGATCTAGAAGTCATGAACCACAAGAATAACACCATTTATGACCTAGAGATTTATAGACGACGAGGTCCTTGAAGCATGCCAATCTGGTGAACACGTGTCTATCCTAAAACCTGAGAGTTCTGCTGAAGAATTTTTCTTCCTTTATCCTGGTATCATAGAAGACTTTAACATCCAAATTCCCTTTTCCTACTTAGAAGTCGACTTCCTGAAAACCGTGAAAATTTCTCCTTCTCAACTCCGTCCCAGTAGTTAGGGATTTATAAAAGCCTTTGAGAGAATATGTGAAGTGCTACAGATAGTCCCGACTATTGGAATTTTCATCTCTTCTCCTTTTTTTGAGGTAAAAAATATTGACAATCTTAGTTGGGTACATATAAGTGGTATTTCAAACCGTAACTTCCTATAAGCTTACACTTCCAATTATAAGAATTACAAAATATGTTTCTTGAAGATTAAGTGTGGCCCGAGGTGTCCACAAGTTTTGTATGCTCTGGACGGACATCCTCGGTTTCCCCATATTGGACAAAGGAACCGGTGTCATTTACCGACTTCAGTTTTGATAGGCTTAGTGATATAGAAACCAAGTCTTTATCCATTCTCGACTCGTTCTATATGATGAGGGTTAAAAAGTTGTTCCTTGGACAATGAGAAACTCCATACCTTTCTAGGTAATCGTTATCTCTTATTTAAGTATTTCTCACACTTGTTAAATTCATACTTATTATTTATGTTTTTTCCGATTTGCAGACAAGATGACCAACCCTTTTGTGGGTGAGCAGAAGAAATTGATGCAAGAAGCCCATAAAAATACTGGAGTACCTTTAGTAGTTAAATACGACCTAGGTGGATTAGAGGTTCGAGCACAAAAGCATGGTAGGGCTTTAATCTCTAAGGTGGTGATCCCGGATAAAAGTGAGCCCCAACCTCAGCCTTAACTTCAACTCCAATCTTCGACTGCTTCCGCCTCGGAGAAGATTTCTCAAGGTCTGGCCAAAAATTTTAAACCATTAATGAGTGAAGATGTTTGACAAGATGACATGGAGATTACTTCTCTTATGCGCCAACCCGGAGAGAGTTCATCAACTGGTGAATTCGAATTCTGTTCAAACAACTTTGGTGATCTGAAATTCTTATATGACCACCTCAATGCTGATGAGGACGTGAAAAAGGTAAAGTTAATTAGTCGGCAAAAGATCACCCAGAACATAAGTTCCTACTTGATAAGGTGTGATGTGCTAGCCTGTGGCCTATTTGAACCTGGTGATGATTATGATAAAGTGGAGGAGAAGATGAAAGAGGATATCAAACAGCTAAAGGAAACTCAAAAAGCTCAGTCTGAGAAGCTGGCTAAATTAGAAAAAGATTTGGCTGATGAAAAGAAGAAGAATGACACTCTAATATCAGAGCATAAGTTAACATTATCCGACACTGTCGAGAAGTTGAAGTCGGCTGAAAATTCCAAAAGTGAGTTACTTACTTTCAATGGCGAACTCAAAGAGTCGCTCAAAACAACGCAAATTGAAATCTTTTCTGCTGGTGATAAGGCCTTTGATCAGGCTAAAATAACAAGTTTTATGTCTTCATCCTGGCTTGGATTTGTCTGAGGATGATTACTTTAAGGTGGTGCATGATGGCCGCCTTGTCGACCTTGAATACACGGAGAAAGAAAACCGAGTCGGCTCTCCTATTGACAATAACTTCGAGAGTGTGAACCTGGAAGACAATGCCAACGCCAATGTTACTTCAAGTTGAATGCTCTATTGTGTTTGTTTCTATTAGTCACCCATTGAGATGAAAATTATATAATCTTTTTATTATGAGGGAGCGTGTTATTGTCCCCTCTTTTTGTTTTATAACCTTATCTGCCTCCGGGCATGCACAATATTTGGCCCTTCTGTGGTTTTTTTGTTGCTAATATCGTATTTTCTTTTTCAATTCCAGTAAAATAATTTCGTATATATATGATAGCCCCTCGAATACTTAAGTCTAATGGCTTAAGTGTTCAATTATTATCTGTCGGGCATTATTTTTCCTTTGCTTAGTTTAGTTTCTAAGACTTTGAGATAGCTTATTACTCGGCTTTATAAGAAACCTTGTATGCATGGCTCGTGCATCTCTGAAAGCCTTGAACTTTCATAGGCCTAGGTGTTGATTATGAACACAACCATTTTTTTATCAGAGATGTGCTCCCAGCTTTTATAAAATGGATAACATTGAACTCACATGTCTTTTTAGAACTTAGACTTGTTTTGGTCTCTTATGAATTTTTGATAGTTTGGATCATGTATGTCTATAAGCCTCATGCTTCTTTTGGTGTGATGAAGGCTTTAAGATAGCTCATTTTCTTCATAAATGATATTTCGGCTAATGTATGAGAGAAGTTAACTTTTGTTGGGGGAGTATTTGTTATGGCATCCAATTCTTTTAAAACAAATCTTCAACTTCTTTAAAGATTTATTGAACTGTTAAATTTGCTACAGTTGGATAATCCCCTAGCTATTGCATGTTTGTTGACTTTGCTGAAGCCCCAAGTACTTGTAATGTCTTTAGGATGGGACCCGTACACTTCTTTCACTGTTTTGACATGATATGCATTCAACCTACATACATGAAGCAAGTTAACGCGCTTAATAGGCGACTTATATACGCGGAGAAAGTCAACACATTTTATAGGGTTTTTTTGACCTACGTATGTGGAGCAAGTCAACACTCTTAATAGGCGACCTACGTACACGGAGAAAGTCCACACGTTTTATAGGGTTTTTCCTACCTATATACGCGGAGCAAGTCAACATGCTTAATAAGCGGCATATGTACGCGGAGCAAGTCGACACGTTTTATAGGGTTTTTCCGACCTACGTACACGAAGTAAGTCAACACGCTTAATAGGCGACCTGTAACACCCCATTTTTAATATTTAATCGTCATGTATTTTTGGTGTTGTGTTGGCCTTGTTTAAGGCGTATACCTTGTTGTTTTCAGTGTTGTGTCCTAGTGGGACGGGTAGAATCAGGGTGCGCTTAGTAATACTGGGTGTACAAATAATAGTGAGACTATTTAATTACTATTTTTATTAATATTATTATTGTCATCATTATTATAATTATCTTCCTGAAAACAATATTAGTAATATTAAAATTTAAATTTATATTATTATTATTATTATTTGGATTAAATTAAAATAAGGGACAGTTTAGTAAAATATCAAGGTGAGGGTTTAAAGGTGAATTAGTCAAAACAGAGGATTAGTAAAAGATTAATCGTAAAAAAAAATGTTGGAAGAGCATGGAGGCTAGGTAGAGAAAAGATAAGCCTAGGGCACAATTCTTGAAGAAATTCGCAGGAAGTTTCACACGAATTCGAGGTAAGGGGGAGAACGAATTTAAATTCAGGTGATTTAACATGATTGATAGTGAGGGTTTCCTTCCCTCGTAGGAATTTTTTTTTTTTTTTTATGTTTGTGATGAATATGTGAATATGGGATCCTTGTTGCGAATTTGTGGATATGATGATGTAATCTTGATAAAATTCTGATGAAATATCGTTGTTGTTGTTTTGGATGATGTATAATTATGCAGATGTTGTTGTTGTTGATGAACAATACAAATTTTAGATTTAGAACGAAATATAAAATGTATATAGTAATGTAGATGAAAGAAGAATGAAATTAAGAGTGTAAAACTGGATTAGAAAATGATCATAGGGCTGGTAGGAATCTGAGAATCGAGCGTTATGAGGAACAAATCTAGACTAAGGAAGAAAAAGCAAGAAAACATGGGTTTCTTCCCATACGCGTATGGAACAAGCCAATACGCGTATGGCTGTGTGAGGAATAGGGCTAATACGCGTATGAAGAGGGCAATACACGTATGAAGGGTGAAAGTGTGGGGTTCTCTGACCATTTTCGTATGCTACGTGTATGTGGCTAGGGCAAAATGCATATGAGGCGTATGAAGGGCGTATGGTGCGTAATAGGCCTTGCTAATACGCGTATGACTAGTGTGTAGGGCAAAAACGTGTTGTCTTGCGATTTATGTCCCAATTTCGCGTGCGTTGCCAATTCTTTTGGTATGAGGTATTGAGATAGACCTTAAGACATGTTTAACCGAGGATTAACATCAGGAATTAATTAATGATGGATTTTGGATGGATTTAATTGGTTGAATAATCGATTAAATCACGTGAATTTATTATTGGTGATTTTTGGTGGAACTATAGTTGTGTTTAGATCGGATGGATCGTGTAAATGTATAATATGGTGAATTATACATGTTGTATGAATTTTCATAGTCATGCATACATTTTTTGAATTATTGTTGGGATGATTGTGTTGGATGGGCGAATACGATAATTCGTACTCCGTTATGGAGAATGGTGGGATAATCATTGTCGGATGGGAGTATGTGATTATTTGTGTTCGATTGAATGAACAAAACCTGGTACCGCATGCATTGTTTCGTGTTGAGTCACATTGCATAACTATTGTTGTATTGTTGTTGCATAATTATTGTTGTATTTGTTGTTGCTTGACTATTGGTGTACTTGTTGTATTTGTTGTTATGTGTGAGAAACTACCTTAAAGATGTTACATGCGCCGTTTATGTTTGAATTTGTTTCTCGCCCCTTTGTTGTTGTTGCATCTGTGCTTCTTTAGAAGTACAGATAATCCAGGTACTTGAGAGTGCGTTGTGTTGTGTTGCTCGTTCGAGTCTAGGACGCTCTGATACGTAACATGGGATGGAGAACTTTTATTTTTTTTATTTTGTTCTGTTACATATCTATTTTATAAACCGAATTATTGAGGATATATTGTTGATATTGACTTATTACCCGAGTTGAATTAAATGGTTGTTTATTTCCGCCGTTTTTAATAAAGAACTTATTTTGGTGATTCTTGATGAAAATAATGTGGCATTCAACTTTGGAAACTCTGATTTTTTGTATTAAATTTTTATTTTAATTATTTGGGAAAGTGGGGTGTTACACGACCTATGTACGCGAAGTAAGTCGACATGTTTTATAGGGATTTTTCCTACCTACGAACGCGAAGCAAGTCAACACGCTTAATATGCGGCATATGTACACAGAGCAAGTCGACACATTTTTTAGGGTTTTTTCCGGTCTACGTACGCATAACAAGTTAACACACTTAATAGGTGACCTATGTACGCGGAGCAAGTCGATACCTTTTATAGGGGTTTTTCTGACCTACATACGCATAGCAAGTCAACACGCTTAATAGGCGGCCTATGTACGTTGAGCAAGTCGACATGTTTTATATTGTTTTTTCCTCGGGCCATAATACCTATAAAATAAACACAAACCAAATTTTAAATATGGGTGCCTCGTTAAAATCCATTGCCCTTGCAAGGATAAAAAGTGCAACCCCGACCTTTTTATTAATTGAATGAATTACATAGTATTTAGTTGAAATAAAACCTAAGAATGGATACATTCCATATCCTAGGTATTTCTATGCCATCTAGCATTTCCAACTTGTAAGCCCCATTGCGGAGCTTATGTATTACCCGGAACGGTCCCTCCCAATTTGGAGATAACTTGCCTTTGTTTTTTGGATCAATTATATTTTTCAGAACTAGATCACCCTCTTGAAATCCTCTCTGTCGAACTTTTAAATTGTACTTTCTAGCCATCCTATGTTTTACAAATGTTTCCCATATCTGAGCCATGTCCCTTACTTCCTCAATTAAATCTGAGGTCGTGTTCAGATCCTCTTAATTAGTGTCCTCATCAAAATGTTTTAGTCTCCAAGTTGGAGTATTAATCTCCACTGGTATCATTGCATGTGCCCCGTACACCATTCTAAAATGGGTCTCTTGTGTTATAGAATGCGAGGTCGTGTGATAGGACCACAAAATCTCATATAGGTACTCCGACCAATGACCCTTTGCGTCATCTAATTTCTTCTTTATGCCTCTGTGTTGTAAATTTTCCCTCCCATATTCAAAATAATGTGTCTCAAGAGGTCTCATAATAGTCACAAGATTCAAAATTGCTCAAAAGGATTCAAGGTTTCATCAGACAAAGCCTCATCCCAAGCAATATATCTGAAACTAGGGTTTTGAGTTTCACAAAGTAATGTGGACTTCTAAAGACTAAAGTGGACTTCATGACATCCCATATACCTCAAAGAATCCTCATGTTAAGTTTCAAGGCTTTCCCTACAAGTTTGGTCAGTCAGATGTTGGGATAATCAAAAATCAATTAACTTGGTCAAAAAGTCAACTGTGGTCAATACAAAGTCATACTTCAATATTTTTGGTCGACATAAATATTATGAGGTGAAATTCATCATTTGATCAAGGGTTGATCATGATTCATCAATGAAACCTCAGAATCATCAAGAATCAGGAGTTACTAAATTATGGTTTTGTGTAGGAAAAGTCAACTGTACTTTGACCAGCCATAACTTTCACATTCTTCATCAAAAATTTCCTATCCAAAGCTCATTTTGAAGGAAACTCAATTCTCTACAACTTTGTGTCTCACAAGCCAAGGCCAAAAATGCTTCATTTGAGAGATATGCTCATTTTGAAGTTAACTTTTTTCAAAAGCTCATAACTTAAAAATGGAAAATCAAATGGACATGAGACCAAAAGTAGTAGATATAGGACACTCTAATCTTTCTAAAAAGTCCTAGAACATCTTCATGGGATAAAAATTGAGGGAGTTATGCATTGATGGAGTTGCGCAATTTTGAGGAGGTGTATGAAGCAAAAAAGGCCAAAACTCAAGTTTTCTTCAAATGTGCCCATAATATTTCAACCCAAACTCAAATATGAGACCATTCACGACCCATTGATCATATTTTCTGATTTTTATTATTATTTTTATATTGTACTGAATTTAAATCATTTAAATCCAATTTTAATTAAAATAAATCATAAGAAATCAAATATTTGATCTAAATTTATTTTGGGATCAAATATTTGATAGTAAGTTGATTGATCATGTCCAAATTCGTGCAAGACTAAAATAGTATGATTATATGTGATTTTTAACAAATTTGGAAACATGGTTTCTTCACATCCAAGCAATCCAAAAACAACTCATTTAGGCCCAAAGTTTTGACCTTAATTACACTATTATATAAGCATAACACGATCACAAGACCAAGGACGAAAAAATTCAGAGCAAGAGGACCACTTTCACACTTCAAAGTTTCACCATAATTAACAATTAACCATTAAATTAATCACATCTAATTTTTTTCTTGAAAACCAATTTTTGTAAGTAAATCTTAATATTTTCCTCACATAATTATTTTTTTATAATATTTAGATTATTAGGTTTTTAATTAAAATTGTAAATTAATTTGGTTAATTAGGTTTAAATTAATTTAACAAATCCTAATTTTTTATTAACCCTAATCAAACCCTGTTTTTTTCAAACCCTAATTCTCTAATTTTTCATAAAAACAATTTCTTTTCTAATTTAATTTTATTTGTCTTATTTATTTTATTTATAAAATTGTATAGGTCGCATTCTTATGTAATTTAATTTCTCGCTTTATTCCCAATTATGTAACTGTTTCTCCTATGTAATAGTTTAGGTTTAATTTTCCGCCTTTTATTTTCCGCAATCCCCCTAAAAGACAAATGTACCCCCTTCCCGATGTAATAGCGTAGGACTTTAATTTCCGCTTTTAATTTCTACAAATATAACTGTGTGGTTAGTAATTTAGGGAGTGCAAAGATTGTATGATAAATAAATTGGACTTAGCCAACTAATTACAAGATAAATAACTGAAACTGATATTCACACATGTAAGTCGATCATTCTACGATCGCCATCTGCACCTCCTAGGGTTTCCCCTTTTGGTTGCCTTACAAAAACATGGTCAAGTCTCTCGAACGTGGGGGTGTCTTAGTAAATGTCCCTTCAGATTAAAAATCATCATAGTCCCTTCAAGATTAAAAGATCATAGTCCCTTTGAAGTTGCCTACGAATAAATGATTTTGTCCCTCGATGACCCTACGAAAATGATGATAGTCCCTTCGAATTACTAAGACACCCCTACAGGTTGCCTTCTATGACCATACAATGACCCTACGCCCATCCCTTATAACATCCAAGGTAAAGACTACTTACTCCTTAATAGTAAGGACAGTCTTACCCTTTAAAGGAAATAAATAACAAGAAAGACCAACTTAGGATAGGTAGCTCTTAAATACTTGCTCACTCTTTCAAAAACACTATTTACACCCCACTTTTTTTCAAAACATCCCTCAAAGCTAAACACTTTGTATATATCCATACGAGGATCATTACAAAGTTAAAGGCTTATGAAAGATGCTAATAATTTCCCTTTATATAACCTACCCCTCAAACTCAAATCTTTTTAAAAAAAGTTTTTTCCTGTTCTTTTATTCCTTTTTCTTATTGGATAAAATAAAAGTCGGTGTCGACTCTTGCTATCCGCACATAGTTTTTGGAAACAAAAACGCCCAAGTCAGTTCTCCCACTGTGTTACACTCTGAGTATAAACTTATTTGCTACCTCCATTTGTCCATTAGTCTGTGGCTGTTCTACTGAGGTGAACCTATTTTTGATGCCATATTCTTTGCAGAACTAAAAAACAGAGGTGCTCACAAATTGTGCTCCGTTATCCGAGACGATGATTCCGGGCAATCCAAATCGACATATTATACTCTTCCAAATATAATTTTCTGACTCTCTCAGCTGAAATCTGAGCTATAGCCTCGACTTCCACCCATTTTGTGAAATAATCAATTACCACAATAAAAAACTTCAGTTGTCCAGGACCTGTTGGGAAACACCCTAAAATATCAGCACCCCATAAGTAAAAAGGCAAGGGGCAGAAACAAAATGTAACACTTCGGATGGAGAATGGATAAATGGAGCGAAGACTTGGCATTTTTCACATTTGCTTAGAAACTCGGTTCAATCTTGACACATTCGGGGCCAATAGTACCTGACTCTTAATGCCTTTTTGGATAGTGCTCTTCCTCTCATATGATTTCTGCATGCTCCCTCATGAACTTCTCTTATCACCAAGTTAACTTCCCTATCTGAAACACATCTTAACGGGTGAAAATCTTCCCATCTTGTATAATATATCACTGAATATGATATAGCGCGTGAAAGCTCTTCTGATGCGACGAGCCTCATTGACATCCTCAAGGAGGACGCCTTGAGTTAAATAACCAATGATTAATTTCATCCATCCATCCACATCTTCTAATGACAAGACTTACTCTTATTGAATAATAGGTGCTTCCATGACTTCTTGTATCATTGTTTTATTCATCCCCAGGTTCTTCGTGCTAGCCAACCGGGCTAGTAAGTCGGCTCAAGTATTATCCTCTTTCGGTATGTGAACAACTTCAAATTCAATGAATGCTTTAACCATTTCTAATGCAATGTTCTGGTATTTTATCAGTATAATATCTTTGGTCTGATATTCTCTTTTCATCTTCCTAGGCACCAATTGTGAATCTGTTTTCATAAGTAGGCGGGTTGTTCCTACTTCCTTTGCCAATTTCATCTCAGCGACGAGTGCCTCGTATTCCGTCTGGTTATTACTTGCTTGAAAATTGAAACAAAGAGAATATTCTGAATTTTGCTCGTCGATACCTTCTAGTATTACCCTACTCCACTTCTTTTGAGGTTGGAAGATCCGTCCATATAAAGGGTCCATCTGTCTGAAACTTCACCAGTAGGAGCGCTTAATTATACCTAGAAATCGGCAAGCATATGGGTTTTAATACTAGTCCTTAGTGAGAAGCTAATATCATACTCGGATAACTCAATTGTCCATGTCACCATTCGTCCGACCAGAACTGGCTTCTTCAGAATCTGCTTGATCGGATAATTTGTTCTGACTGTGATAGGGTGCCCTTGGAAATAATGTCTCAGCTTCCATGTTGTGATAACTAGCACCAATGCCATCTTATTAATATTTTGGTATCTCGACTATGTCCCTTTCAAGACCTTGCTAACAAAATAAATCGGATGTTCTCCATCATTCTCGTCTTGAAGTAGCACATAACTAAGAGCTTTTTCTATCAATGATAAGTATAGAATTAAAGGGACATTCTCCTCCAGCCTTACCAAAATAGGAGGTGAAGACAGAAAGCGATTCACTTATTGAAAAACTTGTTCGCAAGATTCTGTCCACTTGAACTCTTTAGCCTTTTTTATTGCGGAAAAAAAGTGAAACGATTTATCTCTCTGCGTAAGACAGTAATCTAGACAAAGCAGCTAACCTCCCTGTTAGTTGCCGAACCTCATTTTTTGAAGTCGGACTCCTCATATCGATTATATCGTGACATTTTTCTGGGTTGACCTCTATTTTCTGGTTGGTAAGCATAAAACCGAGGAACTTTCCGAATTGTACTCCAAAAGTGCATTTGTCCGGCTTAAGTCTCATATTATAGCTTCTGATGGAGGTGAAGGTTTCATTCAAATCCTTCATGTGTTGTCGGTCTGTGCTTGTTTTGATCACCATGTCGTCTATATAAACTTCCATTTTACACCCAATTTGAGTAGCAAAAACCAATCCATAAGTCTTTGATAAGTTTGCCTTGAATATTTAAGTCCAAAAGGAATGACTTCATAATAGTAATTGCTTTGCTGCGTCATAAAAGATGTCTTTGGTGAATCTATAGGATTCATCCGGATCTGGTTGTATCCTAGATATGTGTCCTAAAAATTAAGTAATCGCAACCCGGAGGTTGCATCTATCAGATGATCGATGTTGGGCAATGGATATAGATACTTTGGGCATGCTTTGTTAAGGTCTGTAAAATCTACACACATGCGCCACTTTCCTGATTTCTTCTTTACCATTAACACATTAGAGAGCCAATCCTGGTATTTAATCTCCTTGATGAACCCGACTTGAAGAAGCTTCTGAACTTCTTTAGTAATCGCCTTCATTTTTTCATCTCCTCCCTTCCTCTTCTTTTGGGAAATCGGCTTGATGTCAGCATCGATTGCCGAGTGACGGCACATTAAATTTGGGTCTATTCCTGGCATATCAGAAGGCTTCTAGGTGAATAAGTCCACATTTTCCTTCAGTGTTCAGATGATTTCTTCTTCTTCAATAGCAGACAGATTGGCTACAGTGTGGGTAACCTCAGTAGGTAGTTGCCCAATCTGTACTGGCTTAGTTTCTTTATAAGACATCAGACTATCCTCTGATGGATCCTCTCGAGGGTCAATGTTAACCATATTAACTTTGAGATTTTTTTTTAGACTTTGCACCTTCATTCAGATAATTTTTCTTCAGTTTCATAGAATGTTTGTAACACTTTCTTTGCAAGCCTTGATCACCCTTGATGATTCTGACCCGACCGTTTCTTAGTGGGAACTTCATTGTGAGGTACAGGGTAGAGAGCGCTGCTCCCAAAGCATTAAATTATAGCCAGCCGACGATTATGTTGTAGGGAAAAACAGCGTTGACAATGAGGTGTCTAACTCAGACTGTCTTTGCATTGGCCGAGTTGCCGAAAGTAGTCGGCAATGGCAAATTCCCTAACACCTGCACCTGTTATCTAAAAAATCCTACCAAGGTTCCCTTGAATGGTAACAACTTGGATGCGTCAAGCCCCATTCCTCTAAAGGAATCCCAGTAAAGGACATCAACTGAGCTTCCGGGATCAATATGTACTCTCTATGCACTCCAGTTTCGTATCTTGACTTTGATAACTATGGGATCTTTCTCATGAGCTAGGACTCATACTTCATCTTGTGTTGAGAAACTACTCATCTTGGTGTCTTCTTCTGTCTCCTCTGTTGGTTTCTGATCAATGTTTATCATTTCCCAAGCATATCTTTTCCTTACCGAGCTTTTTTCTCCTCCTCCAACACATGCGATGGTATTCAGTGTATGACGAGCGACTTTGGTTTTGTGACTCTCCTCTATGTCAGTTTTCTTCTTTGTTGATATGTCAGAACTCAGACCATCTCTCCTGGGACTCCTTTTATTATTTTGGGATCGTGAATCCTTCACATAGTCCGAAAGGTGACCCCTTTGAATTAAGGTATCAATGTCTCTTTTCAGCTACTGATAGCCATCAGTATGATGACTATGAATTCGATGATAATTACACCATGCTTCAGGATTTTTTCCAATGATGGTCTTTACTCTCTTGGGTCGGACTGGTTCTGGTATGAGGTTTAAATGAGCCACCTCTCTGAGTAGTCAGCGGGGTCAGGTTTCTTTCAGAGTCATGTAACCCTCTATATGGCTTCGGAAGACATCTTGGAGTAGGACGCGGATGATCCTTTCTCCAGCTTCCTCCCTCTTCTTTATTCCCGACCCTTTCGTTATTATCCCGACTCCTTTCATTACTATGTCGACTCTTTTTTCCCTAATTGCACTATTCTCCTTTAATGTAACACTAGGCCTGAGTTGTGATCTCGTCCATGCTGATAGTCGACTTTTGGGTAAGTGATTCGTTGAATTGTCCGCCTCGCAACTCGTGTTAAAAGACCCAACAAACAACTCCTGATTAGGGTGAGAGACTTTGAGAGTTTCTTCGTTGAACCTAGCCATATACTTTTGCAGTGACTCAGATTGTCTCTTACGCACATTTAAAAAAGTTGTAGTAGACACCTTTCGACGTGTATTTGCCAAGAAGTGTTGTACCAACTTCTTTGTTAAATCTTGGTAGTTTACGATGGAGATTCGGAGAAGGCTTATGTACTACCTTAAAGTTACATCTTTGAGTGTGCCTGTCATAAGTTTGCTTTTTAGAGAGTCAGTGGGAGAAACTACAACCATTTGGTTTTGTTTTATGGCAATAACATGCTCCTGAGGGTTTGATTTTCCATCATAAGATACTAATGATGGTGCCTTAAAGTTCTTGGGAACTTGATCTTCCCATATCTCCTGGCAAAGTGGTTGAGGTTGAAGAATTTCCTCGACCTGGTCATCATCTGCCTGACTTTGTTGTTGTAAGAATTATACACTATCGTGCAAAGTCTCATTTTGCTGGTGAAATGCATCCACCATGGCATGCAGTTGTGCCATGTCTGAAGGATCTCCTTCACTGTACAAGTTTTAAAATAAGATATGTGGCCCAAGAATGTTTTACCAGGGCCCAACGGTGGGCACCAAATGTTCCTACTAAAAATGGTCTAAACACTAGAGATACATGACTCCCCTTCTTAGGCAAAGGAATCAGTACAAGATAATCTTTGTGAGTAGCTTTGGGGATTCGGGAGTATACAAGTGAATATTTTCCCAAGATTGAATTTCTTTCTTATCCCTCAGTTGGGAGCCCCTTTTACAGTCCTCTTCCCCTCCTTCATTGATGGTTTATCATAAATAGAATTCCCTTGGCCTTTTACTATTATTGGCCATCATTATTCGTAACTCCTACTACATGAATGCATCCATTTATAATCATGTAACTCCTGCATTGATGCAGTGCCGACTGTCACGAACTGTTGATGTTCTAGTTGAGCTTAGACCCGACATAGTAGCCATGCTTATTATAATTCTTTGCTAGATTCCTCTAGTTCTCGGCTGGGGTATCCTCGGTACGTGCATTGTTGCATGTGAGTTCTAGTACTTGATAACGCTAAATTATATCGTTTAATTGGCTTGACTTACATGAATTTTAGTTATGATTTCCAATGTTTTATTTGATTTATGCTTTGATTTATATCTCATTTACTATGTTTTCAGGTGACTTGGATTAATTCACAAAAGAAAGAAAAGAAAAGAATTACAGGAAGAAATGTGAAGAAAATGAGAAGTTATGAAGAAAATATGAAGAAAAGTAAGGAAAGAAAATGGAAGGAAAGAAACCAAAGGAAAGAAAAAAGGAAGGGAAGAAAATATATTAAGAAAAGAAAATAAAAAAGGTGGTGGGGCCCACCACACCACACAATTTGGCGCAAGCCACATGGGGTGGCACCCACCACAAAAATCATGTGGCACCCGCCACTTTGGATGAGAGAAAGGGAAGGTGGCGCAAGCCACCTATCTCTTAGGAGATAACTTCCCATTTTCCCTTCTTTTTCTATGCGTATTCAGCCATAACCTCCCACTACTTCTCCAACTTCCCATTACTCCTACTTTCTTCACCACTCATTTATGCTCCAAAGAAAAGGGAAAACGAAATTTCTTCTATAAATAGACTTGGGAATCATCTTAACAGGGGATCCAAGTTTTGTGCAATTTATTCTTTCATAGTTTTAGGTATAAATTATCATTGTAAAAGTGGTTGTTTCTCACATCGAGGAACTACCACACCATTAGTATTAGGCTTATTTTCTATGTAACTTGCTTGGATCAACAATCTTGCTGTCATTATTGAAGTTAAAGTTAATTCAAGTTTCTTTATTTCCCGCATTTTACTTCAAGTCTTTACAGGTTCTTTATCGCATTACTTATTATTATTGTTTATCGCTTTCCTAAATTAATTATCATGATGTTTTCAAATGCAATTATAATGTTTAATTTGTTTATTTTTAATTATATGTCTTTCTAAATATTATTGAGTCCGACATTGAGGACTGTCGTTACCGACGGGAGTCGGTAGAAAATAATAAGTGCGAACTTATGATTAAAATTCTGTTTTGGTTTAAATTTCCAAGTATAATTTAAATAGCTTTGTCACGAGAGTGAAAGGTTATTTAACATGATTTTGTCACAAGAATGAGAAATTAATTAAGGTTAGAGCCGACACCGCGAGAGCGTGGGAATCAAACTGGATAGTGGAAATTAGGCAACAAATCTAAATACAACGAGAGCACTTTTGATGTGTTTAGGATATTATTGGATTTCAAAATATGTTTCTTAGTTACCGGGAGAGCGAGAGAAAAATCTTAGGATTAGGGAACATGACTTTAGTTAATACCGCGAGAGCTTGAGACGGAGTCTTTAAGTCGGTATATTCTACAGAACTAAGTTATAGTCATAATTAGTAACCAAATTCTACAAAGTCCTTTAGGGACGCGGAATCCATATTACGGCCTCTCTTTATTATCTTATTTTCTAAGTTCATTTTTAGTTTTAGTCTTAGTTTCCTCTTAATCAAATATTCATTAGCCTAGGCTTTACAAAGCAACGATAGATTACAGTAGGTTGACATTGGTCTCTGTGGGTTCGACAATCTTTTATATTACTTCGATATTTCTGTGCACTTGCGGACACATCAATTTTTTGGCGTCGTTGTCGGGGACCAACAATCAATATTGTTATTCCGTTGTAGCACCGTATAGACTAAGGCATTCTTATCCATATAACTATGTTTCACCCAAAACAATTCTTCAATCACCACTTACAGAATCTCAAGGAATCACAATAATACGTTAATCCCAACCTCGAAGTACAAATGGAGAATCTCAATGCATTACTAACTCATTCCTACCCAAATTTCCTCTGCAACTACCAATCCCAAAATGTTGAGGAGCCGCACCCAATTCTTTTCTACAATTACCAACCACAAGACTCCCAGTATTTTGAGGAACTGCAACCAAATTTTCCATGTGATTGTCACTCCCAATATCTCGAGGAACCACACCCAAATCTCCTTCATGAACACCATTCCCAATATTTCGAGGAACCGCAAGATTCCAACCTCGAAACACTATTGTTGGATTTCATTGAAACAACAGCTAAGTCTGGGCTAGAATCTATGATGGAGCGATTTGTGGAGACACAAACATTCTAGAATGAAGAGCTTAGAAGACAAAATTTCGATACTCATGAAACCTTTAGGCAGATAAACATAATGGTCGAGTCCCTAACAACTCACACTGAGGCATTGGAGACCTAAATCTTACTAATTGCACTGGAACCTATAGAACCCTCCCTTGAGGAGAATGCGTATGTTATAACAATTAGTAGTAAAACAACAACTTAAAAATCCTAAGGAGAGTGACTATAGGGTTGAGGAGAGTGGTAATGACAATGACAAGAGTTCTGGTGAGAAAAATCCATCAGAATCACCTGAAAGGGAGGTTTCCATAGAGGTAGAGAATGAAGCAACTATTGTTGTTACTCCTCCATATATCCCACCATTTCCTTTTCCGCAAAGTTTTGTGAAAGCTAAGGTAGATTCCCAATCCAAAACATATGGGGAGGTATTTGAATATACCTGCACAATTGTACCCTTATTCAAGCTCCAACTTAAAAAGAGAAAATTTGAGGACCATGAAACTAGGGAAATCATTAGTGCTAAGGGGGTTAGGTTAACCTTTGAGATGGTGGATGAAGTAACTAAGCCCAAAATTGAGAAGCTAATACTTAACATAGATCCAGAACCGCCACCACAAGTTCAAAAGAATGAACCACCCTATAGAAGGAAGAAAAGAAAAGGTGAGGGATATGTGAGATGGCTGGATAAATGGCCATGGAAACTGAAGAGTAACACTCCTAACCATTGAGATATCAACGGTGAACAAAACTCCATGTGGGTGGCAACCCACGAGCTTTTAATTTAATGTTTTCCTTTGTTTATTTTTGCAAAAAATAAAGAATTGTATAGCTTGCCACATTTCAGTTACTTTTTGGCGAAATATCTCTAGATGACAATCCCTTTAGATGATTTGGTGCCCACGAACTTTCCTACGAATGTCGCTGCTGGTGGTGATACTGATAATGCGTATTATAGGAGATGACATGTCTCTCCCATTCATAACTTATCTCCTCCTTGTTCTTTCGTATGGTCAGGTTCCACCTGCACACACCTCACCGTATTTTTTCTAACACTTTTGCAGGTACTTCCTTCGGAAATAGGTAGTATGATGAACGACTTCAGTAAAGTGAAGTTTCAGCAAATTCAGATATCACATTGTATAAGACGCCGGAGTAGAAGTGGTCAGAAAAGACAGGGACGACAAGGGAATAATCAGAGTGAATTTGGCCATGGTAGCACATAATGGCATTCATACAGGTTCTATATTTCCTTTACCACCTTTTATCAAAACATTAAGGTCAATGTTTGGTTTAAGTGTGGGGGAGAAACTTTACCGCTTTCATTTTACCGCTTTCTAGTTAGATTTACTATTTTTCAGCATGATTTAAAAAAATTGTTTCATTGCGTCTTTGCATGTGCTGTCAAGTCTTTATACGTGAATTTTTTTTATCGATTTCCCATTCCCTTGATCCACACCAACTATTTTGAAAATTTTTACATCAAAAACAATGTTTCTTTTGAAAATCTTAGGTTATAGACAAAATTGAGGTTAGATTGTGAGACTTGGGAAAATTCTGCAAGATCGGTATCATCTTAACACCGTGAGCCTCCCAATTATGGAAATCAATTTGGGTACTTGTTATACCATAGCCTTAAGTTCTCATCCCTATAGTAGCCCCTAATTAGTTTATTTAGCAGTCAACACCATCCTAAGCATACAATAAGTAGAAAGTCGATGTAAATAAGTGTATGATCCCAGGATTCAAAGGTAAACAAAGAAAAAATGATAAATGAATTAAAAGAAATGCTCCTTCTAAGTTAGGTGATCCTCACCCGATCTTTTAGCCCAATGGTGCAAACTTCTTTATTTTATTGATATTTAAGAAAACATGCAAAAGAAAAAATGATAATTAAGAGATCATAGTCACTAAAAGGAAATCCTACCATGAGTGTGAAAGGATAACAAGTTTAATGTGATTGTGCTAGAATGGAAAGGGATAAAAGAAGGATGAGTGAGTTAGGCTTAGGTATAGTGACATGATTCAAATTGGTTTGTATAGGAGGGAGGTTGATGACCCCAAAAGCAGAATTGTGTTGTTACATTATCCTTAGTGTATGAGCAAGTACCTATAGACACAAACTTATTTGAAGTAGAGTTGGTAGACTAGGATGAGTATTTGAATGCACTATTTTTCTTATGAGTCATGGTTTGCTTGAGGATAAGCAAAGGCTTAAGTGTGGGGGAGTTTGATAACGCTAAATTATATCGTTTAATTGGCTTGACTTACATGAATTTTAGTTATGATTTCCTTTGTTTTATTTGATTTATGCTTTGATTTATATCCCATTTACTATGTTTTCAGGTGACTTGTATTAATTCACAAAAGAAAGAAAAGAATTAAAGGAAGAAATGTGAAGAAAATGAGAAGTTATGAAGAAAATATGAAGAAAAGTAAGGAAAGAAAATGGAAGGAAAGAAACCAAAGGAAAGAAAATAAAAAAGGTGGTGAGGCCCACCACACACCACAATGTGGCGCCCACCACCAAAATCATATTGCACCCGTCACTTTGGATGAGAGAAAGGGAAGGTGACGCAAGCCACCTATCTCTTAGGAGATAACTTCTCACTTTCCATTCTTTTACTATGCGTCTTCAGCCATAACTGTCCACTACTTCTCCAACTTCCCACTACTCCCACTTTCTCCACCACTCATTTATGCTCCATAGAAGAGGGAAAACGAAATTTCTTCTATAAATAGACTTGGGAATCCTCTTAACGGGGATCCAAGTTTTGTGCAATTTATTCTTTCATAGTTTTAGGCATAAATTATCATTGTAAAAGTGGTAGTTTCTCACATCGAGGAACTACCACACCATTAGTATTAGGCTTATTTTCTATGTAAATTATTTGGATCAACAATCTTGTTGTCATTATTTAATTAAAGTTAATTCAAGTTTCTTTATTTCCCGCATTTTACTTCAAGTCTTTACAGGTTCTTTATCGCATTGCTTATTATTATTGTTTATCGCTTTCCTAAATTAATTATCATGATGTTTTCAAATGCAATTATAATTTTTAATTTGCTTATGTTTAATTCTATGTCTTTCTAAATATTATTGAGTTCTACATATGAGGACTGTCGTTACTGACGGGACTTGGTAGAAAATAATAAGTGCGAACTTATGATTAAAATTCTGTTTTGGTTTTAATTTCCAAGTATAATTTAAATAGCTTTGTCACGAGAGTGAAAGGTTATTTAACATGATTTTGTCACGAGAGTGAGAAATTAATTAAGGTTATAGTCGACACTGCGAGAGCATGGGGATCAAACTGGATAGTGGAAATTAGGCAACAAATCTAAATACAGCGAGAGCGCTTTAGATGCGTTTAGGATATTATTGGATTTCAAAATATATTTCTTAGTTACCGGGCGAGCGAGAGCAAAATCTTGGGATTAGGGAACATGACTTTAGTTAATACCGCGAGAGCGTGAGGCGGAGTCTTTAAGTCAGTATATTCTACAGAACTAAGTTATAGTCGTAATTAGTAACCAAATTCTACATAGTCCTTTAGGAACGCGGAATCCATATTACGACCTCTCTTTATTGTCTTATTTTCTAAGTTCATTTTTAGTTTTAGTCTTAGTTTCCTCTTAATCAAATATTCATTAGCCTTAGCTTTACAAAGCAATGATAGATTACAGTAGGTTGACATTAGTCTTTGTGGGTTCAACTATCTTTTATATTACTTCGATATTTTCGTGCATTTGCGGATGCATCAGTACTCGGGTCGTGTATGCATACCTGTGTTATGTCATGAACCTCTTATATTCATTACTTCCTTTGTTTTATCCTCATCCAACAATGTGACTCAGCTAGAAATATATTTGGTATGTACAAGTACAACTACACTTTGCATTATCCGAGCGTACATCTTCGACTCGTTTGACCTCGTGAAAGATGTAGTTCAACCCTGCCCGAGAAAATTTTCCAACCAATTAAGAATAAAGCATGTTCTCTTTGAACCGATGTTCCAATACTTTAATGCTCCGACCAAAAGTTGTTAGTATTTCATTATGTTGGTTGTTAATCATGAGATTCACTGAGTCCCAATCTTGACACAAATCTCCCTTTCTAGTGCCTAACCAATTTTTCAATGTTGCATGTGCCGAGTCAACTTTATTGGTGGTCGTGTTTCCAAGGTGTAACACCCTAATTTTTTCCCTAAGTTTTCTTCGCACTTTCATTTGCATCTTGCATACAAACAAGATCACATTGGTTGCTCGGATCCTCTCGGGTTAGGTTTATACCTCACAGGGGATCACCGTTGCCTTTTAATTTTCTTTATTTGTTTATGTTTACTAACCATTTGTCGCTCCCGGGATTTTCATCCTAGTACAAACGCGAAAGTGGCGCGAAAAGGTTAGAGTCGCCAGCCAGGCATTTTTATCCCGAAGGAATAGGAAAGTTAATGTTGCACAAACCTAAGGAAGAAGGAAGAAGACGAGGCCTTGCGAACCAAAGATCTGGATACGGAAGTCGGTTACGAATTGAGAAGGTATTAGCACCCCAATCCGTCCGCCGTACCCGACGGGATCCACGCTTATAAGTCTGTTTTCAAAGGGTGAGGAATAATATGTTGTTTGAATGAAAGAATGGCTATCTGAAATGAAATGGAAATGAGAAAGGAAATGGAATTGGAAAATGGAAATAAAAGGGGAAAATGTAGGGAAAAATAAAGATTGTGCTCGAATGGGCCCTACCCCACTGCCTACGTACCTCATCGGGATAAATGAGGATCAGAGACGCCGTAGTTCGTCTAACTAAGGCTTACACTTGCTTGTGATTTTTAGGATGACGTTGCCATAGCTCTAGCTCAGGTGTTACCGGCTCTGACTCGAGGGTGTTTACCGTATTGCTGTTTGAACTGTCGAGACAAGTCATGTTCGTCCGCAAGGAGTATGAGATGAGATGAGAAGACGTGACTTCTTGGTTTGTTTTCTTTTAAAAGAAGTGTTTTGAGATTGTGTTTATTTTATGTACAACACTAAAGACTATGACACAGGAGCAAATACTTTCCAAGATCGCCCCCAATGGAACGTTTGTAAAGCATTCTAGAAGAGCGAATGAGACCTCCACTAATCATTTCCCGTATAGCTTAAGGCTCGTGACGCATTGTACACATTTTCCTTTATTAAGTGTTTTTAATTTTCTTTTAAGATGAGAAGTGGGACTCAAGTTGCAAAAGGAAAAATTCTAAGGGGAACTAGACTTACCCTAGGTTAGTTGAATTCATGGATGACCCATGGTTAGTGAGGTTTGAAATACTAAATCTACCTAAGGGATGCTAAACTAAAGATACAAGTACAAAAAAGTTAATGGTGAACAATATGGTCCTCCTAAGTCATGGTGGGTGAAAACGTGAGTGAAGCATAAATGGGATGAAACGATGGATCGGGTGGGTCGATCGTGTGGTGCTGAGACGTACGACTTATGGTGTGTAACATACAAGGCTTGCTTTTGGTTGAATGGAGTGGAACGATGGTAATCGAGGAACCCTAAAGTCACATGCAACTTTATTTGTTTATTTGAAAATTTACTCGACGTTTGATCGAGTATCTTATTTATTTCATTTTTGAGATTTTGTTTTCTAACGATTTGTTTTATCTTTTCTATCCTAATTATGGAAATTATAAAAGCATACAAGTTCTAAGCTATTACATCACAAAGCACACAAACATAATTGAGGCACCAAAATATCCAAGTACATAAGCCAATCCTTGAAAAAAATACCTTGCACAAAAAGCAAATAGTTAGTGAATGACATGAACCATGAATATGCATAATATGATGGAAATGAATTAAAATGACAAAAAATATCAAAAGTCATGGAGAAAATGTGAAATTAATTCCCTAAGGTCTTAAACCTGATTATAACACTATGTTAAAAAATCTCTTAGAAATTCTAACTCTAACTATGGTAAATGGTCACCTAAATTTATCTAAGGTTTAATCACAAACTTATACAAATCACACTACCAAAACAGTGAAAAAAAGTCCTAAAAAATACACCAAAAATATTTTAGATACTTTAATTTGTCCTTTAATTATAGCAAAAAGAATGGATCAAAAATGTTATGGGACATGGCATAAATAAATTGTACAAATTTATGTCCTAATAAAGGAACTCAATATAAATCAATAAAAGTAAAAAAGTCGAAATTAAAATGAAAAATGCAAAAATTCAGAAAGTAAAAATTAGGAAAAATTCTAAAATGGCTTAATATTCTATCCTAATTTTTGGGGATTTTTCTTAAGCACTTTTATTATTTTTTGTGAATTAATTGAAAACTATATAGAAATAGAAATTAAAAAGAAAAGCTAAGAAATAGAAAAGGGGTGGAAATAGAAATATTTTTAGTTTATAATGAGAACTGGGCCCAAATGGGGGTGCTAAAAGCAATTCTCTAGGCCCAATTCGCATGAAGGGAATAGAGAACAAACACAACAAAATGGTCCAATCGGACGGTGACACGTGTCGCCGCCGGATTGGACCCAAAATCAAAACTTATCCCCAAATAATCAATAAGAACGGTGGATACTAAAAGCAGATTATATCATTTTTATGGCTTTTTTCAAAGTCTTTATGAGTTTTAATTGTAGTTATTATGGTTTTAATTTCTTAATCTCAAGATTAACACAAGTATTAAATTATAACTTAAAAAAAATAGAACTCAAAACTTCACAAGACACGTTCCTTCTTCATCTTCCCAAATACCCTTCCCCCTCATACAAGCCCTAGACCCTTCTTCTTCTCGCTGCGGCGGCTTCCCTTCATTCCGCCGGACACGCCACCATGAACCGAATCCTTAACCTCACCTCCTCCATCCTAAATTCTACCTCATCAAAGTCTAATTTCCCTTTGCCTAACCCTAATATGCCGCCGCTGGTTCCTCGCCGAAGATCGTCCCCCAAACCGATAAACATAAACCTCCACCTATTTTGTATCCTAATTCTAAATATCCATCTACTTTCCCCAAAATCTCATTCAGACTACAGGATCAAACGAACACTAACTGAAGAAAACCTAATCCATTATCCCCAAAATCCAGCAACAATAGCGAAAATAGCTCGAACCTATGAATCGTTAGACGACGAACGGTGAGGGTTCCGCTTGATCTATCGTGCAATTGTGTTGTGCGAGTTGATTGATTCCATTCTTGCTACCGTTTCTGCAGGTTCTTGACACTAAGCTTGAACGTAAATGTTCATTGACGTCAACCTCACGATGCAACGTTATGCTATGATGAAGTGCGAATTTGATGGAAATAAAGGCGGAAATCGTTCGATTAACAAAAGTGACGTTGATGAAGTCTCGCTTAAGTCTTGGAAGGTGTTGTTTGATGATTGAAGATGTTGAACTCTCCTCTGTGTATGCTTCTGAATCGTTGAAGCCGTTCTTGACCTTGCAGGTTCGGTGAAGACGCAGTATATCTTTGTTCGAATCTCGCCTTTTAATTTGGAATTCTCGTAGCTTGCTGTTGATTCCGCGAGTTATGCTTCGTTTTCTTTTGCAGTGGATTGATGATGAAGATTGGAGATGATTGGTGAATAGCTTCTTCTTCTTCTATGCAGATTGAATCGCTGACTATGGCCTTTCTTTGATGATTGCAGGTTCTTGAAGATGGTTGAAGAAGAGGATGAAGCTTGGAGAATGACGGAGATGAAGAAGAAAATTGAAGTTTTGCAATTGAGGATGATGAAGATTCTGAGAAAGGTTGATGAAGGAGTGAAAAATAAGAAGAAAAAATCCCTGAAGATTGAATGAATCCGGGTATATGTAGAGATTACTTGGTAGATTCTGGAAGTTTTTTTGTTAGGATTTCTGTTATTGAGTTCGTTATATAGTAGTTAGAGATTATAACTGTTTTTCGGTTCCAAATAGCTTTCAGTTTTATCCCCTTTTCTTTTCTGACCATTTTCTGTTATGTATTTGAAGCTCTAGGATTGAAGAGATGAAAGTTGTTCTAATTGTTATAATACGTCCGTGACTGATGAATGATTGAGATCCAGAGATTGAAGTATGTTGATTCTTCAATGAAGATTGACTTCTTCGGAAGCTTCTTTCTTTGAAGCTGACTGTCGCTCCCGGGATTTTCATCCTAGTACAAACGCGAAAGTGGCGCGGAAAAGGTAGAGTCGCCAGCCAGACATTTTTATCCCAAAAGAATGGGAAAGGTAATGTTGCACAAACCTGAGGAAGAAGGAAAAGGACGAGGCCTTGCGAACCAAAGATCTGAGTACGGGAGTCGGTTACGAATTGGGAAGGTATTAGCACCCCAATCCGTCCGTCGTACCCGACGGGATCCACGCTTGCTTATTTGTTTCAAAGGGTGAGAAAAATAACTGCTGCTGAATAAAACCGCTACTGGAACTGGAATGGAAATGAGAAAGGAGACTGGAAATAAGAAAATGAAAAGAAAAGGAATAATGGGAAAATGTAGGGAAAATAAAGATTGTGCTCGGACGGGCCCTACCCCGCTGCCTACGTACCTCATCGGGATAATGAGGATCAGAGTCGACGTAGTTCGCCTAACTAAGGCTTACACTCGTTTGTGGTTTTTAGGATGACGTTGCCATAGTTCTAGCTCAGGTGTTACCGGCTCTGACACGAGGGTGTTTACCGTATCGCTGTTTGAACTGTCGAGACAAGTCATGTTCGTCCGCAAAGAGTATGAGATGAGATGAGAAGACGTGACTTCTTGGTTTGTTGTTTTTTAGAAGAAATGTTTTGAATTTGTTTGTGAACGGTCTTGTACTAAGACCTATCCATCGCGGGAAGTATTTATACCTCGCCCCGAAACAGGACGCGTATGAACACTCCGCAACAAAGTCTCGTGTCGTACAAGATTGTTCGGTTTTTATTAAGTGTTTTATTGCTTTTCTTTTGAGATGAGAAAGAGAATGACTCAAGTTGATAAAAGGAAAAATCTAAGGGACTAAGACTCAATCCTAATATATTATGTATTTACAAAGTGATCCTAGTGGTTAGTGAGGTTTTCTAGTCCTAATGGAAAAAGGAAAAGAAAAAAAAAAAAGAAAAAAGGAAGAAGAACACAACTTACTTCCTAATGAAGTTAAGTTGGTTCCAAAAGGGGAAAAACTAACAAGCACAAACATTATGTAAGGCAAAATGGTGCAAATTAAATGCATTAGCAATACCAAAGAGTATAGGGTTTTTAGACATACCTTGCCCTCCCTACAAAACAAAGGTTAGCATGGTAAACATGATAAAAATAAGGCAAACAAAATTACCTAATTAAATCCTACGGGAACTAGGACCTAAACTAGACTCAATCTATAGTTTAAAGGACCTAAAACTAATGCAATGCAAAATTCAGCAACCTATTTACAACACTTAATGCACAAACAGCTATGAAATGCACTATGCGATGCTACAGCTTTTTACAGCACCTATATGTATGCAAAAACAGGTGTTAAAAGTCACAAACAACATGAATTTACAACAAACAGCATGTATTTTACAGCACTTATGCAAAAAGCAGCTATGTAATGCAAAATCCAGAATTGATTATTTTCATATTTTAATGCACAAATACAAGGAAAAATGCACTAATCTCATCATGAACATGCATTTAAACATGGATCAACATACATAAATGCAAGAACATGAACCTTTAGAAAGATTATGCAAGAATGAATCACATAGATTATGCAACAAGTAATGCACAAAGTGGTACCTAAACATGCATATGAACATGACATTTGTACATGGTGATTATTGATTATGAACATGCAACATGATAGCTCAACAAGCGTGCCAAACTTAATGCAAAATTCAGAATTAAATTGATATGAATACTATGATCAAGTATGCAACAAAATGCAACCAAATGCACATACATATGATTATGCAAAATGCAACATACATCAATCATGAAATGCAAAAAATGATTTAATGCAATGCAAACATATAAAAACCAGAATGCAAAATGATTATTATGTGTCAAATAATGCACACACATGGTAACAACATGCAAGAATTCAAGCTATGCACAAAGAAACACAAAAATGCATAAAAACGCAACATGAACGGAATCGTGTCGAAACGACTCGAAATGGGGGAATGAGCTACTGGAAATGGACTCAAAAATTCCCTAAAATCACTACCTAAACATGTATGAACATTAAAGGCACTAGGAAGCAAGATTGAGCAATCAACTAAACCAAAAATCCAAAAATCCACAGCGTTAACCGGTTAACCATACGGGTTAACCGGTTAACGGACCTAAAACAGAAGCATTTTTGCCAAAAACGCGTGCGTTAACCGGTTAACCAAATGCGTTAACCGGTTAACACTGACCAGAATTGAAAAAAACAGCTTTTAAAATAAGTGCTTTTGGCCACAATCTTGCTTCTAATGATCCCTAACACCTAGGAACATGCTAACACTAATTTCTACTTATTCGGAGCTTATTTACACATGCTATCACCTATATCTATTAACTCTTTAAACTTCTAAATCAACAAAAATCACAAATCACAAGCAAACATAATCGAAACAAAACGATTTCAAGCAAAGCGAAAAAAGCAATTAAAGAATGCCAAAAGTGGCGAGATGAAGAGAATAACTTAAAGAAAAAGTGATTAAGATCACCAACCTACGAAGCGGAGGAGTGCTTCGGTAATTGTTGCAAGAATCGGAGCTTAATCGAAGAGAAAACCGTGAAAACCGAGAAACCGCAAAATAAATGCGTTCTTGATGCTTGAATCTTTGCGCACTTCCGATAAGCCGAAATCTTCAACAAAATCACTAGCTTCTTCTTCTATGATCCACAATTAATGGAGGTTGGAGGCTTAAGCTTCAAGATCTTCAAGTTTCAATGTGAAACTTGAAGAGCTTATTCAAAGAAGCTTTGGTGAAAGGAGGGAAAATGGAGGAAAAGTGAGAGAGAAAAAGTGATTATGAAAAAAGTGAAAAATTTGGAATTGTGGGAACCCTTTTGGTTTGGATGAAAATGGCTTAAATAGAGACTAGGCTAGGAGCTAGGTTTGGGTTTGGGGCCCAAAAATTAGGTTTGGGATCCAAAATTAGGTTTGGAAGTTAGTTAGGGTTAGGGTTGGAAAAGGGAATATTCCTTGGAATATTCCTTGGAATATTCCTTGGAATATTCCTTGGAACACTCTAGAAGATGGTGGAAGGTGGTGGAAGTTTCCAAGGGAAATGGAGTGGAATTGAAGTGGAAAAATGAGATGGAAAGAATGAAAGGAAGTGTGGAAAGAAAGTGGAAGGAAAGGCGGAAAGAAAAGGGAAGGAAAGTGGTGAATTCTTCCTTTTTAATGGGTTAGCTTGAAAGTGGTGCGGATTATTTTTGGTACATCATTTTCTCTCGAACTCCCATGTTTGCCAAGCCTCGATCAACCACACACCTCATGCAAAGGACGATGAATGACTTATTTATTTTTTTCAAATGCGATGCGATGATATGCGGAATGATGCAAGAATGAAGCGTGAATCGCTCGAGGTTGATGATAAATAAGAGGGCAAATTTTGGGGTGTTACAGTTGCCCCTATTCAATCACTGTAGACTTGAATGGATGATAGGAGTTGCTTTCAGACATTTGAAGTATGCAGGGATTGAATACTAGAAACAACCAGAAAATTTGCACTCGGTGGAAGAGAACAGGGAAATAAACCCAACCATCTAAACTCTGCTTGTGGAGAATTCGGACATGAAGAGTAGCGAATTGGTGAATGTTTTTGGAATATCATTGGGAGATTGTTGATTTGTCACGCTACGGGTGAACTTTGGAAGTTGCCACGCTGCGGGTGGACTTGTGACATGATGCCACCCTGAGGGTGGACTTTCGCCAATCTGCGGTTGGACTTCAACATACATTGCCACACTGCGGGTGGACTTTGGATATGATGCAACCCTGAGGATGGACTTTCGCCAATCTGCGGTTGGACTTCAAAATACATTGCCACACTGCGGGTGGACTTTGGAGAGTTGCCACACTGCGGGTGGACTTTTGAGATTTGCCACCCGAAGATGGACTTTGGCCAGTCTACGGCTGGACTTTTGCTCACTACGGGAGACTTTTGCTCACTACGGGAGACTTTTGCTCACTACGGGAGACTTTTGCCCACTACGGGGGACTTTTGAAACTTTGCCACACTGCGGGTGGACTTTTGCTCACTACGGGAGACTTTTGCTCACTACGGGAGACTTTTGCTCACTACGGGAGACTTTTGCTCACTACGGGAGACTTTTGCTCACTACGGGAGACTTTTGCCCACTGCGGGGGACTTTAGAGATTTGCCACCCGAAGATGGACTTTGGCCAGTCTACGGCTGGACTTTTGCTCACTACGGGAGACTTTTGCTCACTACGGGAGACTTTTGCTCACTACGGGAGACTTTTGCTCACTACGGGAGACTTTTGCCCACTGCGGGGGACTTTTGCTCACTACGGGAGACTTTTGCTCACTACGGGAGACTTTTGCTCACTACGGGAGACTTTTGCCCACTGCGGGGGACTTTAGAGATTTGCCACCCGAAGATGGACTTTGGCCAGTCTGCGGCTGGACTTTGAAATTTGCCACCCGAAGATGGACTTTGGCCAGTCTGCGGCTGGACTTTACATTTGCACGGCACGTTGCCCCATGACACTGGGGATGTTATGTCTTGAGTATTGTCAATGAACTGGTATGAATGTGAAAGAAATTCCTGACACGGAAGTGATAAGTCTCTGTTGACTCTGTGGGGAAACACAATGATCGCGAATTCGATATCAAGTAGTCCCTTGGGGATAACATCTCTGTCGGAGAGAAGCGTGAATAACTCATCTGTCTGAATCATCACCTTTGCCAAAAATAAATTGGACTTTTTAGATTTGAGGGTCGTGCCCCAGGATACCTTGATTGTTGAGGAATATCCACTCTCATGGATCTGCTGGGGGGAAGAATGATTTATCTGAAATCTTCTAGGGGAATAGGAATTGCCTTAGATCTGTTGAGGAACCGAGATCAAGGAAACCTTCTGAAGGAAAAACTTCTGACTTTAGTGAGGATAGATTCCATTTGCCTGCTGGGGAAGACAACAACAAGACACGTCCTACCGAGGAGGAAAGATTTCAAATTGTCTCGTGCTGGGGATCAGTTGCTTCCGTATGGACTTTACCTCAAGAGGATTTTACAAAAAGACTTGGCGTCTTTAAACTCTTTGGTATTGTAACGACTGCATGAATCAATGTGATGACCTCGCTGAGGAGGTAACCATTGCCAATGTGGATGAATTTGTATCTGTCAGAAGTGCTGAACGAGATAGTTGACTTGACAAGTAACCACGGTATTCTAGACTCCGGGTAAATGCTTCTGATCGTCTGTCTTCGGGAAAGAATGAATTCTCGTACTATTAGGGTGGCCTGCCCCAGGATGAGTACTTGAATAGTTTTGCTCTTGACTGACTAATCTTCGCTCTTGGAGAGATTTGAATCTCGAGGTGATTGCCCGGGTTTGACTGAAATTTGAAGGGATTGCTCAACATAACTGCCCCAGATTGGCTCAGTACTTTAATTTTGAAGAGATTGCTCGACGTGACTGCCCCGGATTAGCTGGCTCTTACCATGACTAACTGGGGAAATCTCTGCTCAATGAAGCTTTATTCGGATAAGTACACCTTGACATGACAATCTTTCAGAAGTTTTGGTCTCCTCAACCTGGCAAGCTTGAGCTTCTGGATTGAATTTCCGTATGTGAACCATTTATGATGCTCAATAAATGTATGCAAGTGAGAAAATGTTTATTCTTAGAATGAAAATCCTAATTCAACAAACATGTTAATCTTGAAGTTTTGAAAATGGATCGTTAACCTTCGTGAGAGAATCACGGGTTAAGATACGACCTTTATTTGAATGAAAGTATGTACACGCAATACCAACAAACACCTTTTAGCACAACTCATAGGAGTCAGGAACGCGGTCTCGTGGTAATATGCTCTCAATTTAACCCCGTTTCAGTTAGGACTTTTAAGGGTTGTATCGTGGCCTGGTTCACGGTTATAGAAACAAAGGATATAGGCTCGAAGTTTATTTGTGCCCACCCACTCTACGTGATGTTCTTCATACCTAAATTCAGCTAGTTTTCACAAGCATTCACCTTTCATAAGGGTTTCGTGTTGATTGAGGAACCATTGCTACTATTAGTTCAAGCACCAATCAGGTTATTGTTGAGAATCAGTCACTCCTCTATCTTTTGTGTTTATGCCACACGACTTTGTTCTTATTTGAGGATCTTTCTTGTGTAATCTTTTCTGTCTTTCGCTTTTTGCATTATTTTGCTTATCCCTAACTTTTGCCTGGACTGATTCTTGTGAATCTTCGATTGTGAAGTCCAGCGGGATGCCCTAACTTTTGCCTAAGTCGCTTGTTTTCAAGTTTCGACTTAGCGGGCCTTTTTTCTTCTTTTTCTTTTTGTATTTTTGAACAAGTCGCGTGACATTGTTTGTCTTGATTGCTTCACGAGGGTTGTGACTACCTCATTTTGTGGTCGACGAAGGATAACCATTGTGGTTGTCAATCTTTGGACCTTTTGACTTGGATAACCATTGTGGTTTCGGGTCTTTGGACCTCTTGATTAGCATAGTAGGATGCAATGGATCTTCAGATACACTTCTTTATGAAAGTTTGGACGCTTGGTCTGACTAGCTGACGTCTACCCTGCCCCTGGGTTACATGTGAGGGTTTTTTTTTTTATTTGAAAAGAAACTCCTACTTCAAGGCTCAAAGGGGTTAGCAAGGGTTTATCTTCCTTATATCTCCAGTGTTTAGGATTTGAAGCAATGCCTGTACATCGTCAACAAGGTCTTACTTGAGAGCACACAATTAGAGATTTTGCGTTTTTGTTTCGTCATCCTCCTTTCATAGATTTTAAGCATGACAGTTGGTATTGCGATATACATATGCAAAATTATAAGGGAATGCAAATGAATTTACTTCAAGAAAAACATGTGAGTTTTATTATTTCTAACATTCAAAAGCAAACAAATTTCATACATTGACAAATGTTTAACACATAAAAGAAACTACAAATGGAAATGTAGTACAGAAACTGAATATTGCCATAGTTGAGGAGGCTTGGCTCCGTCTGGACCTGTCAGTCTTGGATACTTTCGACGATCAATAGCTCTTTTCACAGACTTGTGATCTTCGATTTGCAGTTGCATGCTCAACCATGGCAGTAACACTTCCTCTTCTAGCTATACTGACTTTGACGCGAGACATCTGGAGGAAAGAGTGAAGCTGGGGAGTAAAGTTGCCCCAAAAGTTTGCTCGGAAAGACCTGACGGTCTTCTGCCTACGTATCTCCATTGACTGATGACCAATGAAGAATCAGAGCGACGTAGTTCCCCTCAATAGGGATGTAAACGAACAATGAAGAAAGGCAATCACATAAATGCCATCACTGAGAGTATTTGAATACTGCTGGCTTTATTTGCTTCGTGAATACCCTGGCGTCCTGGGTGATCAGCTTGAAGATTTCAGCTTAACGTGAACCATCTGGTAGAACGACCGCGACACCAGTTCCATTATGACTAGGCATCGGATTATGAAGTACATTTGGGAGAGGAGCGAAATTGATCGCCTTGGAGTCAACTAGGTCCTGTACCTTGTTCTGAAAGGCCCAACATTTCTCAATACTGTGCCCCTGGGCACCTGAATGGAATTCGCACCTGGCGTTAACATCAAAATTCGGAGGTAGATTGTCAGGAGCGGGAGATCTCATGGTGCGAAGCTCAACCAAGTTCAACTTTAGCAGCTCTGGAAGCAATACAGCATATGGGCATGGGACGGGGTCGAGTCTGCGGTTTCTCGCTCTTGTTCTTTCTTGGAACGGTCTCTGTACCTGTTGTTGCTGACCCTGTGGACTCTCTTGGGAAGCTGAAATTGGATGCCGACAAACGACATCTGAAGGGAAGAAGTTGATAAATGAAGTTGATAAATAAGGTTGCTCGGAAAGATCTTGCACGATCTCCTGCCTACGTATCTCCATTGACCAATGGAGAATCAGAGCAGCGTAGTTCCCCTCAATAGGGATGAAAATAGCTTCGTTCAAAATTTCCATAACCAAACTCATCTGAGTCTTCATCTGGTTGACTTCCTCTTTCAATAGTTTCTGATTCTGAAATAAAGCTTATACTTCTGCCCTGAATGGCCTCAGCTGGGTCTTCCTTTCAGTTACCTCCGCCCGGAGTTGCTTCAGATACATACTTTGATGACTGTGATTCAAGTTGTCCATTCTGATGAGAAATCAGACCAGGAAAAGAATTTGTCTCTGAACACCTGTCAAGAATGCAAGGATGTATGCAAATGCCATGTTCAGTTATTTCTGAGGAATCTATCTGCTTTGATTCAAGTTTTGACACAGAAAAATCTAACAGCATGATTCAGATATGCGATCCTCGGAAATAACTGAACATGTGTGCAGAAATGATATGATGTCATGTATGCAATAGGCATGTGATCAATGATCTGATGTTGGTGTCGGTGCATGGTCTCAAAATCCAGATATCACCATAATCATCCCTCTGATCCGGGGTCCATAACTTAAGAACAGAAATCCAGATCACAAAACTGAATCAAAGGCAAAGTGGGTATGCTGAAGGTACCAGGGTTCCTGCAAACCTGTAAACCCCTCCCAATCTCACGGGTATTGCTACTCGGGTCAACATCACGGACTCTCAAAGCCGAATAGCAATAATACGTTCACCATCTCCGAGAAATGGCTCATGACCAGATCAGGGAATCGGTTTGGCATTATGTACTACTCAGGGAGGTCTCAGTTGAGTCCGTAAAAACAAGCATCCCTCATAAGTCTCCAGCTTCAAGCACTGAATCGAGAAACAATAGTACATTCATCCCGAAGGGTACAATACTATCGTCATACGAACAGTTTGCTTTAACTGAATTCCTATGAGAGAACCAGGCCATCCTATGCGAGTTCCCAATGGACCCTCGGATGCGAGTGGGTTTGCCAACAAATGTGGTCTGCCACTGTCATCACTGGAGAGGGGTGTTTCCATTAAGGTTCTCAATGATCGGTCACCAGATGCACATAACTATCAAGGTCGTACCCTGAAGTGAGGTAATCCCCACACAGAATAGTTCCAAGACGGTCGCAATCTGGGTGTGGAACACATCGCCACCCATCATGGTGAGATACCATAAGAGTACAATGTCTGTCCACGCTAATCCTATGGTGCACTCAAGCCGGGTATTTGGCTTATCTCACAGTAACTCCCACCCACAGAAAAAATGAAAACCAGCACAGCCAGACAGTCCAGTATAATATGATGCATGGAAAATAAAATACTGGAAGCGGTAAATAAATGCGATAAAGTAAAGCTGTAAATAAAACTGTAAATAAAAACAGTAAAGCTAAACTAAAGCACTCAGCATCAAACAGATAAACACCCAAAGAAACAAAACCAAACAGGCGCTAGGATTGACTCTACAAGGGAAACCAGAGATTCTGGGTTCGATCCCCAGCAGAGTCGCCAGCTGTCGCTCCCGGGATTTTCATCCTAGTACAAACGCGAAAGTGGCGCGGAAAAGGTAGAGTCGCCAGCCAGACATTTTTATCCCAAAAGAATGGGAAAGGTAATGTTGCACAAACCTGAGGAAGAAGGAAAAGGACGAGGCCTTGCGAACCAAAGATCTGAGTACGGGAGTCGGTTACGAATTGGGAAGGTATTAGCACCCCAATCCGTCCGTCGTACCCGACGGGATCCACGCTTGCTTATTTGTTTCAAAGGGTGAGAAAAATAACTGCTGCTGAATAAAACCGCTACTGGAACTGGAATGGAAATGAGAAAGGAGACTGGAAATAAGAAAATGAAAAGAAAAGGAATAATGGGAAAATGTAGGGAAAATAAAGATTGTGCTCGGACGGGCCCTACCCCGCTGCCTACGTACCTCATCGGGATAATGAGGATCAGAGTCGACGTAGTTCGCCTAACTAAGGCTTACACTCGTTTGTGGTTTTTAGGATGACGTTGCCATAGTTCTAGCTCAGGTGTTACCGGCTCTGACACGAGGGTGTTTACCGTATCGCTGTTTGAACTGTCGAGACAAGTCATGTTCGTCCGCAAAGAGTATGAGATGAGATGAGAAGACGTGACTTCTTGGTTTGTTGTTTTTTAGAAGAAATGTTTTGAATTTGTTTGTGAACGGTCTTGTACTAAGACCTATCCATCGCGGGAAGTATTTATACCTCGCCCCGAAACAGGACGCGTATGAACACTCCGCAACAAAGTCTCGTGTCGTACAAGATTGTTCGGTTTTTATTAAGTGTTTTATTGCTTTTCTTTTGAGATGAGAAAGAGAATGACTCAAGTTGATAAAAGGAAAAATCTAAGGGACTAAGACTCAATCCTAATATATTATGTATTTACAAAGTGATCCTAGTGGTTAGTGAGGTTTTCTAGTCCTAATGGAAAAAGGAAAAGAAAAAAAAAAAAGAAAAAAGGAAGAAGAACACAACTTACTTCCTAATGAAGTTAAGTTGGTTCCAAAAGGGGAAAAACTAACAAGCACAAACATTATGTAAGGCAAAATGGTGCAAATTAAATGCATTAGCAATACCAAAGAGTATAGGGTTTTTAGACATACCTTGCCCTCCCTACAAAACAAAGGTTAGCATGGTAAACATGATAAAAATAAGGCAAACAAAATTACCTAATTAAATCCTACGGGAACTAGGACCTAAACTAGACTCAATCTATAGTTTAAAGGACCTAAAACTAATGCAATGCAAAATTCAGCAACCTATTTACAACACTTAATGCACAAACAGCTATGAAATGCACTATGCGATGCTACAGCTTTTTACAGCACCTATATGTATGCAAAAACAGGTGTTAAAAGTCACAAACAACATGAATTTACAACAAACAGCATGTATTTTACAGCACTTATGCAAAAAGCAGCTATGTAATGCAAAATCCAGAATTGATTATTTTCATATTTTAATGCACAAATACAAGGAAAAATGCACTAATCTCATCATGAACATGCATTTAAACATGGATCAACATACATAAATGCAAGAACATGAACCTTTAGAAAGATTATGCAAGAATGAATCACATAGATTATGCAACAAGTAATGCACAAAGTGGTACCTAAACATGCATATGAACATGACATTTGTACATGGTGATTATTGATTATGAACATGCAACATGATAGCTCAACAAGCGTGCCAAACTTAATGCAAAATTCAGAATTAAATTGATATGAATACTATGATCAAGTATGCAACAAAATGCAACCAAATGCACATACATATGATTATGCAAAATGCAACATACATCAATCATGAAATGCAAAAAATGATTTAATGCAATGCAAACATATAAAAACCAGAATGCAAAATGATTATTATGTGTCAAATAATGCACACACATGGTAACAACATGCAAGAATTCAAGCTATGCACAAAGAAACACAAAAATGCATAAAAACGCAACATGAACGGAATCGTGTCGAAACGACTCGAAATGGGGGAATGAGCTACTGGAAATGGACTCAAAAATTCCCTAAAATCACTACCTAAACATGTATGAACATTAAAGGCACTAGGAAGCAAGATTGAGCAATCAACTAAACCAAAAATCCAAAAATCCACAGCGTTAACCGGTTAACCATACGGGTTAACCGGTTAACGGACCTAAAACAGAAGCATTTTTGCCAAAAACGCGTGCGTTAACCGGTTAACCAAATGCGTTAACCGGTTAACACTGACCAGAATTGAAAAAAACAGCTTTTAAAATAAGTGCTTTTGGCCACAATCTTGCTTCTAATGATCCCTAACACCTAGGAACATGCTAACACTAATTTCTACTTATTCGGAGCTTATTTACACATGCTATCACCTATATCTATTAACTCTTTAAACTTCTAAATCAACAAAAATCACAAATCACAAGCAAACATAATCGAAACAAAACGATTTCAAGCAAAGCGAAAAAAGCAATTAAAGAATGCCAAAAGTGGCGAGATGAAGAGAATAACTTAAAGAAAAAGTGATTAAGATCACCAACCTACGAAGCGGAGGAGTGCTTCGGTAATTGTTGCAAGAATCGGAGCTTAATCGAAGAGAAAACCGTGAAAACCGAGAAACCGCAAAATAAATGCGTTCTTGATGCTTGAATCTTTGCGCACTTCCGATAAGCCGAAATCTTCAACAAAATCACTAGCTTCTTCTTCTATGATCCACAATTAATGGAGGTTGGAGGCTTAAGCTTCAAGATCTTCAAGTTTCAATGTGAAACTTGAAGAGCTTATTCAAAGAAGCTTTGGTGAAAGGAGGGAAAATGGAGGAAAAGTGAGAGAGAAAAAGTGATTATGAAAAAAGTGAAAAATTTGGAATTGTGGGAACCCTTTTGGTTTGGATGAAAATGGCTTAAATAGAGACTAGGCTAGGAGCTAGGTTTGGGTTTGGGGCCCAAAAATTAGGTTTGGGATCCAAAATTAGGTTTGGAAGTTAGTTAGGGTTAGGGTTGGAAAAGGGAATATTCCTTGGAATATTCCTTGGAATATTCCTTGGAATATTCCTTGGAACACTCTAGAAGATGGTGGAAGGTGGTGGAAGTTTCCAAGGGAAATGGAGTGGAATTGAAGTGGAAAAATGAGATGGAAAGAATGAAAGGAAGTGTGGAAAGAAAGTGGAAGGAAAGGCGGAAAGAAAAGGGAAGGAAAGTGGTGAATTCTTCCTTTTTAATGGGTTAGCTTGAAAGTGGTGCGGATTATTTTTGGTACATCATTTTCTCTCGAACTCCCATGTTTGCCAAGCCTCGATCAACCACACACCTCATGCAAAGGACGATGAATGACTTATTTATTTTTTTCAAATGCGATGCGATGATATGCGGAATGATGCAAGAATGAAGCGTGAATCGCTCGAGGTTGATGATAAATAAGAGGGCAAATTTTGGGGTGTTACACTGACTTTTTGTAACGCTTCTTAGAGGGCTCACTTTTTGTCTCTAATGGAGGAGATGCCTTGACCTTCTCACTGATTCTCGATGATCTTCTTGGAGTCTCGCCAGTGCCCCAATCAAATTTTGAGCTGCTTGGGCCAACCAGTTGGAGCTGGAAGCTCCAAAGAAACAGGTTCCTCAACTACGGCTGCAGGTTTAGCAGCAGAACCCTCCTTCTCTACTGAACTCGCCATTTTCACTTAGGTTTTTTTTGGTGTCCCCTGTTTTGATTTCCGTTGTTTATTTTTATTCGGTTTGCATGTCGCACTTTTTTTGTTGAGGCCGAGCTCTGATGATGTCATGCTTGGTGATGGACATTATATGAATAAGAGAGTTTTGCCCTTTTCTCTGTAGTTACTTATTCAGTTTCCTGGATTCATTAAGAGAGATCATTTTTTCCTTTGACTGTGCTATATAATTCTTGTAACAGAATTTGTAACTGATTTTTCTCTTTTGGATTTTCTGTTGTTATTATTGTAGAAAACAAATTGTTATGAGCATTCTTTTTTCGAGTTTTATGTATCCTTAATTATGGAATTATATTGCATCCTTAATGATTGTTTATCATTATCGCCGACAAATCAGGTAGGTTCTGGGATTCAATGCCAAGAACCATCTTTGTAATATAACTAAAAAAATGAGGATATTTTGTGAAAATAATTAATGTAAAAGACATGTTCATCTCAGGAATAATTTCATAAGTTGATGAAACAAAATATGAATTGCGTTATCGAAAATGGGTTTTTGATTCGGATATGAATCTAGAGAAAAATGTATATGAACCAAATTTCTAAAAGAAATGGTTTATGGATTTGGTTAAAACTGGACAAGAACATAGGCCGGACTTTAGAAACTGAAATGAATATGAATTGCATATTGGTTTATGAAAGTGGATAAGAAAATAGTTTATAAACGGATATGGATAGAAAAAAATTGGTTCATGAAAATGGATAAGAAAATGGTTTATAAATGGATATGGATAGAAAAAAAATTGGTTTATTATTTGCCTTGATAACTTGAACTCACACAAACCACATGAACTCTTCAAATTGCCCCGAAGTCTATAAGCCCAAGTTAACCTTTTTTAAGAGCCACATCTTCCATGCGTTTCTTTAATCCGTATCAAACATTCATGATTACCAGTAGATATTGCCAATGACCTTGCTCTCTCTCCTCATAACTTAGAATCCTTGGACATGACAAGGATGGAGCCTCAGAAGAACTCCTTGGTACCCAACGATCCTCAATTGAGAAACGCTAAACCTTGTAGAAGCTAATATTTCTTTTGAAACTTTCACTTTAAACAATGATGGAGTCCTTTGGGTGACAAGACGTCCTAGTGCCACTTCTTCATAAAGAAACTCTTGATGGCTAGACGATTGCGGAAATAAACCTTATTCGAATGTTGATGATGAGTATCACTGATCTTCGTATTTTCCAATGAACCGCGCCTAAAGAGATAAATCACAAGGCACTGCAAAATTCTGATTCTTCAAGCTTTTGGCCCAATAACAAGCCCATGATGATAGATACATGACATGTTATAGATGACCTAACGGAAGATGCATGTGAATGATTGTGAAAAAGTCAATTAGATGATAATAAATATGAGGGCAAATTTTGGGGTGTTACAGCTGCCCCTATTCAATCACTGTAGACTTGAATGGATGATAGCAGTTGCTTTCAGACGTTTGAAGTATGCAGGGATTGAATACCAAAAACAACCAAAAAATTTGCACTCTGTGGCAGAAGAATAGGGACATAAACTCATCCAAATGAAACTCTGCTTGGATAGGATTATGACGTGAAGAATAGTAAACGGGTGATGCCTTTTGAATGATGTCAGATGGCTACTGACTTGCCAAAATGCGAGTGGACTTTGATAGGCTGCAACAATGCCTTTAATGGTGTATTATTGGATGGAGTTAGACGAATAACGACTTGCCACGCTGTGGGTGGACTTTCACCAGCTTCCGATAGAATTTTAAGATACTTTGCCACCCTGAGGATGGACTTTTGCCAATCTACGGTTGGACTTCACGATATGATCTGCCACACTGCGGGTGGACTTTGGAAATTTGCCACACTGCGGGTGGACTTTGAGAATTTGCCACACTGCGGGTGGACTTCTGCTCACTGTGGGAGACTTTTGCCCACTGTGGGGGACTTTTGCTCGCTGTGGGAGACTTTTGCCCGCTGTGGGGGACTTTTGCCCGCTGTGGAGGACTTTTGAGTTTGGCCACACTGTGGGTGGACTTCTGCTCACTGTGGGAGACTTTCGTCCGCTGTGGGGGACTTTTGAGATTTGCCACACTGTGGGTGGACTTCTGCTCACTGTGGGAGACTTTCGCCCGCTGTGGGGGACTTTTGAAACTTGCCACCCGAAGATGGATTTTGGCCAGTCTGTGGCTGGACTTTGCATATGTTGAATTGCATGGCATGTTGCCCCATGACACTGGAGATGTTATGTCTTGAGTATCGTTAATAAACTGGTGTGAATGTGAAAGAAATTCCTGACGCGAAAGTAATAAGTCCCTGCTAACTCTGTGGGGAAACACAATGATCGCGTATTCGATCCCAAGAAGTCCTGTGGGGATAACATCTCTGTTAGAGAAGAGCGTGAATAATTCATTTGTCCCGAATTACCACTTTTGCCAAAAATAAATTGGACTTTAGATTTGAGGGCCGTGCCTGGGAATACTTCGATTATTGGGGATTATCCACTCTTATGGATCTGCTGGGGAGGAGAATGATTTATCTGAAATCTTCTAAGGGAATAGGAATTGCCTTAGATCTGTTGAGGAACTGAGATCAAGGAAACTAGCCGAAGGAAAAGCTTAGTGACTTACTGGGGATAACTTCCATTCGTCTGTTGGGGATAACCAAAACCGAGACACGTCCTGTTGAGGAGGAAAGATTTCAAATTGTCTCGTAATGGGGATCACTTACCTCAAGAGGATTTTACAAAAGACTTGGTGCCTTTAAACTCTTAGGTATCGTAATGACTGTATGAATCAGCGTAGCAACCTTGCTAGGGAGGTAACCATTGCCAATGCGGATGAGTTTGTATCTGTCAGAAGTGCTGAACGAGATAGTTGACTTGACAAGTGACCACGGTATTCTGAACTCTGGGTAAATGCTCCTGATCGTCTGTCTTCAAGAAAGAATGAACTCTCGTACTATTGGGGTGGCCTGCCCCAGTACGAGTATTTGAATAGCTTTGCACCTGACTGACTGATATTCGCTCTTGGAGAGATCTGAATCTCGAGGTGATTGCCCCAGTTTTACTGAAGTTTGAAGAGATTGTTCGACTTAACTGCCCCGGATTGGCTAGCTCTTACTGTGACTAATTAGGAAAGTCCTTGCTCAATGGAGCTTTTCTCGGAAAAGTGCACCTCGACCTGACTGTCTTTCAGAAGTTTTAGACTTCTCAACTTGGCAAGCTTGAGCTTCTAGATTGAATTTCCACATGTGAACCATTTATGATGCCAAACAAATGTATGCAAGCGAGAAATGTTTATTCTTAGAATGAAAATTCTAATGCAACACACATGTCAAACTTGAAGTTTTGAAAATGGATCGCTAACCTTCGTAAGCGAATCACTAGTTAAGATACGACCTTATTTTGAATGAGAGTATGTACATACAATACCAACAAATGTATTTTAGCACAACTCATAGGATTCAGGAACGCGGTCTCGTGGTAGTACGCTCTCAAATTAACCCTGTTTCAGTTAGGACTTTTAAGGGTTGTTTCGTGGCCTGGTTCACGGTTATAGAAACAAAGGATATAGGCTCGGAGTTTATTTGTGCCCACCCACTCTTCGTGATGTTCTCCATTCCTACATTCAGCTAGTTTTCACAAGCATTCACCTTTCATAAAGGTTTCGTATTGATTGAGGAACCATTGCTGCTATCAGTTCAAGCACCAATCAGGTTATTGCTGAGAGTCAGTCACTCCTCTATCTTTCGTGTCTGTGTCACACGACTTTGTTCTCATTTGAGGATCTTTCTTGTGTAATCCTTTCTGTCCTTTGCTTTTGCGTTATTTTGCTTCATCCCTAACTTTTTCCTGGACTGATTCTTGTGAATCTTTGATTGTGAAGTCCAGCGGGATGCCCTAACTTTTGCCTAAGTCGCTTGTTTTCAAGTTTCGACTTAGCGGGCTTTTTATTTTCTTTTTATTCCTTTTTTTTGAACGAGTCGTGTGACACTGTTTGTCTTGATTGCTTCGCGAGGGTTGTGACTGCCTCATTCTTTGGGTCGACGAAAGATAACCATTGTGGTTTTCAATCTTTGGACCTTTTGACTTGGATAACCATTGTGGTTTCTGGCCTTTGGACCTCTTGATTAGCAAGATGGAATGTAATGGATCCTCATATACACTCCTTTATGAAAGTCTGAACGCTTGGTTCGACTAGCTGACATTTACCCTGCCTCTGGGTTACATGTGAGGGTTTTTTTATGTGAAAAGAAAACTCCTACTTCAAGGCTCAAAGGGGTTAACAAGGGTCTATCTTCCTTATATCTCCAGTGTTTAGGGATTTGAAACAAAGCCTGTACATCGTCAACAGGGCCTTACTCGAGAGCACACAATTAGAGATTTTGCGTTCTTGTTTCGTCATCCTCCTTCATAGAATTTAAGCATGACAAATGGTGTTGCGATGTACACATGCAAAGTCATAAGTGAATGCGAATGAATTACTTCAAGAAAAACATGTGAGTTTTATTACTGCTAACATTCAAAAGCAAACAAATTTCATACATGTAGACAAAAGTTTAGCATATAAAAGAAACTACAAATAGAAATGCAGTAAAGAAACTGAATATTGCCATAGTTGAGGAGGCTTGGCTCCGTCTGGACCTGTCAGTCTTGGATACTTTTCAGTGATCAATAGCTCTTTTCGCAGACTTGTAATCTTCAATTTGCTGCCGTATACCTAACCATGGCAGTAATACTTCTTCTTTTAGATATTCTGACTCTGACACGAGACGTCTGAAGGAAAAAGTGAAGCTGGGGAGTAAAGTTGCCCCATAAGGTTGCTCGGAAAGACCTGACGATCTTCTGCCTACGTATCTTCATTGACTGATGACCAATGGAGAATTAGAGCGACGTAGTTCCCCTTAACAGGGATGAAAATAAACAATGAAGAAAGGTAAACACATAAATGCCGTCACTGAGAGTATTTGAATACTGCTGGCTTTATTTGCTTCATGAATACCCTGGCGTCCTGGGTGATCAACTCGAAGACTTCAGCTTAACGTGAACCATCTGGTGTAACAACCGTGATACCGGTTCCATTATGACTAGGCATTGGATTCTGGAGTACATTTGGGAGAGGAGCGAAATTGATCGCCTTGGAGTCAACTAGGTCCTGTACTTTGTTCTGAAAAGCCCAACATTTCTCAATACTATGCCCCTGGGCACCCGAATGGAATTCGCACCTGGCGTTAGCATCAAAATTCGGAGGTAGATTGTCAGGAGGAGGAGGTCTCATGGTACGAAGCTCGACCAGGTTCAATTTTAGCAGCTCTAGGAGCAAAACAACATATGGGCATGGGACAGGGTCGAGTCTGCGGTTTCTCGCTCTTGTTCTTTCCTGAAACAGTCTATGTACCTGTTGTTGGTGACCCTGTGGTCGTTGTTGTTGAACCTGTGGAGTAATAGTCACCGCAGCTACTTGGAAGTAACCTTGAGAATAACTTCTGTCTCGGCCTCTATACACAGCATTCGTCTCGCCTTCTCTTCTTCTTTGGCCATTGCCAAAAGGCTTTCTCACACCAGAAGAACTAGCACTGCTTGCAACCAGGATCTTTCCCAATTTCAGAAAATTCTCTATTCTTTCTCCAGCAATGACGATATCAGCAAAACCAATGGACGGGCAGGCGGCCAGAAGATCCAAGTAAACACCTTGTAAGGTGCCCATAAACATGTCGGCCATTTCCCGATCCAGCAATGGAGGTTGAACCTGTGCGGCCAGCTCACGCCACCTCTGGGCATACTGCTTAAAACTATCCTTAGGTCCTTGAGACAAGTTCTGCAACTGAGTGCGATTTGGAGCCATATCAATGTTGTATTGATACTGCTTGAGAAATGCTTCAGCTAGATCTTTCCAACTTCGAATAGAGACCCGACTCAGCTTCATGTACCAGCTCAACGAAGCTCCAGATAAACTGTCTTGGAAGAAATGCATCCAAAGTTTCTCGTCATCAGTGTGAGCCGAGATTCTTCCAAAGTACGCGTGAATGTGAGTCCTAGGACACGTGCTTCCGTTGTACTTGTCAAACGATGGTGCCTTGAACTTGGGAGGGATTCTGACTCCTGGTACTAACCTGAGACTGGTTACATCGATGCCCAAGGAATTCTGACATTCCATGGCCTTGATCTTCTCTGCCAGCTCTTCATACCTGCGATTGTTGATCTCATTCATGTTACCCATATCAGCATCCAGTAGAGTGAACTGGTCCTCTTGATTGTCTTCTAAACCTGCATTACGTGTTGTGGTCCTATTTGGATTAGGTTCTCCGTTACGGGCAGCGTTAGAATCCACATTCTCATCCGGTATTCCCGTATTAACATTCCCATGAGGTTGCTCAACCATCATCCGGAGACGCTCCTGGTTCTGGGCCATGCCAGTCATCATTTCCATGAACTGATCCATCCTCTGCCGGAGCTCATTGAGATCAGTCTGCATTCGTTCAGCCATCCTTACTCGGTTTCTTTTAGTCGGATATCGGTGAACGCGTTGACCAGCTATGTTGCCTGCAGTTAAATAAGTTAGAAACTCTGGGTAACCTGCAAAAACACAAGAATATGATATGCAGGAAATGAATGTTATGGCATGTCGATCCATTTTTAGGGCATCCCATCCCCTGATTCCAGTTTTGTGGGTTTGATGAAGACAGAAGCTCTTTTTGCTGTAAATAACAAGCAGTGTTGATAATATAAGGTGTGTGTGTGTGTAGCAGACGTGCCAAACAATTCCAAGAATACGAAGACCGACGTGTTTTTGCAAATGTGTCAGATGTGTCAGTGATCACAAAGTGAGAGAACACAGAATGATAACAAAGAGATCTTTTTATGATAAGAACTTTGTTGATATAGTCAAAATACACACAACATGGATTCGAACAAAAGTGCAATGATAAGAAGATTCCATCAACAGTCCTGATGGTAATCCCACAACATACAAGCAAAATAGAAAGATGTCTTTGTCAATGCGATCCTCTATCTAGATCTAAGTCAATGATCGGTCCTGCCTTTGGAACTTTTACCAATTCCTTCGTCTGCACCTGGTTATCTTCAAACCTCTTCAGCTTCTTCTGATAGCATATCATCATCCGTTTGTAGTAAGCAGCTTCTTCTAGGGCTTTAGCAAGTTCTGCATCTTTTTCTCTCAACTTATCGGCCATCTCTTCGTCTTTCTCTTTTATCTTACCTGCGATCTCTTCAGCTTGAACTTTGTCTTGTTCCTCTCTTTTGATCCTGTAAGCAGCATGTCTCTTTTTCATGTTCTCAAACATCAAGGTCTTCTGATCCAGTTGCTTTCTAGTGTCAATGTGTTCCTTGGAAGAACTTCTAGTAGCAAACTCGAACTTCTCATACCGAGCTAACTCAACCTCGCACTGTTTCCTTGCAATAGCATGCCTCTCAGCATCTTCTTGAGCTTTCCACTCAATCTCAAGTCTGGCATGATTAGCCTTAGTAAGCTCTTGACTTAACTGTGCATTCTCCTTTAATAACCCGTCTCTTTCCGTCTTCATCTTGTTGAACTCTTCAATGCTAACTGTGGTAGGTTGTTCAATGACCATGGGATATAGAAGAGGCGCATGCCCAAATGGTAACAACAACACTTCAACCCGTTCTCTTAACCATTCTACAAACGGTGGATACATTCGGCAATTCCCTACTCCCAAGGTCTTTTTCCCTCTTGTCTTCCGACTATGCCAAGCATTAGAAGCTTTCTGAGCAATCTCGAATCCATCTGTTGATTGGAAGTACAAGGACTCTGTGATGTCTACGGCGGCTGGTGGTTCCTTTAAGGCATACCCGAACTGTCTAACCGTGAGGGAAGGGTTATAATTGATTCCCCCTTTCCTCCCGATCAATGGAACATTAGGGAATCCTCCGCAACTATGAAGAATGTCAACGCATCGCAATCCCTGATTAACCCAAACAATGTCCTTTGCTTGCAAGCCCATCAGTCGTTCAAACCATTCAAGAGTGCTCTTCGTCTACTCAAAAGCTTCTGATTGTGGAAGAAAGCGTGTGAACCACTTGTAGAATACAGTCGCGCAACAATTCAACATTCCACCCCTTCGCTTCTCATTCTTATAATGCACGGAGTGGTAGAGATCACCTAAGAGAGTAGGAATAGGATTCTTTGTTATGAAAATGCGAATAGCATCAACATCCACGAAGTTCGGCATGTTTGGGAACAAAGTGATTCCATAGATACACAAAGCTAGGATTGCATTGAAGGTACTCCAACTTTTTGCCTCAGCTGCTTTAGTAGCCTCATCCAACAAGAAACTCAAATGATATCCTCGGAAGCTTCCTTTACTGTCAACCCGGTCTTCCAATAATGACTTGCTCAAATAAAGAGCAGTTGCTACATTTTTGAAGTCGGGGTCAATCTTGGACCCAAAGAATGGTGCACAGTCCTTCACGGAAACTCTCAGGATGCTCGAGTACTCCTCTAATGTAGGTGCCAATACGAAATCAGAAAGTACGAAACATCTAAGCTGTGGATCATAAAACTGTAGCAAGGTGTGCATCCCTCTAAAAGCATAGTCACTGATGGGCTCTATGAAATACAAAATCCACCCGTAATCCTGCTTGAAGACATTCAGAACCTCTGGAGGAGCTAAGGCCTTCACTTTGAGAATTTCTTTCACAACAGGCTGATGAACCTTGTAGGAGATAATACATTTGGTCTTTTTCTTAGATTCCATGCTCATAGATCAATACCCACAACCGGAATCAAGGATGTAATATGCAGCCCTGCAAATGAATAAACATGCGTTAGGAATGCAAGTATGCAGATGATGTGATGCAATGCAATGGCAAGTGATCACTGTTGCATATACTGGGCACTGTTGTACTGCCTTCTGATTTTGCCTGAATACCGACTATCAAGAATACCAAATCATAAGTATGTGTCGGAAGAAAACCCAAGTATCAAGAACAAGGTAGGTTGAAGGTTTAGTTTTCCTGCAAACCTGTAAACCCCTCCCAATCTCACGGGTATGCTACTACGGGTCAACATCACGGACTCTCAAAGCCGAATAACAATAATACGTTCACCATTTCCGAGAAATGGCTCATGACCAAATCAGGGAATCGGTTTGGCATTATGTACTACTCAGGGAGGCCTCAGCTGAATTCCGGAAAAACAAGCATCCCTCATAAGTTCCTGGCTTCAAGCACTGAAGTCGAGAAACAATAGTACATTCATTCCGAAGGGTACAATACTACCGTCATATGACCAGTTGCTTTAACCAGGTTCCTACGAGAGAACAAAGTCATCCTATGCGATTTCCTAGTGGGCCCTCGGGTGCGAATGGGTTTGCCACGAAATATGGTCTGCCACTGTCACCTCTGGAGAGGGTTGTTTCCACTAAGGTCCTCGATGATCGGTTCCCAGTGTTAGCAGCTCAGGTGGGAACATTCTATGGTCTGCCTAGGCAGTATAGAACATATCCCAAGAGAGCCTGATCTGGGTGTGAGACTCGTGAAAACTACACGTGCTCAAGACCACGCAAGCCTTACGACTGCCCACTCTAAATCCTATGTGTATACTCAAGCCGGGTATTTGGCTTATCTCACAATAATCCCATCCCGCCAAGGAAAACCAGAACAACCAGTACAGTATATGCTAGTATATGCGATAATAAAGTAAAGTGCAGAAAGCTGTAAAGGAAAGTGATAAACTGTAAATAAAACAGTAAAGCTAAACTAAAGCATAACAGCGAATGAATAAGCACCCAACGAAAACAGAAACAGATAAGTGCTAGGATTAACTCTCAAAGGGGAAATTAGAATTTCTAAAAATCCCCAGCAGAGTCGCCAGCTGTCGCTCCCGGGATTTTCATCCTAGTACTAACGCGAAAGTGGCGCGGAAAGGTTAGAGTCGCCAGCCAGACATTTTTATCCCGAAGGAATGGGAAAGGTAATGTTGCACAAACCTAAGGAAGAAGGAAGAAGACGAGGCCTTGCGAACCAAAAATCTGGATACGGAAGTCGGTTACGAATTGAGAAGGTATTAGCACCCCAATCCGTCCGCCGTACCCGATGGGATCCACGCTTATAAGTTTGTTTTCAAAGGGTGAGGAATAATATGTTGTTTGAATGAAAGAATGGCTATCTGAAATGAAATGGAAATGAGAAAGGAAATGGAATTGGAAAATGGAAATAAAAGGGGAAAATGTAGGGGAAAATAAAGATTGTGCTCGAATGGGCCCTACCCCACTGCCTACGTACCTCATCGGGATAAATGAGGATCAGAGACGCCGTAGTTCGTCTAACTAAGGCTTACACTTGCTTGTGATTTTTAGGATGACGTTGCCATAGCTCTAGCTCAGGTGTTACCGGCTCTGACTCGAGGGTGTTGTCGCTCCCGACAAGTGACACCGGGTCAGATGAAGGTACAGACGCGAACGGTCGGCGAAGGGAACAGTGAGAACACACAGCCGTGAACTCACTGGAGATGAAAAGAGTCGCCAGCTAGGCATTTTTATCCCGGAGGAAAGGTAATGCTGCATAGACCTAGAAAAAGATGGATAAGACGGTTTGCGAACCAGAAAGACTGAGAAAGGGGGTTGGTTACAACCTGGGAAGGTATTAGCACCCAGATTGTCCGCCGTACTCGACGGGATCCACGCTTAGAAGATTTGTGTTTTAAAGGGGTAGTGTCAGTGCTATTTGTGCATAAAAGAGCTGGAAAAGATGTACAAGTGTCAGTGTAAAGAAATGTGATGTGTATAAATGTACAGTGTCAGTGTGAGATCAGGAATGAAATGCTCAAGAATATGAGGCTAAAGAATGAAGCTGAAGGAGGGGGAATGTACAGAGACTTTTGTTCGATAACCGTTAAGTTATGCCTACGTATCCTCTCGTGCAATGAGGAAGTCAGAACACCGTAGTTCGACCCAAAGAGACTGAAAGGATTGACTGGTGAACTGCTTGCAGTCTATGCTCAAGTGTATGATCTGTCTGGCACAGATGCAAACTGTCTTGCATTAGACGGAAGAAGCAAGTTCTCGGTTGTGAGTGAAGATGATGAGAAAAGAATCCCGAAGGAGACGATTATTGTTTGTTTTTGAGTTTTCAGTCTTTTATTTCTTTTTGGAGTTTGTCATAAGATAATGAGCTTAAGTCTAAACCAATGGATTTAGTAAACTCATCACATCTTCCCTCTGATTAGGGGTAATGAGAATACCTTAAGTGTGAAGTCAGATTCTCACACTTAATCACCTTTGGCATAGGATTAAAATCATTAACCTATTTGTGATTATTTAGATGTTTTTGTGATTTTTGTTTAGTGTTGAGTAATGAGGTTAAGCCATAATCAAGGATTAAACAGACCCATTACACCATCCTAAAAGAAGGATGATAGATGAGAGTGTTTAAGCTGAGGAAGACTTCTCAACTTAATCCATGATTAGGGATTAAACCCATGACAAAACAAGCCTTTATTAAGTGGATTTTAGTTAATGGTATGATGATGAAGTGAATTTTATGGTTTGTAAGACAACTTGAGGGGGACTTGTCCATTAACACTAGGGTTAGTCCTTCTTAACCACTTAAGGAAGAATTAGAACCCTAATGCAAGGCCCAAGTTACAAGTGTGATGTCTTGATAATTATTAGATGGATTGATTAAGAGATGTAAACACATAAAGGGTTTAACACTTAGGATTAAAGTTATACACTCCATCCTAAGAGAAGGATGCAGGCATAAGCTTAATCACAAAGCCTTAAAGCCTTTAGGGTTTAGTCCCTGATTATGAGATGAGAAGAGAAGACTCAAAGAGAGACACAAAGGTAAAACTATGGGGGGACTAATCAAAACCCTAATTCATTGTCATGCTTGGTTGATCCTAAGGTTTGTGAGGTTTTCAAGAGAAATCTTCAGAGGAGCCACCAGGAAGCAGATGAACAGGATCAAGAGAAGCAAAGTGACTTGCTTCATTCAAGAAGTCAAGTCACTTGAAGAAAGAAAGTGGGAGAAGCAAGAATGAGCAAGCTCAAACTCAAACACAAATAGAGATGCAGCAATGGATGCAAGAGAGATGAAAAGAAAAGTTATGAGAAGTGAAGGCAAATCCACTTCTCAAGTTTACTTACCACCTGAAATGTTAGAAAGAAATGCAATGCAATGCAATGCAAGATGAGATGAAATGATATGATGCAAAGCAATACCAGAAGCATGTTGATGATGATTATGATGTTATGAGGTGCTGCAAACATGAGGCAAGGCATGGGGATGTTCATACAAGATTATGAATGCAAATGATGCAAGTTAAGGAGCATGAACAAACATGAAATGTTATGAAACATACAAGACAAATGACATGGCAAATATGCAATGCAATGATCAAACATGCTTTCTATATGTCCTAAGATGTCAAATGAATCACAAGAATGCACAAAATGCAAAGACAAGTCATGTTATGCAAGGAAATGTAAGAAGGATGCAAAAGAAAGCCCAAATTAGGGTTTATGGATCAAACATCAAACACAAACCAAAAACAGAAGCAAACCTCATGATAAAAAATGGAAAATGGCACCCAAAGAAAACCTAGGCCTATGATGAACCACTGCCCAAAGGGGAGCCCTCAACTCTCAACCAAACTCAAGATATGAATTTTCTAAGTTATTAGGGTTTTTTAGGGTTCTTAACAAAACAAATGCCAAACAAATAGAAAATGCAAGATCAAATCATGGCCATTTTATCTTTGAAAATACATACCAAATGGAAAACAAAACAAAAAGAATCAATGTCTCAACCTTCACCAATAGGCAGAAATGAATTTTCAAACTTGTGATCAAAATAATGCATAAAATATGATTTAATTCCATGAAAAATTCTTAAAATACATCAAGATCAAAAAAGAAATTTGGTTTGAAGGTTGGACAATGTTTCTAAATGTCTTAGAACATTTCATGAATTTTTTTGTAATTTTTAAATACCTAAAAGTATTTTTAATTAATTAATTCCCATTAATCAATTAAAAATAATCTTTTAAATATTTAAAAATATTTTTTTTAATAATAAAAAATAAAATAAAATGTTTTTGTGTCATAAAAATTAATAAAACCTTAAAGAAAAAGTTTCATAATTTTTATGATTTTTTAACTATTTTAAATAAATTGTGCAATTTAAATGAAATAAATATGAATAAAAATTAAAAGAAAATGAAAGTAAGCAGGATGAATGGCCAGGATGCGCTCTGGATTCAAAGGCATTGACTGCGCGCCAGAATGAGAGGCCAAGATTGCTTCAGATTAAATTAAATAAAACATGGATTAATTAACCCTAACACGTGGATTAGGGCTAATGGGACAGATCCTGGCCATCAAAAAGGGTGGGAAGTCAACCAGTCAACGCGTATCTACGGCCAGAATTCAAACTAGCATTAATCACTGGATTAAGCCCTAATCACAATCAGGTGGCCGGAGAAGACTTCCGGTCGTCTTCTCCGGCCAGCTCTCACCTGAGAATCACCCAACTTCCTCAAAATGTAACATAAATGAAATCTAAAGCCAGAGAAATGATCCTAACACCCTCACGAATCAAACCCCTCTCTCAAAACAAATTTATCTTCCCTAAATCATCTGAATCGAAGGGGGAAAGTTCTAGGGTTCGTGAGCTTCAAACTCAAATTAAATTCTTAAAACGCAACCATTTCAAAAACTAAAAGCATCAGGATGATCAGGCAAGCATGAAGAACAAGTTTGTAACATAAAAAGAGATTTCTGGAAAAATTATTTTTTGAGCTACCTGAGTTTTGCAGTTTTTGATTTAAGAACTTTCAGGCTACTTCCCTTGATGCAAGCTGCTCTACTTGATCCCCCAAGTGTGTCTGGATGCTCAAATGGAGTTTAGATTTGCTGGATGATGAGTTTCGAAGAGAACTGCTTCAGTTCAGTCAACAATGGCTATGGTGATCTTGGCACTTTCAGGTCATGATGATGGGTTGTTTGAGGTCTATGCAATGTGTTGAGAAGGTTTGCAAGGTTTGTTTTGATGTTTGTGGGCTATGGTGATAGTTCCAAGTGAAACTGCAAACTGAGGTGAAAGATGGCAGTAGGAGTTTCTGGCTGTTTCAAGCTTGGGCTTTGGGTGCTTTGTGATCTATGAAGTGTGTTTAGTTGAGTGATGAAGAAAGCTTTTGTGTTTGATGGCTGTGTGAGCAGATTCGATAGTTTTTGCAATGTGTAGCGTTTTTGTGTATGTGTGTTATGTGATAGCTTCAGCCTTGTGTGTCTTATGTTTTGGCCAGCATTTGGATAGTATAAACAATTGCAAGTGGCTGGGAGATGTGACATGTCCTTTATTGATTGGGATGTTTACTTTTGCAAAATGTCAACTTGGTTGTAAGAGAGGCATGGGCTCAAAGTCTAGGCAAGTACAAGGTTGGTTCTGGTGCAGCATGGTGAGAGAGAGGTCTAGCAACAATGCAGCATCCAATGCATCAAGTTGTAGGGAGCACAATGATGGTTTTTGCAAGTTGTGGCCTCTTGTTCACATGTGACCTTTTTGTCCAACCAAACATGAAACCATAGGCAATCTTAGTTCATTTCTGATTTTATGACTTAGAGAAATGTTTGTGTACTGGTTTGAGAGGAATTAGAAGTCACATAATGCATTGATCCAAGATTTTGCAAAGTTTCCATTTGGTGCATAACTTGAAAAACAATGATTTTTGCCAACTTTGCATTGCCATAACTTTTGATCCATGAAGAGTTTGATCATGTTCTTGTACTTTTTGAAAAGGGAAAGATGAGATCTACAACTTTCATGACCAAGGTTTTTCCATTTGAAGCCTTTTTGGATCATGAATCAAGGCTTGAAAATTGACCTAAAAAGAGGCATTCTTGAAAAGTCAACTATACCCAAAAAGTCAACATTTGCAAAAACCCTAAATTCTTGATTTTTGTGAACTTCAACCTTCTTCCATGATCAAATAAAGATCATATACACTCAAAATGATGAAGATCACCCATTGGTTGGGTCATTGGGGGCCTCAGATGCCCTGATTTTGCACTGACTTGTCTGAAAAGTCAACTCCTGATCAGATGACTTCCCCATGGAATTTCTTCATGAAAATTGATATGCATACTCCCTATACCATATAGAGACCAATGGAAACAAGAATGACCAAAAAATTTGGAGTTATGGCCTCTGAAACCAAAACCCTAATTTTCAGTCAACTGTGCAGTTCATCCTGGCTCTGCATCCACTCAAACCCTAGTTCTTGTGATCCCTCTGCAATTTTGACTTTGTGAGGATGTAACATGATATAAGAAACACACATGGACCCCTTTGAGATGATTGGTGGCCTTTGGAATGGCTCAAGATGCCCTGAGGTTGCTCAGATCACAAACCCTAGGTGCAGATGCCTTAGAAACTATCCAGTGAAACCAAATGAGACATGAGATGCTGTGATTGTGTTTATGCATATGAGATGATCACAAGTCATGTGTGAATGGGTGAGGGCAAATTTGGGGTGTTTACAGCTGCCCCTATTCAAGCATGAGTTAGCTGTGCAGGTTGTAAGCGGCGGCTTAACAGGCAAACAAGATAACTTGTGGTTGAATACCAAAGACAGTCCAAAATTTGCACTCACAGAAATGAAGAAGAAAAGGGATATAGATTGTAAAAGCAAATAAAGTATATTGTAAAGTGTGGGCGACGGAGGACGACCGTCGAGCAGAGGACGACTGCTGGGTAAACGGGGACGACCGACATGCTGGGGAAAGTGTGTAAAATAAAGCGATGACGGGGACGACCGACATGCTGGGGATAAAAGATAAAGCTAAGACGGGGACGGCCGACTAGCTGGGAAAACTAAGATAATATGATGGGGACGGCCATCAAGATAAAGTAGTAACATTCTCTGGGGATTGGTGAAACATGACGGGGACGGCCATCAAGTTCACAAAGGTAAAGTAACCAACGATGGGGACGGCCATCGGGTTAAAAAAGAAAAGGGACCACGACGGGGACGGCCATCGGGTTAAAGAATGAATGAAATAAACAGATGATGGGGTACGGCCATCAAAGGTGAAGGACGATCACCTAGCAGGGGACGGCTGCTCTGTTGGGCATAAAAGAAATATGATGGGGACGACCATCAAAGGTGGAGGACGACCACCTGGCAGGGTACGGCTGCCAAAATATCAACGATGGGGACGGCCATCGGATAGAAAAGGTCAACGATGGGGACGGCCATCGGACGAGCATGATGGAGGACGACCATCAAGAAGTGGAGGACGACCACTCAGCAGGGGACGGCTGCTCTCAAAGTTTATCATAACACAGGATGAGTGTTAGACAACTAAAATCAACAATGGGGACGGCCATTGGATAAAGTGATGAAGGACGATCATCAAAAGGTGGAGGACGACCACCTAGCAGGGGACGGCTGCTAAAATCAACGATGGGGACGGCCATCGGATGAGCATGATGGAGGACGACCATCAAGAAGTGGAGGACGACCACTCAGCAGGGTACGGCTGCTCTCAGGGTTGTCATAACACAGGACGAGTGTTATACAGAAGAAAGTTTGTTGGTGATCTACTAGGGAGATAGTAAACACGGACGAGCGTTTACATCCAAGAAACAAAAGGTATAAGTGTTTGGTATTGTGTATAGATTAAAGATGCGGACGAGCATCCTCAAGACTATGATACGGACGAGTATCATGTAGAAACAATACTGACACATGCTCAGAGCTGATGATACGGACGAGTATCAACTGGTTAACAAGGAACACGGACGAGTGTTGCATCTGAAAGTATCCTTCTGGGGAATAGTAGACACAGACGAGCATCTATATTCACGAAGACATAAGTGTTTGACACGGTGTATGGATTAAAGATGCGGACGAGCATCCTTAAGACTATGATACGGACGAGTATCATGTAGAAACAAACATTAGACGCAATGTTCTGAGATGATGGTACGGACGAGTACCAACTGGTTAACAAAGAACAAGGACTACTGTCGAATCTGCGGGGATATACATGGTGTATATAAGATACGGACGAATATCTGAGTAGGTGTACCAATGAGTAGTGAGTATATAATGTATAGGTGAGTGTTTATCTGCTGGGGATATGACACGGACGGGTGTCAGGAAAGTGTATATACAAGTATAGGCGACCACGCTGGGGATATGACACGGACGGGTGTCAAGAAAGTGTATAGGTATATGTAAGTGCAAAGAGGGTGTCTTTGGCTTTCTGCTGGGAGTTATGACACGGATGGGTGCCAGGACGTATCTGCAATACTGGTGATCTTGGTTTGTAAAGTGTATTCAGGCAACCTGCTGGGAAATGATGATACGGACGGGTATCAAAAAAAGGGATATGCACTGGTGTTTGTGATATGGGGCAACTGCTTTTGCTGGGACTCTGATGGGGATGTATTCTGTATGCCGACAGATTGTCAATATTTACAAGTGTTCAAATCACAACATGACTTATGATTATGCTATGCATTTGATTTTTTGCCGTAATGCTCCGTATTAGACGGAATGCTACGCTCTGGGGGTGAATATGATGCGAATGCTATGATTATGCAAAGAGGCACCGATCCGGGATTCGGATCCCATTGCTGCAAAGATCTCTGATCGATCTGCTTGAAGTGAACATCCCAGCTGGGGATGAGATCATTGATAGATCTGTAGTTGTATCTGCTTGGGGATATACGTCATCGATTGACATATTCTTATAATACGGGACCCAGCTGGGGTTTGTAGAAGCTTTCTCTCTCTCTGTTGTGACTTCTTTGTGCGCTGCTTTTCTGAATAGAGGCCTGAAGCTCTGTGGGGAGATGATTCCCTGATTCTCGCATCCTGCTAAGGAATAATGGTTGGTATTACAGCTGGGAGATGCTGTTGGTAATTCAGCTGGGGCGAGCAATGGGAAGCAACTCGACTGGGGATAGAGCATTTCGGATGCCGATATCTTTTGTAGATTTGCCAGCTTGCTGAGACGTAACTTGTATGCCCCCAGTTGTGTTCTGGATACCTGCAATCCTGCAAAGATAAAGAAACGCACAAATGGTCCCGAGGTATCTTTTACTGAGATTCCGTCATAGGAAATAAGTACTTTCGAGAGTAAGTATATTCCCTGCAAGCATGTGTTTTATTTTTAGAGAGAGGCATCTGTACTTATGCAATTGTGTTTTTAGAGACATCAGACAACTCTTTGCAAAACATAAATGTAAAAAACGAGACATGACTGAGAATCTGATTATATTAATTCGTGTGCCCTGAATTGGCAAGATACAGTCAGAGGAACATATCTCCTGAAATGAGGAGATTGTTACAAATTGAGAAATAAAGTGCTGGCGGTGCTGGCGATGCTTTCAAGGAGCTTCCTCTCCTGCTATGACTCGTATGACAATGACGTTCTTCTCGTCTTGCTTTCTGGAGAGAGTTGATTCTGATTGCAGCTTGATCCCTTGGAGCTTACCAAGTTGTAGGTGATACAGACGAATTCAGAATGCAGTTGTTCGCTTATTCCCTTATTTTGCATGGATCGCCCTTTCGGGTTTTCAATCCATCGGGATACCCATTTTTGCCTGAGCTGTCCAATGCGGCTTTTCAACTCAGCGGGTGTACAAAATTTTTTTATTTATTTTCCCTTATTTTTGCCCGAGTCTTTTATTCTGTTTTTGACTCGCCGGGATGCCCTATTTTTTTGCCTGGACTTACATTCTGTTTTTATGTCCAGCGGGTCATTTTATGCGAAGTATTTTTTAACTGCATCTGAATTTACAGGGGACGGGAAATCTTCACCATCCATGGTGCTGAGCATCAGTGCTCCACCAGAGAAAACTTTCTTTACGACGAATGGTCCTTCATAATTCGGAGTCCATTTGCCCCTGTGGTCTGTATGAGGAGGGAGGATTCTTTTCAGCACAAGATTCCCTACTTGGTACTCTCGGTGCCTGACTTTCTGATCGAAGGCTCTCTTCATTCTTTTCTGATATAGCTGCCCGTGGCAAATTGCAGCCAATCTCTTCTCTTCGATCAGACTCAGTTGCTCGTACCGGGACCGAACCCATTCTGCTTCGTTTAGCTTAACATCCATTAGTACCCGCAGGGAGGGTAGTTCAACTTCAACAGGTAGGACTGCTTCCATACCATACACAAGTTGATACGGCGTTGCCCCAGTGGATGTTCTGATTGACGTGCGGTACCCATGTAAGGCAAACGGTAGCATTTCATGCCAGTCTTTGTAGGTGACTACCATCTTCTGCACAATCTTCTTGATATTCTTGTTTGCTGCCTCAACAGCGCCATTCATCTTTGGCCTGTAAGGAGAAGAGTTGTGATGTTGGATCTTGAAGTCCCGGCACAGCTCTGCCATCATTTTGTTGTTCAAGTTGGAACCATTATCAGTAATGATTCGCTCGGGCACTCCATACCGACAGATGATATCTCTTTTCAGAAATCTGGCTACCACTTGCCTTGTGACATTTGCATATGAGGCTGCTTCCACCCACTTTGTAAAATAATCGATGGCGACCAGGATGAATCTGTGGCCGTTCGAAGCAGTTGGCTCAATTTTGCCAATCATGTCAATGCCCCACATAGCAAAGGGCCATGGTGAAGACATGATGTTTAACGGATTTGGAGGCACATGCACTTTATCTGCATAGATCTGGCATTTGTGGCATTTTCTGGCATAGGCACAACAGTCTGCATCCATTGTGATCCAGTAATAGCCTGATCTTAACAACTTTTTAGCCATGGCATGCCCTCCTGCATGGGTACCAAAGGATCCTTCGTGCACTTCATGCATCAACAAATCTGCTTCTGTCTTGTCAACACATCTGAGGAGTACCATATCAAAGTTCCTCTTGTATAAAGATCCATCAGTGTTCAGAAAGAAACTTCCAGCAAGTCTTCTTAAAGTCTTTTTATCATTGGAAGATGCCCCAGGTGGGTACGTTTGATCCCCCAAGAAGCACTTGATGTCATGGAACCAAGGCTTATCATCTTTAGCAATATCTGCTGCAAATACATATGCTGGTCTATCAAGTCTCGATACTGAAATCTGAGGTACAAAGTTAGCAGCTTGAACTTTGATCATGGATGAAATGGTAGCAAGAGCATCCGCAAACTGATTCTCGTCCCGAGGGATATACTCAAGCTTGACTGTTGTGAAGAAAGTCAATAACCTTCTTGTATAATCCCTGTAAGGTATCAGATGATCTTGGTGGGTGTACCATTTTCCGTTGGTCTGATTGACTACCAAAGCTGAATCTCCGAATACGGTCAATGTCTTGATCCTGAGGTCAATGGCTTCCTCAAGACCCATAATGCAAGCTTCGTATTCAGCTTCGTTGTTAGTGCAGTTGAAAGTGAGTTTTGCCGAGAAAGGCATGTGAACTCCTTTAGGTGTAATGAGTACTGCACCAACACCACGGCCATTCATGTTAACAGCCCCATCAAACATCATAGTCCATTCTTCTTCTGGGTCAGGCCCTTCAGTGTGAATAGGCTCTTCATGATCTTTTGCTTTAATGAACATGATGTCTTCATCGGGGAAGTCGAACCTCATAGGCTGGTAGTCATCAATGGGTTGCTCAGCAAGATATTCAGATAGTACACTGCCCTTGATGGCTTTCTGAGATGTGTACTGTATGTCGTATTCTGTGAGAATCATCTGCCATCTTGCAACCCGTCCGGTAAGAGCTGGTTTCTCGAAAATGTACTTAACTGGATCCATCTTGGATATCAATAAAGTAGTGTGGGTCAACATATACTGTCTCAGTCGGCGAGCAGCCCACGCTAAAGCACAGCAAGTTTTCTCGAGCAGTGAATAACGTTGTTCACAGTCGGTAAACTTTTTGCTTAGGTAGTAAATTGCATACTCTTTTCGACCAGACTCGTCATGCTGGCCCAGCACACACCCCATCGACTCTTCTAATACTGTCAAGTACATAATTAGAGGTCTTCCTTCAACTGGCGGCATAAGGATTGGAGGTTCTTGCAGATACTCTTTAATCTTGTCAAAAGCCCTTTGGCAATCTTCGTTCCACCTGACCGTTTGTTCTTTTCTTAACAGCTTGAACAAGGGTTCACAGGTTGCTGTGAGGTGAGATATGAACCTTGAAATGTAGTTCAATCGACCTAAGAACCCTCGAACTTCTTTCTCAGTTTTCGGTGCAGGCATTTCTTGAATAGCTTTGACTTTATCAGGGTCAACTTCAATCCCTTTCTCACTTACAATAAAGCCCAGCAGCTTGCCGGATCGCACCCCGAATGTGCATTTGTTGGGGTTCAACTTTAGTTGGTATTTCCTCAGACGCTTGAATAACTTGAGCAGATTCACCAGGTGATCTTCCTCTGTAAGGGACTTGGCGATCATATCATCCACATAACATTCTATTTCCTTGTGGATCATGTCATGAAACAATGTTACCATAGCCCGTTGATACGTTGCACCAGCATTCTTCAGTCCGAATGGCATCACTTTATAACAGAACGTGCCCCAAGGTGTGATGAATGTTGTCTTCTCCATGTCTTCAGGTGACATCTTAATCTGATTGTATCCCGAAAATCCATCCATGAAGGAGAATACCGAGAACTGAGCCGTGTTATCCACCAATACATCAATGTGAGGTAATGGGAAGTCATCTTTCGGGCTGGCTCTGTTCAGATCCCGGTAATCAACACACATTCTTACTTTTCCGTCCTTCTTAGGCACAGGTACTATGTTAGCAACCCACGGAGGATAGCTAGTCACAGCAAGGAACCCGGCGTCCCATTGCTTTTGTACCTCTTCCTTGATTTTCATAGCCATGTCTGGGCGAGTTCGGCGCAACTTCTGTTTGACTGGTGGGCATTCTTCTCTCAAAGGCAGCTTATGCACAACAATATCGGTATCCAACCCTGGCATATCTTGGTAGGACCAAGCAAACACATCAACATACTTTTGAAGCAGATCTATCAGCTGTCTCTTCACTGAGTCTTGCAGGCAGGCCCCGATTTTGACTTCTTTCACGTCTTCCTCCGTACCAAGATTAATCACTTCAATCTCCTCCTGATGAGGAGTAATAACCTTTTCCTCCTGTCTCAGCAACCTGGCTAGCTCTTCAGGAAGCTCATGTTCTTCATCAACCCCTTCATCCGCTTGATTGATCGGATTGTCAAAGTCATACGATGTCATAGCTGTGCTGTTGTCGGTGCTGTCTGGAAGGCACTCTCTGCAAGGGTTAAGTCGGTTCATTTTAGTGATTGATTTTAATCTTGCTTTAGAAAAAGTGAAATGAAGTTATCATTTTGAAAACACCGCCATTTATTTTTTGTACAAAAAGAAAAATGGAAAAACAGTGAGCAGAAAAGAAAAAGACTCGTTTGCAAAAAGATTGTCTGATATTTCATTAATTTAATCTTGTTTGCACAAAAGTACAGATGGCCCTGATTACAAAATGAGTCTTGTCATCTTGGGCAAGATGCAAGACTTGGATGCATGCTATAAAAATACAGGAAATAATAATTACTCTGCATGAGTAACTCTTATAATTTCCTGGGAAGACCAGTTCGAGACACTGCTCCCCGGGATCTTTGGACGGATCCAATTCTCCAGATTGCGCTCCTCTTCCAGCTCGTCTTCCAGGCAGTTGATAGCATCGGGGGTAAGCATCCCCCCACTGACAAAACCAGGCTCTGCAGCAGCCTTTGCTTGATGTTGAGTTGGTTTGTAACCCAACCCAAATTTGTCCTTCTTCTCCTCCACAGCTAAGACCTTGCCCCAGCCTAGGGCAGTTCCTTCTTCAACAACCTTCCGGGCTTGTTGGTAAGATGCCATTGGAGTACCGGATACAGCAGATGCTTCATTCACATTCAAAGCTTCAAACCCCTGGCTCATTGTTTCATGGATCTCTCCATCCATTTCAATGTACTTGTAGGTAGCCAGGTGGCTAACAAAGATGTCCTCTTCTCCACAGATTGTGACAACTTGACCCTCCCACTCAAATTTTAACTTTTGGTGAAGGGTAGACGTTATAGCGCCAGCGGCGTGGATCCAGGGTCTACCCAACAAACAGCTGTAGGCGGGCTGAATGTCCATCACATAAAAGATAGTTTTAAAAGTCTGCGGGCCAATTGTCACGGGCAGCTCAATCTCTCCCAGAACCGATCTCTTTGAGCCATCAAAAGCTCTAACCACCAGGTTGCTGGGTCTCAATGCCAATCCCTCATATTCTAACTTCACCAGAGCCTTCTTTGGTAAGACATTTAGGGAGGAACCTGTGTCCACCAGCACATGAGAAAGGACAGCTCCTTTGCATTCCATGGTTATGTGCAAGGCTTTGTTGTGATTGCGACCATCCACTGTCAGGTCAGAATTGGTAAACCCTAGCCCATTGCTAGCAGTGACATTTCCAACAACGGTTTCCAATTGATTGACAGTAATCTCCTCGGGCACGTAAGCTGCGTGCAGTACTTTCAGTAGTGCATTCCGATGGGCTTCGGAGCACATAAGCAGTGAGAGGATAGAGATTTTGGATGGCGTCTGGTGAAGTTGATCCACAATTTTGTAGTCACTCTTTTTGATGATTCTCATAAACTCATCAACTTCCTGATCAAATGGAGTCTTCAGGGCTTCTTTGGCAGCTGGATCTTCCTGCACCGGTCCTTTACCCTTTGCCTTGGCAGCAGCTTCTGCTTCGGCAGTGGGTCTTTGGACTTGTGAAGCGAAGAGACGTCCGCTTCGAGTGAAGCCTCCGCCTCCGCCCACATTATCAATTTGTGGTGCAGGTGCTGACGTTTCCAGAGTGATTCTTTTCCCTTCACAGTACAAGTCAGAGCCATAGTGCCAAGGGATGGCCCTATTGCTTTCATATGGTACAGGTCCAGGTACCGTGACGGTGACTGGACTGATTGCTGCTGTTATTGTCTGTGGATCATAAAAGATTGTAACTGGTGCTCTAGTGGGAGCAGCACCTTCTGAATGATAAGCGGAATTGTTTTCTGGATCGTAGAATATGGTAACAGTGGAGACATCTTCGTGATTGTTTGCTGGTGTTGTAGAAGGTCCTGTTGGAAGAACTGTTGTTGTTGTTGATGGGGAGTCGAAGTGGACTGAAGCTGAAGTTGTAGCAGGAGAAACCGTTGAAAACTGATCATTGGGTAGAACAGATGAAGTACTTGCTGATGTTGCTGATGAATTGTTGGGAACAATTGTTGCTGTATTTGTAGGAGGATCTGAAACCATTGCTGATGAAGTCGTCGGGTTTGCCGGGAATGATGTAGTGATCTGCAGTAAGCCACTCTGAATAAGGCTGTCAATGCCATTCCTCAAGTCTTCACACCCATTCCAAGAAATATTGCAGTATGGGCACCCTAGTTCACACCCCGGAAATATATTGCTTTCACGGAGTTGAGCCTTGATTTCCACCAATGGTGTCCTGATCTGATCCACACTGGTTATCAAATAAGACGGTTGGTCTTCTTCGATAGCATTAATTCGGGGACCACCATGGTGTGGCATTGGGTTTTTGTTGACGTTGGGCGGAGGTGCAAAATTCAAAGCCTTGGAGTCTACTAAGTCTTGTACCTTCATATGCAGTGCCCTGCATTTTTCTGTACTGTGACCAGGCGCGTTTGAGTGAAAAGCACACCTAGCATTAGAGTCATAGTTTCTTGGTAGACTGTTTGGATCCGGAGGTGCCAACGTTCTTAGCTCAACCAGGTTGAGTTTCAGAAGCTGTGGCAGCAAAGCAGCATACGGCATTGGAATCGGGTCGATCACTCGATTAGCTTGAGAGGGCCTTTGTTGGAATGGCCTCTGTTGATTGTTGTTGTTGGAGTTGTTGTTGTAGTTGTTCCTTGGTGGATATTGATTCTGATGATACTGGGATTGTTGTTGGAAGTTTTGTTGAGGAGGTTGATAGACTGGCAAAGGATGTGCTGGAGCAGGGATAGTGACTGCTGCTATGGACCTTGGAACATATTGGGGCCTACCCCTGTTGGTATGAATGGCATTGGTCTCGCCAGCTCTTCTAGGGCCTGCAAAAGGCTTCCTTGTACTGCTGGACGAACTTGCACCATTATCAGATATTTTGCCCATTTTCAACAGGCTTTCAATTCTCTCCCCAGCTATGACAACATCTGCGAAGCTGGTGGAAGAGAAAGCGGCCAACCTGTCAATATACGTTCCCTGGAGAGTGTTCATAAACATGTCTGCCATTTCCCTTTCAGACATAGGGGGTTGAACGGCAGCAGCCAATTGCCTCCATCTTTGAGCATATTCTCTGAAGCTCTCTCTTGATGATTGTGACATCCCCATTAGGAGGGTCCTATTGGGTGCCATATCCAGATTATACTGATACTGTCTGATGAAGGCCTCTGCCAGGTCCTTCCAGCATCTTACAGTTGCTCTTGTCAGATGGGAATACCATTCCCTTGATGCTCCAGTCAAGCTATCTTCGAAGTAGAACATCCACAATTTCTCGTCCATGGTGTAAGCTTTTAATCTTCCGAGAAAAGATTGCAGATGGGTTCGAGGACAAGAAGTCCCATTATACTTTTCAAAACATGGAGGCTTGAACTTATGAGGGATCCTGACCCCCTCTACTAAACCCATGTCCATGACATCGAACCCCAAAGAATTTTGGGATTCCAAAGACCTCAACTTCTCAGCCAACTCATCCAATCTCCTATCATAGGTTTCCTCTCCAGCACCCATGACTGTAAACTGATCCTCCTGAGGATCCTCTTGAAGTACTCTGGCTGCAGTGGCTGTTCCTTGAACGTTTGCAGGAATATGAATCTCAGGATGTAGATGTGGACCAAACACAGGGGGGTTGACATGTGGTTGCACCCTTTCATTGTTACTTGTGCCTGCAGTCCCCACATGAGGGTCATCTTGAGTTCTCCCCTCTACCAGAACTCTAAGCCTCTCCTGGCTTTGAGCTAAATTATTCATCACTTCCATGAACTGAGTTATTTGGGTTCTCATCTCCACCCTTTCATTAGCCATCTGGGTTCTGGCCTCATTGAGGTCTTGCTGCAACTGGTCCATCTGGATGCCCGGAAGGTTGTTTCTTGTAGGGTACCTGTGTGGCCTGTTGAGAGGGAATAGCCTGCGGCGAGCAATAATTCCTGAATGTCACAACAGAGGTTAGAAACAATAAAACAAAACCTACAAAACAAACAAAAGGGTTAGTATGCAATGCAGTATGCTTATTTGCTATCAAGATATCCGGCTTGGTCTTCAGTTTTGACCCGTCCAGACCCTTGAAGATGATGCTGTTGAAGTTGCTTTTGAAGTGAACCCAAATGGAAACAGACACAAATATATTACAAAGGTAAAATAATACAAATTGTTCATTTTTTACAACACCAGCCCTCTAAGGGGTCAAAAATACATCACCAACAAGCAAAAGTACATGGAAAAGGAACAACAACAAGCAAATAATCAGACTCCAAGGCCAAACTCATCCTCGCGAACTTCCTTAAGAAGTGCTTCGGTCACAGGATCAGCCGGATGCTCCGTAAGATTCCTGATGAGAAGGTTTCTTGTTGCAACAGCTGTAGTCAACTTCTTGTTCTGGCTTTGGTCTTTGGATTTCTTCACTCCAGCTTTGATTTTTAACTCTGAAATTTCCTCCTGGGCTGCTGCCAGGGCTTTTTCCATCTGCTCCATCTTATCTTGAACTCTCTTGTCTTCTAGAGTACGGGCTTCAGTGATCCGGACCCACCTGGCCTGACTCTCTTTCAAGTACAAGTCTGTCCTTGCTCTTTGGAACTGGGCTTCTTTACAAGCATTTTTCAGAATCTGCTCACCAGCTTTAGACTTGTTGATATAGTCTCCAGACTTCTCAATCTTAGTCAAGTGTTCCACTCTCAGCTTCTCCAATCTTTCAATCTCCCTTACACCTTCACTCCTCTCCCTGAGGGTCTTCTGCAGGGCTTGGGATAGCTTCTCATTTCTTTCTTTCAAGCCTTCAAACTCTTCAAAACTGACAGTAGCAGGGGGTGGTGCTGATGATGACTCAGGCATGTCTTTGATGGTGAAGGGCAATCCTGAGATTTGGGCCCTAGCATAGGACCACTCATGATATTGGGCTGATGCCACATTATTGCACTTCCCCAGAATGGTGATTCCCTTGGTTTGAACATGATCCCAGGCCCAGGCAGCCTGCCTAACAACAGTCAAACTGATCTTGTTCTCACAGTAGAGGGTCTCAACCAGGTCTTGTTCCCTAGGAGCATGAACCAGTGCATAGCCTAATTGCCTCTTGAACAGCAGGGGGTTGTAGTTGATACTTCCCTTAACTCCTACCAAAGGTACATTGGGAAAGTGCCCACAGCTTGTGATCATATCTCTGCCCTTGGTGCCTTGGGTGCACCATCTGATGTCTGCTGCAGTGAGAGTAGTGAGCCTCTTAGCCCAGTTGCTTTGCTGATGAGGATTCAGGAATGCATCAGTCCTGGGTAGATGCTTGAGAAGCCAAGCATGGAATAGTGGAGCACAACACCTCACTAGCTTACCCCTCTGTTTCTCATTCCTCTGATGTACTGAGTAATAGAGGTCACCCAACAAGGTTGGCACTGGGTTCTTCAGGATGAACAGGTGGATGGCATTCTTGCTGATGAATCTGGGCTCATCTGCAAACAACACAATTCCATATACACTCAAGGCCAACAATGCACAAACAGCTTTCCAATCCCCCAGGGAGGCCTTCAGACTAGCTTGAGAAATCAGGAAGTCCAGATGAAAACCAGGGATCCCAGCTTTAGAGGTCATATGCTGCTCAATCAAAGCAGGTTCCAGGTGCAAAGCTCTTGCTATCTCTCCATTGCTGGGAAAGACCATTTCAGGGTTAAAAGGAATTTCTCTCTTGATAGGCAAACCAACCAAAGATGCATATTCTTCTAAGAGAGGTCCCAACTGAAAGTCTTTAAAGGTGAAACACCTCAATGGGGGGTCATAGAACTGAATGCAGGTATGGATTAGGCTTCTCTGAGATGGGTCCATATCCATAACCAAGTCAAGTATATCCCCATAATGCTCTCTGAACAGAGGTATGTGCTCTGGAGTGATCAGGGTTTGGATCCTCCTGATGTCTGATAAGTCTGGTTGGAAGAAATGGTAAGTGATGTTGCTTTTCTTTGGAGCCATGATGCTGAAGACTGGGTAGAGTGCTGATGACAATGCTGAAGTAGAGAAAACCACTGACTGGCTGGTGCTGAATCAGACAGCTAAACTGAAGCAGATGCTGGTGAAGATGGGTCAAAGCTGCAGATGGGGTCAAAACCAAAACCTGATGAAAATGGATACCCTGAAAAACAAATAAGCACATGTTAATATGATGCAATGAGGATGTATGCAAATGATATGCAAAGGGTTTGTGACTGAGCTGGATCTGGATAAACTGCCTTGGTATAGATCCATGTGTGTTCAAGAATTCCGGATGGAGGTCTATAAATCCAGTAACCAAGGTGGGGGACTCAAATAAAGAGCCACATGTCCAGGGTTTTAGAATCACAAGAACTATCCAACATGGAGCATTCTTAACAAAGTCAAAGTAACAGGGTATTCTGAGGTCAAGGTACCTGCAAACCTGTAAACAGCCCAACCCCCTCACAGGTAGTGATCTAGAACAAGGATCCTCAGACTTGGATCAGTTATGAGAAGTGTAAACACTTCTAACCCGGAGGTACAGTGTTTACAATAACCATAACAATTCCTCCTCTAATTCACCTCAATTTCTGAAGGTTAATACTAAAAGGTCATCCAGACTTAGCAGGCTTCCCAGATCCCCCTAGCACTACAGGAAATCCGTAGCACAGAGTTCTCAAGAAGAAACCCATATCTGAACCGTGTTTCATATTCCCGCACCAGACCGAAATGGAATGGGAAAGAATATGATTCACTCTAGCCTAGGTGTCACTCAGGTCCCAGGTATAGGACCTTGGCTCTCAATAGAACCCCACCCACTAAAACAAAACCAGATCCAGCACAGACAGCATGACAGTATGATATATATAAATGCAATAAAGAAAGCAGTAAAGTAACTGTACATAAAGCAATGAATAAAAATAAATACAAGCACAAACAAACACATAACACCCCCAATAAACACAAATCAATCAAGCGCTAGGAGGAACCCACAAAAAGAACCAGAAGCCCTGGTTGCAGTATAAGGTTTCCCCAGCAGAGTCGCCAAGCTGTCGCTCCCGACAAGTGACACCGGGTCAGATGAAGGTACAGACGCGAACGGTCGGCGAAGGGAACAGTGAGAACACACAGCCGTGAACTCACTGGAGATGAAAAGAGTCGCCAGCTAGGCATTTTTATCCCGGAGGAAAGGTAATGCTGCATAGACCTAGAAAAAGATGGATAAGACGGTTTGCGAACCAGAAAGACTGAGAAAGGGGGTTGGTTACAACCTGGGAAGGTATTAGCACCCAGATTGTCCGCCGTACTCGACGGGATCCACGCTTAGAAGATTTGTGTTTTAAAGGGGTAGTGTCAGTGCTATTTGTGCATAAAAGAGCTGGAAAAGATGTACAAGTGTCAGTGTAAAGAAATGTGATGTGTATAAATGTACAGTGTCAGTGTGAGATCAGGAATGAAATGCTCAAGAATATGAGGCTAAAGAATGAAGCTGAAGGAGGGGGAATGTACAGAGACTTTTGTTCGATAACCGTTAAGTTATGCCTACGTATCCTCTCGTGCAATGAGGAAGTCAGAACACCGTAGTTCGACCCAAAGAGACTGAAAGGATTGACTGGTGAACTGCTTGCAGTCTATGCTCAAGTGTATGATCTGTCTGGCACAGATGCAAACTGTCTTGCATTAGACGGAAGAAGCAAGTTCTCGGTTGTGAGTGAAGATGATGAGAAAAGAATCCCGAAGGAGACGATTATTGTTTGTTTTTGAGTTTTCAGTCTTTTATTTCTTTTTGGAGTTTGTCATAAGATAATGAGCTTAAGTCTAAACCAATGGATTTAGTAAACTCATCACATCTTCCCTCTGATTAGGGGTAATGAGAATACCTTAAGTGTGAAGTCAGATTCTCACACTTAATCACCTTTGGCATAGGATTAAAATCATTAACCTATTTGTGATTATTTAGATGTTTTTGTGATTTTTGTTTAGTGTTGAGTAATGAGGTTAAGCCATAATCAAGGATTAAACAGACCCATTACACCATCCTAAAAGAAGGATGATAGATGAGAGTGTTTAAGCTGAGGAAGACTTCTCAACTTAATCCATGATTAGGGATTAAACCCATGACAAAACAAGCCTTTATTAAGTGGATTTTAGTTAATGGTATGATGATGAAGTGAATTTTATGGTTTGTAAGACAACTTGAGGGGGACTTGTCCATTAACACTAGGGTTAGTCCTTCTTAACCACTTAAGGAAGAATTAGAACCCTAATGCAAGGCCCAAGTTACAAGTGTGATGTCTTGATAATTATTAGATGGATTGATTAAGAGATGTAAACACATAAAGGGTTTAACACTTAGGATTAAAGTTATACACTCCATCCTAAGAGAAGGATGCAGGCATAAGCTTAATCACAAAGCCTTAAAGCCTTTAGGGTTTAGTCCCTGATTATGAGATGAGAAGAGAAGACTCAAAGAGAGACACAAAGGTAAAACTATGGGGGGACTAATCAAAACCCTAATTCATTGTCATGCTTGGTTGATCCTAAGGTTTGTGAGGTTTTCAAGAGAAATCTTCAGAGGAGCCACCAGGAAGCAGATGAACAGGATCAAGAGAAGCAAAGTGACTTGCTTCATTCAAGAAGTCAAGTCACTTGAAGAAAGAAAGTGGGAGAAGCAAGAATGAGCAAGCTCAAACTCAAACACAAATAGAGATGCAGCAATGGATGCAAGAGAGATGAAAAGAAAAGTTATGAGAAGTGAAGGCAAATCCACTTCTCAAGTTTACTTACCACCTGAAATGTTAGAAAGAAATGCAATGCAATGCAATGCAATGCAAGATGAGATGAAATGATATGATGCAAAGCAATACCAGAAGCATGTTGATGATGATTATGATGTTATGAGGTGCTGCAAACATGAGGCAAGGCATGGGGATGTTCATACAAGATTATGAATGCAAATGATGCAAGTTAAGGAGCATGAACAAACATGAAATGTTATGAAACATACAAGACAAATGACATGGCAAATATGCAATGCAATGATCAAACATGCTTTCTATATGTCCTAAGATGTCAAATGAATCACAAGAATGCACAAAATGCAAAGACAAGTCATGTTATGCAAGGAAATGTAAGAAGGATGCAAAAGAAAGCCCAAATTAGGGTTTATGGATCAAACATCAAACACAAACCAAAAACAGAAGCAAACCTCATGATAAAAAATGGAAAATGGCACCCAAAGAAAACCTAGGCCTATGATGAACCACTGCCCAAAGGGGAGCCCTCAACTCTCAACCAAACTCAAGATATGAATTTTCTAAGTTATTAGGGTTTTTTAGGGTTCTTAACAAAACAAATGCCAAACAAATAGAAAATGCAAGATCAAATCATGGCCATTTTATCTTTGAAAATACATACCAAATGGAAAACAAAGCAAAAAGAATCAATGTCTCAACCTTCACCAATAGGCAGAAATGAATTTTCAAACTTGTGATCAAAATAATGCATAAAATATGATTTAATTCCATGAAAAATTCTTAAAATACATCAAGATCAAAAAAGAAATTTGGTTTGAAGGTTGGACAATGTTTCTAAATGTCTTAGAACATTTCATGAATTTTTTTGTAATTTTTAAATACCTAAAAGTATTTTTAATTAATTAATTCCCATTAATCAATTAAAAATAATCTTTTAAATATTTAAAAATATTTTTTTTAATAATAAAAAATAAAATAAAATGTTTTTGTGTCATAAAAATTAATAAAACCTTAAAGAAAAAGTTTCATAATTTTTATGATTTTTTAACTATTTTAAATAAATTGTGCAATTTAAATGAAATAAATATGAATAAAAATTAAAAGAAAATGAAAGTAAGCAGGATGAATGGCCAGGATGCGCTCTGGATTCAAAGGCATTGACTGCGCGCCAGAATGAGAGGCCAAGATTGCTTCAGATTAAATTAAATAAAACATGGATTAATTAACCCTAACACGTGGATTAGGGCTAATGGGACAGATCCTGGCCATCAAAAAGGGTGGGAAGTCAACCAGTCAACGCGTATCTACGGCCAGAATTCAAACTAGCATTAATCACTGGATTAAGCCCTAATCACAATCAGGTGGCCGGAGAAGACTTCCGGTCGTCTTCTCCGGCCAGCTCTCACCTGAGAATCACCCAACTTCCTCAAAATGTAACATAAATGAAATCTAAAGCCAGAGAAATGATCCTAACACCCTCACGAATCAAACCCCTCTCTCAAAACAAATTTATCTTCCCTAAATCATCTGAATCGAAGGGGGAAAGTTCTAGGGTTCGTGAGCTTCAAACTCAAATTAAATTCTTAAAACGCAACCATTTCAAAAACTAAAAGCATCAGGATGATCAGGCAAGCATGAAGAACAAGTTTGTAACATAAAAAGAGATTTCTGGAAAAATTATTTTTTGAGCTACCTGAGTTTTGCAGTTTTTGATTTAAGAACTTTCAGGCTACTTCCCTTGATGCAAGCTGCTCTACTTGATCCCCCAAGTGTGTCTGGATGCTCAAATGGAGTTTAGATTTGCTGGATGATGAGTTTCGAAGAGAACTGCTTCAGTTCAGTCAACAATGGCTATGGTGATCTTGGCACTTTCAGGTCATGATGATGGGTTGTTTGAGGTCTATGCAATGTGTTGAGAAGGTTTGCAAGGTTTGTTTTGATGTTTGTGGGCTATGGTGATAGTTCCAAGTGAAACTGCAAACTGAGGTGAAAGATGGCAGTAGGAGTTTCTGGCTGTTTCAAGCTTGGGCTTTGGGTGCTTTGTGATCTATGAAGTGTGTTTAGTTGAGTGATGAAGAAAGCTTTTGTGTTTGATGGCTGTGTGAGCAGATTCGATAGTTTTTGCAATGTGTAGCGTTTTTGTGTATGTGTGTTATGTGATAGCTTCAGCCTTGTGTGTCTTATGTTTTGGCCAGCATTTGGATAGTATAAACAATTGCAAGTGGCTGGGAGATGTGACATGTCCTTTATTGATTGGGATGTTTACTTTTGCAAAATGTCAACTTGGTTGTAAGAGAGGCATGGGCTCAAAGTCTAGGCAAGTACAAGGTTGGTTCTGGTGCAGCATGGTGAGAGAGAGGTCTAGCAACAATGCAGCATCCAATGCATCAAGTTGTAGGGAGCACAATGATGGTTTTTGCAAGTTGTGGCCTCTTGTTCACATGTGACCTTTTTGTCCAACCAAACATGAAACCATAGGCAATCTTAGTTCATTTCTGATTTTATGACTTAGAGAAATGTTTGTGTACTGGTTTGAGAGGAATTAGAAGTCACATAATGCATTGATCCAAGATTTTGCAAAGTTTCCATTTGGTGCATAACTTGAAAAACAATGATTTTTGCCAACTTTGCATTGCCATAACTTTTGATCCATGAAGAGTTTGATCATGTTCTTGTACTTTTTGAAAAGGGAAAGATGAGATCTACAACTTTCATGACCAAGGTTTTTCCATTTGAAGCCTTTTTGGATCATGAATCAAGGCTTGAAAATTGACCTAAAAAGAGGCATTCTTGAAAAGTCAACTATACCCAAAAAGTCAACATTTGCAAAAACCCTAAATTCTTGATTTTTGTGAACTTCAACCTTCTTCCATGATCAAATAAAGATCATATACACTCAAAATGATGAAGATCACCCATTGGTTGGGTCATTGGGGGCCTCAGATGCCCTGATTTTGCACTGACTTGTCTGAAAAGTCAACTCCTGATCAGATGACTTCCCCATGGAATTTCTTCATGAAAATTGATATGCATACTCCCTATACCATATAGAGACCAATGGAAACAAGAATGACCAAAAAATTTGGAGTTATGGCCTCTGAAACCAAAACCCTAATTTTCAGTCAACTGTGCAGTTCATCCTGGCTCTGCATCCACTCAAACCCTAGTTCTTGTGATCCCTCTGCAATTTTGACTTTGTGAGGATGTAACATGATATAAGAAACACACATGGACCCCTTTGAGATGATTGGTGGCCTTTGGAATGGCTCAAGATGCCCTGAGGTTGCTCAGATCACAAACCCTAGGTGCAGATGCCTTAGAAACTATCCAGTGAAACCAAATGAGACATGAGATGCTGTGATTGTGTTTATGCATATGAGATGATCACAAGTCATGTGTGAATGGGTGAGGGCAAATTTGGGGTGTTTACAGGTGTTTACCGTATTGCTGTTTGAACTGTCGAGACAAGTCATGTTCGTCCGCAAGGAGTATGAGATGAGATGAGAAGACGTGACTTCTTGGTTTGTTTTCTTTTAAAAGAAGTGTTTTGAGATTGTGTTTATTGTATGTACAACACTAAAGACTATGACACAGGATCGAATACTTTCCAAGATCGCCCCCAATGGAACGTTTGTAAAGCATCCTAGAAGAGCGAAGGAGACCTCCACTAATTATTTCCCGTATAGCTTAAGGCTCGTGACGCATTGTACACATTTTCCTTTATTAAGTGTTTTTAATTTTCTTTTAAGATGAGAAGTGGGACTCAAGTTGCAAAAGGAAAAATTCTAAGGGGAACTAGACTTACCCTAAGTTAGTTGAATTCATGGATGACCTATGGTTAGTGAGGTTTGAAATACTAAATCTACCTAAGGGATGCTAAACTAAAGATACAAGTACAAAAAAGTTAATGGTGAACAATATGGTCCTCCTAAGTCATGGTGGGTGAAAACGTGAGTGAAGCATAAATGGGATGAAACGATGGATCGGGTGGGTCAATTGCGTGGTGCTGAGACGCACGACTTATGGTATGTAACATACAAGGCTTGATTTTGGTTGAATGGAGTGGAATGATGGTAATCGAGGAACCCTAAAGTCACATGCAACTTTATTTGTTTATTTGAAAATTTACTCGACGTTGGATCGAGTATCTTATTTATTTCATTTTTGAGATTTTGTTTTCTAACGATTTGTTTTATCTTTTCTATCCTAATTATGGAAATTATAAAATCATAAAAGTTCTAAGCTATTACATCACAAAGCACACAAACATAATTGAGGCACCAAAATATCCAAGTCCTTAAGCCAATCCTTGAAAAAAATACCTTGCACAAAAAGCAAATAGTTAGTGAATGACATGAACCATGAATATGCATAATATGATGGAAATGAATTAAAATGACAAAAAATATCAAAAGTCATGGGAAAATGTGAAATTAATTCCCTAAGGTCTTAAACCTGATTATAACACTATGTTAAAAAATCTCTTAGAAATTCTAACTCTAACTATGGTAAATGGTCACCTAAATTTATCTAAGGTTTAATCACAAACTTATACAAATCACACTACCAAAACAGTGAAAAAAAAGTCCTAAAAAATACACCAAAAATATTTTAGATACTTTAATTTGTCCTTTAATCATAGCAAAAAGAATGGATCAAAAATGTTATGGGACATGGCATAAATAAATTGTACAAATTTATGTCTTTATAAAGGAATTCAATATAAATCAATAAAAGTAAAAAAATCGAAATTAAAATGAAAAATGCAAAAATTCAGAAAGTAAAAATTAGGAAAAATTCTAAAATGGCTTAATATTCTATCCTAATTTTTGGGGATTTTTCTTAAGCACTTTTATTATTTTTTGTGAATTAATTGAAAACTATATAGAAATAGAAATTTAAAAAAAAGCTAAGAAATAGAAAAGGGGTGGAAATAGAAATATTTTTAGTTTATAATGAGAACTGGGCCCAAATGGGGGGTGCTAAAAGCAATTCTCTAGGCCCAATTCGCATGAAGGGAATAGAGAACAAACACAACAAAATGGTCCAATCGGACGGTGACACGTGTCGCCGCCGGATTGGACCCAAAATCAAAACTCATCCCCAAATAATCAATAAGGACGGTGGATACTAAAAGCAGATTATATCATTTTTATGGCTTTTTTCAAAGTCTTTATGAGTTTTAATTGTAGTTATTATGGTTTTAATTTCTTAATCTCAAGATTAACACAAGTATTAAATTATAACTTAAAAAAAATAGAACTCAGAACTTCACAAGACACGTTCCTTCTTCATCTTCCCAAATACCCTTCCCCCTCATACAAGCCCTAGACCCTTCTTCTTCTCGCCGCGGCGGCTTCCCTTCATTCCGCCGGACACGCCACCATGAACCGAATCCTTAACCTCACCTCCTCCATCCTAAATTCTACCTCATCAAAGTCTAATTTCCCTTTGCCTAACCCTAATCTGCCGCCGCTGGTTCCTCGCCGGAGATCGTCCCCCAAATCGATAAACATAAACCTCCACCTATTTTGTATCCTGATTCTAAATATCCATCTACTTTCCCCAAAATCTCATTCAGACTACAGGATCAAACGAACACTAACTGAAGAAAACCTAATCCATTATCCCCAAAATCCAGCAACAATAGCGAAAATAGCTCGAACCTGTGAATCGTTAGACGACGAACGGTGAGGGTCCACTTGATCTATCGTGCAATTGTGTTGTGTGAGTTGATTGATTCCATTCTTGCTACCGTTTCTGCAGGTTCTTGACACTAAGCTCGAACGTAAATGTTCATTGACGTCAACCTCACGATGCAACGTTATGCTATGATGAAGTGCGAATTCGATGGAAATGAAGGCGGAAATCGTTCGATTAACAAAAGTAACGTTGATGAAGTCTCGCTTAAGTCTTGGAAGGTGTTGTTTGATGATTGAAGATGTTGAACTCTCCTCTGTGTATGCTTCTGAATCGTTGAAGCCGTTCTTGACCTTGCAGGTTCGGTGAAGACGCAATATATCTTTGTTCGACTCTCGCCTTTTAATTTGGAATTCTCGTAGCTTGCTGTTGATTCTGCGAGTTATGCTTCGTTTTCTTTTGCAGTGGATTGATGATGAAGATTGGAGATGATTGGTGAATAGCTTCTTCTTTTTCTTCTATGCGGATTGAATCACTGACTATGGCCTTTCTTTGATGATTGCAGGTTCTTGAAGATGGTTGAAGAAGAGGATGAAGCTTGGAGAATGACGGAGATGAAGAAGAAAATTGAAGTTTTGCAATTGAGGATGATGAAGATTCTGAGAAAGGTTGATGAAGGAGTGAAAAAGAAGAAGAAAAAATCCCTGAAGATTGAATGAATCCGGGTATATGTAGAGATTACTTGGTAGATTCTGGAAGTTTTTTCGTTAGGATTTCTATTATTGAGTTCGTTATATAGTAGTTAGAGATTATAACTGTTTTTCGGTTCCAAATAGCTTTCAGTTTTATCCCCTTTTCTTTTCTGACCATTTTCTGTTATGTATTTGAAGCTCTAGGATTGAAGAGATGAAAGTTGTTCTAATTGTTATAATGCGTCCGTGACTGATGAGTGATTGAGATCCAGAGATTGAAGTATGTTGATTCTTCAATGAAGATTGACTTCTTCAGAAGCTTCTTTCTTTGAAGCTGACTTTTTGTAACGCTTCTTAGAGGGCTCACTTTTTGTCTCTAATGGAGGAGATTCCTTGACCTTCTCACTGATTCTCGATGATCTTCTTGGAGTCTCGCTAGTGCCCCAATCAAATTCTGAGCTGCTTGGGCCAACCAGATGGAGCTGGAAGCTCCAAAGAAACAGGTTCCTCAACTGCGGCTGCAGGTGTAGCAGCAGAACCCTCCTTCTCTACTGAACTCGCCATTTTCACTTAGGTTTTTTTTTTGTGTCCCCTGTTTTGATTTCCGTTTATTTTTATTCGGTTTGCAGGTCGCACTTTTTTTGTTGAGTCCGAGCTCTGATGATGTGATGCTTGGTGATGGACATTATATGAAGAAGAGAGTTTTGCCCTTTTCTCTGTAGTTACTTATTCAGTTTCCTGGATTCATTAAGAGAGATCATTTTTTCCTTTGACTGTGCTATATAATTCTTGTAACAAAATTTGTAACTGATTTTTCTCTTTTGGATTTTCTGTTGTTATTATTGTAGAAAACAAATTGTTATGAGCATTCTTTTTTCGAGTTTTATGTATCCTTAATTATGGAATTATATTGCATCCTTAATGATTGTTTATCATTATCCCCGACAAATCAGGTAGGTTCTGGGATTCAATGCCAAGAACCATCTTTGTAATATAACTAAAAAAATGAGGATATTTTGTGAAAATAATTAATGTAAAAGACATGTTCATCTCAGGAATAATTTCATAAGTTGATGAAACGAAATATGAATTGCGTTATCGAAAATGGGTTTTTGATTCGGATATGAATCTAGAGAAAAATGTATATGAACCAAATTTCTAAAAGAAATGGTTTATGGATTTGGTTAAAACTGGACAAGAACATAGGCCGAACTTTAGAAACTGAAATGAATATGAATTGCATATTGGTTTATGAAAGTGGATAAGAAAATAGTTTATAAACGGATATGGATAGAAAAAAATTGGTTCATGAAAATGGATAAGAAAATGGTTTATAAATGGATATGGATAGAAAAAAAATTGGTTTATTATTTTCCTTGATAACTTGAACTCACACAAACCACATGAACTCTTCAAATTGCCCCGAAGTCTATAAGCCCAAGTTAACCTTTTTTAAGAGCCACATCTTCTATGCGTTTCTTTAATCCGTATCAAACATTCATGATTACCATTAGATATTGCCAATGACCTTGCTCCCTCTCCTCATAACTTAGAATCCTTGGACATGACAAGGATGAAGCCTCAGAAGAACTCCTTGGTACCCAACGATCCTCAATTGAGAAACGCTAAACCTTGTAGAAGCTAATATTTCTTTTGAAACTTTCACTTTAAACAATGATGGAGTCCTTTGGGTGACAAGACGTCCTAGCGCCACTTCTTCATAAAGAAACTCTTGATGGCTAGACGATTGCGGAAATAAACCCTAATCGAATGTTGATGATGAGTATCACTGATCTTCGTATTTTCCAATGAACCGCGCCTAAAGAGATAAATCACAGGGCACTGCAAAATTCTGATTCTTCAAGCTTTTGGCCCAAATAACAAGCCCATGATGATAGATACATGACATGTTATAGATGACCTAACGGAAGATGCATGTGAATGATTGTGAAAAAGTCAATTAGATGATAATAAATATGAGGGCAAATTTTGGGATGTTACACCATTAATTAAAATCCAAAAATATTTTGTTTCCTTTTACTAACATTTTCAGGAGGAGGCACCATTCAAAATGCCAAAAATAGCAGTCATGCAGCTCGAGTAAAATTTCACAGACAAAAGTCGAAGTTGATCCGCAAATAATTCATATTCATCTGATCAAGGAATTCACAAGTTAATTGTTTCATTCAAGGAATTCCAAGGTTCATGTGTTTATTTCCATTCCTTCTTCGATATAGAAAAAGAATCGGGCCACAACAACCAAGCAATCACATTTAAATAAATATTCAAAATTTAGCTTGGTTAACCGGTTAACCCTATGCGTTAACCGGTTAACCAATGCGAAATTTGAATTTTTTATTCAAATTCAGCACCATTGGATCATTGATATATTTGGAATTTTCTAGATCCATTGGCCTCTGATTTCTCAACATCACTTTGATCATTTCCTACCATAAACCCTCACTAATCACCACTCTTTTCCATTTCCCACCAAATTTCCATTTATCAAGCCTAATTTTAATTACCAAAACAAGCTTCATTCCACCAAATTCCCATACCTAAGTGTCGCTCCCGACAAATGAAACTGGTTCAGATGAAGGTACAGACGCGAACGGTCGGCGAAGGGAACAGTGAGAACACACAGCCGTGAACTCACTGGAGATGAAAAGAGTCGCCAGCTAGGCATTTTTATCCCGGAGGAAAGGCAATGCTGCATAGACCTAGAAAGAGATGGATAAGACGGTTTGCGAACCAGAGAAACTGAGAAAGGGGGTTGGTTACAACCTGGGAAGGTATTAGCACCCAGATCGTCCGCCGTACTCGACGGGATCCACGCTTGAAAGATTTGTGTTTTAAAGGGGTAGTGTCAGTGCAATTTGTGTATAAAATAGCTGGAAAAGATGTACAGGTGTCAGTGTAAAGAAATGTGATGTGTAATATATACGGTGTCAGTGTGAGAACAAGAATGAAGTGCTCAAGAATATGAGGCTAAGAGAATGAAGCTGGAAAGAGGGGGAATGTACAGAGACTTTTGTTCGATAACTGTTAAGTTATGCCTACGTATCCTCTCGTGCAATGAGGAAGTCAGAACACCGTAGTTCGACCCAAAGAGACTGAAAGGTGAATTGACTGATGAACTGCTTGCTTATCTATGCTCAAGTGTATGACCTGTCTGGCTCAGGTGCAAACTGTCTTGCATTAGACGGAAGAAGCAAGTTCTCGTTTATGAATGAAGGTGATGAGAAAAGAATCCCGAAGGAGACGATTATTGTTTGTTTTTGAGTTTTCAGTCTTTTATTGCTTTTGAGAATTTGTCATATGTTAATGAGCTTAAGTCTAAACCAATGGATTTAGTAAACTCATCACATCTTCCCTCTGATTAGGGGTAATGAGAATACCTTAAGTGTGAAGTCAGATTCTCACACTTAATCACCTTTGGTGTAGGATTAAGATCATTAACCTACTTGTGATTATTTAGATGTTTTTGGTGTTTTTGTTTAGTGTTGAGTAATGAGGTTAAGCCATAATCAGGGATTAAACAGACTCATTACACCATCCTAAAAGAAGGATGATAGATGAGAATGCTTAAGCTGAGGAAAGCTCCTCAACTTAATCCATGATTAGGGATTAAACTCATGACAAAACAAGCCTTTGATTAAGTGGATTTTATTTAATGATATGATGATGAAGTGAATTTTATGATTTGTAAGACAACTTGAGGGGGACTTGTCCATTAACACTAGGGTTAGTCCTTCTTAACCAATTAAGGAAGAATTAGAACCCTAATGCAAGGCCCAAGTTACAAGTGTGATGTCTTGATATTTATTAAGTGGATTAATTAAGAGATTTAAACACCTTAAGGGTTCAAGACTTAGGATTAAAGTTATACACTCCATCCTAAAAGATGGATGCAGGCATAAGCTTAATCACAAAGCCTTAAAACCTTTAGGGTTTAGTCCCTGATTATGAGATGAGAAGAGAAGACTCAAAAGAGACACAAAGGTAAAACTAAGAGGGGAGACTAATCAAAACCCTAATTCATTGTCATGCTTGGATGATCCTAAGGTTTGTGAGGTTTTCAAGAACAATCTTCAGAGGAGCCACCAGGAAGCAGATGAACAGGATCAAGAGAAGCAAAGTGACTTGCTTCATTCAAGAAGTCAAGTCACTTGAAGAAATAAAGTGGGAAGAAGAAGAATGAGCAAGCTCAATCTCAAACACAAATAGAAATGCAGCAATGGATGCAAGAGAGATGAAAAGAAAAGTTATGAGAGGTGAAAGCAAATTCACTTCTCAAGTTTACTTACCACCTGAAATGTTAGAAAGAAATGCAATGCAATGCAAGATGAGATGAAATGATATGATGCTAGACCAAACCAGAAGCATGCACATGATGTTAATGATGTTATGAGGTGCTGCAAACATGAGACAAGGCATGGAGATGTTCATACAAGATCATGAATGCAAATGATGCAAGTTAAGGAGCATGAACAAACATGAAATGTTATGAAGCATACAAGACAAATGACATGGCAAATATGTAATGAAATGATCAAACATGATTCATATATGTCTTGATATGTCAAATGAATCATTAACATGTACAAAATGCAAAGACAAGTCATGTTATGCAAGAGAATGCAAGAAGGATGCAAGAGAAAGCCCAAAATTAGGGTTTATGGATCAAACATCAAACACAAACCAAAGACAGAAGTACAACCCTAAAGCAAAAATGGAAAATGACACCCAAAGAAACCCTAGGCCTATGATAAACCACTGCCCAAAGGGGAGCTCTCAACTCTCAACCAAACTCAAGATATGAATTTTCTAAGATATTAGGGTTTTTTAGGGTTCTTAACAAAACAAATGCCAAACAATTTGAAAATGCAAGAACAATTCATGGCCTTTTTATCCTTGAAAATACATGTCAAACACAAAACAAAGCAAGAAGAATCAATGTCTCAACCTTCTCCAATAGGCAGAAATGAATTTTCAAACATGTGATCAAAATAATGCATAAAAAAATGATTTAATTCAATGAAAAATTCTTAAAATGCATCAAGATCAAAAAAGAAATTTGGTTTGAAGGTTGGACAATGTTTCTAAATGTCTTAGAACATTTCATGAATTTTTTTGTAATTTTTAAATACCTAAAAGTATTTTTAATTAATTAATTCCCATTAATCAATTAAAAATAATCTTTTAAATATTTAAAATACTTTTTTAATGATAAAAAATAAAATAAAAAATATTTTTGGGTCTTAAAAATTATTAAAACTTTTAGGAAAAAGTTTCATAATTTTTACGAATTTTTAACTATTTTGAAATAATTATGCAAATTAATTGAAAAGAAAATGAATAAAAATTAAATAAAACTGAAGTATGCACAATGAAGGGTTGAGATTCAATCTGGAAATGAGGGGGTTGACTGCGCGCCAGATCCAATGGGCCACATTCAAACTGGGCTAAACTATATTTAAATTAATTAAACTGAATTAAAAGGGTTAATGACGTGGATTAGGGTTAAGTGAACGAATCTGGGCCCTTGAATGCACGCGGGAATTGACCAAGTCAGCTCATCCAACGCTCAGGATTCAAACTCTCATTAATTACAGGGATTAGCCCTAATCACTCTCAGGCTGCCGGAGAAGACTTCCGGTCGTCTTCTCCGGCCAGCTTCTCACCTGAAAACTCACCAACTCCCTCAAAACGTAAAGAAAATGAAAACTAAGCACATAGAAATGAACCCCATGATCTCCTGAATCAAAACCCTAACCCCAAACAAATTTATTCCTCATCAATCACATGAATCGAAAGCAAACATTTTTAGGGCAAACCAGTTTCAGAGACAAATTAAATGCTCAAATCACAACCATTTTCAAAAGCAATGGTACCAGGATGATCAGGATAACACAAAGAACAAGTTTGTAACAATAAAAATGATTTCTGGAAAAATAATTTTCGAGCTACCTGAGATTTGAAACTTTCAGTTTGAGAACTTTCTGGCCACCTCTCCTTGCGCAATCTACTCCACTTGATCCCCAGATGATGTTTGAATGCTCAAATGGAGTTTAAGTTGGCTGGATAGTGAGATTCGACAGCTTCTGCTCAAGCTTGCTCAGAAATGGCAATGGTGTTTCTGGAGGTTTCAGGCCATGGTGATGGGTTGTTTGAGGTCCTGAGGATGAATGGAGAAGGTCTGCAAGGTTTGTTTGGCTGTTTGTGAGCTAGGATGAGAGTTTCGAATGCAACTGCAAAATGGAGTGAGAAATGGCAGTGAGATGTTCTGGCTGTTTTAGGCTTGTGTTCCTGGTGATTTCAACTCAATGATACATGGTGAGTTGAATGGAGGAAAAGGTTTGAGTGTTTGCTTGCTGTGGAGAGGAATTCGAAGCAAGATGCAAATGGGAGTGTTTTTGTGTAAGTTATGAATGGGATGGTTTCAGCCTTGCTTGCCCTTATGTTTTGCTTGCAAATTGTCCACATAACTCTCTCTCATTGGTCAGTTGATTTGACATGTGCTTTATGGATAGGTGAGGCAACTTTTGCAATTTGTCAACTCTTGTGTAAGAGAAAGTATGGTGAGGTGCTAGCTTGGTACAAGGCATGGGCTATGCGCAGCAAGATGAGGGGGAAATGTCAGCTTGGTCCAGCATCCAAGGCTGCAAGTGGTAGGGAGTGAAATGAGTGTTTTGCAACTTGGTTACTTTATGGATTTTCATGAAAAATGCCTTGTTACATGAACTAAGCACATGTGATCTTTGGTTCAAATCTGATTTTTGGGACTTAGAGAATGTTTGTGTGCTGGTTAGAGGTGAACTTGAGGCTGCAAAGGTCATTGATCCATGATTTTGCAAAATTCTCACTTAGGGCATGCCTTGAAAATTAATGATTTTAGCCAACTTTGCATTGCCATAACTTTTGATCCAAGAAGAGTTTGATCATGTTCTTGTACTTTTTGAAAAGGGAAAGATGAGATCTACAACTTTCATGACCAAAGTTTTTCCATTTGAAGCCTTTTTGGATCAAGAATCAAGGCTTGAAAAATGACCTAAAATGATGCATTCTTGAAAAGTCAACTATGCCCAAAAAGTCAACATTTGCAAAAACCCTAAATTCTTGATTTTTATGAACTTCAACCTTCTTCCATGATCAAATAAAGATCATATACACTCAAAATGATGAAGATCACCCATTGGTTGGGTCATTGGGGGCCTCAGATGCCCTGATTTTGCACTGACTTGTCTGAAAAGTCAACCCTTGATCAGATGACTTCCCCATGGAATTTCTTCATGAAAATTGATATGCATACTCCCTATACCATATAAAGACCAATGGAAACAAGAATGACCAAAAAATTTGGAGTTATGGCCTCTGAAACCAAAACCCTAATTTTAGGTCAACTGTGCAGTTCAACCTGGCTCTGCATCCACTCAAACCCTAGTTCTTGTGATCCCTCTGCAATTTTGACTTTGAGGAGATGAAATATGATATAAGAACACACATGGACCCCTTTGAGTTGATTGGTTGCCTTTGGAATGGCTCAAGATGCTTTGGGATTGCTCAGATCACAAACCCTAGGTGCAGATGCCTTAGAAACTATGCAGTGAAACAAAAGTGAGATATGAGATGATATGTTTGTGTTTATGCATATGAGATGATCACAAGCCATGGTGTGAATGGGTGAGGGCAAATTTGGGGTGTTTACAGCTGCCCCTATTCAAACATGAGTTAGCTGTGCAGGATGTAAGCGACGGCTTAACATGCAAACAAGATAACTTGTGGTTGAATACCAAAGACAGTCCAAAATTTGCACTCACGGAATGAAGAAGAAAAGGGATATAGATTGTAAAAGGAAAACAAAGTATATTGTAAAGGTGTGGGCGACGGAGGACGACCGTCGAGCAGAGGACGACTGCTGGGTAAAGAGCGATGACGGGGACGGCCGACATGCTGGGATAAATGTGAAGTAAAGCGATGACGGGGACGGCCGACATGCTGGGGATAAAAGGTAGAGCTAAGACGGGGACGGCCGACTAGCTGGGAAAATAAGATATCATAATGGGGACGGCCATCAAGATAAAGCTGTAAAATTCTCTGGGGGTTAATGAAACATGACGGGGACGGCCATCAAGTTCATAAAGGTAAAGTAACCAACGATGGGGACGGCCATCAGATTAAAAAGAAAAGGGACCACGACGGGGACGGCCATCGGGTTAAAGAATAAATGAAATAAACAGATGATGGGGTACGGCCATCAAAGGTGAAGGACGATCACCTAGCAGGGGACGGCTGCTCTGTTGGGGATAAAAGGAATATGATGGGGACGGCCATCAAAGGTGGAGGACGACCACCTGGCAGTGTACGGCTGCCGAAAAAAATATCAACGATGGGGACGGCCATCGGATAGGAAAGGTCAACGATGGGGACGGCCATCGGACGAGCATGATGGAGGACGACCATCAAGAAGTGGAGGACGACCACTCAGCAGGGGACGGCTGCTCTCGAGGTTTGTCATGACATAGGACGAATGCCTGATAACCAAAATCAACAATGGGGACGGCCATTGGATAAAGTGATGAAGGACGATCATCAAAAGGTGGAGGACGACCACCTAGCAGGGGACGGCTGCTAAAATCAACGATGGGGACGGCCATCGGACGAGCATGATGGAGGACGACCATCAAGAAGTGGAGGACGACCACTCAGCAGGGTACGGCTGCTCTCAAGGTTTATCATGACACAGGACGAGTGTTAGATAAAAAGAAAATTTGTTGACGATCTACTGGGGATAATGTAAACACGGACGAGTGTTTATAACCAAGAAAGGAAAGGTATAAGTGTTTGGTATTGTGTATAGATTAAAGATGCGGACGAGCATCCCTAAGACTATGATACGGACGAGTATCATGTAGAAACAAACTGACACATGTTCAGAGATGATGATACGGACGAGTATCAACTGGTTAACAAAGAACACGGACGAGTGTTGCATCTGAAAGGACTCTTCTGGGGAATAGTAGACACGGACGAGTATCTATACTCAAGAAGACATAAGTGTTTGACACGGTGTATGGATTAAAGATGCGGACAAGCATCCCTAAGACTATGATACGGACGAGTATCATGTAGAAACAAACACTAGACGCAATGTTCTGAGATGATGGTACGGACGAGTACCAACTGGTTAACAAAGAACAAGGACTACTGTCGAATCTGTGGGGATAGCGATGATGTATACAAGATACGGACGAGTATCTGTATAAGTGTGAGTGGTGAGCATTGTATAATGTATAGGTGAGTGTTTATCTGCTGGGGAGAGTGACACGGACGGGTGTCAAGAGAGAAAAGTATAATATTAACAAGTATATGAGTGATGTAAGTGTAAGCGACTGCGCTGGGGATATGACACGGACGGGTGTCAAGAAAATGTATATAGGTATATGTGTGGGTGCAAAGAGGATGTCTTTGGCTTTCTGCTGGGGTATGACACGGACGGGTGCCATGAAGTATCTGTAATACGGGTGATTTGTTTGTAAAGAGTGTTCAGGCGACTTTACTGGGGAAAGATGGCACGGACGGGTGCCAAAAGGTGTATATGAGGGTGTTTGTGATTTGAGAGGCAGCTGCTTTTGCTGGGACTCTGGGGGAAAGTAATCTGTATTCTGATGAATGGTTACTAATCACAAGCGTTCAATTCACAACATGACTTATGATTATGCTATGTATTTGATTTTTGCCGTAATGCTCCGTATTAGACGGAATGCTACGCTCTGAGGGTATAATATGATGCGAATGCCATGATTATGCAAAGAGGCGAAGAATCGGGACCCGGATCCCGTTGTTGCGAAGATCTCTGGTCGATCTGCTTGAAGTGAACATCCCAGCTGGGGATGAGATCATTGGTAGATCTAATGATGTATCTGCTTGGGGATATAGGTCACTGATTGACATATCCTTATAATATGGGACCCAGCTGGGGTTTGTAGAAGCTTTCCGTACTCTGTTGTGACTTCTCCGTGCGTTGCTTTTCTGAATAGAGGCTGAAGATTCTGTGGGGAGATGATTCCCTGATTCCTGAATTTTGCTGAGGAAGAATGATTGGCACTACAGCTGGGGAATGCTGTTGATAACTCAGCTGGGGAGAGTAATGAGAGGCAACTCGGCTGGCGAGGAAACATCCTGAGTGTTAAACCTGTTAGTTGATTTGGCAGCTTTGCTGGGGAAAGCAATGGGGAGCAACTCAGCTGGGGATAGAGCACTTCGGATGCTGAGCTTGAGTGTATGCTGATTTGGCAGCTCCGCTGGGGAAATGGGCACCTTCTAGTGCCATGTGGAAGATAGACCGAGTTGATAATGATTCGCCTACTTGCTGAGACATAACCTGCATGCCCCAAGTTGCGTTCTGGATATCTGCAATCCTGCAAAGATAATGGAACGTACAAAAGGTCCCGAGGTATCCCTTACTGGATTCCGTCATAGGAGTTAAGTACTTTCGAGAATAATCAGATTCCCTGTAAGCATGTGTTTTTTTTCTTTTTATTTTTAGAGAAAGGCATCTGTACTTATGCAATTGTATTATTATTTTTTTTAGAGATATCAGACAACTCTTTGCAAAACATAAATGTAAAAACGAAACATGACCGAAAATCTGATTTTATTAATTCCTGTGCCCTGAATTGGCAAAATACAGTCAAAGAAACATATCTCCTGGAATGAGGAGATTGTTACAAATTGAGAAACAAAATGCTGGCGATGCTGACGACGCTTTCAAGGAGCTTCCTCTTCTGCTATGACTCGTATGACAATGACGTTCTTCTCGTCTTGCTTTCTGGAGAGAGTTGATTCTGATTGAAGCTTGATCCTTTTGAAGCTTACCAGGTTGTAGGTGATACAGACGAATTCAGAATGCAGTTGTTCGCTTATTCCCTTATTTTGCATGGATCGCCCTTTCGGGTTTTCAATCCATCGGGATACCCATTTTTGCCTGAGCTGTCCAATGCGGCTTTTCAACTCAGCGGGTGTACATTTTTTATTCATTTTCCCTTACTTTTGCCCGAGTCTTTTATTCTGTCTTTGACTCGCCGGGATGCCCTATTTTTGCCTGGACTTACATTCTGTTTTTATGTCCAGCGGGTCATTTTATGCGAAGTATTTTTTAACTGCATCTGAATTCACAGGGGACGGGAAATCTTCACCATCCATGGTACTGAGCATCAGTGCTCCACCAGAGAAAACTTTCTTTACTACGAATGGTCCTTCATAATTGGGAGTCCATTTGCCCCTGTGGTCTGTATGAGGAGGGAGGATTCTTTTCAACACAAGATCCCCTACTTGGTACTCTCGGTGCCTGACTTTCTGATCGAAGGCCCTCTTCATTCTCTTCTGATATAACTGTCCATGACAGATTGCAGCCAATCTTTTCTCTTCGATCAAACTCAGTTGTTCGTATCGGGACCGAACCCATTCTGCTTCACTCAGTTTAACATCCATTAGTACCCGTAGAGAGGGTAATTCAACTTCAACAGGTAGGACTGCTTCCATACCATACACAAGCTGATACGGTGTTGCCCCAGTGGATGTTCTGATTGACGTGCGGTACCCATGCAAGGCAAACGGTAGCATTTCATGCCAGTCTTTGTAGGTGACTACCATCTTCTGCACAATCTTCTTGATATTCTTATTTGCTGCCTCAACAGCGCCATTCATCTTTGGCCTGTAAGGAGAAGAATTGTGATGTTGGATCTTGAAGTCCCGGCACAGTTCCGCCATCATTTTGTTGTTCAAGTTGGAACCATTATCAGTAATGATTCGCTCGGGAACTCCATATCGACAGATGATATCTCTTTTCAGAAATCTGGCTACCACTTGCCTTGTGACGTTTGCATATGAGGCTGCTTCAACCCACTTGGTAAAATAGTCAATGGCGACCAGGATGAATCGGTGGCCGTTCGAAGCAGTTGGCTCAATCCTGCCAATCATATCAATGCCCCACATGGCAAAGGGCCAGGGTGAAGACATGATGTTCAAAGGATTGGGAGGCACATGCACCTTATCTGCGTAGATCTGGCATTTATGGCATTTTCTGGCGTAAGCACAACAGTCTGCATCCATCGTGATCCAGTAATAGCCTGATCTTAACAACTTCTTAGCCATGGCATGCCCTCCAGCATGGGTACCAAAAGAGCCTTCATGCACTTCATGCATCAGTAAATCTGCTTCCGTCTTATCAACACATCTGAGGAGTACCATGTCAAAGTTCCTCTTGTATAAAGACCCATCAGTGTTCAGGAAGAAACTACCAGCAAGCCTTCTTAAGGTCTTCTTATCATTGGAAGATGCCCCAGGTGGGTATGTTTGATCCTCCAAGAAGCACTTAATGTCATGGAACCACGGCTTGTCATCTTTTACAACATCTGCTGCAAATACATATGCTGGTCTATCAAGTCTAGACACTGAAATCTGGGGTACAAAGTTAGCCGTTTGAACTTTGATCATGGATGAAATGGTAGCAAGAGCATCTGCAAACTGATTCTCGTCCCGAGGGATATACTCAAGCTTGACTGTTGTGAAGAAAGTCAATAACCTCCTTGTATAATCCCTGTAAGGTATCAGATGATCCTGGTGTGTGTACCATTTCCCGTTGGTTTGATTGACTACCAAAGCTGAATCTCCGAATACGGTCAATGTCTTGATCCTGAGGTCGATGGCTTCCTCAAGACCCATAATGCAAGCTTCGTATTCAGCTTCGTTGTTAGTGCAGTTGAAAGTGAGTTTTGCCGAGAAAGGCATGTGAACTCCTTTAGGTGTAATGAGTACTGCACCAACCCCGCGACCATTCATGTTGACAGCCCCATCAAACATCATAGTCCATTCTTCCTCCGGGTCAGGCCCTTCAGTGTGAATAGGCTCTTCATGATCTTTTGATTTAATGAACATGATGTCTTCATCAGGGAAGTCGAACCTCATTGGCTGGTAGTCATCAATAGGTTGCTCAGCAAGATATTCAGATAGTACACTGCCTTTGATGGCTTTCTGAGAAGTGTACTGTATGTCGTATTCTGTGAGAATCATCTGCCATCTTGCAACCCGTCCGGTAAGAGCTGGCTTCTCGAAAATGTATTTAACTGGATCCATTTTTGAGATTAATAAGGTAGTGTGGGTCAACATATACTGCCTCAGCCGGCGAGCAGCCCACGCTAAAGCACAGCAAGTTTTCTCGAGCAGTGAATAACGTTGTTCACAGTCGGTAAACTTTTTGCTTAGGTAGTATATTGCATACTCTTTTCGACCAGACTCGTCATGCTGACCTAGTACACACCCCATTGACTCTTCTAATACTGTCAAGTACATGATCAGAGGTCTTCCTTCAACTGGCGGCATGAGGATTGGAGGTTCTTGTAAATACTCCTTGATCTTGTCAAAAGCCTTCTGGCAATCTTCGTTCCACCTGACCGTTTGTTCCTTTCTTAACAGCTTGAACAAGGGTTCACAGGTTGCTGTGAGGTGAGATATGAACCGTGAGATGTAGTTCAATCGACCTAAGAACCCTCGAACTTCTTTCTCTGTTTTAGGTGCAGGCATTTCTTGTATAGCCTTGACTTTATCAGGATCAACCTCAATCCCTTTCTCGCTTACAATAAAGCCCAGCAGCCTACCGGATCGCACCCCGAATGTGCATTTGTTGGGGTTCAGCTTTAGTTGGTACTTCCTCAGACGCTTGAACAATTTCAGCAGATTCACCAGGTGATCTTCCTCTGTAAGGGACTTGGCGATCATATCATCCACATAACATTCTATTTCCTTGTGGATCATATCGTGGAACAATGTCACCATAGCCCGTTGATATGTGGCACCAGCATTCTTCAGTCCGAATGGCATCACTTTGTAACAGAACGTGCCCCAAGGTGTAATGAATGTTGTCTTCTCCATGTCTTCAGGTGACATCTTGATCTGATTGTATCCTGAAAATCCATCCATGAAGGAGAATACCGAGAACTGAGCCGTGTTATCCACCAATACATCAATGTGAGGTAATGGGAAGTCATCTTTCGGGCTGGCTCTGTTCAGATCCCGGTAATCAACACACATTCTTACTTTACCGTCCTTCTTAGGTACAGGCACTATATTAGCAACCCACGGCGGGTAGCTAGTTACAGCAAGGAACCCGGCGTCCCATTGCTTTTGTACCTCCTCTTTGATTTTCATAGCCATGTCTGGGCGAGTTCGGCGCAGCTTCTGTTTAACTGGTGGGCATTCTTCCCTCAAAGGCAGCTTGTGCATAACAATGTCGGTATCCAACCCTGGCATGTCTTGATACGACCAAGCAAACACATCAACATACTCTTGAAGCAGATCTATCAGTTGTCTCTTCACTGAGTCTTGCAGGCAGGCCCCGATCTTAACCTCTTTCACGTCTTCGTCTGTACCAAGATTAATCACTTCAATCTCCTCCTGGTGAGGAGTAATAACCTTTTCCTCCTGTCTCAACAACCTGGCTAGCTCTTCAGGAAGCTCATATTCTTCATCAACCCCTTCATCAGCTTGATTGATTGGATTGTCAAAGTCATACGGTGTCATAGCCGTGCTGTTGTCGGTGCTGTCAGGAAGGCACTCTCTGCAAGGGTTAAGTTCGTTCATTTTAGTGATTGATTTTAATCTTGCTTTAGAAAAAGGTGAAATGAAGTTATCATTTTGAAAACACCGCCATTTATTTTTTGTACAAAAAGAAAAATGGAAAACAGTGAGCAGAAAAGAAAAAGACTCGTTTGCAAAAAGATGTCTGATATTTCATTAATTTGATCTTGTTTGCACAAAAGTACAGATGGCCCTGATTACAAAATGAGTCTTGTCATCTTGGGCAAGATGCAAGACTTTGATGCATGCTTATAAAAAAATACAGGAAATAATAATTACTCTGATTGAGTAACTCTTATAATTTCCTGGGAAGACCAGTTCGAGACACTGCTCCCCGGGATCTTCGGACGAATCCAATTCTCCAGATTGCGCTCCTCTTCCAGCTCGTCTTCCAGACAGTTGATAGCATCGGGGGTAAGCATTCCCCCCACTGACAAAACCTGGCTCTGCAGCAGCCTTTGCTTGATGTTGAGTTGGTCTGTAACCCAACCCAAATTTGTCCTTCTTCTCCTCCACAGCTAAGACCTTGCCCCAGCCTAGGGCAGTTCCTTCCTCAACAACCTTCCGGGCTTGTTGGTAAGACGACATGGAGATCCCCGATACAGCAGATGCTTCATTGACATTCAAGGCTTCAAAACCTTGGCTCATTGTTTCATGGATCTCTCCATCCATCTCAATGTACTTGTAGGTAGCCAGATGGCTAACGAAAATATCCTCTTCCCCACAGATTGTGACAACTTGGCCCTCCCACTCAAATTTTAACTTTTGGTGAAGGGTAGACGTTATTGCGCCGGCGGCGTGAATCCAGGGTCTACCCAACAAACAGCTGTAGGCGGGCTGAATGTCCATCACATAAAAGATAGTTTTAAAGGTCTGTGGGCCAATTGTCACGGGCAGCTCAATCTCTCCCAGAACCGACCTCTTAGAACCATCAAAGGCTCTTACCACCAGGTTGCTGGGTCTCAATGCCAATCCATCATATTCAAGCTTCACCAGAGCCTTCTTTGGTAAGACATTCAGGGAAGAACCTGTGTCCACCAGCACATGAGAAAGGACAGCTCCTTTGCATTCCATGGTTATGTGCAAGGCTTTGTTGTGGTTGCGGCCATCCGCTGTCAAGTCAGAATTGGTAAACCCTAGCCCATTGCTAGCAGTAACATTTCCAACCACGGTTTCCAATTGGTTGACAGTAATCTCCTCAGGCACGTAAGCTGCGTGCAGGACTTTAAGTAGTGCATTCCGATGGGCTTCGGAGCACATAAGCAGTGAGAGGATGGAGATTTTGGATGGCGTCTGGTGAAGCTGATCCACAATTTTATAATCACTCTTTTTGATGATTCGCATAAACTCATCAACTTCCTGATCAAATGGAGTCTTCAGGGCTTCTTTGGCAGCTGGATCTTCCTGCACCGGGCCTTTTCCTTTTGCCTTGGCAGCAGCTTCTGCTTCGGCAGTAGGTTTTTGAACTTGTGAAGCAAAGAGACGTCCGCTTCGAGTGAAGCCTCCGCCTCCCCCCACATTATCTACTTGTGGTGCAGGTGTTGATGTTTCAAGAGTGATTCTTTTTCCTTCGCAGTATACGTCAGAGCCATAGTGCCAAGGGATGGCCCTATTGCTTTCATATGGTACTGGTCCAGGCACCGTGACAGTGACTGGACTGATTGCTGCTGCTGAAGGGACTGTAATTGTTTGTGGATCATAAAAGATTGTAACTGGTGCTCTGGTGGGAGCAGCACCTTCTGAATGGTAGGCGGAATTATTCTCAGGATCGTAGAATATGGTAACAGTAGAGACATCTTCATGATTGATTGCTGGTGTTGTAGGAGGTACTGTTGGAAGGACTGTTGTTGTTGTTGATGGAGATCCGAAATGGAATGAAGCTGAAGTTGTAGCAGGAGGAACTGTTGAAAACTGATCATTTGGAAGGACAGGTGAAGTATTTGTTGATGCTGCTGATGAATTGTCGGGAACAATAGTTGCTGCATTTGTAGGAGGATCTGAAACCGTTGCTGATGAAGTTGCTTGATTTGCCGGAAATGATGTAGTGATCTGGAGTAGGCCACTCCGAATAAGGCTGTCAATGCCATTCCTCAGGTCTTCACACCCATTCCAAGAAATATTGCAGTAGGGACACCCTAGTTCACACCCCGGAAATATTTGGTTTTCACGGAGTTGAGCTTTGATTTCCACCAATGGTGTCCGGATCTGATCCACACTAGTTATCAAATAAGACGGTTGGTCTTCTTCAATAGCATTAATTCGAGGACCACCATGGTTTGGCATAGGGTTTTTATTGACATTGGGCGGAGGTGCAAAATTCAGAGCCTTGGAGTCTACCAAGTCTTGTACCTTCATATGCAGAGCCCTGCATCTTTCTGTACAGTGACCAGGTGCGTTTGAATGAAAAGCACACCTAGCATTGGAGTCATAGTTTCTTGGTAGACTGTTGGGATCCGGAGGTGCCAACGTTCTTAGCTCAACTAGGTTGAGTTTCAGAAGTTGTGGCAGCAAGGCAGCATACGGCATTGGGATCGGGTCGATCACTCTGTTAGCTTGAGAGGGCCTCTGTTGGAATGGCCTCTGTTGATTGTTGTTGTTGGTGTTGTTGCTGTTGTAGTTTCTTGGAGGATACTGATTCTGATGATACTGAGGTTGTTGTTGGAAGTTTTGTTGAGGAGGTTGATAGACTGGCTGAGGATGAGCTGGAGCAGGGATAGTGACTGCTGCTATTGTCCTTGGAACATATTGGGGCCTACCCCTGTTGGTGTGAATGGCATTGGTCTCGCCAGTTCTTCTCGGGCCTGCAAAAGGCTTTCTTGTACTACTGGACGAGCTTGCACCGTTGTCTGAGATCTTTCCCATCTTTAACAGGCTTTCAATTCTCTCCCCAGCTATAACAACATCCGCAAAGCTAGTGGAAGAGAAAGCAGCTAACCTGTCAATATACGTTCCCTGAAGAGTGTTCATAAACATGTCTGCCATTTCTCTCTCAGACATTGGTGGTTGAACAGCAGCAGCCAATTGCCTCCATCTCTGGGCATATTCTCGGAAACTTTCCCTTGATGACTGTGACATTCCCATTAGGAGAGTCCTGTTGGGTGCCATGTCTAAGTTGTATTGATACTGTCGGATGAAGGCCTCTGCCAGGTCCTTCCAGCATCTTATAGTTGCCCTTGTCAAATGGGAATACCACTCCCTTGATGCTCCAGTCAAGCTGTCTTCGAAGTAGAACATCCAAAGTTTCTCATCCATTGTATAGGCTTTCAGCCTTCCCAGAAATGATTGCAAATGAGTCCGGGGGCATGAAGTCCCATTATACTTTTCGAAACAAGGAGGCTTGAACTTATGGGGGATCCTGACCCCTTCTACCAAACCCATGTCCATGACGTCGAACCCCAAAGAATTTTGAGATTCTAAGGACCTCAACTTCTCAGCTATCTCTTCCAATCGTCTATCATAAGTTTCCTCTCCAGCACCCATTACTGTATACTGGTCCTCCTGAGGATCTTCTTGAAGTACTCTGGCTGCAGTAGCTGTTCCTTGAATGTTTGCAGGAATATTAATCTCAGGATGTAGATGTGGGCCAAACACAGGGGGGTTAACATGTGGTTGCACCCTTTCATTGTTACTTGTGCCAGCAGTTCCCACATGGGGTTCCTCTTGATTCCTCCCTTCTACCAAAGTTTTGAGCCTCTCCTGGCTTTGAGCTAAGTTGTTCATTACTTCCATGAACTGCGTTATCTGAGTTCTCATCTCCAACCTTTCGTTGGCCATCTGGTTTCTGACCTCCGTAAGGTCTTGTTGCATCTGATCCATCTGAATTCCCGGAAGGTTGTTTCTAGTTGGGTACCTGTGAGGCCTGTTGAGAGGAAATACCCGGCGGCGAGCAATAATTCCTGAATATCACAACAGAGGTTAGCAACAATAAAACAGAACCCTACAAAACAAATAAAAGGTTAGCATGCAATGCAGTTATGCTTATTTGCTCTCAAGGTATCCGGTTTGGTCTTCAGTTTTGACCCTTCCAGACCCTTGAAGATGCTGCTGTTGAAGTTGCTTTTGATGTGAACCCAGATAGAGACCAACACAACTATATTACAAAGGTGAAATAATACAATTTGTTCATTTTACAACACAAGCCCTCAAAGGGGTCAAAATACATCACAAAAAAAAAAAAGCAAAAGTACATGAAAAGGAACAACAACAAGCAAATGATCAAACTCCAAGGCCAAACTCATCCTCACGAACTTCCTTAAGAAGTGCTTCGGTCACAGGATCGGCCGGACGCTCCGTGAGACCTCTGATGAGAAGGTTTCTTGTTGCAACAGCTGCAGTCAACTTCCTGTTCTGACTTTGGTCCTTAGACCTCTTCACTCCAGCTCTGATTTCTAGCTCTGATATTTCCTTCTGGGCTGCTGCCAGGGCTTTTTCCATCTGTCCCATCTTGTCTTGAACTCTTTTGTCTTCTAGAGTACGGGCCTCAGTGATCCGGACCCACCTGGCCTGACTCTCTTTCAAATACGAGTTTGTTCTTGCTCTCTGAAACTGGGCTTCTTTACAAGCATTCTTCAGAATCTGTTCACCAGCTTTGGATTTGTTGATATAATCTCCAGACTTCTCAATTTTAGTCAAGTGTTCCACCCTCAACTTCTCCAATCTCTCAATCTCCCTCACACCTTCACTCCTCTCTCTGAGGGTCTTCTGCAAGGCTTGGGTTAACTTCTCATTTCTTTCCTTCAAGCTCTCAAACTCCTCCAAACTGATAGTGGCAGGGGGTGGTGCTGAAGATGACTCAGGCATGTCTTCTATGGTAAAGGGCATTCCAGAGAATTGGGCCCTAGCATGGGACCACTCATAATATTGGACTGATGCCACATTATTGCACTTCCCCAGAATGGTGATTCCCTTGGTTTGAACATGATCCCAGGCCCAAGCAGCCTGCCTAACAGTTGCCAGACTAACCTTGTTCTCACAGTAGAGGGTCTCAACCAAATCCTGTACCCTAGGAGTGTGGACCAGTGCATAGCCCAATTGCCTCCTGAACAGCAGAGGGTTGTAGTTGATACTTCCCTTAACTCCTATTAAGGGCACATTGGGAAAGTGCCCACAGCTGGTGATCATATCTCTGCCCTTGGTGCTCTGAGTACACCATCTGATATCTGCTGAAGTGAGAGTAGTGAGCCTCTTAGCCCAGTTGCTTTGCTGATGAGGATTTAGAAATGCATCTGTCCTGGGTAGATGCCTGAGAAGCCAAGCATGAAATAATGGAGCACAAATCCTCACTAATCTTCCCCTCTGCTTCTCATTTCTCTGATGGACTGAGTAATAGAGATCACCCAGTAAAGTTGGCACTGGGTTCTTCAGGATGAACAAATGGATTGCATTTTTGCTAATGAATCGAGGCTCATCTGCAAACAATACAATTCCATATACACTCAAGGCCAATAGAGCACAAACAGCTTTCCACTCCCCCGAGGAGGCCTTCAGACTAGCTTGAGAAATCAGGAAGTCAAGATGAAAACCAGGGATTCCAGCTTTAGAGGTCATATGCTGTTCAATCAAAACAGGCTCCAGATACAAAGCTTTTGCTACCTCTCCATTGCTAGGAAAGACCATTTCAGGGTTGAATGGGATTTCTCTTTTGATGGGCAGACCAGTCAATGATGAGTATTCTTCCAGAAGAGGCCCCAAATGAAAGTCTTGAAAGGTGAAACATCTCAATGGGGGGTCATAAAACTGAATACAGGTGTGGATGAGGCTCCTCTGGGATGGGTCCAGATCCATGACCAAGTCAAGTATATCCCCATAATGCTCCCTGAACAAGGGTATGTGATCTGGAGTGATCAGGGTTTGGATCCTCCTGATGTCTGACAAGTCTGGTTGGAAGAAATGATAAGTGATGTTACTTTTCTTTGGAGCCATGATGCTGAGGACTGAGTAGGATAAGTGCTGATGAAGATGCTGAGGAGTGGGCCACTGGCTGGCTAGTGCTAGTAACTGAAGTATATGGCTGACAGGCTGAAGCAAGTGCTGGTGGAGATAGGTCAAAACTGCAGATGGGGTCAAAACCAAAACCAAAGATGAAGGTGGATACCCTGAAACACAAATAAGCAAATGTTAATATGATGCAATGGGTATGTATGCAAAATGAAATGCAAGGGTTTGTGACTGAGCTGGATCTGATTAACTGTCTTGGTATAGATCCATGTGTGTTCAAGAAATCCAGGTGGAGGTCTATAAATCCAGTAACCAGGGTGGGGGACTCAAATAAAGAGCCACATGTCCAGGGTTTTAGAATCACAAGAACTATCCAACATGGAGCATTCTTAACAAAGTCAAAGTAACAGGGTATTCTGAGGTCAAGGTACCTGCAAACCTGTAAACAGCCCAACCCCCTCACAGGTGATGATCTAGAACAAGGATCCTCAGACTTGGATCAGTTATGAGAAGTGTAAACACTTCTAACCCGGAGGTACAGTGTTTACAATAACCATAACAATTCCTCCTCTAATTCACCTCAGTTTCTGAAGGTCAATACTAAAAGGTCATCCAGACTTAGCAGGCTTCCCAGATAGCCCTAGCATTGCAGGAAATCCGCAACACAGAGTTCTCAAGAAGAAACCCATATCTGAACCGTGTTTCATATTCCCGCACCAGACCGAAATGGAATGGGAAAGAATATGATTCACTCTAGCCTAGGTGTCACTCAGGTCCCAGGTATAGGACCTTAACTCTCAATGAAATACCCACCCACCAAAGAAAAACCAGATCCAGCCAGCACAGTATGACAGTATGAAAAATATAAAGCTATAAAGAAAGCAATAAATCAACTGTACATAAAGCAATAAACAAAACAGATATACAAGCACAGATAGCACATAACACCCCAGTAAACACAAATCAATCAAGCGCTAGGAGGAACCCACAAAAAGAACCAGAAGCCCTGGTTGCAGTATAAGGGTCCCCAGCAGAGTCGCCAAGCTGTCGCTCCCGACAAATGAAACTGGTTCAGATGAAGGTACAGACGCGAACGGTCGGCGAAGGGAACAGTGAGAACACACAGCCGTGAACTCACTGGAGATGAAAAGAGTCGCCAGCTAGGCATTTTTATCCCGGAGGAAAGGCAATGCTGCATAGACCTAGAAAGAGATGGATAAGACGGTTTGCGAACCAGAGAAACTGAGAAAGGGGGTTGGTTACAACCTGGGAAGGTATTAGCACCCAGATCGTCCGCCGTACTCGACGGGATCCACGCTTGAAAGATTTGTGTTTTAAAGGGGTAGTGTCAGTGCAATTTGTGTATAAAATAGCTGGAAAAGATGTACAGGTGTCAGTGTAAAGAAATGTGATGTGTAATATATACGGTGTCAGTGTGAGAACAAGAATGAAGTGCTCAAGAATATGAGGCTAAGAGAATGAAGCTGGAAAGAGGGGGAATGTACAGAGACTTTTGTTCGATAACTGTTAAGTTATTCCTACGTATCCTCTCGTGCAATGAGGAAGTCAGAACACCGTAGTTCGACCCAAAGAGACTGAAAGGTGAATTGACTGATGAACTGCTTGCTTATCTATGCTCAAGTGTATGACCTGTCTGGCTCAGGTGCAAACTGTCTTGCATTAGACGGAAGAAGCAAGTTCTCGTTTATGAATGAAGGTGATGAGAAAAGAATCCCGAAGGAGACGATTATTGTTTGTTTTTGAGTTTTCAGTCTTTTATTGCTTTTGAGAATTTGTCATATGTTAATGAGCTTAAGTCTAAACCAATGGATTTAGTAAACTCATCACATCTTCCCTCTGATTAGGGGTAATGAGAATACCTTAAGTGTGAAGTCAGATTCTCACACTTAATCACCTTTGGTGTAGGATTAATATCATTAACCTACTTGTGATTATTTAGATGTTTTTGGTGTTTTTGTTTAGTGTTGAGTAATGAGGTTAAGCCATAATCAGGGATTAAACAGACTCATTACACCATCCTAAAAGAAGGATGATAGATGAGAATGCTTAAGCTGAGGAAAGCTCCTCAACTTAATCCATGATTAGGGATTAAACTCATGACAAAACAAGCCTTTGATTAAGTGGATTTTATTTAATGATATGATGATGAAGTGAATTTTATGATTTGTAAGACAACTTGAGGGGGACTTGTCCATTAACACTAGGGTTAGTCCTTCTTAACCAATTAAGGAAGAATTAGAACCCTAATGCAAGGCCCAAGTTACAAGTGTGATGTCTTGATATTTATTAAGTGGATTAATTAAGAGATTTAAACACCTTAAGGGTTCAAGACTTAGGATTAAAGTTATACACTCCATCCTAAAAGAAGGATGCAGGCATAAGCTTAATCACAAAGCCTTAAAACCTTTAGGGTTTAGTCCCTGATTATGAGATGAGAAGAGAAGACTCAAAAGAGACACAAAGGTAAAACTAAGAGGGGAGACTAATCAAAACCCTAATTCATTGTCATGCTTGGATGATCCTAAGGTTTGTGAGGTTTTCAAGAACAATCTTCAGAGGAGCCACCAGGAAGCAGATGAACAGGATCAAGAGAAGCAAAGTGACTTGCTTCATTCAAGAAGTCAAGTCACTTGAAGAAAGAAAGTGGGAAGAAGAAGAATGAGCAAGCTCAATCTCAAACACAAATAGAAATGCAGCAATGGATGCAAGAGAGATGAAAAGAAAAGTTATGAGAGGTGAAAGCAAATTCACTTCTCAAGTTTACTTACCACCTGAAATGTTAGAAAGAAATGCAATGCAATGCAAGATGAGATGAAATGATATGATGCTAGACCAAACCAGAAGCATGCACATGATGTTAATGATGTTATGAGGTGCTGCAAACATGAGACAAGGCATGGAGATGTTCATACAAGATCATGAATGCAAATGATGCAAGTTAAGGAGCATGAACAAACATGAAATATTATGAAGCATACAAGACAAATGACATGGCAAATATGTAATGCAATGATCAAACATGATTCATATATGTCTTGATATGTCAAATGAATCATTAACATGTACAAAATGCAAAGACAAGTCATGTTATGCAAGAGAATGCAAGAAGGATGCAAGAGAAAGCCCAAAATTAGGGTTTATGGATCAAACATCAAACACAAACCAAAGACAGAAGTACAACCCTAAAGCAAAAATGGAAAATGACACCCAAAGAAACCCTAGGCCTATGATAAACCACTGCCCAAAGGGGAGCTCTCAACTCTCAACCAAACTCAAGATATGAATTTTCTAAGATATTAGGGTTTTTTAGGGTTCTTAACAAAACAAATGCCAAACAATTTGAAAATGCAAGAACAATTCATGGCCTTTTTATCCTTGAAAATACATGTCAAACACAAAACAAAGCAAGAAGAATCAATGTCTCAACCTTCTCCAATAGGCAGAAATGAATTTTCAAACATGTGATCAAAATAATGCATAAAAAAATGATTTAATTCAATGAAAAATTCTTAAAATGCATCAAGATCAAAAAAGAAATTTGGTTTGAAGGTTGGACAATGTTTCTAAATGTCTTAGAACATTTCATGAATTTTTTTGTAATTTTTAAATACCTAAAAGTATTTTTAATTAATTAATTCCCATTAATCAATTAAAAATAATCTTTTAAATATTTAAAATACTTTTTTAATGATAAAAAATAAAATAAAAAATATTTTTGGGTCTTAAAAATTATTAAAACTTTTAGGAAAAAGTTTCATAATTTTTACGAATTTTTAACTATTTTGAAATAATTATGCAAATTAATTGAAAAGAAAATGAATAAAAATTAAATAAAACTGAAGTATGCACAATGAAGGGTTGAGATTCAATCTGGAAATGAGGGGGTTGACTGCGCGCCAGATCCAATGGGCCACATTCAAACTGGGCTAAACTATATTTAAATTAATTAAACTGAATTAAAAGGGTTAATGACGTGGATTAGGGTTAAGTGAACGAATCTGGGCCCTTGAATGCACGCGGGAATTGACCAAGTCAGCTCATCCAACGCTCAGGATTCAAACTCTCATTAATTACAGGGATTAGCCCTAATCACTCTCAGGCTGCCGGAGAAGACTTCCGGTCGTCTTCTCCGGCCAGCTTCTCACCTGAAAACTCACCAACTCCCTCAAAACGTAAAGAAAATGAAAACTAAGCACATAGAAATGAACCCCATGATCTCCTGAATCAAAACCCTAACCCCAAACAAATTTATTCCTCATCAATCACATGAATCGAAAGCAAACATTTTTAGGGCAAACCAGTTTCAGAGACAAATTAAATGCTCAAATCACAACCATTTTCAAAACCAATGGTACCAGGATGATCAGGATAACACAAAGAACAAGTTTGTAACAATAAAAATGATTTCTGGAAAAATAATTTTCGAGCTACCTGAGATTTGAAACTTTCAGTTTGAGAACTTTCTGGCCACCTCTCCTTGCGCAATCTACTCCACTTGATCCCCAGATGATGTTTGAATGCTCAAATGGAGTTTAAGTTGGCTGGATAGTGAGATTCGACAGCTTCTGCTCAAGCTTGCTCAGAAATGGCAATGGTGTTTCTGGAGGTTTCAGGCCATGGTGATGGGTTGTTTGAGGTCCTGAGGATGAATGGAGAAGGTCTGCAAGGTTTGTTTGGCTGTTTGTGAGCTAGGATGAGAGTTTCGAATGCAACTGCAAAATGGAGTGAGAAATGGCAGTGAGATGTTCTGGCTGTTTTAGGCTTGTGTTCCTGGTGATTTCAACTCAATGATACATGGTGAGTTGAATGGAGGAAAAGGTTTGAGTGTTTGCTTGCTGTGGAGAGGAATTCGAAGCAAGATGCAAATGGGAGTGTTTTTGTGTAAGTTATGAATGGGATGGTTTCAGCCTTGCTTGCCCTTATGTTTTGCTTGCAAATTGTCCACATAACTCTCTCTCATTGGTCAGTTGATTTGACATGTGCTTTATGGATAGGTGAGGCAACTTTTGCAATTTGTCAACTCTTGTGTAAGAGAAAGTATGGTGAGGTGCTAGCTTGGTACAAGGCATGGGCTATGCGCAGCAAGATGAGGGGGAAATGTCAGCTTGGTCCAGCATCCAAGGCTGCAAGTGGTAGGGAGTGAAATGAGTGTTTTGCAACTTGGTTACTTTATGGATTTTCATGAAAAATGCCTTGTTACATGAACTAAGCACATGTGATCTTTGGTTCAAATCTGATTTTTGGGACTTAGAGAATGTTTGTGTGCTGGTTAGAGGTGAACTTGAGGCTGCAAAGGTCATTGATCCATGATTTTGCAAAATTCTCACTTAGGGCATGCCTTGAAAATTAATGATTTTAGCCAACTTTGCATTGCCATAACTTTTGATCCAAGAAGAGTTTGATCATGTTCTTGTACTTTTTGAAAAGGGAAAGATGAGATCTACAACTTTCATGACCAAAGTTTTTCCATTTGAAGCCTTTTTGGATCAAGAATCAAGGCTTGAAAAATGACCTAAAATGATGCATTCTTGAAAAGTCAACTATGCCCAAAAAGTCAACATTTGCAAAAACCCTAAATTCTTGATTTTTATGAACTTCAACCTTCTTCCATGATCAAATAAATATCATATACACTCAAAATGATGAAGATCACCCATTGGTTGGGTCATTGGGGGCCTCAGATGCCCTGATTTTGCACTGACTTGTCTGAAAAGTCAACCCTTGATCAGATGACTTCCCCATGGAATTTCTTCATGAAAATTGATATGCATACTCCCTATACCATATAAAGACCAATGGAAACAAGAATGACCAAAAAATTTGGAGTTATGGCCTCTGAAACCAAAACCCTAATTTTAGGTCAACTGTGCAGTTCAACCTGGCTCTGCATCCACTCAAACCCTAGTTCTTGTGATCCCTCTGCAATTTTGACTTTGAGGAGATGAAATATGATATAAGAACACACATGGACCCCTTTGAGTTTATTGGTTGCCTTTGGAATGGCTCAAGATGCTTTGGGATTGCTCAGATCACAAACCCTAGGTGCAGATGCCTTAGAAACTATGCAGTGAAACAAAAGTGAGATATGAGATGATATGTTTGTGTTTATGCATATGAGATGATCACAAGCCATGGTGTGAATGGGTGAGGGCAAATTTGGGGTGTTTACACTAAGGCCTTTAAATAGGACCATAGTTTCATTCAGTCACCAAGCTTGAAAAAGCCAACAAATCCCTTGCAAAATACTCCCCCAAAACCAAAAAATCTCACTAAACCTCTTTTTCCTTTTTTTTTGAAGTTATCAAGAATTCACATTGAATTCTTGACTAACTTGAGCTAAACCTTCATCCTATCTTTTTCTTGTTCATCAAATTGTAGTAGATCTAGCTTGATTTGGTCCAATTTGAAGAAGTGCTTTTGGTAATTCACTTTCTCCATAAACCCATACTCACCATCAACATTCAAGATGTAGATCTTTGGTGCCTTTGTTTCTAGATCCTTTGGATCCCAATTTGTTGTTTGATTACAGGGATTTCACTGTGTTTTGGTTTTAAAATCCGTGCAAATTCAGATCATGATCATCAAGCATTTGAAAAGGGTTTTGAAATTGGATCATGCTGAATTTCTGCAATTTTTATGCTATTGGTTCAGCGTTAACCGGTTAACCATTTAGAATGTAAATTGGTTAACCGGTTAACAAGTTTTAAAACTGCGTAGGTTTTGCTTGCGTTAACCAGTTTACCATTCTGGTTAACCGGTTAACATGAGTCAGAATGGTGTTTTTGGCTTGTTTTAAGCCCCTTTTTGGTACTTTGTATTAGTGATAAATTTTCATGCTTGAATCCACCAATAAGAGTTATTGAACTTAAGGATGGAATAATACCATGAGTGTGACTCGATTTGGTATTCATCTTTAGTTTTGTGCGGTATTGCGTTCGGATGGTGATTTACTAATCGTTTATCTCACATGCATTAACACTAACATTGTTCACCTTAATTGGTGGTGGCCGACCTCATTTTTAGGGTAATTACTTCATAAATTACTCATCGATTTCTTAACATAGACCTAAATTTTTCCCTAATTCGGAATAAAAATTTAATTGGGTACTTGCACTTTTGTGGACCGGGTCTCTTGTTGATCGCATAATCCCAAAGCTTTTAATCATATTGCATTAAGAATCGAGACTTATGATGGTTTGATGCGTAGGTGCTTTGGTTCTTCCAATCGCCTTTCAAATTTCATTGAATTCGATTCGGTTTGCCTTGATTAATCGCTATAGTGTAAGATGCTAAGCGGATTTGGTTGCCTTTCGATTTTGGTTACTCTTTTGGTTGTGGTTGATTAAGTTCACCATAAATTTTTTATGTAAATATTATTATACTATTATTACCATTAATATTTTAGTTTCTTGCACTTTAATTTCTTTTGCTACTAACATTTAAATTCTTGCACTTTTATTTACTTTTATTTTATTTTGCTTTATTATGCTTTATCCATCCATTATCATGTTTATTATTTGCTCTTATTTTTGTTATGTTGATTTTCCCTTTGTCCATTTGGACACAAAAACATTAATAAAAGATTAAACCTAAAAAAAACTCGTGACTATAATTTTTGGACTATTGGTTACTATCCTTGGTTTTGGAATGGAGTTTTGGACTTAGATTTTAGGACACCTCTCCTTTGTCTTGATCTTCATGAAGTTGGTATTTGCCTTTATTTGGCCATTTGCTAGCTTATAAGGATGGAACTCTTATGCTCAATATTGGGAATGTCATCAAGTTTGGTTAGACCTTTCTTCCTTTATCTCCTTATTTTCATTTTTTATGATAGTCCCTTCATCTTTAATTTTCAAAATCTTCTCTCTTTTCCAAGGGATTCCTTTTTTTATTATAAAAAGATCACTTCTTTAGTAAACAAAACCTTGACTTTTATCAAGTGGCTCTTACTTCTTTGTCTTTTTCTTTTAAAAACCAATAAATTTAATCATTTTGACTTTAATTCAAAAAATAAAAAGAATCAAACTCATTCAAGTTGTTTTGTGCCTTTTTGCATCTTGCATTCAAACAAGATCGCACTGGTTGCACGATTCTTCTCGGGTTAGGTTTATGTCTCGCATGGGATCACCGTTGTCTTTATTTATTTGTTTGTTTATATTTACTAACCATTAATAAAAATATAAAAAATATTTTGTTTCCTTTTACTAACCTTTTTCAGGAAGAGGAACCATTGAAAATGCCAAAAATAGCAGTCCTGCAGCTCGAGTAAAATTTCACAGACAAAAGTCGAAGTTAATCCGCAAATAATTCAAATTTATATGATCAAGGATTTCCCAAGTTAATTGATTCATTCAAAGGGTTTACAAGGTTCATGTGTTTATTTCCATGCCTTCTTCGACGTACAAAAAGAATCGGGTCACAACAACCAAGCAACCTCATTTGAATAAAATGTTCAAAGTTTGGCTTGGTTAACCGGTTAACCATTTGGTTAACCGGTTAACCAGTGCAAAATTTGAATATTTTATTCAAATTCAGCACCCTTAGATCAATTGTAATATTCTAGATTCATTGGTTTCTGATTTCTCTACATCACTTTGATCATTTCCTACCATAAACCCTCACTAATCACCACTCTTTTCCATTTCCCACCAAAATTGCAATTACCAAGCCTAACTTTAATTACCAAAGCAAGCTCCATTCCACCAAATTCCCATACCTAAAGTCTTTAAATATGACCATAATTTCATTCATTCACCAAGCTTTGGAGAGCCAAAAAAACCCTAGCAAAACATTCTCCCAAAACCAAAAATTCAATAAATCTCATTTTCTTTCTTTTGAAGTTATCCAGAATTCACATTGAATTCTTGATTAACTTGAGCTAAACATTCATCCTTTCCTTCTCTTGTTCATCAATTTTAGTAGATCTAGCTTGATTTGGTCCAATTTTAATAAGTTCTTTTGGTAATTCATCTCTCTCCATAAACCCATATTCACCATCAACATTCAAGATGTAGATCTTTGATGCCTTTGTTTCTAGATCCTTTGGATCTTTATTTGTTGTTTGATTGCAGGGATTCCACTGTATTTTGGTTTTAAAAATCTTGTAAATTCAGATCATGATCATCAAATGTTTGAGGAAAGGTTTCAAAATGGATCATGCTAAATTTTCTGCATTTTTTTGCTTCTGGTACAGCGTTAACCGGTTAACTAGTTAACCAGTTTTAAAATTGTGCAGGTTTTGCTTGCGCTAACCGGTTAACTAATTGGTTAACCGGTTAATGCAAGTCAGAATGGTGTTTTTGGCTTGTTTCAAGCCCCTTTTTGATTCCTTTTTCTTCTCCCTCTTCCTCCTTTTTATTTTTACCTTGGGAAGCACTTTTGGGAGTGATTTCTCCTTAATTTCAATGAACTTTGGGTGTAGATTAGAGTAGTTAATGTTCATTAATTCAAAACTACCTTTAAGTGGATTATTCAATTCATTTAAGGCACTTTGTGTTAGTGATACATTTTCATGCTTGAATCCACCGAGATGAGTGATTGAACTTAAGGATGGAAGAATACCATGAGTGCGGCTCAATTTGGTATTCACCTTTAGTTTTGTGCGGTATTGCGTCCGGATGGCGATTTATATATCGTTTATATTGCATGCATTATCACTAACATTATGCACCTTAATTGGTGGTGGTCAGCCTCATTTGTAGGGTAATTACTTCGTAAATTACTCGGCGATTGCTTAACATAGACCTAAATTTGTCCTTAATTCTAAATAAAAATGTAATTGGGTACTTGCACTTTCGTGGACCGGACCTCTTGTTGGTCGCGAAATCCCAAAGTGATTAATCATATTGCATTAATAATAGAGACTTATGAATGTTTGACGCGTAGGTGCTTTGGTTCTCCCAATCTCCTTTCAAATTTCATTGAATTCGGTTCGGTTTGCCTTGATTAATCGCTATAGTGTAAGATGCTAAGCGAATCCGGTTGCCTTTCGATTTTGGTTACTCTTATGTAAATATATTTACTACTACTATTATTATTATTAATATTTTAGATTCTTGCACTTTAATTTCTTTTCCTACTAACATTTAATTTCGTGCACTTTTATTGCTTTTATTTTAGTTTGTTTTATTATACTTTATTCATCCATATCATGTTTATTATTTGCTCTTATTATCGTTTTGTTGATTTTCCATTTGTCCATTTGGACACAAAAACATTAATAAAGGATTAAACCTCTAAAAAAAAGACTTGTGACTTTAATTTACGGACTATTGGTTACTATCCTTGTCTTTGGAATGAAGATTTGGACTTAGACTCTTAGGACACATTTCCTTCGCCTTGACCTTCATGAAGTTGGAACTTGCCTTTATTTGGCCATTTGCTAGCTTATAAGGATGGAACTCTTATGCTCATAATTTGAAGTATTATCAAGTTTGGTTAGATATTTCTTCCCTTATCTCCTTATTTTCTTTTTAGGATAGTCCCTTCATCTCCCCCCATTCTTTAATTTTCAAAATCTTCTCCCTTTTTCAAAGGATTCCTTCTTTTTAAATCATCACCTCTTTAATAAACAAAACCTTGACTTTTGTCAAATTGCTTTTACTCTTTTTCTTTTAAAATCAATGAATCTAATCATGTTGACCTTAATTCAAAAAATAAAAAGAATCAAACTCATTCAAGTTGTTTTGTGCCTTTGTGCATTTTTGTGTATTTTCTTTAAAAGAGTGTCGATTATGAGTCATTATTCTTTAGTCGGGTGCAAGTCTTTCAATCTCCATGGTTGTAGTTTGATGTGATTGAGTCTCTTGTCATTCGTGGGGGTTTAGTGGCATACTCATTGATTTAATCCGAGTTGAAACCCTCCCCATAATGATGTATGAGTCCATGCCTTCATTCTCATGGTAGTTTTTTTGGCCATCCAGTTGAAGATGACAAATTCTCTTCACTTAATAAAATTAATCATAACCCACCCTTTTCACTATTTGTGCCACGAACTACGGGGTTTTGATCTTACATTTCACTTTGTGGGTACGTAGGCATGAGGTGGTAAACCTCTCCAAACATAAAAATATTAAAATATAATTCGTTTCTCATCCCTTCACTCTCATTTAACAAACCTCTTTCAAACCAAAAGCAGTAAATTTTTCAAAGGGCTCCCGTGGAGTACTACGAACATTTTGGGTGTGTAAAACCTTCCCATTGTGTAACCTATCCCCTTACCAGTTTCTCTGTTGTGTTTCTTTAGCTTTTTGATTTTAGATTCATTAGGATTTATTCTCTTTTTTTTCCTTTTCTCTTGGAAAATAAAATAAAGTGCGGTTGCGACTCTGTTTACTTTGAGTTAAGTTAACTTATAGCTTACACTCATGATTTTACCGCTACAGAAAAGTGGCAACTCTGCTGGGGAGTAATCTCTAAGTGGATTCCGCCTACTTTGATTTATTTACTGCTTTGGTTTTATTTGTTTGTTATGTTTCGATTTTGGTGATCCTCTGTGAGTGAGATAGATTCTAACCCGGATCTGAGATGAACTTATGATAGGACGACGATATTCGAAGCGATAAGCAATGGAGTAGTCCAAAGCTATATCAATTTGATAATCTCCACTCGGTTAGGCTCTCTTGGATTATCAATGTCATGATGAGTAATCATATGTGGCATTATTTTCCTACCTTTAGCTGATCATACTGAGGACCGTAGAACCTTTAACCCATCCAAGCCAATTTAGGAACGTAGTGCGGAAACTATCTGGGTGTAAACCTAAGGTGGTTGTCACGCGATAATACACTCGGATGAGGTCTATTTTAAGAATGTTAATAGTTGGGGAGTAATCCAACTTACCGAGTATATTTTAAAGATGGTAGTTAACTCCGGGCACCTCTGTTAGCACCCTTTTGGTTTTCTGCAGGTACAATGAAGACAAAACCTTAGTACTTACCTGTGTGGGTTGGTGTCCTGTTACCTTGACTTCATGCTCGTGACTCGGAACCTAGACCTGTGTGCTTTGTGTGATCTTGTTTGTGGTTGTTGCATACATGAGCTCATGCATTCATGAGCATTGTTTTTGAGATTTCAAGGGACTCATAGGTGCTTTTGCAAAATTTCAGATGTATATGGTTATAAATTTTGAAAGGAGAAACACAAGGAAGTACAACTTCAAGAATCATAATCTAGTAGAGCTAAGAAAGCTAGGATCATTGGTGGTTGACACTCAGGAGTTCCGGAAATGTTATGGGAAGCTCTTGTTTATTTTGGATACCGATGTACCAGAGGGGATTCTCCCTACCTTGGCTCAGTTTTATGATCCGTTGCATCATTGTTTCACCTTTCCTGATTATCAGCTTGTGCCGACTTTGGAGGATACTCTCATTGGATGAGTTTACCTATTTTGGACAAGGAATTTCTTTTTAATGGTCTAGAGAAGGAGCTTACAACCAAAGTCATCTCCAAAGCCCTTTTTCTCAAGGAGTCCGATCTTAATGGGAAGTTTCTTCCAAAAGGGAGTGTCAGTGGTATTAATGCCAAGTTCTTAATGGGTAAAGCTTCTACTTCTCTTACTTTGGGTCATAAGGATGCATTTGAGGTTATTCTTGCTTTGCTCATTTATGGGATTGTCTTGTTTCCTAACTTAGATGGTATTGTGGACGAGAGTGCCATTCAGATCTTCTTAAAGAGAAATCTGGTACCTACTTTGGTTGGAGACATGTATCATTCCTTTCATTATAGGACCTCCAAAGGTGATGGAGAGATTGTGTGTTGTGCACCTCTTCTCTATAGGTGGTTTATTTTGCACCTACCAAAGTCCGATGTCTTCAAGGATAATAGAGAGAAGAAAAGATGGTATCAAAGGATTATGTCTCTTTCTCATAAGGATATGACTTGGTATTGTTCCTATTATGATACTGGAGTACTAATTGATAGTTTTGAAGAGTTTCCCAATGTACCTCTTCTTGGTACACATGGGGGAATTAGTTACAACCCTATTCTTGTTAGGTGACAGTTGGGATATTGCTTGAAGAACATACCAAACAACCTTTCATTATCCAGTTTCTTCTTTCTTAATGGTGCAGATCATATAGAAATGAAGAAAATGATTGCTCATTCTTAGCATACGGTTCATCGGAAAGAGAAGGGTCAATTGGGAAGAAAACACCTTGATCCCTCCGAATGTTATATCCGTTGGGTTCGATCTAGGGCTTCCAAGCTCAAGATGCCTTATCCACCCGAGGAGCCTTTATTTCCTATACTACCAATGTCCGCTTTTCTTCCTCCCATTGATGAGAAGGTTGCTCTTTGATAAGAATAGGACAAGATGAAGAGAGAGAAAGAGGAATGACTACTTGAGAAGACGATGATGCAAGAGCAATTGAAGGAGAAGGATGATCTCATTCAGTTACTTGAGCGGCGTGTTACGAAGAGACCAATAGAGGGTTTATTTTCCTCTAGTACTCCGTCTACTATTCCTTCTACATCCGTTGCTTGGAAGGCTATTGTTGACCAATTGGTGAAGGATAAGGAAGACATGGAGAATCAGTACAAGAAAGAGATTAAGAGGATTTGCATGAAGTACCAACCAGGATTTGAATCTTCTTCAAATGTGATCCCCTAGGCCTAATTTACTTTATCTCTCATGTATTAGGATTATTGAGATTTGTACTTCACTTGTAATCCTTACTTTAATTTTAATAAGAATGATTTTTTAAGTACTTCAAAAAGTGTTTCTTTTATAAATATTGCAAGTTATCTTATAGTCCTTTGAAATCTTTGCATTTGCATACATATACCATGCATCATGCCCGCATTGGTCTTACTTTTTGAGTGTTCTCCAGGGATCTTATGTTGTTTCTTGGTCTTCATTCAGTTCTCCTGTCAAGCTGACTCACACGGATGATACTCGAGCTAATCGAAAGAAGATGTCAGAAGCCTTACAACAAGAGAATCGCGAGCTGCGCAAGGATGTTGCTTATTTGAAGGATAGCTTGGAAAAAGTTACTGCTATGATGGAATGCTTGGTGGCCGCTCAGAATCAGCCACCCTATCCTCTTAATTCTCCGGTACAACATACAGTCATCTCTGAGCTTGTCACTGCATCAGTTCCTGCTGAAACTGTCATTTCTCCTCGCTACCGAATGCCTCCTGGTAAACCGTGGGGTATGCCGGCTAATTTAACTCCTACTGGTTATCATCCTCCTCCTCTTGAGACTGCTGCATTTACTACTCTTCAGCCAGTGATGACTACTGCATCGTCTGTGATGCACACTACTCCACACCATGATGAAGTTATTTACCATGCTGAGCCCAGTGAAGGTATTGGTGTGACTGAAAGACTTGATGAGTTTTAAGGCCGTTTTGTTGAGTTACAGAGATAGATGAGATCCTTGAAGCACAAAGATTTGTTTGTAAAGATGCTTATGACCTCTGTCTGGTTCCTAATGTCAAGGTTCCGTACAAGTTCAGGTTGCCTGAGTTCGAGAAGTATAAGGGAAACACTTGTCCTCTGAGTCATCTGACTATGTATGCTAGGAAGATGTCTGCTCATACATACAATGATCACTTGCTAATTCATTATTTCTAGGATAGTTTGACTGGTGCAGCCATGAGATGGTACATGAGTTTGGATAGCAGCCAAATCCATACTTTCAATGATTTGGGAGAGGCTTTTGTTAGGAAATACAAGTATAATGTTGATATGGCACCGGACAGAGATCAACTCCGAGCTATGTCCCAGAATGACAAAGAAAATTTTAAAGAGTATGTGCAGATTTGGCGCGAGCTAGCAGCTCAGATTGTTCCTCCTCTAGAAGAGAAAGAGATGACAAAGATCTTTTTGAAGAATTTAGGTTCTTTCTACTATGAAAAGATGATTGTAAGTTCTCCTTCTGATTTCACTGAAATGGTGAGTATGGGGATGTGTTTAGAAGAAGTTGTCTGTGAGGGACGGTTGAACAAAGAGAGTAGTGATGGTTCGAGCTCTAAGAGGTTCAACTTTGGTAAGAAAAAAGAAGGTGAGACTAATGCAGTGTCCCGTGAAAATTACAGAAGATCTCGCGGTCATGAGAATCGTCATCATCAACATATAGCTTTTGTAACTCCGATGATTAATGTGACTCCAACTGTGCCAGTAGCTCCAAATTACCAGCCTCGTTATCCACAACCTTTTGTGCAACAGAGTGGAAATCAACAGGGTCGTGCTAAGCCGAATTTTGATCCCATTCCAATGTTATATGCAGATTTGCTTCCGTCTTTGATTGCAAAGAATCTTGTGCAAACATGTTCTCCACCTCTAGTTCCAGAGTCTATCCCATGGTGGTATAAGCCAGAGGCTCACTGTGCCTTTCATACTGGTGCCCCGGGGAACGATATTGAGAACTGTTATCCATTGAAGTTTGAAGTGCAGAAATTGATAAGGAGAAATGTTCTGTCTTTCAATGATGTTAATCCAAATGTGAAGACAAATCCGCTTCCGAAGCATGGTAATTCGCCTGTGAATATGGTTGATGGTTGTCCTGGTTTGTTCAAAATTTATGAGGTCCGGCATATTCGAAGGTCTTTGGTTGAGATGCATGCTTTCTTAAGTGAATATCATGATATTGACCACGATTATGCCGATTTTTGCATTTTCTCGGTGAACCCTCGTGGTTGCCTGATTGTTAAGAGAGACATCCAAAAGATGATGGATGATAAGTTGATTGAAGTGAGTGCAAAAAGAGATGAGTATGACAATGAAGTGAATGCTATTGTGCCTCAGTCCAATATTCCTGATAAGGTGGTTATTTCTTTTGATAGCCGAAAAAATGTTGTTACTCCTTTGGTGATCAATTTTCCTGGTCCAATGCCATATGAGTCTGATAAAGTTGTTCCGTACCGATATAATGCTACGATGATAGAAAATGGTAGGGAAGTTCCTATTCCTTCTCCAAAGTCTGTGGTGAGCATTGCTGATGTGACAAAAGTGGTAGAGTTTATGCTTCGGATCCTCCGAAGAGAGCTGAAGATTCAAATGCGAGTAAGCAGATTGGGGATGTTGTTGCCCGATCAGGCCAATTTGGTGATTCTAGTGAAGATGGGGTGTTGAAACTGATAAAGAAAAGTGAGTACAACGCTACTGAGCAGTTGTTGCATACTTCGTCGAAGATATCAGTTTTATCACTCTTGATGTGCTCTGAGGCTCATAGGCAGTCTTTACAGAAGATTCTTGATCAAGCTTATGTTGATCATGATGTGACCGTTGATCAATTTGATAGTATTGTGGCTAATATCACATCGTGCAACAATCTGAGTTTCTGTGATGATGACTTTCCTGAAGAAGGAAGGAACCATAATTTGGCTCTACATATTTCAGTAAACTGTCAGGAAGATGTTATGTATAAGGTGTTGGTTGATACTAGATCTTCTTTGAATGTGATGCCTAAGTCGACTTTGTCAAGGCTTGCATACAAAGGTGCTCCCATGAGGCATAGTGGGATTATTGTGAAAGCTTTTGACGGATCAAAGAAGACAGTGATTGGTGAAGTTGATCTTCCTATTCTGATTGGATCATTTATATTCCAGATTACTTTTCAGGTAATGGATATACGTCTCGCTTACAGTTGTCTCCTTGGAAGACCCTAGATTCAAGAGGCAGGAGCTATAATGTATACTTTCCATCATAAGCTGAAATTTGTGAAAGATGGGAAGTTAATGACTATTGGCGGTGAGCAAGCGATACTAGTGAGCAATTTGTAATCTTTCTCTTATATTGATACTGAAGAAGAAGTGGGAACTTCATTCCAGACTCTTTCTGTTATTGATATTGCTGCTAAAAATAATGTTATGCCAATGTCTTCTCTCAAGGATGCTCTACGTGTGCTTGAAACTGGTCGATACGGTTGGGAACGAGTTATTGATGCTGTTAACAACAAATAAGGATTTGGTATTGGTTTTACACCAGGTGTGGTTCTCAATGACCCGAAGACTATTCATGAAGGATTCTAAAGTGCTTGGTTTATCAATGATCATTCCGCTACTGCCATCATCGAAGATGATGAAGGTGAAGAAATGCCTAACTTTGTTACGTATGGAAATATTTGCAAGAATTGGATTGCTATTGATGTTCCTTCTCTTGTTCATACTTCAAAGTAATTTGTTTTATTTTCTTTTAAAAATCCTTTCACTCTGCCTAAGGTGAAATCGATGTTTGTCGGGCTTTGTTTCAAATTTTATCATCATCAATAAAATGTTATTTTGTTATTTCCATATGTGTTTTCATTTTTTCCTTTATTCTGAAAAATGGTAACATAAAAAACCTAAAATAATAATAATCACTGTTATCTGCATGATGTTTGCACTTTTGTTCATACTCTAAAATAAAAATAAAATCATTGTGCAGATTGATTGATAAACCCATTGAAAACAATGATCCTATGCCCACTCCCAACTTTAAGTTCCCTATGTTTAAAGCTGAGGAAGAGGATGTTGAAGAGATTCCTGATGAGATTTCTCGGTTGCTTGAGCACGAGGAGAAGGTTATTCAGCCTCATGGAGAGTCTACAAAATTGGTCAACTTGGGTTTTGAAGATGATAAGAAAGAGGTCAAGATTGGAGCATTGTTTAGTCCTGAGGTTAAGAAGGGGATGATTGAGCTTCTTAGAGAATATGTTGATGTGTTTGCTTGGTCTTATCAGGACATGCCAAGTCTTGATACTGATATTGTGGAGCATATATTTCTGCTGAAGCCTGAATGTCCACCTGTGAAGCAAAAGTTGAGAAGAACTCATCCTGATATGGCAGTAAAGATCAAAGAGGAGGTTCAAAAGCAGATTGATGCAGGTTTTCTCGTTACATCTAATTATCCTCAATGGGTGGCCAATATTGTGCCTGTTCCAAAGAAAGACGGAAAAGTCCGAATCTGTGTTGATTAGAAAGATTTAAATAAAGCCAGTCCAAAAGATGATTTTCCATTGCCACACATTGATGTGTTGGCAGATAATACGGCTAAGTTTGATGTGTTCTCCTTTATGGATGGATTTTCCGGTAATAATAAAATAAAGATGGCACCTGAGGACATGAAAAAGACCATATTTATTACACCATGGGGAACATTCTGATACAGAGTGATGCCCTTTGGATTGAAGAATGTTGGTGCGGCATACCAAAGAGATATGGCCACGCTTTTCCATGATATGATGCACAAAGAAATTGAGGTATATGTTGATGATATGATCGCTAATCGAGGACTGAAGAGGATCATGTTGAACATTTGCTGAAGTTGTTTCAGAGGTTAAGGAAGTTTAAGCTTCACTTGAATCCGAACAAGTGCACATTTGGTGTACTTTCTGGAAAGTTGTTAGGTTTCATTGTTAGCCAAAGAGGCATTGAATTTGATCCTGATAAAGTGAAAGCTATTCGGCAAATGCTTGCTCTAAGAACTGAAAAGCAAATAAGAGGATTTTTGGGCCGTTTGAATTATATTTCGAGGTTTATCTCTCACATGACTGCCACATGTGCTCCGATCTTCAAGTTGCTTCGGAAAGAACAAGGTTGTGTCTGGACAGACGATTGTCAGAAGGCATTTGAAAATATCAAAGAATATCTGCTTGAACCTCCTATCTTGTCTCCTCCGGTGGAAGGTAGACCGTTGATTATGTATTTGACTGTGTTGGAAGATTCCATGGGTTGTGTGCTTGGTCAGCAAGAGGAATCTGGAAGAAAAGATTATGCAATTTACTACTTGAGTAAGAAATTCACTGATTATGAGTCTCAGTACTCCATGCTTGAAAAAACTTGTTGTGCCTTAGCTTAGGCTACAAAGCATCTTCGCCAGTATATGTTGAATCGTACAACTTGGTTAATCTCTAAAATGGATTCGATCAAGTAAATCTTTGAAAAGTCTGCTTTGACTGGGAGGATTGCTCGTTGGCAAATGTTGTTGTCAGAATTTGATATCGAGTACCGAGCTCAAAAAGCTATAAAAGGTAGTATCTTGGCTGACCATTTGGCTCATCAACCGATTGATGATTACCAGCCTTTGAAGTTTGATTTTCCGGATGAGGATGTAATCTATTTGAAAATGAAAGATTGTGATGAACCTTTGATTGAGGAAGGGCCAGAGCCTGGATCTCGATGGGGTTTAGTTTTTGATGCTGCTGTAAATGCGCGCGGAAGAGGAATTGGGGCAATGATCATTACACCCCATGGTTCACATATTCCTTTTGCTACAAAGTTGACTTTCCCTTGTACCAATAATGAAGCTGAGTATGAAGCTTGTATTATAGGTCTTGAGGAAGCTATTGATCTGAGGATTAAACATCTTGATGTGTATGTAGATTTTGCCTTGGTAATCAGATGGCAGATGATTTGGCAACTATAACTTCTATGATAAAGGTGCACCAATGGAATGATATTCCCATAATCAGGGTGATGCGGCTTGAAAGACCAGCTCATGTGTTCGTAATTGAAGAGGTCCATGATGAAAAGCCTTGGTATCATGATATCAAATATTTTATCCAGAGTCAGAAATACCCACTTGGGGCATCCGATAAAGATAAGAGGACTTTGAGGAGATTGACAAGCAATTTCTTCCTGAATGGAAATGTGCTTTATAAGAGGAATTTTGACATTGTCTTTCTCAGATGCGTGGATAGACACGAAGCAAACATGTTAATGAAAGAAATTCATGAAGGATCTTTTGGTACTCATGCTAATGGGCATGCAATGGCTAAAGAGATGTTGAGAGCAGGTTACTATTGGCTGACAATGGAATTTGATTGTTGTAAGTATGTTAAAAAGTGTCATAAGTGCCAAGTGTATGCTGACAAGATTCATGTGCCACCAACTCATCTCAATGTGATTTCTTCCCCGTGGCCTTTCTCTATGTGGGGAATTGATATGATTGGTATGATTGAACCCAAGACTTCGAATGGACATCGTTTTATTCTTGTGGAAATTGACTACTGCATCAAGTGGGTGGAAGCGGCATCATATGCTAATGTGACCAAGCAAGTTGTGGTTCGGTTTATCAAGAATAACATTATCTGCAAATATGGTGTTCCAAATAGAATCATCACTGATGATGGTTCAAACTTGAATAATAAGATGATGAAAGAGCTTTGTGAAGAATTCAAGATTCAACACCATAATTCTTCTCCTTATAGACCGAAGATGAATGGGTTTGTTGAAGCTGTGAATAAGAACATTAAGAAGATCATTCAGAAGATGGTTGTGACATATAAGGACTGACATGAGATGCTCCCTTTTGCTTTACATGGGTATCATACATCTGTCTGCACTTCAACAGGGGCAACCTTTTTTCTCACTTGTTTATGGTACAGAAGAAGTGCTCCCTGTCGAGGTTGAGATCCCATCAATGAGAGTTCTGATGGAAGCCAAGTTGACTGAGGCTGAATGGTGTCAAAGTAGATTTGATCAGTTGAATTTGATTGAAGAAAAGAGAATAACAACTTTGTGTCATGGTCGGTTGTACCATCAAAGAATGAAGAAAGCTTTTGACAAGAAGGTCAAACCTCGTGTATTCAGAGAAGGCAACCTCGTGCTCAAAAAGATCCAGTCTTTCATTACAGATTCTCGGGGCAAGTGGACTCATAACTATGATGGCCCATATGTTGTTAAGAAAGCCTTCTCTGGCGGTTCATTATTTCTTGCAACTATGGATGGTAAGGAGATCACTCATCCTGTGAATGCAGATGCAGTCAAGAAATACTTCGCCTTAAAAAATAAAAGAATAGCTCATTAAGTTGAAAACCCGAAAGGGCGGCTTAGGCAAAAATGAGCGTCTCGGTGGATTGAAAACCTGAAAGGGAGGTCCAGACAAAAATTAGAGACATAAACAAAAATAATTATCCCGGTAGATTGAAAACCCGAAAGGGCAATCTAGGCAAACGTTAGGGATCATGGCAAGTAACTACGTCGAGAGAATGGATCACTTGTAAAAACCGAGGATTTCAGATTCTTTTCCTCAGAAGAATTGCCCATCAAATATTCTTATTCACTCATCCTTGACTGAATTTTCAGACACAGCGGAGTTCAAAGTTGATAGGGAGAATAGTGATCTTTGTATTTCAATGTAGCCCTTTTCCATGTATTTACGATTTTTCAAACTTGTAATGATGCATGGAGTCATGTCATTCGCTGACTACCATTCTATCAATGAATTTGAGCTTTTATCCAATTGTTTAAAATTCTTTATATTGTTTCTGTTTACAAAATTTCAATTTATTGTTGATGATGATTTTTGAAACAAATTTAATATATTTAATCTTTGAAGATAATAAAAACATTTTTCTTTTGATATGAGAACAAAGAAAGGATATCAATAGTGATTCTAGGGATGGTAAAGTCCGGATGTGTGTAACTTATCTCTCCCAAAGTAGGGTTTGATTTGACTGTGTCCTTATGGAATTCCTGAATAGTCCTGGCATTTTGATGTTAATGATGTTTTGTGCCCCACCAACATGAACGGGGATTGTAAATGCTCCTAGTTTTGTTCCCATCCCCAGAAGAGTTGTTGGAAGGGATATCCTAGAAAATCCCCAGCTGAGTTTTGATCTTTTCCTCAGTAATTTATCTTTGACTTGAGAAGTAAGGGATACCCTCAGCCAAGTTCTTATTCCTCAGCTTGAGTTGGTTGCATCCCTTAGCAGAAGTATTGGTATAGCAATCAGTTTAGAGGTTTTCTTTCACCTGTTAGCGGGTATTGATTTAAAATCCCTCGTAATTGTGGTTCGCTATGATATTAACTTCTGGTATCCCCACATGAGTCGAAAAGTCAAAATTTTCAATGATGAATGATCTCCATAGATCCCCAGTAGGTCTGCGTGTGATGGTTTCCAGCAGATTTCTATTTGATCTTCAACAAGTTTTACACTCTTTCCCCAAGCAGAGAAAGAGTGGCATAACTCTTTCCCCAAGTGGAACAGGAATAAAATGATGAGTATTCCATGCAGGAGTTTGATTAAGAACACTTTTGTCCCCAACAAGGATTGTGGAAGCTTTCCCCATTCCCGACAGATTATTATTTTTCCTCAGCAAGTGGTATCCCTTTGCAGAGTCGATGTTTGGTACCCCAGTAGGCTATGCTTTATTTGCATCACTGGTAGATCTTTACCTTTATCCCCAAAATAAAGTTATGAAGATATTTTTCCCCACCAGAGTTAACAGGGAAACTTCCCCCTTTCCCCAAAAGGGTGTGGAAGATTTTGTGTTGTTGAGTTATCTCCGACGTTTTGTCCTCTCAGAGTGGAATTTCTGATTTTTTATGCTTCGTAGATTTTTGAATATTGCTTTGTGAATTGGATCCCTAGTAGTTGTTTTTCCCAACTTGAGTATATTACTTTGGAATTAAGCTATCAATTATTCAATAGCGGGTAATATTACCAAATTAATCAAGCTCTATTGTCTTTGCTCCTACCCAGTAAATCCGGTAGTCGAGAGTTCTTTTTTCTACCCAGTAAAAAGGTAATAAAAGTTGTTTCCCTTTGCTTGAGCTCCTACCTAGTAAATCCGGTAGTTGAGAAAATTTCTACCCAGTAAAAAGGTAGTGGGGTTTATCCCTCTTTGTTTTGCTCCTATCCAGTAAATCGATAGTTGAGTCCATATCTTCTACCCAGTAAACCGGTAGTGGATGATTCTTTTCCAACTCAGTATTCCTCCATTTTTGGACTCAATACTTTGTTTGGTTATTATTCCCTTGAAGAGCGTTTACTATCCCTCGTGGAATCTTTTACCTTGATTATATCATTGAAATTTTCCCCCATGTATAGTCAGCTATCCAGCGATTTATTTTCCTGGTAACTCTTTTGGTGTCTCTCGTTTTCCCCGGCGGGATTTTTCTTCTGTGTCCCCAAGCTTTTGCTTTACTCTGGCGGTCGTGTGTTCCCCACAAAGATCTTGGGTTTGCATATCATATCATATTCATATCATATTCTCTTAGGACAAAATTTGGGTTTTCTGTATTTAAGTCTCTCCCATCTTGCAGAGACGAAAATGTCAATCTTCATATATTCGGATTGAAGAAACTTAAATAGGGGTAGCTGTAGCACCCTAATTTTTTCCCTAAGTTTTCTTTGCAATTTCATCTGCATCTTGCATACAAACAAGATCGCACTGGTTGCACGGTTCTTCTCGGGTTAGGTTTATGCCTCGCAGGGGATCACCGTTGTCTTTATTTACTTTATTTGTTTATGTTTACTAACCATTAATCAAAATCCAAAAATATTTGTTTTCTTTTACTAACCTTTTTCAGGAAGAGAAACCATTGAAAATGCCAAAAATAGCAGTCTTGCAGCTCGAGTAAAATTTTACAGACAAAAGTCGAAGTTGATCTGCAAATAATTCAAATTTTTCTGATCAAGGATTTCCCAAGTTAATTGATTCATTCAAAGGATTTCCAAGGTTCATGTGTTTATTTCCATGCCTTCTTCGACATACAAAAAGAATCGGGTCACAACAACCAAGCAATCTCATTTGAATAAAATATTCAAATTTTGGCTTGGTTAACTGGTTAACCAGTGCGAAATTTGAATATTTTATTCAAATTCAGCATCCTTAGATCAACTGGAATATTCTAGATTCATTGGTTTCTGATTTCTCTACATCACTTTGATCATTTCCTACCATAAACCCTCACTAATCACCACTCTTTTCCATTTCCCACCAAAATTGCAATTACCAAGCCTAATTTTAATTACCAAAGCAAGCTCCATTCCACCAAATTCCCATACCTAAAGTCTTTAAATAGGACCATAATTTCATTCACTCGCCAATCTTTGGAGATCCAAAAAACCCCTTGCAAAACATTCTCCCAAAAGCAAAAATCCATTAAAGCTCACTTTCTTTCTATTGAAGTTATCAATATTTCACATTGAATTCCTGACTAACTTGAGCTAAACCTTCATCCTTTCCTTCTCTTGTTCATCAATTTCAGTAGATCTAGGTTGATTTGGTCCTATTTGAAGAAGTGCTTTTGGTAATTCATCTCTCTCCATAAACCCATATTCACCATCAACATTCAAGATGTAGATATTTGGTGCCTTTGTTTCTAGATCCTTTGGATCTTTATTTGTTGTTTGATTGCAGGGATTCCACTATATTTTGGTTTTAAAATTCTTGTAAATTTAGATCATGATCATCAAATGTTTGAGTAAAGGTTTCAAAATGGATCATGCTAAATTTTCTGCATTTTTCTGCTTCTGGTACAGCGTTAACCGGTTAACCAAATGGTTAACCAGTTAACCAGTTTTAAAACTGTGCAGGTTTTGCCTGCGTTAACCGGTTAACCAATTGGTTAACCGGTTAACGCAAGTCAGAATGGTGTTATTGGCTTGTTTCAAGCCCTTTTTGGTTCCTCTTTCTTATCCTTCTTCCTCCTTTTTATTTTTACCTTGGGAAGCACTTTTGGAAGTGATTTCTCCTTAATTTCAATGAACTTAGAGTAGTTAATGTTCATTAATTCAAAACTACCTTTAAGTGGATTATTCAATTCATTTAAGGTACTTTGTGTTAGTGATACATTTTCATGCTTGAATCCACCGAGATGAGTGATTGAACTTAAGGATGGAAGAATACCATGAGTGCGGCTCAATTTGGTATTCACCTTTAATTTTGTGCGGTATTGCGTCCGGATGGCGATTTATATATTGTTTATCTCACATGCATTAGCACTAACAATATACACCTTAATTGGTGGTGGTCATCCTCATTTGTAGGGTAATTACTTCGTAAATTACTCGACGATTTCTTAACATAGACCTTAATTGGTGCTTTAGTGTAAGATGCTAAGCAGATCCGGTTGCCTTTCGATTTTGGTTACTCTTTTGGTTGTGGTTGATTAAGTTCACCTTACCACTCTTATGTAAATATATTTACTACTACTATTATTATTATTAATATTTTAGATTCTTGCACTTTAATTGCTTTTGCTACTAGCATTTAATTTCTTGCACGTTTATTGCTTTTATTTTATTTTGCTTTATCATACTTTATTCATCCATATCATGTTTATTATTTGCTCTTATTATTGTTTTGTTGATTTTCCCTTTGTCCATTTGGACACAAAAACATTAATAAAGGATTAAACCTCTAAAAAAAGACTTGTGACTTTAATTTGTGGACTATTGGTTACTATCATTGGCTTTGGAATGAAGATTTGGACTTAGATTCTTAGGACACATTTCCTTCGCCTTGACCTTCATGAAGTTGGAACTTGCCTTTATTTGGCCATTTTCTAGCTTATAAGGATGGAACTCTTATGCTCATAATTTGAAGTATCATCAAGTTTGGTTAGATCTTTCTTCCCTTATCTCCTTATTTTCTTTTTAGGACAGTCCCTTCATCTCCTTCCATTCTTTAATTTTCAAAATCTTCTCCCTTTTTCAAAGGATTCCTTCTTTTTAAACCATCACCTCTTTAATAAACAAAACCTTGACTTTTGTCAAGTGGATTTTACTCTTTTTATTTTCTTTAAAAATCAATGAATCTAATCATGTTGACCTTAATTCAAAAAATAAAAAGAATCAAACTCATTCAAGTTATTTTGTGCCTTTGTGTATTTTTGTGTATTTTCTTTAAAAGTGTGCCGATTATGAGTCATTATTCTTTAGTCATGTGCAAGTCTTTCAATCTCCATGGTTTTAGTTTGATGTAATTGAGTCTCTTGTCATTCGTGGGGGTTTAGTGGCATACTCGTCGATTTTATCCGAGTTGGAGCCCTCCCCATAATGATGTATGAGTCAATGCCTTCATTCTCATGGTAGTTTGTTTGGCCATCCACTTGAAGATGACAAATTCTCTTCACTTAATAAAATTAATCATAATCCACCCTTTTCACTATTTGTGCCACGAACTACGGTGTTTTGATCTTACATTGCACTTTGTGGGTACATAGGCATGAGGTGGTAAACCTCTCCAAACACAAAAATATTAAAAAATAATCTTTTCTCATCCCTTCACTCTCATTTAACAAACCTCTTTCAAACCAAACGCAATAAATTTTTCAAAGGGCTCCCGTGGAGTACCACAAACATTTTGGGTGTGTAAAACCTTCCCATTGTGTAACCTATCCCCTTACATGTTTCTCTGTTGTGTTTCTTTAGCTTTTTGCTTTTAGATTCATTAGGATTTATTCGCTCTTTTTTCATTTTCCTCTTGGAATAAAAATAAAGCGCGGTGGCGACTCTATTTACTTTGAGTTAAGTTAACTAACAACTTACACTCATTATTTTACCGCTACACAATTTACTACTTGAGTAAGAAATTCACTGATTATGAGTCTCGGTACTCCATGCTTGAAAAAACATGTTGTGCCTTAGCTTAGGCTGCAAAGCGTCATCTCCAATATATGTTGAATCATACAACTTGGTTTATCTTTAGAAGGGATCCAATCAAGTATATCTTTGAAAAACCTGCTTTGACTACGAGGTTTGCTCGTTGGAAAATGTTATTATCAGAATATGATATCGAGTACCGAGCTCAAAAAGCTATAAAAGGTAGTATCTTGGATGACCATTTGGCACATCAACCGATTGATGATCACCAACCTATCATGTTTGATTTCCCATATGAGGATGTGATGTATTTGAAAATTAAAGATTGTGATGAGCCTTTGATTGAGGAAGGGCCGGAGCCTGAATCTCGATGGGGTTTAGTTTTTGATGGTACTGTAAATGCATGCAGAAGAGGAATTGGGGCAATGATCATTACTCCCCATGGTTCACATATTCCTTTTGCTGCAAGGTTAACTTTTCCTTGTACCAATAATAAAGCTGAATATGAAGCCTGTATTATGGGTCTCGAGGAAGCTATTGATCTGAGGATTAAGCATCTTGACGTGTATGGAGATTCTGCCTTGGTAATCAATCAGATCAAGGGTAAGTGGGTAACTCATCAACCCCACTTGATTCCGTATAGAGATTATGCCAGGAGGATATCAACTTTCTTCACTAATGTTGAGTTTCATTATGTGCCTCGTGATGAAAATTAGATGGCGAATGCTTTGGCAACTATAGCTTTTATGATAAAGGTGCTCCAATGGAATGATGTTCCCATGATCAGATTGATGCGGGTTGAGAGACCAACTCATGTGTTTGCAGTTGAAGAGGTCCATGATGACAAGCCTTAGTATCATGATATTAAATGTTTTCTCTAGAGTCAGGAATACCCACTTGGGGCATCTGATAAAGATAAGAGGACTTTGAGGAGATTGGCAGGAAATTTCTTCCTGGATGAAAATGTGCTTTATAAGAGGATTTTTGACATGGTCTTGCTCAAATGCGTGGATAAACACGAAGCAAACATGCTAATGAAAGAAATTCATGAAGTATCTTTTAGTATTCATGCAAATGGGCATGCAATGGCTAAAAAGATGTTGAGAGTAGGTTACTATTAGCTGACGATGGAATCTGATTGTTGCATGTATGTGAAAAAGTTCTGTAAGTGCCAAGTGTATTCTGATAAGATTCATGTGCCACCAACTCATCTCAATGTAATTTCTTCCCCGTGGCCTTTCTCTATGTGGGAAATTGATATGATTGGTATGATTGAACCCAGGGCCTCGAATGGACATCGTTTTATTCTTGTGGCAATTGACTACTTCACCAAATGGGTGGAAGCGACATCATATGCTAATATGACCAAGCAAGTCGTGGTTCGGTTTATCAAGAATAACATTATCTACAAATATGGTGTTCCAAATAGAATCATTCTAATAATGGTTTGAACTTGAATAATAAGAAGATGAAAGAGCTTTGTGAAGAATTCAAGATTCAACACCATAATTCTTCTCCTTATAGACCGAAGATGAATGAGGCTATTGAAGCTACAAATAAGAACATTAAGAAGATCATTCAAAAGATGGTTGTGACATATAAGGACTGGCATGAGATGCTCCCTTTTGCTTTACACGGGTATCATACATCTGTCCGCACATCAACAGGGGCAACCCCTTTTTCGTTTGTTTATGGTACAGAAGCAGTGCTCCCCGTCGAGGTTGAGATACCGTCAATGAGAGTTCATTTGGAAGCCAAGTTGACTGAGGCTAAATGATGTCAGAGTAGATTTGATCATTTGAATTTGATTAATGAAAAGAGAATAACAACTTTGTGTCATGGTCAGTTGTACCAGCAAAGAATGAAGAAATATTTTGACAAGAAGGTCAAACCTCGTATATTCCGAGAAAGCGACCTCGTGCTAAAAAAGATCCAGTCTTTCATTACAGATTCTCGGGGAAAGTGGACTCATAACTATGATGTCCTATATGTTGTAAAGAAATCCTTCTTCGGAGGTTCACTAATTCTTGCAACTATGGATGGTGAGGAGATCACTCGTCCTGTGAATGCGGATGCAGTCAAGAAATACTTCGCCTAAAAAAAAGAACAGCTCGCTAAGTTGAAAACCCGAAAGGGAGGCTTAGGCAAAAATGAGCGTCACGGTGGATTGAAAACCCGAAAGGGCGGTCCAGGAAAAAATTAGAGGCATAAACAAAAAAATTATCCCCGTAGATTGAAAACCCGAAAGGTAAATCTAGGAAAAAGTTAGGGATCATGGAAAGTAACCGCATCGGGAGAATGGATCGCTAGATACAACTGAGGATTTCAAATTCTATCCCTCAGAAGAATTATCCATCAAAGATTCTTATTCACTCGTCCTTGACTGAAGTTTCGGACACAATGGAGTTCAAAGTTGATAGGGAGAAGAGTGATCATTGTATTTCAATGTAGCATTTTTTCCATGTATTTACCATTTTTCAAACTTGTAAAGATCCATGGAGTCATGCCATTTGCTAACTACCATTCTATCAATGAATTTGAGCTTTTATCCAATCGTTTCCAATTCTTTATATTATTTATGTTTACAAAATTTCAATTTATTGTTGATGATGATTTTTGAAACAAATTTAATAAATTTAATCTTTGAAGAATATAAAAACATTTTTTTGGGTATATGAACAAAGAAAGGATATCAATAGTGATTCTAGGGATGGTAAAGTCCGGATATGTGTAACTTGTCTCTCCCAAAGCAGGGTTTGATCCGGTTGTGTCCATACAGAATTCCTGAATTGTCTTGGTATGTTGATGTAATGATGTTTTGTTCCCCAACAACAAGCGTGAACGAGGATTGTAAATGCTCCTAGTTCTGATTCCTTCCCCAGAAGAGTTGTTGGAAGGGATAATCTTGAGAATCCCCAGCTGAGTTTTGAACTCTTCCTCAGCAGTTTATTTTTGAAGCATTGGGAATCCTCGTCTGAGTTCTTATTCCTCAGCTTGAGTTGGTTGTGTCCCCTAGCAGAAGTATTGGTATAGCAGTCAGTTTAGAGGTTTTCTTTTACCTGATGGTAGGTATTGATATAAAATCCCTTGTAACTTTGACTTGGCTATGATGTTAAATTCTGGTATCCCCATGTGTGTCGGCAAGTCCAAATTTTCAGTGATGAATGATCTCCATAAATCTTTTCCACATATCCTCAATAGGTATGAGTGTGTTGGTTTCCAGCAGATTCCTATTTGATGTTTATCAAGTCTTACATTCTTTCCCTAAGCAGAGCAAGAGTGGCATGACTCTTTCCCCAATCAGAGAAAGAGTGACATAACTCTTCCCCTAAGCGGAGCAGGAGTGGTATGACGGATATTCCCCAAGTGGCGCAGAGGTGGTATGATGGCTATTCCTTGCAGAGTTTGATTTTTATCAAGAATTCTTATGTCCCCAGTAGGATCATGGAAGCTTTTCCCCATCCCCGACAGATTATTACTCTTCCTCAGCAAGGTGGTGTCCCTATGCAGAGTTGATGTTTGATGTTTGATACTCCAGTAGGTTATGCTTTATTTGCATCACTGGTAGATCTTTATCTTATTTCCTCAAACAAAGTTATGAAGATATTTTCCCCATCATAATTTAACAGGGACACTTCCCTCCTTTCCCCAAAGAGTTGAAGATTTTGTAATGTTAGTGTTTCTCCAACATGTTATCCTTTCAGAGTGGAATTTTTGATGTTATCCTTTTATGGATTCTTGAAGATTGCTTTGTGGATTGGACCCCTAGCAGATGTTTTCTCAGTATGAGTTAAGCCTTGTAGTAGGATTTTATTCCTTTGATGGTTTTTGATGTTCCCCTGCAGGATGTCAAATTGAATTCAAACAGGATTCCCCAGCTTTGTCGTCCTGGGATTAGCCATATATCTGGTTATTATGGTGTTTATGTCACCCGTTGCTTATATTTATGTCTGTTTTGTCAGCATATTCATACGCATATTCATATGCATAAACATAGCATCATTTTGCTTGCATTCTTGCATTTATCATTGTTCCTTGCTCTTTGGTGTGGATCTTCCCTATAGAGTGTGTGTGTGTGGTCTTCCTCTCAAGTTTAGAGTGTCAACCATTAAGCAGAAAGTGTTTATCCTTTCAAAATTCCCCATTGAGTTTGTTCCTCGTGGACAATTTTGATTCAGTTTCCTCCCTAGTTTATTATCTGGATGGAATTTCCCCACTTGAGATATTTCTTCCTCGGGATGAGTCTTGTTTGGTTGTTTCTCTCCAACTTGTTCTTGGATTGAAATTTGGTCCTTTGGGTGAGTTTTTATTGCTTTGTAATTAAGCTATCATTGTTCGATAGTGGGAAATACATTCCCCAGCTCGAGTATATTACTTTGGAATTAAGCTATCAGTTATTTGATAGTGGGTAATATTATCAAATTCATCAAGCTATTTTGCTTGTGCTCCTACCCAGTAAATCTGATAGTCGAGAATTCTTTTCCTTCCTAGTAAAAAGGTAGTAGATTTTATCCCTCTTTGTTTTGCTCCTATCCAGTAAATCGATAGTTGAGTCCTTTGTTTTCATATTTCCTACCCAGTAAATCCGGTAGTTAAGACATCTACAGATTTTTCTACCTAGTAAAAAGGTAGTGGGGGTTATCCCTTTTTGTTTTGCTCCTATCCAGTAAATCGATAGTTAAGTCCATTGTTTTCATCTCTCCTACCCAGTAAACCGGTAGTTGATGATTCTTCCCAACACGGTATTCCTCCATTTTTGGACTCGAATATTTTGTTTAGTTGATATTCCCTGGCAGAGTGTTTACTCTCCATCGTTGAACCTTTTACCTTGATTATATCATATTTTCCCCAAGTTGAGTCAACTATCTATTGATTTATTTTCCTGGTAACTCTTTTGGTGTCTTTTGTTTTCCCCAGCGGAATTTTCTTATGTGTTCCCAAGCTTTTGCTTTTCTCTGGTGGTCGTGTTTTCCCTACAGAGATCTTGGGTTTGCATATCATATCATATTCATATCATATCATGTTCTCTTAGGACAAAAATTGGGTTTTCTGTATTTAAGTTTCTCCCATCTTGCAGAGACGAAGATGTCAATCTTCATATCTCCATATTGAAGAAACTTAAATAGGGGCAGCTGTAACACCCTAATTTTGGCCCTAAGTTTTCTTCTCATTTTCATTTGCATCTTGCATACAAACAAGATCACACTGTTTGCTCGTCTCCTCTCGGGTTAGGTTTATGCCCCACAGGGGATCACCGTTGCCATTTAATTTGCTTTATTTGTTTATGTTTACTAACCATTAATTAAAATCGAAAAATATTTTGTTTCCTTTTACTAACATTTTCAGGAATAGGCACCATTGAAAATGCCAAAAATAGAAGTCTTGTAGCTCGAGTAAAATTTCACAGACAAAAGTCGAAGTTGATCCGCAAATAATTCAAATTCATCTTATCAAGGATTTCACAAGTTAATTGTTTCATTCAATGAATTCCAAGGTTCATGTGTTTATTTCCATGCCTTCTTCGATGTACAAAAAGAATCAGACCACAATAACCAAGCAATCACATTTGAATAAAATATTCAAATTTTAGCTTGGTTAACTGGTTAACCTTATGGGTTAACCAGTGTGAAATTTGAATTTTTTATTCAAATTCATCACTATTGGATCATTGATATATTTGGAATTTTCTAGATCCATTGGCCTCTGATTTCTCTACATCACTTTGATCATTTCCTACCATAAACCCTCACTAATCACCAATCTTTTCCATTTCCCACCAAATTTCCAATTACCAAGCCTAATTTTAATTACCAAAGCAAGCTCCATTCCACAAAATTCCCATACCCAAGCCCTTTAAATAGGACCATAATTTCATTCATTCACCAAGCTTGAAAGAGCCATCAAATCCCTTGCAAAATACTCCCCCAAAACCAAAAACTCTCACTAAAGCTCTTTTCCCTTTTTTTTGAAGTTATGAAGAATTCACATTGAATTCTTGACTAACTTGAGCTAAACCTTCATCCTATCTTTTTCTTGTTCATCAAATTGCAGTAGATCTAGCTTGATTTGGTCCAATTTGAAGAAGTGCTTTTGGTAATTCACTTTCTCCATAAACCCATACTCACCATCAACATTCAAGATGTAGATCTTTGGTGCCTTTGTTTCTAGATCCTTTGGATCCCAATTTGTTGTTTGATTGCAAGGATTTTACTGTGTTTTGGTTTTAAAATTCGTGCAAATTCAGATCATGATCATCAAGCATTTGAAAAGGGTTTTGAAAATGGATCATGCTGAATTTCTGCAGTTTTTCTGCTACTAGTTCAGCGTTAACCAGTTAACTATTTACAGTGTAAATTGGTTAACTGGTTAACCAGTTTTAAAACTGTGCAGGTTTTGCTTGCGTTAACATGGTTAATGGTTAACCGGTTAACACAAGTCGAAATGGTGTTTTTGGCTTGTTTTAAGCCCCTTTGTTTCTAGATCCTTTGCCCCTTTTTATTTTTACCTTGGGATTCCCTTTTGGGAGTGATTTCTCCTTAATTTCAATGAACTTTGGGTGTAGATTAGAGTAGTTAATGTTCATTAGTTCAAAACTACCTTTAAATGAATTATTTAATTCATTTAAGGTACTTTGCATTAGTGATAAATTGTCATGCTTAAATCCACCAAGAAGAGTGATTGAACTTAAGGATGAAATAATACCATGAGTGTGACTCAATTTGGTATTCATCTTTAGTTTTATGCGTATTGCATTCGGATGGCGATTTACATATCGTTTATCTCACATGCATTAGCACTAACATTGTTCACCTTAATTTGTGGTGGCCGGCCTCATTTGTAGGGTAATTACTTCGTAAATTACTCGGCAATTGCTTAACATAGACCTAAATTTGTCCCTAATTCGGAATAAAAATCTAATTGGGTACTTGCACTTTTGTGAACCGGATCTTTTGTTGATCGCTTAATCCCAAAGCTTTTAATCATATTGCATTAAGAATCGAGACTTATGATGGTTTGATGCGTAGGTGCTTCGGGTCTCCCAATCGCCTTTCAAATTTCATTGAATTCGATTCGGTTTGCCTTGATTAATCGCTATAGGGTAAGATGCTAAGCGGATCCGGTTGCCTTTCGATTTTGGTTACTCTTTTGGTTGTGGTTGATTAAGTTCACCATACCATTTTTATGTAAATATTATTATACTATTATAACCATTAATATTTTAGTTTTTTGCACTTTAATTTCTCTTGCTACTAACATTTAAATTCTTGCACTTTTATTTTATTCTATTTTATTTTGCTTTATTATGCTTTATCCATCCATTATCATGTTTATTATTTGCTCTTATTTTTGTTATGTTTATTTTCCCTTTGTCCATTTGGACACAAAAACATTAATAAAGGATTAAAGCTCTAAAAAACTCGTGACTTTAATTTTTGGACTATTGGTTACTATCCTTGGCTTTGGAATGGAGTTTGGACTTAGATTTTATGACACCTCTCCTTTGTCTTGATCTTCATGAAGTTGGTATTTGCCTTTATTTGGCCATTTGCTAGCTTATAAGGATGGAACTCTTATGCTTAATATTGGAAATGTCATCAAGTTTGGTTAGATCTTTCTTCCTTTATCTCCTTATTTATTTTTTTTAGGATAGTCCCTTCATCTCCACCCCTTCTTTAATTTTCAAAATCTTCTCTCTTTTCCAAAGGATTCCTTTTTTTTTAAAATCATCACTTCTTTAATAAACAAAACCTTGACTTTTGTCAAGTGGCTCTTACTTCTTTTTCTTTTTCTTTTAAAAACCAATGAATTTAATCATTTTGACCTTAATTCAAAAATAAAAAGAACCAAACTCATTCAAGTTGTTTTGTGCCTTTGTGCACTTTTGTTTATTTTCTTTAAAAGAGTGTCGATTATGAGTCATTATTCTTTAGTCGGGTGCAAGTCTTTCAATATTCATGGTGTTAGTTTGATGTAATTGAGTCTCTTGTCATTTGTAGGGGTTTAGTGTAATACTCGTCGATTTTATCCGAGTTGACGCCCTCTCCATAATGATGTATGAGTCCATGCCTTCATTCTCATGGTAGTTTGTTTGGCTATCCACTTGAAGATGACAAATTATATTCACTTAATAAAATCAATTATAACCAACCTTTTTCACTCTTTGTACCACGAACTACGGGGTTTTGATCTCGCATTGCACTTTGTGGGTACATAGGCATGAGTTGGTAAACCTCTCCAAACACAAAAATAAAAAAAATATTTTCTCATCCCTCCACTCACATTTTACAAACCATTTTCAAATCAAAAGCAGTAAATTTTTCAAAGGGCTCTCGTGGTGTACCACAGACATTTTGGGTGCGTAAAACCTTCCCATTGTGTAACTTATCCCCTTACTTATTTCTCTGTTGTGTTTCTTTAGCTTTTTTCTTTTAGATTCATTAGGATTTATTCGCTCTTTTTTCCTTTTCCTCTTGGAATAAAATAAAAGTGCGGCGGCGACTTTGTTTACTTTGAGTTAAGTTAACCAATAGGTTACACTCACAATTTTACTGTTGCACAAGGTGTAAAACATTATCGGTCCATGCACAAATAATCTTTTCTTTCACTTGATTAAGAATAGTGCTTTCAACGTAATTCAACAATGCCAGATACTTGTCAGTAACTGTGATACCAATTGAAATTTTGATAGGCAGATCATAAATGTCCTAACCACATGTCAGGACATTGATCTCTTCATCATATTAAACAAGATCAAAAATAATGCAGACTAATATTCACAATATCCAGGAAGAAGATCATATTATCAGTAGGATTATTTCTTGTACAAAACCTTTGTTGTACAGGTAAACAACCTCCGTTTTACCTAATGGTACCCAATGTAATCTTTATCGCAGAAACTCCATCTTTGATAAGAGAACCCTATCTCACTCCCTTTAATCACCACCTGTGATTCCTAACAGTTACAACCCAGTAACTGTAACATTCTACTTGAAAGTTCCATCTTTTAAATCAATTTCAGTCAAGAATCTTGACTAACAACCATCATTGGATATGCTTCAAAGCTTCATCCAAGAACAATACATAACTTATTACCTACAGGATTCTGAATTATGTTAAACAACTATGTCTACCTTAGTGTATCCAATCGATACAAAGGGTGACTAACAATACAAGAAATCCTACGACTCTCAAAACCCTAAAACCTTATTTTCTACTTTTACAAATTTTTTACAAGGATTACATATTTTGTCCTAGGTCTAGGTCTTCTATTTATAACCTTCTACTGATCCATGGGCTTTAATCTTCTAACTTCTGATTCGTTGATCCAATGTTGTAATCTATCATAGAATCTTGAACAAATTTAAAATGTATTTAAATCACCTTCTGTAACAGTCCAGGATGTCGAGCTATATTTTATGACATCTCATTCGACATCTTTGTTACTTGGCAGATTTCTTCAAATTGTTCGTCCTAAATTTCTTCATCTTTATTAGTAATATGTTTTACCAAAATTAGTCAAATAATCTGGATCTTTCAATGATTATCCTTGATGTTGGGCTCTCAATCTTGTTCATTTATGATGATTATATTTCTCCTCCTCGTGTTTTACCATCTTAGGTTGATCTCTCCTAGTTTGATGTACTTGAGTATCTCTTGTTGAAGTTAAACCTATGTCATTAAACATAATATCTTTCCAACACTTCTCAGATAGAACACCAGTAATCATTAAAAACTTCTACCAATTAAAGAAGCTCTAAGAGTTAACCTTTTTGGCAAAACAATTTTCATTGCTTGTTACTTAGATCAATATAATAAGGACATGTCACCATGTTGTGCCTTGATGCTCTATAACCGAGATCCCATACTCTCTTCATAGAGTCAAGACATTTTCCACACATGATTAATAAATAGTGCTAGATACCCAATCTTGATTGGGTCTTTGGGGTTAATAAAACCTTGGTTTCATCTAGGCAACCATTGAAAGGTGCCTTTAGTAACAAAAAGTTTCCTAAAATTGCACTTAGCAATGGCGTGACCTTTCTTGAAACAATAATAAAAATATAAATTATAAGAAGATAACCTTTTTCTATTTGGTTTCTTTTCAACATAACTATATCTCTCTATAAGGATTATGATAATGCGTGTCATACTTAAAAGTATTTATACTAAAAGTAACCTTAGGTTGCAAAGACATCCAATTTGGCTTTGAGAGTTCTTGACTCTTTTTTCCAAATGTGACAAGTTTCACAATCAAACCATGAAGGTTTAGAATCCTCATGTTTGTATTTTAGAATATCTAATATAGACATCCTAAGAGCTTCCATATTCTTTTCATTTTCCAAAATCTTAGCATCTAAGTGAGAAATTATCCTTTTATTTAAAGATAATCATTTGAAAGTATCTATGGCTTGTCTTTGTAGATAAAAATACTCTTGTAATTGAGAGAAAGCCAAGTCATGAGAAGTTTGAAAGTTATAGTGATTTACAACCTTTTTCTTTTCTTTGTTTGTCATATAGCAAAGCTTGACCGATTCAATAGTTGAAATAGAGCTATCATCACCTGAAGAATCAATTTTTCATTCCCAAGCAACATAAGCTCTTATATACTTTCTATATTTCTTATGATGGCCTCTAGTTTTATCTTTGTTGATTTTGGACACTCCACCTGGTAGTAGCCATGTTTACCACAATTGTAGCAAGTACTTCTATACTTATCCTTTTTGCTCTCATCTTCTTTTGATGAGTTTGATAAACTTCTAGATTTACCATGGTTCTTGTTGGGATATTTTCCACCCTATTTCCACATGTATTTATTGAACCTCGTTATAAAAAATCCCATATCTTCTTCGTCAAATTCGTTGTCATCTTTAGATTCACAATCCCGAAGCTCATCATGTGAGGACCTTGAGCTAGAATTCTTTAGAGCTTATGGACTTCTTCCCTTCTTCCTTGTCTTTTCCTTTCTATTTCTTCACTTTCTTTTCTTTCCTTTTTCATATTTTTCTAATCAAGTGATTTCTTGCTCATGCTCTTCTAATTTTCCGAATATAGTTGTAACACGGTGGGAGAACTGACTTTCTATAAATGTTGCGGATAGCAAGAGTCGCCACCGACTTTTATTTTATCCAAAAGGAAAGGGCATAAAAGAACAGGAAAGACCTTAAAAAGATTTTGAGTTCGGGGGGTAGGTTATACAAAGGGAAGGTATTAGCACCCTTTATATCCATGGTTATCCATGGGCTCTTAGTTACTTAGCTCACTTTAAATTGTTTTGAGAAAGTGTAGTGTGTGATTAAAAATTTTCTAAGTACTTTATAATGATCCTCGTATGGATGTATATAAAGACTTTGTTTTGAAAATTTGTTTGAAATGTGAAGTGTAAAAGAGTTTTTTTGAAGAAAAGTGAGAAAGTACTTAAGAAGAACCTACCCTATGCTAAGTTTTTACTGTTCATATATGTTCTTTCAATGGTAAGACCATCCCTATTATTAAGGAATAGGTAGTCATTACCTTGGATGTATAAGGGACATGTGAAGGGACATCTGTATTTAGGCAACTGTAAGGTGTCTTTAGCAATTCGTAGGGACTTATCATTTTTTTATTTCGAAGGGACAAGATCATTTACCATAGGCAACATCGAAGGGACTTGATCTTATAATCTTAAAGGGACTTGATGATATTAATGAAGGGACTTTGCTTTAAGACACCTTACTTGACCTTATAATTAGGCAACATGAGGGATAACCTTAGAAAGTGCAAGAGGGCGATCAAAGATCGACTTACGTGTGTGAGTGTTCATATTCATATATTTATCTTATTAAATTAGTTATACTAAATTTATTTTAAATCACAAACATGTTATCACTCCCTATAATTACTAACCATGGCAATAATAATATTTACAAAAATAAAATAGAAACAAGAATAAACCTACGACTATTACATGGCTTTCGCAATTACATAATAATAGAAATAATTAATAATAAATATAATGAATAAACAATAATTTAAATGGTTAGTAATAACAATAATGATAATAATAAAAAGTTATTAAAAATATAAAGAATATAAACATTTAAGAAAAATATTATTTTTTAAAGTTAAATAAACAGTTTTAGAAATTTTTAAAAGAAAATAGAATAATTATAATAATAAACAAATAATAATTACAAAAAAAAAGATTTAATTAAAGTTTATAACATAATTAAATTAAATATTAAAGTTAATAAAAATAAATAGGGTTAATAAGATGTTTAGGGTTAGAAATTAGGGTTTACATATTATTTAAGCAAAATTAGGGTTTTAATGTTTAATTGAAATATTAATTGATTTATATACAAAATAATATATATATATATATATATATATATATATATATATATATATATATATATATATATATATATATAAACATAAAATAGAAACAAATTATATTTGAGAAAATAAAATATTGATTTTAAAAATATAAAGTTTTTTATTCTATGAGAAAATATTATACTATTATTTAAAAATTAATTTATGTTATAATATAATTTAAATAATTAAGAAATTAAGAAAAAGAAAATGAAATAAACTAGGTTAAAAAAAATGGGGGAGGCCTGGATTTGAACCCAGGACCTCCCCATTAGCAGCAAGGTGAGAGACCACTGGGCTACGCCTGCACAGCTGATGGGGAATGCCTCCAAGCCATTATATCATAAGCCTGAAAAATATAAAAAATAAATGAACAAAAAAGGAAAACCTGGGAATCGAACCCAGGCTTGCAGCTTCACACGTACACGCCCTATCCACCAGGCCACTTGCTTCATTCATGAATTATATTACAAAGAAATTTATATAAAATAAAACAATTTTTTGAATTTTCAGATGGCGCCAAGACTTCATCTTCTTCCTCTGAAATTCGCAAGTTTTCCTGCGACTTCTCTTGCGATTTTACCTGCGTGTTCAAACCCTACGAAACTCATACAATACCATTTACGTACTATTTTGTTAAATTAATCACATAAATATGATCCAGACAGCATTTGCAATTGATTCAGGGTTTTAGAATGCATTTATATTCACTTAATCGGGAAACCCCAATTTGAAGGTTATGAACCCCAAAATGGCATTCTACGATTTAGCCATGGTTTCTTCAATCCAATCACCCTTAATTCATCACAAACCTTCACTAAACACAAATCAGCAAACAAAACTAATTAATAATACATGAATGATCAAAAACGAAAAATCAAAAAATATGAAAAAGTTTGGATCGGATTTGTCAATATGAGATGTTATGGAGCAATGTGATGATCAGGTTACACTCAATGATGTTCAGGGAACATGTCTCAACCTTCAAAATGCTTTGGAATTGAAGGTGCGCAAAACACAAGGAAGGGGGGTTGGAATTGGGTTTTCTATAACAATTAAAATAAACTTCTAATGACACGTTTAATTTATCCTGGTTCGTTTGAACTCAAACTACATCCAGTCCACCCGCCAAGGTGATTTTGCCTCTACTGAGGTCTTAATCCACTATTCAATATGAATACACACAAAGACCTATAGTCAATGTCCTCTTGAGTCTTCTGACTAAACTTAGTCACTCAAGGAATAAAATAACTATTACAAATATAATAAAGAAGTAACTTAGACTGATTCTTGATAAGCAAGGATCACTAAGTGAAAGTTACAATAATAAGCACAAGTTGATTCAATCTATTTGCGTGAATGTATTGAAGTGTGTCACTGAATTCTTCAAATGAAATCCCTTATATAGTACTTGAAGAATGTAGCCGTTGGAGACATCTTGAATTAAATTAGGATAGAATTTAATACCATAAATTCCTTCCATAAACAGAGATACTTGTCTTGTTCATTAATTAAAATATCCTTTAATTAATGTCTTCAATAAGGATACCAACATCTTCTAAGCGGAGATCAGAGATAATAAATATAAGATGCGCAGCCAATAAATATGTTATTAAATGATGGATTCTCCTTTGAGAGTATCTTCTGTATGTGACTAAATGAATCTTCTATGTGCGTACGGTTCACTTAAATAAATTTGTCTTCTACACAAGAATAAAGATATTCATTAGAACTTCTATTCTTTAATAAGATTTGTTATCATCAAAACACTTGGAGGTTCAGAACCATAATTGTTCTAACAATCTCCCCCTTTTTGATGATGACAAAACATTTAAATAAGGAGAATAGAGTTTAATAAGATTAAGTGAACTCCCTTTGATTTAAAAAAAATTCTTAAGATGTTCCATGATCCTTAGCTCCCCCTGAGTTGATTACTTGACCTGTTTCTTTTCTATGATAACAACTCAAATAGTTTTATTAGTATATTATATGTAAGAGGCAAATTATGGTAAACTGCTACGGATCAGAATCATTTACGTTTCTCCCCCTTTTTGTCATAATCAAAAAGAATCAAAGCAAATGAAAAAGACAGAAGATAACCAATATATTAAAATTATAATTAAAACAAAAACCAGTAGAAGTTTAAAGAGTTATGCAGAAGCAGAAGATAAAACAAAGGAACAACTAAGGTAGAAGATAAGCAAAAAAATTTAGGAGTTCATCTTAGTAACTAAGGTCTCCAACAAAGATTTGATTTCTGATGATGATTCCACTTGCTTGCCAAGCAATGTCTTTAGTTCAGCAGTGGTTTCATCTTGCTTATCCAGACATTGTTTCACCAGCTGATTCTCTTTCTTCAGCTCTTGTAAAGTTTGTAGAACAAAATCTGTAGCCAGAGGTTCTTCAACTTCTGGGGCAGCTTGAGTATCAGGTTCATCAATATGCTCTTCTTCAGAAGATACCAAGACCATTTGAAGTGCAGAGAGTTCATCCATAGGTTCTGACTCTGTCCAAGGCTTGTTATCCAGCAGAAGAGGTTTAGCCTGTTCAACATTAGAAACAACTGCTTGAAGGTACTCACAGAAGTTCTGGTGAGCAATATCATAGCAGATGTCCTTAAGTCTTTTGGACTCAGCATTAAACCACTTTCTGAGGGTAGCCCACAGAAAATCAGATGCTGCTGGATCTGTAAGCTCTGAGCATGCAGACTTCAGATCCTCTAACTTTAATTTCAAGCCTGTTTCAAAAGCAAGAAGTAAAGCAGAAATGTCTGTTCTAGATGGTTTTGGTTTTGGTATAGGTATTGCTGTTTTGTTTGATACTGAGGACAGTTTTTGTAGGGCTTCAAAATCAACAGATGTTCTGAGAGGATTTTCATTTTCAGTTTCTTCTGGAGTGTCAGGAATGTGTTATGAATGTAGGTGAGTTTGGTGGTGTAGATATATAAGAGGATAGTGAGCTTTCTCTTATGGGGGATAGTCTAAGTGCATGTTCAGGAGATGGAAGTTGGACAGATTCTGAGTCTTGAAAATGTTCAAGATCTGATAGGGCATGTTGCAAAGCAGTTTGTGTTTCATTTGTTGGAGAGCGATCAATGTCAGATAGTGGTGTATTATCAATGGGTATGTCAAAATCAGAAATAGTTTGAGGTTGATGGGGTTCAGCTTCTGGTGGATATAGTGATGAGAGGATGGATGCGACAGCAGCAGTTGCAGGTATTTCAGTTTGAATGGGATTAACAGATTGAGGTGGTTCAGAGGAAGGGATTTGTGGAGAAGGAATATCAACAGAGGATAGTTGGCTAGAAGGTAAGGTGCTAGAAGGTAAATCAGACACTTCTACATTAACTGCTTCTACTACAGAAATGAATTCAGAGTTAGAGGCAGAAGTTTTACCTGATGTTCTAGATGATTTTGGCATCTTCTGAGAAGGTCCTTCAGCAGTTTTCTCTTCTTGAGTCTTACAGAGGCAGCGTATGGAGCTTTCTGTTTGAGTTCAGTAGGCTTGAACTGGGGTTCCACACCATGTTGCTTGCAGATATCCAGGTAGTTAACTACAACTTCTGGAGGTGTGTCAGAAGAGAAGAGAGGGAAGTTCTCCAATGGGATCCTTCTGGTGATGATTACTTCTCTAGAATGAAGAACAGGTTCTTGCTGAATAGAAGTAATGAACTTCATCTTTTTCAAGTTCTTTGCATTCAGAGGTTTTCCAACATCCGTTTCTAGAAGTTCAGTTTGCTTCAATTCTGCTAGAAAGTCTACCAGCTTGTTTTGGCAGAGAATGTCAGAAATAATACGTCCAAAAGGAATCCAATCCCTTTTGGTCTTTTCACCATCTCTGGTTTCCTTCACACTGGCTCTCAGATTCTGGAATAGAGTGTGTGCAAGGTTGATCTTTCTCTTTTTGGCAATGAAGTAGAGAAGAAATTGTTGGTCCAGGTTGATGTAATCTGGAGAGTTGGTAGGTTTCCTGTGACAGATTGTCCCAAGAATGATTTTGGCCCAAATACGGAGAGGGGTCTTCAAGTCTTTGATTTTGTTGGAGGGTTTTCCAGAGGTAAAAATTTCCTTTGCTATCACAGTAGTATCAGACACTTTGTCCATGTCACTGCACTTGATGCCATTTCCATCAGCTTCAATAAGTTTAGCAAGATGGTCTTCAGAAATAACCACCCTTTTACCAAGCACGTAGGAGGTAACATGTGCGTTGGTTGCTGTTGCATAAGCCCAGAATTCTTTAACCAGTTTTGGAAAGACTGGTCCCATTAATCTGTCAAAATACTTTTCCCAGCCCTGAGCATGAACATACGGGATGAGATCAAAACCATTTTCCTTCAAACTGTTGAAATCCACAAATAACTCACACAGGACTTCCAATTTGTCAGTAGGAGTTGAGAGAGTCTTCGTGGGCTCAACATAGAACACATCAGAAAAATCTTTGCGTTGATGAGAAGATGAAGCCATTAGTTACTAAGATGATATTTGAGGGTTTAGGGTTTTTGAAAGAGATAGAGAAAACGCAAGAGTGAGGAAAAAAATTCAGTAAGAATGAAATACGGGTAAAAGATGAAAGTGAGAGAGACACATTACATATATAGAAAAATGAAGCATTTAATTAGTTGAGAAATTAGTGGGAAAATTTAAGTTTAAAAACATAATGATTAAATGCATTAAATGCGCTGACATAGGGTAAGGCGTAAAAGATTCTGGAACAGTTACCCAAGAGATTTTTGCCTTTTTGGTGTCAAGTTTAGCCGTATCAGATTCCCAGAATATCAACAGATGTCCTTCTGTAGTTACCAAAGCATGTTCTGTCACTCTTTAGAATTTGGACATTTGTTTTAATTCTGATGGAAATCCTTAGAGCCTTGTTGACACTTGTTGATTTGAAGATCTGCATGTTAATCTTTTGAACAGAAGTTCTAAGAATGAGATAGTTAGAGCATAGCATCTTCTGAGATAGCCATATAGAGGATAAATATCAGAACTTATAAGTGATAAAGACATATAATTAAAGCATTTTCATTCTGGACATAATTTCATGCTAAGGTTAGTTAGTATGAAATTAAATCTATCTTCAGGAAGGGGTTTTGTAAAAATATCAGCCCATTGGTGATTTGTGTCTATAAATTTTAACATTAAAATTCCCTTCTGAGTATAGTCCCTAATGAAGTGATGTTTAACTTCTATGTGTTTAGCTCTAGAATGTAAAATTCGATTTTTAGAGAGACAAATAGCAGAAGTATTGTCACAGAGGATGGGAATGTTACTCTCATAGATATTGAAATCTTCAAGCTGATTTTTCATCCAGAGCATCTGAGTACTGCATCCAGCTGCTGCAATGTATTCAGCTTCTGCAGTTGATAATGCTATGGTTGACTGTCTTTTGCTGGACCAAGAGATTAGATTGTCTCCTAGAAATTGACAACTTCTAGAGATACTTTTTCTTTCTGTTCTGTCTCCAGCAAAATCAGCGTCACAATATCCTACAAGTTTATACTCTTCTGATCTTCTGTAGTACAGACCAAGATTAGTAGTACCTTTCAGATATCTAAAGATTCTCTTAACTGTTGTTAAGTGAGTTTCTCTAGGATCTGATTGGAATCTAGCACATAAACATACACTGTATAGAATATCTGGTCTAGAAGCAGTTAGATAGAGAAGAGATCCAATCATACCTCTGTAGAGCTTCTGATCTACTTTCTTACTTACCTCTTCTTTCTCCAAAATACAAGTAGGATGCATAGGAGTTTTAGATATAGTGCTTTCGGATAAATCAAATTTCTTCAGAAGTTCTTTTACATATTTGCTTTGATGGATATATGTTCCTTCTGATGTTTGATTTATTTGAATTCCCAGAAAGAACTTTAGTTCTCCCATCATGCTCATTTCAAATTCTGCCTGCATAGTGTCGCTCCCGGGATTTTCATCCTAGTACAAACGCGAAAGTGGCGCGGAAAGGTAGAGTCGCCAGCCAGACATTTTTATCCCGAAAGAATGGGAAAGGTAATGTTGCACAAACCTGAGGAAGAAGGAAAGGACAAGGCCTTGCGAACCAAAGATCTGAGTTCGGGAGTCGGTTACGACCTGGGAAGGTATTAGCACCCCAGATCGTCCGTCGTACCCGACGGGATCCACGCTTGCTTGCTTGTTTCAAAGGGTGATAAAATACGAATGCTGCTGAATAAAACCGCTACTGGAATAAAGGGAATGGAAAATGAGAAATGAACTGAAATAAGAAAATGAGAATAAAAGGGGAAATGTAGGGAAAATAAAGAATGTGCTCAAACGGGCCCTACCCCGCTGCCTACGTACCTCATCGGGATAATGAGGATCAGAGTCGACGTAGTTCGCCTAACTAAGGCGGGAACTATTTGTTTGTGTTTTTTATGGCTGGAACTGCGTATGTCTATGCTTAGGTGTTGCAGGCTCGTCTGGTACGAGTGCGTTTACCGTCTTGCAAATGAGACAAGTCGCCGCGAGTTCGCGTTGTGAGTGAATGAGATGAGAAGAGAAGTTCTCGCAGGATAGTCGCTTGTTATTTGTTTTTGTCTTTTATGAGAAGTGTTTTGAATTTGTTTGCGAACGGTCTTGTACTAAGACCTATCCATCGCGGGAAGTATTTACACCTCGCCCCGAAACAGGATGCGTATAAACACTCCGCAACAAAGTCTCGTGTCGTACAAGATTGTTCGGTTTATCCTTAGATGTTTTATTGCTTTTCTTTATGAGATGAGAAAGAATGACTCAAGTTGGAAAAGGAAAAATCTAATGGGAACTAAGACACACCCTAATTTTTATTGATTTATTTACAAGGGAGATCCTATGGTTAATGAGGTATTCTAATCCTAAGAAAGAAAAGGAAAGGAAGAAAAGAGAGCTTAGAAACTAACTTACTTCCTAAGGAAGTTAAGTTGTCTCTAAAGAAAGGGAAAGCCTAAAAGCAAAGCACAAAGTGCTAAGGCAAACACAATTAAAATGCATAAGAGATAGGAATGAAGTGAGGCTTACCTCAATCTTCCCCCCTACAAAACAAAGGTTAGCATGACAATGCATATTGAAAGTAAAATCAAAGCATGAAAGCAATTAAGTACCATAAACGTCCTAGAATGGAACTAGGGTTCAAAATAAGACCTAAGTCTAAAGGTGAAGGTACCTAAAGGTTACATGACTTCTAAAGTCAGTAGCTACATGCTATAGATCCCTAAGGATGCTAAGATACCCCACAAGATCAAACTATGTCAAACTATGTACAAAAAGTTCACCTAGGTTCACCTAAATGCAAGTTAGGGTTTATGGATGAAGTATGAATGCGTATGGTTTACAAGCATGAATTAATACATGAAATGAACATAAAAGTCAGTAGTGAATGCTTATGAAGATGGATGAGTGAATATACAATCATGGATTCAATGGATTAGGCATATGGAGCAATGAGAAGAAGATATGAGAAGAAAACGAACAAAAATCGCATAAGATCGCACATGATGAAAGTTAAGGAAGAATGGCATGTGAATATGCATGAAATGATTATGGGTCAGTAGCATACAAGGTATGAGATGCAATGATAATGCATGAATAGGCATTAATGATTTGCACATAATTCAAGTTATTATTTAGAGGAGAAGAGAATCTATTTTAGGTTAAAGTTAATTCACATAAGTATGCACTTTAAAGCACCAAAACAAACCAAATGATTATGGTTCAAAAAATGACCTATGACTGGAATTAAAGACATACAAATGAACTATAATCAACTCCTAAAAGCTACCAAAAATCCCTTCAAGAAAATGGCATGAATGCCTTCTTAAATCCTAGGATATGGAGCAAATACACACATGAATCAACCTAGGATCTAGGTGACATGGAAAAATAGCAAAAAACCTTTAAAAATTATGAAATTAAATCCCTGGAATGATATAGTCATTATCTTACATTGTCCAAAAGGATTATACAAAATTATGCACCAAAGTGCCAAAACAATTCCTTGACTAGCAAGGTAACAAAACATGATTATCGAAAAACAACTCCACAAAGTGGATCAAAAAGGGCACTAAAAATTATGAAAAAAAATGCCTAATGAGCATCAAAATGTCACAAATTACAGTGATTAATCACATACAAAAATAGGTTTCACACCTATGGGGTAAAAACAATTTCGGTCCCTTATGCCAAAACACTCCCTTTTGGGACAGCTCATGATCTAAAATCCAAATTAATTATTAAAACCACTCAAATCTGGAAACAAAAAATATGAAAAATTAATTAAGAGGATAAGGATCACTCATGAATTTTTCCAGAATTTTATCTCACTTAAAAATATTTTTAATAATTGCGACAAAACGGGCAAAAAGTGGATTTTAAGGGGAAGTGAAAGGAATCGATCCTAATGGTTCGTAACCTAATCCCTAAGTTCCGAAATCGATACATATCATCAATAATCACAAATAAATACAATGCCTCAGGTGGGAGGGCTCAATATGTACCTTAAGTTATATGATCCTAAGTCGCATACAACTAGAATGATGCATTAAAGTAGAGAATCGAGATTACTTACTTGGTCGAAGTGCCGATTCTTTCACATAAAAGAAATCCAAAAAAAACTTCAAGCCAAGCCTTGTAATCTCCCATGAGCAAAATAAATGCTCATCTTCCATAATTGCTTTGTGAAGATCCCCCATAATCGAAACAAAAACAACGGCACAAAATATCATTTGAATCCAAAGGTATCCCACAAATAAAGTGGAATACCAACCAAACAACCATCGTTAAGATCTTTGCGAGAACCTTGCATGAACTCAACAAACGCATTAGAAACCAAAAAGAGGTGCAACCGGAAGTTGCACCTATGTCTCACAACTCAAAATCAAATAGGAAGATGAATGTACGAGTCATGGACATGCATTGAAATTTACGTTTCAAAACGGGGCAGCACTTATGCTCTAACATAAACAACATGCAAACTCAAACCGGAATCGAACAAATTTACATGTAATGAATGGCAAATGATCAACAAACATATATACAAGTCAAAGCAAGATCAATGCATCAAAATCGCACCAAACCGAACTTAAAAAGCCTTAAAACGAAAAAAACGCGTCAAAAATCACCGACTCGGAATTGAACGAAAATCGCATGGTAACTTGCAAACGTGCCAACGGATTCAAATATGCAATCGGTTTTTGAAAATTCCGCTTGGAAGTGATACTTTTTGGCCGATTTCGTCGGCTGGCAGTAGCAAAATAGCCGGAAAAAATTGTCCGAAATCGACTAAAAAGTTCACCAATGGCTCCGAAATAATCAACAAAGTCAATTTACACTATTCACATTCGCAAAAACGCGCTACGGTTAGGAAGTTATGACCAAAACATATTCTCGACACGCGACACATGAACAACATCAACAATTAAGCCTCAACCTATCCTATTTCAAATTTGCACATTGAAACAAGCATGAATTTAAAAGTCAAGCACTTCAATCAATATCAAGTTATAATAATTAGCTCTCTTAGGAATTTTGTCAAACACCTAACATTCACCGATTATTCTATGTCAACTTTACCAAGCCTTTTCAATCATGCACCACAACAATTATTAGGATAAATTAATCAAGAATCAATCAATAATCAAATCATGAATCAATGCACATAATCTCCACAAGATTAATTCAACTTCAAAATTCAATTCAAGAAACAATTCAACAATTATTCATGAATTAAAGTTTAAGAAGCTTACCGAATGAAGAATCGACGAAGAAATTGCGAATCCGAAGGAAGTGAGACGCGATCATGAACGGAGGAGAGGAGGAGAGGCCGCGCGGCTGCCGGTGGCGGAAGATGGTGGTCTTACGGTGGTGAAGTTGACCGGAGGTGGTGGTTCGTGGCGGCTCGGCTACCGGAAGCTTGATCGGAATTGTTGTGTTCTTGATTTCTTGATGAAGTTGTTGTTGTGTTCTTGAGAAAGAATTGAGAGAATGAACTTTGATCCTTTAGAGAGAGTTTGTGAGAGTTTTTTGGTGTTTGTAAATTATGATTGAAGTTATGAGACAAATTTTGGGTCAAAAGAATATATAGTGGAGTGTAAAATGAAAGGCAAAAGGTAGAATTTCGGCTTAAGTGAAAATAACAATATCTTCGGCAAGAAATTTCGACTCTGAGCCTTCCACAATATCGTCCGCCTCTGAATCACGGTTGCAACACAAAAAGAACGGACGTCATACAATCAAAATCGAGTGCGATCGATACGTTTAAGCTGCAAGACGTCACTGAATAAGTTGTTTTTTCGGCTTATTTGGTGTCCGCCACTCGAAAATGTGACGAGGTCAACCTCTTCGGAGCATAATCTCGACTCGACTTTATCAGCAAAGTTGTAGATCTATGAGTCAGTGACCTGGTGTTAAAATCTAAGCTCAACCGGACAAACGACGAGGGAGATATGAATTTTCTCGTGAAACCACTTTCAGCATTTTTCTTCGGTTCAGCACTTCAGTTTTGTGAAATAAACCAAAACGACAATCTTTGGAGCACCGTTCGAACTCACTTTTGTATTTGAAATTGAAGAGGATAAAATTTGTGAACCAACGCTTCAAGAACGGGTGATATCCGATGAAAATTGACCGAGTTATGAATTTTACAAAATCTGACAGACAGTGCACTGCATCAAAGAACCTTACTGGTAATTCGCATTTTCGAGATCCTTCCGCTCGGACCTAATCCAAACTGAATTCACATAATGAATATAACATCTAAACGGAATTTTAGGCACCGAAACAACATCAATTCGATGAACGAGCCAAGAGTTATGAATTTTTTAGTGTTCAAAACTCACCGGTTCAGCACTGTTTTTCACTATGTCGACTCTAAAGACTCGCACATTCTGAGATCTTCTTCAAAGAATTAGTTCTCGGCCAAAACCCAAAATTTAGAAAGGATATCAAGACGGAACTTTTGGCATATGAATCTCTCAGACATGTTGACCCAATCAGAAGTTACGAACTCTTGAATACCGCTAGCACAGTTAATCGGCGAAACCGAAATTTCAAAAACAAATAATTCCCGCCATTTTCCTTGATGAATTGGCCTCCGAGCCGAACACAAAAGTTGTAGAGAATACCGAAATAGTCTAAACTATTGAGTTTCAAGCCAAAATGAGTTTCCGAGCATAAGCTACAACTTTTGCAAACTGCACCATAAAACTGATATTCTGCTTAAACTCCTTTGAATCAACCGAGAACTTTTGGTTTCTTCTAAGATTCTTGTGCACGTTCCGCATGAAAAAATAAAGGCCAGTCGCAACCTGTGAAAGCTCAAATGGAGATGTATATTCATGTATGTTTATGATGCAATTGTGATCTAAATGCAATGCAATGTATGAAAGGATATGCTAAATGGCATGAAAATGAGAGGGCAAATTTTGAGGTATTACACATAGATTTAGCAAATTCCTTTCCCAAGGCACTTTTAGTAGAACAAAAAATTATATCATCTACATAAATTTGACATATCAGAAGATCATTTTTAATGTTTTTACTGAAAAGAGTTGTATCCACTTTCCCTCTGATGAACTTATTTTCCAGAAGAAAATTACTTAGTCTTTCATACCAAGCTCTGGGAGCTTATTTTAAACCATATAATGATTTTTTGAGTTTGAAAACATGTTCTGGAAATTTTGTATTTTCAAAACCAGGGGGTTGGTGTACGTACACTTCTTCATCAATATAACCATTTAAAAATGCACTTTTGACATCCATTTGATATAGAATAATATTATGATTTACAGCAAATGATATTAGAAGTCTGATTGATTCTAACCTGGCAACTGATGCATAGGTTTCTGTATAGTCAATTCCTTCTTGTTGACTATAACCTTGTGCAACCAGTCTTGCTTTGTTTCTGACAACTTCTCCTTGCTCATTTAGCTTGTTTCTGAATACCCACTTGGTGCCAATGATGTTGAATCCTCTGGGCCTAGGAACTAGATCCCACACATCATTTCTGGTGAATTGATTTAGTTCTTCTTGCATAGCCAGAATCCAATCATTTTCTGAGAGAGCTTCTTCTACAGAAGTTCTTTCAATCAGAGAAACAAGTCCCATTAAGGTCTCTTCAGAGTTTTTGAATGAAGATCTTGTTCTGATTGGTTCATCTTTCTTTCCCAAGATTTTATCTTCTGGGTGATTAATATTGCTTCTGGATAGTTTCTTCTGGATGGGTTCTTCAGATGTTGTTGGAGAAATTGTATTGTTTTGATCTTTAGATGATTGATCTTTAGAAGTTCTGTTTGTAGAGATTTCTACTTCTATATCTGCAGAAAATTCATTCTGCTTTGGTTTTTCAGAACCAAGCTTATCATCATATCTGACATGAATAGATTCTATCACAATGCGTGTTTCTGTATTGTATACTCTGTATCCCTTAGAACGTTCAGAGTATCCTAACATATAACACTTTTATGCCTTAGAATCAAATTTATTCAGAGTATCAAGAGTATTTAAGATAAAACAAATACATCCAAAAGGATGAAAATATGAAATGTTGGGCTTTCTGTTCTTCCACAATTCATAAGGAGTCTTTTCAAGAATAGGTCTTATAGAGATTCTATTCTGAATATAGCATGCTGTATTTACTGCTTCTGCCCAAAAATGTTTAGCCATATTAGTCTCATTTATCATGGTTCTGGCCATCTCTTGTAATGTTCTATTTTTACGTTCTACAACCCCATTTTGTTGTGGAGTTCTAGGGCAAGAAAAATCATGAGAGATGCCATTTTCATAAAAAAATGATTCTAATTGTTTATTTTCAAATTCTCCACCATGATCACTTCTGACTTTAATGATTTTAGATTCTTTTTCATTTTGAACTTGTTTGCAGAAGTTAGAAAATACAGCAATTGACTCATCCTTGTGTCTAAGAAACTTTACCCATGTCCATCTGCTGAAGTCATCTACGATCACTAATCCATACTTTTTGCCACTTACAGAAGCAGTTTTCACTGGTCCAAACAAGTCAATGTGCAGAAGTTCTAATGGTCTAGAGGAAGACACAACATTTTTAGCTTTAAAACCAGTTTTTGAAAATTTGCCTTTCTGACATGCTTCACACAGAGCTTCTGAGTTGAACTTCAAATTTGGAAGTCCTCTGACTAGATTGAGTTTGTTAAGTTGAGATAATCTTCTCATATTAACATGTCCCAATCTTTTGTGCCAGACCCATTGCTCAGTTTCCACAGACATTAGACATTTTACATTTTGAATTTTTAATTCTGAAAGCTTTATTTTATAAATGTTGTTCTTTCTCTTTCCACTAAAGAGGATTGTTCCATCTTTCTGACTAACAACTTTATAGAACTTTTGATTAAAGATTATGTCATAGCCATTATCACTTAATTGACTTATGGATAATAAGTTATGCATTAATCCTTCTACAAGTAGAACATTAGAGATAGAGGGAAGATTTCCATTACCAATAGTTCCAGAGCCAATTATTCTTCCTTTTTGATTGCCTCCAAAACCTACGTGGCCTCCATCTTTTAATTCAAGACTTTGGAACATATGATTTCTTCCCGTCATGTGTCGTGAGCATCCAGAGTCCAGGTACCATGATTGGTGTTTCAGTTTTGCTGTTAAAGACATCTGCAACATACACAATTTTATCCTTGGGTACCCATATTCTTCTGGGTCCTTGTTTGTTAGTTTTTACAAACTTCTGATTCATTTTAGGTTTCAAATCAGAACTTGTAGAACAAGATGACTCACTAGTGTATATAAGATCATGATTATGACCATAGGTGAAATGAGAACTTAGAGGAGTATTTGTATTTATGACAATGTCATCAATTTTTTTAAGCTTCAGAGTTTCTTTAGTTTTCACATAGCCTATGCCTCTTCTTTCATTTCTGCTAACACCATAGATCATAGATGCAATCTTGCTTCTATCTAAGCTTTTAGTAAGAAATTGTTTAAAGCTATAATCATATTGTTTTATGATATTATCAGAATTGATTAGATCTTCTAATTCAGATTTCTTCTGAGCTTTAAGTTTCTCAAAAGAGTTTTTACATTCAAAGAGGTTTTCTTTCAGCTCAGAGTTTTCTGCCATGTGTTTAACTTCTGCCATGTGTTTAACTTCTGGATCTTTTACTGACACGGTTAAGTGTATTACTCAGAACCTAGAGCTCTGATACCAATTGAAGGTGCGCAAAACACAAGGAAGGGGGGTTGGAATTGGGTTTTCTATAACAATTAAAATAAACTTCTAATGACACGTTTAATTTATCCTGGTTCGTTTGAACTCAAACTACATTCAGTCCACCCGCCAAGGTGATTTTGCCTCTACTGAGGTCTTAATCCACTATTCAATATGAATACACACAAAGACCTATAGTCAATGTCCTCTTGAGTCTTCTGACTAAACTTAGTCACTCAAGGAATAAAATAACTATTACAAATATAATAAAGAAGTAACTTAGACTGCTTCTTGATAAGCAAGGATCACTAAGTGAAAGTTACAATAATAAGCACAAGTTGATTCAATCTATTTGCGTGAATGTATTGAAGTGTGTCACTGAATTCTTCAAATGAAATCCCTTATATAGTACTTGAAGAATGTAGCCGTTGGAGACATCTTGAATTAAATTAGGATAGAATTTAATACCATAAATTCCTTCCATAAACAGAGATACTTGTCTTGTTCATTAATTAAAATATCCTTTAATTAATGTCTTCAATAAGGATACCAACATCTTCTAAGCGGAGATCAGAGATAATAAATATAAGATGCGCAGCCAATAAATATGTTATTAAATGATGGATTCTCCTTTGAGAGTATCTTCTGTATGTGACTAAATGAATCTTCTATGCGCGTACGGTTCACTTAAATAAATTTGTCTTCTACACAAGAATAAAGATATTAATTAGAACTTCTATTCTTTAATAAGCTTTGTTATCATCAAAACACTTGGAGGTTCAGAACCATAATTGTTCTAACAGGAATGACCTCTAGCAAGGAACCCGAATCAAGCTATTTGTATGAATTTTTGAAGTTTGAATATTATTCTTGAGGCTGCCCAAATCGTGTCTTGTGCTTGCTTTATGTTGTATATATATCATAGAACAAAATTAGGTTAAAAAATCAATCCATCCTTTGGACTTTTGGATCAATAGAGATTGAAAAAGATTCACTTGCAAATATTGAAAATAACTTGATATATCCTTGATATTTTTGAATGATCTGATTTTGTATAATCTCAATCACTTCTAAATGACCATTAAGACTTTCTAGAACAAAAATCTCATCAAATATTCACACTTTTATATTTTATTTTGATTTAAAATGATTTTTAATGTAAAAAATCATAATAAATAAAATAAAATGAATAAAAATTTGAATAAATAATTTTTAATTCGTGCATGATGTCATGGAAGTGTTTGGATCATAAAAATGCAAACCCATTTGGAGAAATTTGGTTCTAAGATCCCATTTGCTTCATAAACCTCTCAAAAATTTCCCAACTTTGCAAGGGCACAAGTCCCTCAATTTTAATGCTATGAAGGTGTTCTTGGACATTTTGGAAAGCTTAAAGAGTCCTCTAACCAACCTCTTTGGTCTCATGTCCATATCCTTTACCATTCTCAAGTTATGATCTTTGGAAGTTGTTGACTTTTTGTTGACTTTTGAAATGACCTATAATGTCTTAGCTCATACCTTCCAAATGAAGAATTTTTGGGCTTGGCTTGTGAGACACAAAGTTGTAGAGAATTCAATTTCCTTCAAAATGAGCTTTGGATGGAAAAAATTTGATGAAGCATGTGAAAGTTATGGCTGGTCAAAGTTTAGTTGACTTTTCCAGTGAAAACCCTAATTTAGAAACTCCTGATTCTTGATGATCTGAAATCTCCTTGATGAATCATGATCAAACCTTGATAAAATGATGAATTTTACTTCATATACTTGATGTTGGCAAAAAAATCATGAAGTTTGACTTTGGTTTGACCACAGTTGACCTCAATTTGACTTTTTAACTACTTTGACTGATTTTAACTTATCTGATCATCTGACTGAGCAAATCTTTTGGGAAAGTCTTGAAACTTGACATGGGAATCATTGAACACATATAGGATGCTATGAAGCTCACTTGAAGTCTTGGAAGTCCATTTAGCCTGATGAAAGTCAAAACCCTAGTTTAAGATGCACTGCTTAGGAGGATGCATTGTCTGAGGGAATTGTCAAACTTTCTGACCAATTGTGAACCTTGTGAACCTCATGAGATATCTTGTGAACCTTGTGAAACTTGTAAACCTCTTGGGACACCTTAGTACACAATGTCTTGTCTTGGTGAGGGCAAATTTTGGGGTGCAACAGCTGCCCCTGTTCAATTTTCTGAAACCTGAGGGGTTAGATTGGTATATGTGCCATTCGTGACCTGGAAGGTTGAAGGGGATTGAACACAAAAGCCCAAAAATTTGCACTCGCCGGTGCGTAAAGTAACACTGATGATTGGTTGTATATGCTTGAGTGGGCTTGAAGATGCCACTTGGAAGAACTGGAGATGGGCTTATAAATGCCATCCATAATATCAGGAGGTAATAATATCTTGATGTTGATACTGGATATCAGTACTAGGTCTTCGTATAGGCCGTCTCTGAATCGTTTATGCAACATGGTTTGAGTTGAATGCTAGCACTAGATCTTCGTATAGATCGTCTCTGCATTATCTCTGGAGAAAAAGAATATCCTTCATTAAGTGTCAGGGCTTAGATCTTCGTATAGATCGTCTCTGAACCATATCTAAGAACATACTTTAATTTAAGTATCAGAACCAATTCTTTGTGGCGATTTTTTCTGAATTAAGTATCAGCACTAGATCTTCGTATAGATCATCTCTGAACTGTTTTGAACTGTTGAATAGACTAGTAGAAATAAATCTTCGTGACGATTATTTCTTCTGGAAATATCCTGGATTAGGGAATAGATCTTCGTATAGACCGTTTGCCTACTATCCAAGAACAAAAAGAATATCAAGATTAAATCTTCTGAAAATATCCTGGACTAGGGAATAGATCTTCGTATAGACCGTTTTCCTACTATCCAAGGACAAAAGAGTATCAGGATTAAATCTTCGAAAAATATCCTGGACTAGGGAATAGATCTTCGTATAGACCGTTTGCCTATTATCCAAGGACAAAAGAGTATCAGGATTAAATCTCCTGAAAATATCCTGGACTAGGGAATAGATCTTCGTATAGACTGTTTGCCTACTATCCAAGGACAAAAGAGTATCAGGATTAAATCTCCTGAAAATATCCTGGACTAGGGAATAGATCTTCGTATAGACTGTTTTCCTACTATCCAAGGACATCTTGAGTAATGATTAAGTATCAGCACTAGACCTTCGTATAGATCGTTTCTGACCTGTTGTGAATTGTTGATAGTATTTTATCTGTATATAACCATCCTGCAAGGAAAAGGTTAGTTTATGCAATATGTATGCATGCATGGCATGATGCATTTAAGTAAATGTATTATGAATTTATGGATATGTTATGTTATGATATAAATGATGTATGTATGAATCATGCAGCCTGAAGTGTCTGGATATCTTTGTATAACAACTTCTGGCTAGGGAAAATAAATCCTGATTCGTTGCTGAAGAATATGAGGACCTCGTTCCCATCTTGTTTGATAGTATAGTATTTATAACCTCCCGTCTTCGTTCGTCGTACTTCTATTGAAGGAATAAATTCCTGAGTATCCCGACTGAGGATAAAAGAGATGGACATAAATTCAAGGGGAGATGTAACTCGAAGTATCTATAAAGTTAAATTTGCTCTACTGGGGATTTGTAGTTGTCTTGTGGGATGAACCGTCGAAGCTTCGTTGAATTCCTACCTTCGTTCGTCCTTAGTAAATACTATTACTGCATTTTATGCATTTCTGGTAAACACCAATCATATTCAAAAGCATACATACATTCAAACACAACCAATGGACGTTTTCGCTTATGTAAATAGGGTAAAAGTAAATCTGGATTCAAAGATGAAATTTTATTTATATTACAAAGTGACCTATACACAGACAAGTTTGTACAAGGAGACAGAAATCCTAGTAAGAGGAATTCGTCATAAAAGTTTTACAAAACAAAGAAAACAGCTATGTGAGAAATGATCCTATTGAGTTTCAATTCTACTATTGCCATTATCTTCAAGTATCTCATCTTCTGCTGTTGAGATGGAAACAATTGGATTGAGCTTTATCTGTTTGAACTTGATTTAGGTAGCACCATCAGTTGAAGTTACATGAGTGATCCAAACGAGACATAGTCATACGCTTTAATCCCTAACTTTTGCCTGGATTTCCCTTTCAGGTTTTCAATCCACCGGGATACCCTTTTTTGCCCAAGCCGCCTTTTCAGGTTTTCGACTTGCCGGGTGTACACTTTTTTATATATATATCCCTAATTTTTTCCCGAACCCTTTTGGTTCGCCGGGATGCCCTTATTTTTGCCTAGGCCAGTCAACCTAGCGGGTCTCTTTTTATGCGTAGTATTTTTTAACTATGTCTGCGTTTACGGGCTGTGGGAAGTCTTCACCATCCATAGTAGTAAGCATCATGGCACCTCCTGAGAATACTCTCTTGACTACAAATGGTCCTTCATATGTAGGAGTCCACTTGCCCCTAGGATCACCCTGTGGTAATATGATACGTTTGATTACCAAGTCACCAACCTGATATACCTTTTGATTAACCTTCTTATTAAAAGCTTTGATCATCCTTTTCTGGTACATCTGACTGTGACAAACAGCTGCCAGCCTTTTTTCATCAATCAAATTTATCTGGTCCAGTCGAGTCTGAATCCACTAATCTTCATCCAAGCCTGCATCCTTCATGATTCTTAAGGAGGGGATCTGAACTTCAATGGGAGGAACTGCTTCCATACCATAGACTAAGGAGAATGGGGTTGCCCCTGTTGAAGTACATATTGTAGTACGATAACCATGAAGAGCAAATGGTAACATCTCGTGCCAATCTTTATAAGTAACAGTCATCTTCTGTAGAATCTTCTTAATGTTCTTGTTAGCAGCTTCTACTGCCTCATTCATCTTCGGACGATACGGAGAAGAGTTGTGATGCTTAATCTTGAACTACGTGCAGAGATCAGTAATCATAGTGTTGTTCAGATTAGAGCCATTGTCTGTGATAATCCTTTCAGGGATGCCATACCTACATATGAGATTATTCTTAATGAATCGAGCCACAACATTCTTAGAAACAGATGCAAATGAAGCTGCCTCCACCCACTTTGTAAAGTAATCAATAGCAACCAGGATGAAACGATGCCCATTAGAAGCAGTAGGCTTGATCTCACCAATCATATCAATGCCCCACATGGCAAAAGGCCAAGGAGCAGTCAACACATTCAATGGAGCTGGAGGTATATGCACTTTATCATCATAGATTTGACACTTGTGACATGTTCTGGAATGTTGATAGCAGTCAGCTTCCATGGTAGACCAATAGTAACCTGCTCTCAATATCTTCTTTGTCATGGTATGACCACTAGAATGAGTGCCAAAGATCCCATCATGCATGTCTTCCATAATCTCTGTTGCTTCCTTCTTATCCACACAACGAAGCAAAGTTGAATCATGATTGCGCTTGTACAAAATTCCATTACTCAAGAAGAATTTAGCAGAAAACCTCCTCAGAAACTTCTTATCTTTGACAGATGCCCCTTCAGGGAACTCTTGAGTTTCAAGATATCTTTTCACTTCATAGAACCAAGGCTTCTCCTCTCCTCCTTCAGTATCAATCTCATTTCAGTATGCAGGCTTTTCAAATCTGTCAATAGTAATCTTGGGAGCTTCATCATCCCAGCTAATCTCAAACATAGATTCCATGGTGGCTAATGCATCTGCCAACTGATTCTCTCCTCGTGGAATATGTCCAAAGGTAATCTCTTCAAAATATGGGATCAAAGACAACATATTCTCTCTGTAAGGAATAAGATTTTCATGCTTGATATCCCAATCTCCTTTAATCTGACTCACTACCAGGGCTGAGTCCCCATATACGTCCAGGAACTGAATCTTCATCTCAATGGCAACTTTGATACCCATGATACATGCCTCATACTCAGCCATGTTATTGGTACAATAGAAACAAAGTCTTGCAGTAATCGGGGTATGACAACCTTCAGGGGAAATGATCACAACACCAACACCATTACCAAGTGCATTAGTGTTGCACCCCAAAATTTGCCCTCACAATACAAGACTTTGTGTGCTAAGAAGGTTCACAAGGTTCACAAGTTTCTCAACATTTACAAGACCTTTCATGAGGCTCAGGAAGTCTACAAGTCACTTCTTGAAGGTTCACAAGGTTCACAAGTTTCTCAATGTTTATATAACCTTTCATGAGGTTCATGAAGTCTACAAGTTACTTCTTGAAGGTTCACAAGGTTCACAAGGTTCACAATGTTTACATAACCTTTCATGAGGTTCATGAGGTCTACAAAGTCACTTTATGAGGTTCACAAGGTTAACAAGCCTAACAAGACCTTTCATGAGGTTCACAAGACATTTATGATGGTTCACAAGGTTCACAAAGTTCACAATTGGTCCGAAGAGTTGACAATTCCCTCAGACAATGCACCTCCTAAGCAGTGCATCCAAAACTAGGGTTTTGACTTTAATCAGGCTAAATGAACTTCCAAGACTTTAAGTGAGCTTCATAATATCTTATATGTGTTTACGAATCCCCATGACAAGTTTCAAGACTTTTCTCAGAAGTTTGCTCAGTCAGATGATCAGATAAGTCAAAATCAGTCAATGTAGTTAAAAAGTCAAACTGAGGTCAACTGTGGTTAAACCAAAGTCAAACTTCATGATTTTTTGCCAACATCAAGTATATGAATTAAAATTCATCATTTGATCAAGGGTTGATCAAGATTCATCAAGGAGATTCCAGATCATCAAGAATCAGGAGTTTCTAAATTAGGGTTTCCTTAGTAAAAGTCAACTGAACTTTGACCAGCCATAACTTTCACATGCTTCATCACCAAGTCTCCACTCAAAGCTCATTTTGAAGGAAATTGAATTCTCTACAACTTTGTGTCTCACAAGCCAAGCCCAAAAATGCTTCATTTGGAAGGTATGAGCTAAGACATTATAGGTCATTTCAAAAGTCAACAAAAAGTCAACAACTTCAAAAGGGCATAACTTGAGATTGGTAAATGATATGGACATGAAACCAGTGGGGTTGTTTATAGGACTCTTCAAGCTTTCCAAAATGTCCAAGAACACCCTCATAGCATTAAAATTGAAGGATATGTGCCCTTGCAAAGTTGGGAAATTTTGAGTTGGTTTATGATGAAAAAAGGGGTCTAAAACCAATTTCTTCCAAATGGGCTTGCCAAATTATGACCCAATCCATACAACAACATCATGCACGACCCAAACCATTAAAAATCAGAATTTTTATTATTTTATTTTTATTTATTTTGATTTAATTCATTAAAAATCATTTTAAATAAAAATAAAATATGAAAATATGATATTTGATGGAGATTTGGTTTCTAGAAGATCTTAAATGATGATTGGAGTTGAAGGGGAAGGAAATCATAAGATTGATCCAAAAATAGTAAGCCTTCATACACAAATATTTGAATTTTAAGACATGATCAATTTCAATCTTTTCATATCAAAATTTCCACACAATCCTTCAATGTTATGACCTAAATTCAATCACCTATAAGTAGATAACTCATTGCAATCACAAGGGGACGAATTCTCTGCCTCCAAGCTAAGCTTCACAAATTGAAAAATCCTCCAAAAACTCACATTCGGATTTTGAATTCCAGGACTTTAGAAGGTAAAACAAAGACATGGCAAGCTTCATTGGACATCACTGATCATAAACCAATACTCATATGCATCCCATACATGCCATAATGCTCTACCCGAATCAAATTTTATCTTGAAATTCAATTTTTCGAATTCGATAACATATGCATTATAAATTGTTTTTGATGACTGATATGTGTTTGTTGTGATGCCTAGAACGATTCTGGACAATTGGATTGAAGATTCATGGCCTGAAACGCAATCCACCATAGTTAGGGTTTCGGCCAAGAATTAGGGTTTCATGATTTATGAAACATAAATAAATTCTAAGACCATGGATTGATTCGTATGGACCATTGGAATCTGTTTGTGTATTCAATTTTGCGAAATTTCACAGTTTTGTTGATCATTGGATTTTGTAGGATTTGTTACAATTCTGTTTTCGCAGGAAAATTTGTGGATAGATTCGCAGGAAATTTGGCAGGTCTCAAGGAAGAAGAAGACCTCTTCGCGCGCGTTTGTGAATTCAAATATTTTGTATTATATTTTATGAATTGTTTGTTGTTTGAAATCACAACAACTGTGTTGTCCCAGTGGTTGTAGGCGTGCGTATACCATGGCTTGGTCTGGGGTTCGATTCCCCGTTTGTGGCATTTTGTTCTTTTATTTTGTTTATTTTTCAGGTTTAATATATAATCAATTGAAGTCATCATATTATCAGATGGGCTCTTCCAGCCAGGTGGTCATGCGCGCGTTTGAGTATTCATAAGGTCCTGGGTTCAATCCTCCCCCAGGCCTTTTTGCTTCTTATTTTTTCTGAATTTTCAGGTTTTGAAGCACAAAACCAATTTCACACTCTCTTTTCTTGCTTGCGCGCATAGTGGCTTGGTGGTGGTTCTTGTTGCTGGTAAACAGACTGGCCTGGGTTCAAACCCCAGCCAGGTAAGTTTTCATTTTTTTTGCTTTTTTTATTTTGTTTGTTTTAATTATTTTATTATTAAATTAAATATAGTCTTATATATATATATATATATATATATATATATATATATATATATATATATATATATATATATATATATATATATATATATATATATATATATATATATTTTTCTAAATAATTCAAAAAAATAATAAAGCATGTTTATATATTATGTTTTCCAAATTCTAAGAAATGTATATTTTCTTAATTTAAAAAATTATTTCTTTTATGTAATTAAATTATAATATGTGTATATTAATTTAAATAATTTTTGTATATTAAATTAAACCCTAAAAATATTTTCTAAATGAATCCTAATTTTATTTTTCTAAGTAGTTTTTTTTCTAAAATCTTAATATAATTATTATGTATATATTTATTTAATATAATTTTTGTAAATATAATATTTAAAACTTATTTTCTTATATATAATATGTAAATATTTTTTTTTCTTTTAATTTGTTTATAACCTAAATTATATGTAAATAATTTTTAATATGTGTTTAGAAACAATTAAACCTATAATAATTTAATTTTGTAATTTAATTTTGTAATTATAAATAATTTAATAATTTGTACATAAATTAAAATATTACCATAATCCTTTAATTGTTCATATTTTTAAATAAACGTCTATATTAAAAATATAATTTTGTGTTTATCATGTTATTATAATATTTTTGCTAATTTTATTTATTTTAATTATTGTTATTATTACTAACCATATTATTATTAATATTAATTTTTGCTTATTATTATTTCACTAACCTTATTTAATTTATTATTATTATTATTACTAACCCCTATTATATTTATTTATTGCTTATTTATTATTTTCGCTTATTATTTATATTTTGCTTCTATATTTATTTTTGCTATTTATTTTTAATTTGCTTATTATTATAATTATGTAATTGCTCCTTGGTGTAAATTTTGTAAATATGTAATTTATTTAATTTTTATGCTATGGTTAGTAATTTAGGGAGTGTAAACATGTATTCTATTTTAAAATTGAATTTAGGTCACTTTAATTATAAGATAAATATAAATTAAATACTCACACACGTAAGTCGATTTTTAATCGCCATCTCACTTTCTAAGGCTATCCCTCAATGTTGCCTAATCATAAGGTCAAGTGGGGTGTATAAAGCAAGTCCCTTAAAAGAAAAATCATCAAGTCCCTAATGGTTGCCTTTAAAGATCAAGTCCCTTTTCGAATAATGATGATAGTCCCTCGTAAATGCTTAATACACCTCACAGTTGCCTTCATAAACAGATGTCCCTTATATGTCCCTTACATCCAAGGTAATGACTACCTATTCCTTAATAATAGGGATAGTCTTACCATTTAAAGGATAAAGAACAGAAAAGACTTAAACTTTAGGGTAGGTACCTCCTAGTTGCTTGCTCACTCCATTCAAAATTTTTCAAACACTTAACAAATTTCAAACAAATTTTCAAACACAAGTTTTTACGCATCCGTACATGGATCATTATTAACTCATATGAAAATTTTCTATTCACACACTATACATTTTCAAAAACAATTCAAAGTGAGCTAAGTAACTAAGAGCCCATGGATAACCATGGATGTAAAGGGTGCTAACACCTTCCCTTTACATAACCTACCCCCCGGACCCAAAAATCTTTTAAAGGTCTTTCCTGTTCTTTTATGCCTTTCCTTTGGATAAAATAAAAGTCGGTGGCGACTCTTGCTATCCGCAACATAACTAAAGTCAGTTCTCCCACCGTGTTACAGAACTGGCGACTCTGCTGGGGATTTAATATTAAAGAGGGGTACCCTTAGGAATTAGATAACTTAAATTGTTTGCCTTGTTTGCTTTATATTACTTGTTGGGCTCTTATGTGTGAAAGGTCCTAACCCGGATCTAGTGTACCTTAGGTAAATGGCAATAGACCAAGGAAACTGTACGACGTATATCGATACGGTTGATCTGGTGGCCATAGTTAGTGTGACTTCTTGGTTGGTGCTTATGTTCCTTAAGTCAAGTTGAGGATAATATGAGGTTGCCATATGTTGTCAATGCACTAACTAACTTTTAGAACCCTAGTTATCCCATCTTGGCCTTTAGAAAGTAGTGAGGTAGCCGGCTTTGGTGCAGACTGAAGTTGGTGGACACTCGATACTACGCTCATTGAGATCTTAAACTTGGAGGGTTTTGGTTGGCAAGTAAGTTGCCTACTGAACAACCACCCTTGTGAAGGATCAATGATTTTGAGATCCCTTAGAACCTGGTTACTTTTGTAGGACAGGATGAACCAACTAACTTCAGGGGAGGGTACTTACCTTTAAACCTCATGCAAGCCTTTAAACCTAGGGCTATTGTGTGACTTGTTTGTGTGTGCCACATGTTTGTGATTGAGCATAACATCATGACATCATCATGCATCATAAGCATAGCATTTTCACTAACCATTTCAAGGACCAAAGGATTTATCTTTGTTCTTTGTTGCAGGTCATGACTTCTGCTCGTAGTAACACCATCAGGATCAACTTTGTAGGGATACCTTCTAAGCTTAAACAGTTGGTTTCTCAAGTGTCTGATCATTCCCGGTTCATCAAGAGACATGGTCACCTATTGGATCTAGTCACCTCAGGGTTTAATGAAGACATGATGAGTGTTCTGTTTCAGTTCTTTGACCCTAAGCACCATTGCTTTACATTCCCTGACTATCAGCTGGTTCCTACAATGGAGGAGTTCTCTAAACTTCTGGGTATACCTGTTCTTGATCAAAGACCCTTCACAGGCTTGGAGAAAGAGCCTAAACCAGAGGTTATTGCTGCAGCTCTACATCTGAAGAAGTCTGACATTGTTCTAGAAACGAGAAGCGGAGTCAAGGGTATTCTTGCCAAGGTGCTAATGGACAAGGCTCAAATGTTCTTGAAGGCCATGAGTTACGATGCTTTTGAGGAGATCTTAGCCTTGCTGATTTATGGATTAGTATTGTTTCCCAATCTAGATCAGTTCATAGACGTTCATGCTATCAACATATTTCTGAGTCACAATCCGGTGCCTACATTGCTTGGAGACATTCTACATTCTCTTCATACCCGTACTACAAGGGCTAGAGGAACTTTGATGTGCTGCATACCTTTGCTTTCTAGGTGGTTTATTTCTCACCTTCCTCGCTCAGTAATGAAGAATGAACAAGGGTTCAGATGGTCCAAAAGGATCATGTCACTTTCTCACTCAGATATCCATTGGTGCTCCAGATCTATGGAGAATATCACTATCATTGACCGTTGTGGGGAGTTTCCTAATGTGCCACTTCTAGGCATAAGAGGAGGCATCACCTACAACCCCTCTCTAGCTTTATGACAGTTTGGTTATGCTCGAAGTAATGGTCCACATGACATGTTGATTCAGGGCATTGTGTTTGATTACGACAACGATCTTCAAGGTTACCGTCAGAGATTCATATGAGCTTGGGGAAAAGTAAACAGGGTTGACAGCAAGACACTGGAGCCTAAGTACACTATTCCTATGGAGGCTTATCTCAGATGGGTGCGATCTCGTGCTCAGACTCTCATGATGCCATATCCTGCTATCCTGCCAGTTACCATGGAACCTGTTGCTGAAGGAGACACTGCTTATACCATCCTTCACCCAGACATGCCTACTGATATGGAAGACTTACAGAGATCCTGGATCCAGTTGAAGGAGCAAAGGGATACTTTCGAGGCTCATTACAAAGCAAGCCAAGAAAGAATTCTAGAACTAACAAAGCAACTTCACGAGGAACGGAATCTCAATTCATACCTCAACATAAAGAGGAAACGTCCATGGGAGACTTAAAACCCCATCTCTTGTATTTATTTCATTTCATTTTTTGTACGCCCAAGAGGCAAAACGAATTTATTACTAATAAAAGTTTACCATCTTGTTTGTTTAAGCAAATTTAAATCCTGCGGTCCTTGAAAACATTGCATATGCATTCACATATCATATCATTGCATCACAGGTTTATAATTGTGCACGGGTTTCTCATCTTCTCGCTGTTTATTTCAGCAATGGCTCTTGAACAATCAGTTAAGGATCTCCAGGCACAAAATGCACAGTTCCAAGAACTGATCTTGAACCTGTCCAAGGGGCAGGATGAATTGAAGACACTGCTGGCCAAGAAGACTAAGAAGACTAGAAGGTCTGCTGGTTTGATCAACATGGGAAGAAGGTTCAAAGGTCTTGCCAAGACCAAAGAACCAGCTGAGGACTATGAATCTGAGGAATCTGAAAAGGAGGGAGGTAGTCTCCACAACACTATGGGGGACTCTGATTCTGAGGCTAATTACTACCATGAGCCTAATGAAGACAAATTCAAGATGCTGGTGGATAGAATGGATGCTATGGAGTTGCAGAAATCATCTGGGCTGGATTTTGAGGATTTGAGTCTGATATCTGGAGTAGTCATACCCATTGGTTTCAAGGTTCCTACATTTGTTGTTTATGATGGGGTCTCTTGTCCCAAGCTGCATATGAGGTCCTATGTCAGAAGAATTCAACCCCACACTGCTGATAAGAAGTTGTGGATCCATTTCTTTCAAGAGAGCTTATCTGGAGCTCAGCTGGAGTGGTATTATCAGTTGGAGAGTGTCAACATCAGGGACTGGAATGATCTTGCTGAAGCTTTCTATAAGCAGTATCAATATAATGCTGACTTAGCCCCCACTCGCATGCAGCTTCAGAGCATGTCTATGGGTGCCAAAGAAAGTTTTAAAGAGTATGCTCAGAAGTGGAGAGATTTAGCTGGAAGAGTTCAACCCCCTTTGACTGACAGGGAATTGGTTGATATGTTCATGTGTACGCTGAATGGTCCGTTCTACAGTCATCTCATTGGAAGCTCATCATCTGGCTTCACTGAGTTGATTATGACAGGAGAGCGAGTAGAGAATGGTATAAAGAATGGTAAGATCCAAGTGGGTACTTCCTCATCAGGTGCTGCAAAGAAGCCTCCCACTGGGAAGAAAGAATCTAATGCTGTTTATGGTCAACCTGATCGTAACAGAAGGCATCAGTCTGTTAGTGTAGTTCATATTTCAAATCCAACTCCTGCAACAACAGAGCAGCCACAGGGCAACCAACAGAGGGCTAGAAGGCAGTTCACGAAGATCAACATGTCAATGGCTCAGGCATTGCAACACTTATTGAAGGCTGAACTTATTACTTTGAAAGAGGCTCCTCAGAATCCTAATGTTACCTCTCCCAGGTACAATCCCAATGCACGATGTGCATATCATTCAAACTGTCAGGGACATGATACTAATAACTGCTGGATCTTGAAGAATAAAATTCAAGATATGATTGATGCTGGAGAAATTGAGTTTGATCCTCCGGGTACTCCAAATGTGATTACTGCTCCAATGCCAAATCACGAGAAGACTGTCAATGCCATTGAGGAAGATCTGCATATCCATTCAGTTGATGAATTGACCACACCATTGTCTGTCATCAGAAAGAAGTTGGTACAAGCTGGGTTTTTTCCGGGTTATCGTGAAGATTGTGTTTATTGTGAGTATAATCCAGAGAAGTGCTTCAGATTGAAAGACGGAATTCAGCGTCTCATGGACAAATATACTATAGTGTTTGAAAGAAGACCGTCTTCTGTGGAGAGTATGGTAGATCATATTACGCAGGGTAAGAAGACTGAAGAGGTTGACATGGTTGACAAAATACCAATAAGAATCACTTCAAAGGGTCCCATTAAAATCACTCATCAGGGTCCAATCAAGATTACTGCTGAAGGTCCTGTGAAAGTTGTTGCTGAAGCCAGAGTTGCTCCTGTGGTCATTACTACTCCTGGTCCTATCCCGTATACGTCTGACAAAGCTGTGCCTTGGCACTATGGGTCTGATGTTTACATCCATGGTGTTAAGCAGGAGCCTTTAGCTGATGTGCCTGTTGACATTGATAATATTGCTGGATCTAGCAAGATCACTCGTAGTGGAAGAGTCTTCTCTCCTCCAGTTGCTTCTAAGAATGCAGTTACTCCTGCTGCTACTTCCACCACTGATGCTCGGGGCAAAGGTCCTGTTATTGAGCCTGTATCTACTGATGTGCCAGCTGCTGATGACCTCTCTAAGCATATGGAAGAAGTATTGAAAATCATTCGCAAGAGTGATTATGACATTGTTGATCAGTTGGGGCATACTCCCTCGAAGATTTCTATGCTATCCTTGTTGTTATGTTCTGAGGCTCATGCCAAGTCCTTGATCAAGTTTCTGAAGACTGCTCATGTACCCAGTGCAATTTCTGTTGATCAATTTGAGAACTGTGTTGCCCACCTGACCTATGATAATGGGTTAGGGTTTTCTGATGTTGATTTGACCCCTGCCAAGAGGGATCATAACAGGGCCTTGCATATTTCAATTGAATGCAGGGGCACTACCTTGTCACATGTGCTGATAGACAATGGTTCCTCTTTGAATGTGTTGCCTAAGGAAGTCCTGAACAAGTTAAGTCCTGAAGATGCTGTGCTGAAGCCTAGTAATATTGTGGTAAAGGCTTTTGATGGTTCTAGAAGAGTGGTACATGGGGAAATTGATCTTCCAATCAAAGTTGGCTCTCAGGTGTTTACTGCTACATTTTTTGTGATGGATATTCGTCCTTCGTACTCTTGTCTGCTTGGTCGTCCCTGGATCCATGGGGCAGGTGCTGTAACCTCTACATTGCACCAAAAGTTGAGATATCCGGTGGATGGAAAGGTTGTTACTGTCTATGGAGAAGAAGAATACTTTGTCAGCCATGTGAATACCTTCAAGTATCTCGAAATGGAAGGTGAATACATTGAAACTCCGTGTCAGACATTTGAAGTGGTTCCCTGGGTTGTTAATGATTATGTAGTTCCTCCTGTTGTGAAGAAAGTTCCTGTGGTCACCAGAAAGCCTCCAACAATGGCAATGGCTTCCCTCAATGATGCTAGAGCTGTGGTGGATGAAGGTGGTTGTACTATTTGGGGTCAACTTCCTGATATTCCATACAAGTCTGACAAGTTTGGTTTGGGTTTCACTGCAGAGTCCCAGAAGGCTGTTCGTCGTGCTCGTGCTGTTCGTATCACCAATCAAGGGGTTATGAAAGATCAGATCAATGCTGTGGGAGACTATGATGAAGACTGCAATTTGGATGCGTGGATTTTTCCTACTGTGGGTGCTGGACTCAATAATTGGAAAGCCGAAGATGTTATCCCTATCTCCTTTAGTCAGGAGTAAATACTATTACTGTGTTGTTTTTTTAAGTTTGTAATTTCTGAACGATTAAAACTCTCAAGCCTTGTGCCTTACCCGGGGCACAATGGTGTGCTTGTTACGGGCCGTCATTTCATTTGCATACCTCATTCAATAAAATCAGTGGACGTTTCATTTTCGTAAATATTGTGTTCCTTGTCTTTCTTTTCTTTTATTTTTGCTTTATCAGCTATGTGTTCTTACACACACCCACATCACTAAAATGCAGATCCTCATCCACTCTGGATCCTGTTGATAACAGTTCTACTATTGCCAATTATAATTTCGAGAATCCGATCTATCAAACTGAAGACGGAAATGAGGACGATTGTGAAATACCTGTAGAGCTTGCTAGGTTGTTACAACAAGAAGAGAAAGCTATACAGCCACATGAAGAGCCAGTCGAAGTTGTGAATCTGGGAACTGAAGAAAACAGAAAAGAGGTCAAGATAGGGGCTGATTTAGAGGACAGTGTCAAGAGCAGGTTGATTCAGATGTTACGTGACTATGTGGAGATCTTTGCTTGGTCTTATGAAGATATGCTAGGGTTGGATACAGACATTGTGGTTCACCGTTTGCCAGTGAAAGAAGATTGTCGTCCAAAGAAGCAGAAGGTTCGTCGTATGCGTCCTGAAATGTCAGAAAAGATCAAGGCAGAGGTAATGAAACAATTCAATGCAGGGTTCTTAGCAATGACTTCTTATCCTCAGTGGGTTGCAAATGTGGTACCAGTTCCTAAGAAAGATGGTAAGGTACGTATGTGTGTGGACTACAGAGATTTGAACAAGGCTAGCCCTAAAGATGACTTTCCACTTCCTCACATTGATATTCTGGTAGACAACACTGCTCAGCATAAGGTATTCTCTTTTATGGATGGTTTCTCTGGTTACAATCAAATCAAGATGGCACCTGAAGATATGGAGAAGACAACATTTGTGACACAGTGGGGCACCTTTTGCTATAAGGTAATGCCATTTGGTTTGAAGAATGCAGGGGCAACATATCAGCGTGCTATGGTGGCTTTGTTTCATGATATGATTCATCATGAGATAGAGGTATATGTAGATGATATGATAGCCAGATCCCAGAATGAAGAGCAACATCTTGATCATTTGCATAAATTGTTCGAGAGGTTGAAGAAATACAAGTTAAGATTGAATCCAAACAAGTGTACTTTTGGAGTTAGATCTGGAAAGCTCTTGGGTTTTATTGTCAGTGGAAAAGGTATTGAAGTGGATCCTGCAAAAGTGAAAGCTATACGAGAGATGCCAGCTCCCCGTACTGAGAAGGAGGTTAGAGGTTTCTTGGGACGATTGAACTACATTGCAAGATTTATTTCCCAATTAACTGCCATTTGTGAGCCAATCTTCAAGTTGTTGAAGAAAGATCAGGTGATGGAATGGAGTGATGAGTGCCAGACTGCCTTTGATGAAATCAAGAGATATTTGCTAGAACCACCAATTTTGATGCCACCAGTTGATGGAAGACCCTTGATTATGTACTTAACAGTGTTAGACAACTCAATGGGGTGTGTGTTGGGGCAACATGACGAGTCTGGTCGAAAAGAGCAGGCAATATACTACCTTAGCAAAAAGTTTACCGACTGTGAAACAAGATACTCACTGCTCGAGAAAACTTGCTGCGCTTTGGCATGGGTTGCTCGCCGACTAAGACAGTATATGTTGACTCATACTACCTTATTGATTTCAAAGATGGATCCAATCAAGTACATATTTGAGAAACCTGCTCTCTCCGGAAGAATTGCAAGATGGCAAATGATCTTGACAGAATATGACATACAGTATACTACTCAGAAGGCCATTAAAGGAAGTGTTGTTGCTGATCATTTGGCTCATCAAGCAGTGGATGATTATCAGTCAATGAGTTTTGAGTTTCCTGATGAAGACATTATGATTATTACCAAAGAACCTGGACAATATGACGGACCTGAACAAGGATCCCGATGGACTATGGTTTTTGATGGTGCCTCTAATGCACTGGGTAATGGTGTTGGTGTTGTGATTAGTTCCCCTGAAGGTTGTCATACCCCGATTACTACCAGACTTTGTTTCTATTGTACCAATAACATGGCTGAGTATGAGGCATGTATCCTGGGTATTAAAGCTGCTATTGATATGAAGATTCAGTTCCTTGATGTATATGGAGATTCAGCCCTGGTAGTAAGTCAGATTAAAGGAGATTGGGATACCAAGCATGATAATCTCATTCCTTACAGAGAGCATGTGTTGTCTTTGATCCCACATTTCAAAGAGATTACCTTTGGACACATTCCACGAAGAGAGAATCAGTTGGCAGATGCATTAGCTACCATGGCATCTATGTTTGAGATCAGCTGGGATGATGAAGCTCCCAAGATTACTATTGATAGATTTGAAAAGCCTGCATACTGCAATGAGATTGACACTGAAGGGGCAGAGGAAAAGCCTTGGTTCTATGAAGTGAAAAGATATCTTGAAGCTCAGGAGTTCCCTGAAGGGGCATCTGTCAAAGATAGGAAGTTTCTGAGAAGGTTCTCTGCTAAGTTCTTTTTGAGCAATGGCATTTTGTACAAGCGCAATCATGATTCAACTATGCTTCGTTGTGTGGATAAGAAGGAAGCAACTGAGATTATGGAAGACATGCATGATGGGATTTTTGGCACTCATTCTAGTGGTCATACCATGGCAAAGAAGATATTGAGAGCAGGTTACTATTGGTCTACCATGGAAGCTGACTGCTATCAACACTCCAGAACATGTCACAAATGTCAAATTTATGCTGATAAAGTCCATGTACCTCCATCACCATTAAATGTGTTGACTGCTCCTTGGCCTTTTGCCATGTGGGGCATTGATATGATTGGTGAGATAAAGCCTACTGCTTCTAATGGGCATCGTTTCATTCTGGTTGCTATTGATTACTTCACGAAGTGGGTGGAGGCAGCTTCATTTGCATCTGTTACTAAGAATGTTGTGGCTCGATTTATTAAGAATAATCTCATATGTAGGTATGGCATCCCTGAGAGGATTATCACTGACAATGGCTCTAATTTGAACAACACTATGATTACTGATCTCTGCACGCAGTTCAAGATTAAGCATCACAACTCTTCTCCGTATCGTCCAAAGATGAATGGGGCATTTGAAGCTGCGAATAAGAATATTAAGAAGATTGTACAGAAGATGACTGTTACTTATAAGGATTGGCATGAGATGTTACCGTTCGCTCTTCATGGTTATCGTACCACAGTACGTACTTCAACAGGGGCAACCCCATTCTCCTTGGTCTATGGTATGGAAGCAGTTCTACCCATTGAAGTTCAGATTCCCTCCTTAAGAATTATGAAGGATGCAGGCTTGGATGAAGATGAGTGGATTCAGACTCGACTTGACCAGATAAATTTGATTGATGAGAAGAGGTTAGCAGCAGTTTGTCATGGCCAGATGTACCAGAAATGGATGATCAAAGCTTTTAACAAAAAGGTTAAGCCAAAGGTATATCAGGCTGGTGACTTGGTAATCAAGCGTATCATATTACCACAGGGTGATCCTAGGGGCAAGTGGACTCCAACATATGAAGGACCATTTGTAGTCAAGACAATGTTTTCAGGAGGTGCCATGATACTGACTACAATGGATGGTGAAGACTTCCCACAGCCTATAAACGCAGACATAGTTAAAAAATATTACGCATAAAAAGAGACCCGCTAGGTTGACAGGCCTAGGCAAAAATAAGGGCATCCCGGCGAACCAAAAGGGTTCGGGCAAAAATTAGGGATATATATAAAAAGATGTACACCCGGCAAGTCGAAAACCTGAAAAGGCGGCTTGGGCAAAAAAGGGTATCCCGGTGGATTGAAAACCTGAAAGGGCAATCCAGGCAAAAGTTAGGGATTAAAGCGTATGACTATGTCTCGTTTGGATCACCCATAAAACTGCAACCAGTTGTACTACTTACTCAAGTTCGAACAGATAAGCTCAATCCAGTCGTTTCCGTCTAAACAGCAGAAGATGAGATACTTGAAGATAATGGCAATAGTAGAATTGAAACTCAATAGGATTATTTCCCACATAGCTGATTTTCTCTGTTTTGTAAAAAAAAAAGCTTTATGACAAAATCCTCTTACTAGGGTTTATGTCTCCTTGTACAAACTTACCCGTGTATGGGTCACTTTTTGATATAAATAAATTCCATCTTTTGAATCCAGATTTACTTTTACCCTATTTACATAAGCGAAACGTCCATTGGTTGTGTTTGAATGTATGTATGCTTTTGAATATGATTGATGTTTACAAGAAATGCGTGTATGCTTTTAATATGATTGATGTTTACCAGAAATGCATAAAAATGCAGTAATAGTATTTACTAAGGACGAACGAGGGAAGGATTTCAACAAAGCTTCGCCGATTTATCTTTACAAGAAAACTACAAAACCCTCAGTAGGACGAATCCATCTTCATAAAGTCTTATCTCCCCTGGAATTTATATCCATCTCTTTTATCCTTATACGGATATTCGGGAATCTACTTTCCAATAAGGGTACGACGAACGAAGACGGGAGGTTATATATACCTTGCTATCCCCAGCAGACGGGAGGTTATATATACCTTGCTATCCCCAGCAGACGGGAGGTTATATATACCTTGCTATCCCCAGCAGACGGGAGGTTATATATACCTTGCTATCCCCAGCATACGGAAGGTTATGTATATTATCAAACAAGACGGGAACGAGTTCCTCATATCCTTCAGCAACGAATCGGGATTTATTTTCCCTGGTCAGCAGTTGTTATACAAAGACATCCAGACGCTTCCGGCAGTATCATATCATACATACATCATTTACATCATACCCTAACATACATATCCATAAATACACAATACATTTACTTAGGTGCATCATACTATGCATGCATACATATAACATAAACTAACATTCTCCTTGCAGGATAGTTATATGCAGATAAAACAGCATCAACAATTCACAACAGGTCAGAAATGATCCATACACTACTCAGGATGTCCTCGAATAGCAGGCAAACGGTCCATAAAAAGATCCATTCCCTGGTTCAAGACATCTTTCAGAAGAACAAATCCTGACGTTCTTTTGATCCTTAAGAGCAAATCCTGACGCTCTTTTGGCCCCTTATTCAAGAATCTTTCAGAAGAACAAATCCTGACGTTCTTTTGACCCTTAAGAGCAAATCCTGACGCTCTTTTGGCCCCTTATTCAAGAATCTTTCAGAAGAACAAATCCTGACGTTCTTTTGACCCTTAAGAGCAAATCCTGACGCTCTTTTGGCCCCTTATTCAAGACATCTTTCAGAAGAACAAATCCTGACGTTCTTTTGACCCTTAAGAGCAAATCCTGACGCTCTTTTGGCCCCTTGTTCAAGATACTTTTTCAGAAGAACAAATCCTGACGTTCTTTTGACCCTTAAGAACAAATCCTGACGTTCTTTTAGCCCCTTGAATAGCAGGAAAACGGTCTATACAAAGATCCATTCCCTGGTTCAGGATATTTTTTAGAAGAACAAATCCTGACGTTCTTTTGACCTTGGAGAGTAGGCAAACAGTCTGTAAAAAGATCTATTCACTAATCCAAGATATTTCCAGAAGAGATAATCGTCACGGAGATTTATTTCTACTGGTCTATTCAACAAATTCAAATTATAAACGATTCAGAGACGGCCTATACGAAGACCTAGTACTGAGATCCAGTATCAACACAAAGCTATCATCACATCCAGTTCTTCCAAGTGGCATCTTTAAGCCCACTCAATCATATTCAACTAGCCATCTGTATCACTTCATGCACTGGTGAGTGCAAATTTTTGGGCTTTTGTGTTCAATCCCCTTCAACCTTCCAGGTCACGACTGGCAAACATACCAATCTAACCCCTCAGGTTTCAGAAAATTGAACAGGGGCAGCTGTTGCACCCCAAAATTTGCCCTCACAATACAAGACTTTGTGTGCTAAGAAGGTTCACAAGGTTCACAAGTTTCTCAACATTTACAAGACCTTTCATGAGGCTCAGGAAGTCTACAAGTCACTTCTTGAAGGTTCACAAGGTTCACAAGTTTCTCAATGTTTATATAACCTTTCATGAGGTTCATGAAGTCTACAAGTTACTTCTTGAAGGTTCACAAGGTTCACAAGGTTCACAATGTTTACATAACCTTTCATGAGGTTCATGAGGTCTACAAAGTCACTTTATGAGGTTCACAAGGTTCACAAGCCTAACAAGACCTTTCATGAGGTTCACAAGACATTTATGATGGTTCACAAGGTTCACAAAGTTCACAATTGGTCAGAAGAGTTGACAATTCCCTCAGACAATGCACCTCCTAAGCAGTGCATCCAAAACTAGGGTTTTGACTTTAATCAGGCTAAATGAACTTCCAAGACTTTAAGTGAGCTTCATAATATCTTATATGTGTTTAAGAATCCCCATGACAAGTTTCAAGACTTTTCTCAGAAGTTTGCTCAGTCAGATGATCAGATAAGTCAAAATCAGTCAATGCAGTTAAAAAGTCAAACTGAGGTCAACTGTGGTTAAACCAAAGTCAAACTTCATGATTTTTTGCCAACATCAAGTATATGAATTAAAATTCATCATTTGATCAAGGGTTGATCAAGATTCATCAAGGAGATTCCAGATCATCAAGAATCAGGAGTTTCTAAATTAGGGTTTCCTCAGTAAAAGTCAACTGAACTTTGACCAGCCATAACTTTCACATGCTTCATCACCAAGTCTCCACTCAAAGCTCATTTTGAAGGAAATTGAATTCTCTACAACTTTGTGTACCACAAGCCAAGCCCAAAAATGCTTCATTTGGAAGGTATGAGCTAAGACATTATAGGTCATTTCAAAAGTCAACAAAAAGTCAACAACTTCAAAAGGGCATAACTTGAGATTGGTAAATGATATGGACATGAAACCAGTGGGGTTGTTTAGAGGACTCTTCAAGCTTTCCAAAATGTCCAAGAACACCCTCATAGCATTAAAATTGAAGGATATGTTCCCTTGCAAAGTTGGGAAATTTTGAGTTGGTTTATGATGAAAAAAGGGGTCTAAAACCAATTTCTTCCAAATGGGCTTGCCAAATTATGACCCAATCCATACAACAACATCATGCACGACCCAAACCATTAAAAATCAGAATTTTTATTATTTTATTTTTATTTATTTTGATTTAATTCATTAAAAATCATTTTAAATAAAAATAAAATATGAAAATATGATATTTGATGGAGATTTGGTTTCTAGAAGATCTTAAATGATGATTGGAGTTGAAGGGGAAGGAAATCATAAGATTGATCCAAAAATAGTAAGCCTTCATACACAAATATTTGAATTTTAAGACATGATCAATTTCAATCTTTTCATATCAAAATTTCCACACAATCCTTCAATGTTATGACCTAAATTCAATCACCTATAAGTAGATAACTCATTGCAATCACAAGGGGACGAATTCTCTGCCTCCAAGCTAAGCTTCACAAATTGAAAAATCCTCCAAAAACTCACATTCGGATTTTGAATTCCAGGACTTTAGAAGGTAAAATAAAGACATGGCAAGCTTCATTGGACATCACTGATCATAAACCAATACTCATATGCATCCCATACATGCCATAATGCTCTACCCAAATCAAATTTTATCTTGAAATTCAATTTTTCGAATTCGATAACATATGCATTATAAATTGTTTTTGATGACTGATATGTGTTTGTTGTGATGCCTAGAACGATTCTGGACAATTGGATTGAAGATTCATGGCCTGAAACGCAATCCATCATAGTTAGGGTTTCGGCCTAGAATTAGGGTTTCATGATTTATGAAACATAAATAAATTCTAAGACCATGGATTGATTCGTATGGACCATTGGAATCTGTTTGTGTATTCAATTTTGCGAAATTTCACAGTTTTGTTGATCATTGGATTTTGTAGGATTTGTTACAATTCTGTTTTCGCAGGAAAATTTGTGGATAGATTCGCAGGAAATTTGGCAGGTCTCAAGGAAGAAGAAGACCTCTTCGCGCGCGTTTGTGAATTCAAATATTTTGTATTATATTTTATGAATTGTTTGTTGTTTGAAATCACAACAACTGTGTTGTCCCAGTGGTTGTAGGCGTGCGTATACCATGGCTTGGTCTGGGGTTCGATTCCCCGTTTGTGGCATTTTGTTCTTTTATTTTGTTTATTTTTCAGGTTTAATATATAATCAATTGAAGTCATCATATTATCAGATGGGCTCTTCCAGCCAGGTGGTCATGCGCGCGTTTGAGTATTCATAAGGTCCTGGGTTCAATCCTCCCCCAGGCCTTTTTGCTTCTTATTTTTTCTGAATTTTCAGGTTTTGAAGCACAAAACCAATTTCACACTCTCTTTTCTTGCTTGCGCGCATAGTGGCTTGGTGGTGGTTCTTGTTGCTGGTAAACAGACTGACCTGGGTTCAAACCCCAGCCAGGTAAGTTTTCATTTTTTTTGCTTTTTTTATTTTGTTTGTTTTAATTATTTTATTATTAAATTAAATATAGTCTTATATATATATATATATATATATATATATATATATATATATATATATATATATATATATATATATATATATATATATATATATATATTTCTAAATAATTCAAAAAAATAATAAAGCATGTTTATATATTATGTTTTCCAAATTCTAAGAAATGTATATTTTCTTAATTTAAAAAATTATTTCTTTTATGTAATTAAATTATAATATGTGTATATTAATTTAAATAATTTTTGTATATTAAATTAAACCCTAAAAATATTTTCTAAATGAATCCTAATTTTGTAAAACCTAATTTTATTTTTCTAAGTAGTTTTTTTTCTAAAATCTTAATATAATTATTATGTATATATTTATTTAATATAATTTTTGTAAATATAATATTTAAAACTTATTTTCTTATATATAATATGTAAATATTTTTTTTTCTTTTAATTTGTTTATAACCTAAATTATATGTAAATAATTTTTAATATGTGTTTAGAAACAATTAAACCTATAATAATTTAATTTTGTAATTTAATTTTGTAATTATAAATAATTTAATAATTTGTACATAAATTAAAATATTACCATAATCCTTTAATTGTTCATATTTTTAAATAAACGTCTATATTAAAAATATAATTTTGTGTTTATCATGTTATTATAATATTTTTGCTAATTTTATTTATTTTAATTATTGTTATTATTACTAACCATATTATTATTAATATTAATTTTTACTTATTATTATTTCACTAACCTTATTTAATTTATTATTATTATTATTACTAACCCCTATTATATTTATTTATTGCTTATTTATTATTTTCGCTTATTATTTATATTTTGCTTCTATATTTATTTTTGCTATTTATTTTTAATTTGCTTATTATTATAATTATGTAATTGCTCCTTGGTGTAAATTTTGTAAATATGTAATTTATTTAATTTTTATGCTATGGTTAGTAATTTAGGGAGTGTAAACATGTATTCTATTTTAAAATTGAATTTAGGTCACTTTAATTATAAGATAAATATAAATTAAATACTCACACACGTAAGTCGATTTTTAATCGCCATCTCACTTTCTAAGGCTATCCCTCAATGTTGCCTAATCATAAGGTCAAGTGGGGTGTATAAAGCAAGTCCCTTAAAAGAAAAATCATCAAGTCCCTAATGGTTGCCTTTAAAGATCAAGTCCCTTTTCGAATAATGATGATAGTCCCTCGTAAATGCTTAATACACCTCACAGTTGCCTTCATAAACAGATGTCCCTTATATGTCCCTTACATCCATGGTAATGACTACCTATTCCTTAATAATAGGGATAGTCTTACCATTTAAAGGATAAAGAACAGAAAAGACTTAAACTTTAGGGTAGGTACCTCCTAGTTGCTTGCTCACTCCATTCAAAATTTTTCAAACACTTAACAAATTTCAAACAAATTTTCAAACACAAGTTTTTACGCATCCGTACATGGATCATTATTAACTCATATGAAAATTTTCTATTCACACACTATACATTTTCAAAAACAATTCAAAGTGAGCTAAGTAACTAAGAGCCCATGGATAACCATGGATGTAAAGGGTGCTAACACCTTCCCTTTACATAACCTACCCCCCGGACCCAAAAATCTTTTAAAGGTCTTTCCTGTTCTTTTATGCCTTTCCTTTGGATAAAATAAAAGTCGGTGGCGACTCTTGCTATCCGCAACATAACTAAAGTCAGTTCTCCCACCGTGTTACAATTAGAAGCTCCATCAAAAACCATAGTCCATCGAGATCCTTGTTTAGGTCCGTCATATTGTCCAGGTTCTTTGGTAATAATCATAATGTATTCATCAGGGAACTCAAAACTCATTGATTGATAATCATCCACTGCTTGATGAGCCAAATGATCAACTACAACACTTCCTTTAATGGCCTTCTGAGTAGTGTACTGTATATCATATTTTGTTAAGATCATTTGCCATCTTGCTATTCGTCCGGAGAGAGCAGATTTCTCAAATATATACTTGATTGGATCCATCTTTGAAATCAACAAGGTAGTATGAGTCAACATATACTGTCTTAGTCGGCGAGCAGCCCATGCCAAAGCGCAACAAGTTTTCTCGAGCAGTGAGTATCTTGTTTCACAGTCGGTAAACTTTTTGCTAAGGTAGTATATTGCCTGCTCTTTTCGACCAAACTCGTCATGTTGCCCCAACACACACCCCATTGAGTTGTTTAACACTATTAAGTACATAATCAAGGGTCTTCCATCAACTGGTGGCATCAAAATTGGAGGTTCTAGAAGATATCTCTTGATTTCATCAAAGGTTGTCTGACACTCATCATTCCACTCCATTACCTGATCTTTCTTCAACAACTTGAAGATTGGCTCACAGGTAGCAGTTAATTGGGAAATAAATCTTGCAATGTAATTCAGTCGTCCCAAGAAACCTCTAACTTCTTTCTCAGTACGGGGAGCTGGCATCTCTTGTATAGCTTTCACTTTTGCAGGGTCCACTTCAATACCTTTTCCACTGACAATGAAACCCAGGAGTTTACCAGATCTAACTCCAAAAGTACATTTGTTTGGGTTCAATCTTAGTTTGTATTTCTTCAACCTTTCAAACAGCTTATGCAGATGATCAAGGTGTTGTTCTTCATTTTGGGACCTGGCTATCATATCATCCACATATACCTCTATCTCATGATGAATCATATCGTGAAACAAAGCCACCATAGCAAGCTGATATGTTGCCCTAGCGCTCTTCAAACCAAATGGCATCACTTTATAACAAAAGGTGCCCCACTGTGTAACAAATGTAGTCTTCTCCATATCTTCAGGTGCCATTGATTTGATTGTAACCAGAGAAACCATCCATAAAAGAGAATACCTTGTGCCGAGCAGTGTTATCTACCAGAACATCAATATGAGGAAGTGGAAAGTCATCTTTAGGGCTAGCCTTGTTCAAATCCCTGTAATCTACACACATACGTACCTTACAATCTTTCTTAGGTACTGGTACCACATTTGCAACCCATTGAGGATAAGAAGTCACAGCTAAAAACCCTGCATCAAATTGTTTCATCACCTCTGCTTTAATCTTTTCTGACATTTCAGGATGCATGCGACGAACCTTCTGCTTCTTTGGACGACAATCTTCTTTTACCGGCAAACGGTGAACCACAATGTCTGTATCCAACCCTGGCATATCTTCATAGGACCAAGCAAATATTTCCACATAATCACGTAACATCTGAATTAGTCTGCTCTTAACACCGTCTCCTAGTTCAGCCCCTATCTTGACATCTTTCCTGTTTTCTTCAGTCCCCAGATTCACAACTTCGATTGGCTCTTCATGTGGCTGTATAGCTTTCTCTTCTTGTTGTAACAACCTAGCAAGCTCTACAGGTACTTCACAATCTTCCTCCTTTCCATCTTCAGCTTGATAGATCGGATTCTCGAAATTATAACTGGCAATAGTAGAACTGTTATCAACTGGATCCAGAGTGATGTGGGTTTGTGTAAGAACACATAGCTGATAAAACAGAAATAAAAAATAAAAGAAAGACAAAGAGCACAATATTTACGAAAACGAAACGTCCATTGATTTTTATTGAATGAAGTATGCAAATGAAATGACATCCCGAAACAAGCATACCATTGTGCCCCGGGTAAGACACAAGGCTTGAAAGTTTAATTGTTTAAAATTACAAACTTAAAAATAAAAACACTGTAATAGTATTTACTCCTGACTAAAGGAGATAGGAATAACATTTTCAGTCTTCCAGTTGTTGAGCCCATCACCCATGGTAGGAAAGATCCAATCATCCAGGTTGTAGTCTTCACTATAGTCACCCACATCATTGATTTGATCTCTCATGATCCCTTGATTTGTGATACGAACAGCACGAGCACGACGAACAACCTTCTGGGATTCTGCAGTGAAACCCAAACCAAACTTGTCAGACTTGTAAGGGATGTCAGGAAGCTGACCCCAAATAGTAAAACCACCTTCTTCAACCACAACTCTAGCATCTTTGAGGGAGGCTATTGTAGGAGGTACTCTGGTAACCACAGGAACTTTTTTAACAACAGGGGGAGCTTTAGTAGCAGGAACGACCCAAGGAACTACTTCAAATGTCTGGCAAGGAGTCTCAACATATTCACCCTCCACCTCAACATACTTAAATGTATTCACATGACTGATCATATATTCCTCCTCTCCATAAACAGTGACGATCTTTCCCTTCACTGGATATCTCAACTTCTGATGCAGAGTGGAGGTCACAGCACCTGCCCCATGAATCCAGGGGCGCCCAAGCAAACAGGAGTATGCAGGACGAATATCCATTACATAGAAAGTAGAGTCGATGACTTGAGAGCCTACTTTGATCGGGAGATCTATTTCTCCCTGGACCACTCTTCTTGAGCCATCAAAGGCCCTTACCACTATGTTACTTGGTCTTTACACAACATCTTCAGGACTGAGCTTGTTCAGAACCTCTTTGGGAAGTACATTCAATGAAGAACCATTTTCTACCAACACATGAGACAAGGTAGTGCCCCTACATTCAATGGAGATATGTAGAGCTCTGTTATGGTTTCTTTTGGCAGGAGTTAAGTCAGCATCAGAAAAGCCTAACCCATTATCATAAGTCAGATGTGCAACACAATTTTCAAATTGATCCACAGAAATCTCATTTGGTACATGAGCAGTCTTCAAGAACTTGATCAAGGCTTTAGCATGAGCCTCAGAACACAGCAGCAAAGATAACATGGAGATTTTGGAGGGAGTATGCCCCAACTGGTCAACAATATCATAATCACTCTTGTGAATGATCTTTAGCACTTCTTCCATCTGTTTAGAAAGATTTTCAGCAGTCGGTGCCTCAGCTTGCACAGGTTCAACCACAGGGCCTTTGCCCTGAGCATCAGTACTTGGCTCAGAAGTAGAGGTATTAGTTGGAGTAACTGCACTCTTGGAGGTAGCCGGAGAAGAGAAAATTCTTCCACTTCTGGTGATCTTACTAGATCCAGCAATATTATCAACATCAAGATTATCATCAGTAATAGGTGTATCAGTCAAAGGTTCCTGCTTAACACCATGGATATAAACATCAGAACCGTAATTCCAAGGTATAGCTTTATCAGAAGTATAAGGAATAGGGCCAGGAGTGGTAATAATCATGGGAGGCACTCTAACATCAGCAACAGTCTTCACCAGGCCTTCAGCATTAATCTTGATAGGTCCTTTATGCGTGATCTTAACAGGGCCTTTTGAGGTGATCTTCACTGGCACTTTATCAACCATGTCCACATCTTCAACCTTCGTACCTCGAGTTATATGTTCACACATACTTTCCACAGAAGGTGTCCTCTCAAACAATATGGTGTAATTGTCCATGAGGCGTTGAATACCATCTTTCAACTTCCAGCAGCTATCAGGTTTGTAGGCACAATAAAAACAGTCTTCGTTGCAACCTGGAAAGAATCCAGCCTGCACCAGCTTCTTCTTGATAATGGATAAGGGAGTAGTCACATATGCTACTGAGGAAACATAGGAAACTTCATCAACAACATTAACAGTCTTCTCATGATTGGGCATGGGAGCAGTAATCACATTTGGAGTCCCAGGAGGGTCAAATTCAATCTCCCCAGCTTCAACCATATCTTGAATCTTGTTTTTCAACACCCATCAGTTGTAGGTGTCATGTCCTGGACAATTAGAATGATAGGCATATCGTGCATTAGGGTTGTATCGAGGAGAGGAAGTATTAGGATTCTGAGGAGGGTCCTTCAAAGTAATGAGTTCCCCTTTCAACATGTGTTGCAAGGCTTGGGCCAGTGACATGTTCATCTTGGTGAATTGTCTTCTAGGCTTCTGTTGATTGTTTTGTGGTAGCTCTGGTGCTGTAGGAGTAGGATTGGAAATGTGAACTGCTCTCACAGATTGGTGACTCCTGTTACGACTATGTTGACTATACACAGCATTAGACTCCTTCTTTCCACTAGGGGGCTTCTTTGCAGTGCTTGATGAAGAGGCACCCACCTGTATCTTACCACTTCTTATACCACTCTCCACACGTTCTCCAGTCATTATCAGCTCAGTGAAACCAGATGATGAGCTTCCAATGAGGTGACTATAGAAAGGACCATTCAGCGTACTCATAAACATATCCACTAGCTCCCTGTCAGTCAGAGGAGGTTGAACTCTGCCAGCCAGGTCTCTCAATTTTTGGGCATACTCTTTGAAATTCTCATTAGCACCCATTGACATGCTTTGGAGCTGCATACGAGTAGGTGCTAAATCAGCATTGTATTGGTATTGCCTATAGAAGGCCTCAACAAGATCATTCCAATCACGAATATTAACACTCTCCAATTGGTAATACCATTCCAATTGAGCTCCAGACAAGCTTTCTTGAAAGAAATGAATCCACAATTTCTTATCAGCAGTATGTGGTTGAATCCTCCGGACATAGGATCTTAAATGCAGCTTGGGACATGAGACACCATCGTACACCACAAAAGTAGGAACCTTAAAGCCAATAGGTATAACCACTCCATATACTAAACTCAGATCTTCAAAATCCAGCCCAGAAGATTTTTGTAACTCCATGGCATTCATTCTATCTACCAGCATCTTATACTTATCTTCACTTGGGTCATGATAATAATTTGCTTCAGAATCAGAATCTCCCACAGTATCATGGAGACTACCTCCCTCTTTCTGATCGCGGTAAACTATACGTCTAACGATTTCTAACTGCAAGTGCACAGCCTATCGCGTAGTAATAAAGATATCGAACCCACAGAGACCAATGTCAACCTACCGTTATCTATCGTTGCGTTGTAAAGCTAAGGCTAATGATATTTTTATGGTTTAAGGGAAACTAGAACTGAAACTAAAATAAATCTAAGAAGGAAAATAAGAATAAAACGAGGTCGGGATATGGATTCCGCGCTCCTAAGGGACTTTATAGAATTCGGTACTAATTACGACTATAGCTAGTTCCGTAGAATATATCAGCTTAAAGACTCCGCCTCACGCTCTCGCGGTCTTAACTAAAGCCACACTTCCTAATCCCAAGATTTTGCTCTCGCTCGCCCGGTAACTAAGAAACGTGTTTTGAAAGCTAATAATATCCTAAACGTCTCTAAAGCGCTCTCGCTGTATTTAGATAAGTTAACTAATTTCTACTATCCGGTTCGATCTCCACGCTCTCGCTGTGCCGGTTCTAACCTTAATTAGTTTCTCACTCTCGTGACAAAACAATGTTAACTAACATCTCACTCTCGTGACAATGCTAATTAAATTACGCATAGAAATTATAACCAAAACAGAAGTTTAATCGTTAATTCGCACCTAGTATTTTCTACCGAGTCCCGTCGGTAACGACGGTCCTCATACGCCGGACTCTAGATTATCTAGCTAGACATGGATATTGAAACAAAGCAAGAATAATAATTAAAATACTGTAACAGATGTATATGGAATAAATAATAATAATTAAGCATAGACAATATTAATTAAATTAAATTCGGTCGAAACCTGGTACAATGAAATTAATTCCTTCAAGCTCCCTCTTCCACAAGTCGGCAAGATTGGAACCTTCGGAAATTTGAGATAGAAAATCTGAAGCTTGAAATAAATCCTAACTAATATAGTAATTCCCTAGTATTGGAAATTACTATTAAAGGTAAATGAATGGAAACTAATGACAGTAGAAGAAAACAAAGGAATGAAACAAGGAAATAGAAAACTAAAGAAACTGGTTTTCAATTTGGGCAGAGCTTCCGCATGGTTTGATGTAGCAAAAACTCCCCCCTTTTAAAAGTTCTAATAAGCTCTATTTATACTGCATGGACCCTTCGGAAGTTGCAGAATTTTTAGGAGCACTTTCTCCACTTTGTTGAGAAGTTTACGTAATGCTAGGTCATGTGAGAAATAATAGGAAGTGTTGAACGTGTGAGGAAAAATAGGAAAAGTGGAGGACTTCGTAAGCTTCTGTTGGCGCTGTTTTGTTTTTCCAGATTTTTTCGCCGTAATGGTCGTGACAGGGGTGTTACGGGCAGATTTCTCATATTAAGCGCGTCACGGTCGTGAGACCATTGTGACGATCGTAACACATCAAAAAGGCGCGTCACGGTCGTGAGAGCCTTGTAACGACCGTGACACCTTCTTAACTTTTCCAAAAATGTAGATCTTTCCGTTAGCTTTCCAGCGCTTCGAACGGGGCGTCGTTTCGATTTACGGTTCAAAAGTTATGGTCATTTTCGTCGGATAACTCCTTGTATGCGAATTGTTCCATTTCTCGCCTGATTTGCTTCCTTTCTTCGCATACGACTCTTAAATGGTTGAATACCTCAAATAAACAAAATAAACAGAATACCAACATAATATGGTGCAAATGAAAATCAAAACGAGTACAAAATATGCATTAATAAAGTCAAATAAACAATATATTTTCACGTCATCAAACTCTCCCACACTTAAACTTTTGCTTGTCCTCAAGCAATAAACCATCTCAACAAAAATCAAGGTAAGCGTAATTCAAAACACAAACACACTGAACTCTAATAGTATGAGGCTACTAGGCTATGTCAAATCAATTTGGACAAATCAAGACCAAGGATACCGTAATGACACAATTTTCAAAAACTCCATCATTATGCAGACCAATCTGAATCATGCCATTATAACTCAACCTAAGTCTCTTGCTCTCTTTCACTCCTTTTCGTTCGAGCGCAATCACATTAAGCCCGTTATCCTTGCTCGTACATGGTAAGTTAACCTGTTAGTGTCTAATGATCTCGTCTTTTCATTCTTTTTCATTCTTTTTTCTTTTTCTTAATTTATCGAATTTAAAGAGTCCGCTCCGTTAGGCTAAATGGTCGGGTAAGGGCCACCTAACTTAAAAGGAACTTATCCTATCATTTGCTTTTCTAATTCAATCATTTTTCATGTTTAGAGATCATATACATATTTGCATTGGTTACTTACTTAGTTTGTTCATAGGATGGTGCCGACTGCTAATAAAAACTACTTAGAAGCTACTTTCGAAAGCTTGGAGACTAAGGTTTCAGCATAATGTTTACTCAAATCGATTTTACATAACGAGGGGGTTTAGGGTGTCAAAACAGTATTCGTGTTATTGAAATGTCCCCAAGTTTCTCTAACAAGCCTAAAGCGACAACCTATATACTTCCAGAGTGTGTGCCATGCCTCGAAAAAAGAAAATATTTTGATGGAAAAATTTTAAAATTTCGGGGAGATTTGATAACAACTGAAAAATATCATGCAATAAAAAAAAAATAGTGAATATGCTAGAAGACAGTAAAATGAAAACGGTAAAGTTCCTCCCCCACACTTAAACCAAACATTGTCCTCAATGTTTTGATAAAAGGTGGAAAAGGAAAGATAGAACCTATATAGATGCCTTTGTTTGCTACCACGGCCAAATTCGCTCTGATTCTTCCCTTGTTGTCCCTGTCTTTGCTGATCACTTCTTCTCCAGCGTCTTGTACTACGAGATATCTGAATCTGCTGAAACTTCACTTTCTTGAAGCCGCTCATCATATTGCCTATTTCCGAAGGAAGTACTCATCATCAGTGTCACCACCAGCAGCTACATTCATAGGAATGTGCGTGGGCACCAACTCATCAAAAGGGAATGTCATCTAGAGATCTTTCGCCTAAAAGTAGCTGAGACGCGACAAACGATACATTTCTTTATTTTCTGCAAACAAAAACAATAAAAGAAAAAAACATTAAATTAAAACTCGTGGGTTGCCACCCCCACGGAGTTTTGTTTAACGTCAATAGCTTGACGGTTATAAGCGTTACTCTTCGGTTTCCATTTCCACTTATCAAGCCATCTCACATATCCCTCACCTTTCCTTTTCTTCCTTCTGTGGGGTGGTTCATTCTTTTGAACTTGTGGTGGTGGTTCTGGATCTATGCTAGGTATTAGCTTTTCAAGTTTAGGCTTAGTTATTTCATTCATCACCTTAAAGTCTAACCTTACCCTCTTAGCACTAATGACTTCCCTCGTTTCATGGTCCTTAAATTTTCTCTTTTTATGCAGGGGTTCGAACAAGGGTGCATCGGTGTGGATATGTTCCAATATCTCCACATAAGTTTTGGATTGGGAGTCGGCAAACATATGTGGGATAGGAATTGGTGGGGTATATGGAGGAAGATCTACAATAGGTTCTTCGTTCTTAACTTCTATGATAACCTCCATTTCGGGTGGTGTCGGTGAATTGTGCTCAACCTCTACTCTTTTCCCACCAGAACTATCCTCAACCTTATTATAACTCTCCTCAACTTCATCTTCAATCTCCTTAGGATTTTCGAATTGTTCTTCAATACTGGTTGTTATAACATACGCATTCTCCTTAGGGGAAGGACCTATAGGTGTCATCGCAAGCAGTAAAATTTGGGTCTCCAATGCATCAGTGTGAGTCGTGAGGGACTCGATTGTAGTGTTCATCTGCCTAAGGGTTTCATAAGTATCGAGATGTTGTCTTCTAAGCTCTTCATTCTGGATAGTTTGTGCATCCACAAAGCGCTCCATCATAGACTCTAGCCTAGAGTTAGCTGAGGTTTCAAGGAAATCTTCCATTAATGTTTCGAGGTTGGGATTAATAGATTCTTCTGGTTCCTCGAAATATTGGGAATGATGATCGTACAGGAAGTTTGGTTGTGGTTCCTCGAGATACTGGGAGTGAGTCAGTGTCGCATTGAAATCTTGCATTAATGCTTCAAGGTTGGAATTATGGGATTCTTGCGACTCCTGAAAATGTTGGGGTTTGTAATCATAGGAAAAATTTGGGTGCAGCTCCTCAAAATTTTGGGATTGGTAGGTGCAGAGGTAATTTGGGTGAGAATGGTTGAACGAAGGATTGAAATTCTCCATATGTATTTCGAGGTTGGGATTATGGTATCCTTGAGATTCCTCGAAATACTGGGAGTGGGGATTGCAGAAAAAATTTGGGTGGAACATAGTTAAAGAAATAAGAAAGAAAATGCCTTAGTCTATACGGTGCAACAACGGAGTAACAATATTGACTTTTGGTCCCCGGCAACGGCGCCAAAAACTTGATCGCGGTAAACTATACGTCTAACGATTTCTAACTGCAAGTGCACAGCCTATCGCGTAGTAATAAAGATATCGAACCCACAGAGACCAATGTTAACCTACCGTTATCTATCGTTGCGTTGTAAAGCTAAGGCTAATGATATTTTTATGGTTTAAGGGAAACTAGAACTGAAACTAAAATAAATCTAAGAAGGAAAATAAGAATAAAACGAGGTCGGGATATGGATTCCGTGCTCCTAAGGGACTTTATAGAATTCGGTACTAATTACGACTATAGCTAGTTCCGTAGAATATATCAGCTTAAAGACTCTGCCTCACGCTCTCACGGTCTTAACTAAAGCCACACTTCCTAATCCCAAGATTTTGCTCTCGCTCGCCCGGTAACTAAGAAACGTGTTTTGAAAGCTAATAATATCCTAAACGTCTCTAAAGCGCTTTTAATGTATTTAGATAAGTTGCCTAATTTCTACTATCCGGTTTGATCCCCACGCTCTCGCTGTGCCGGTTCTAACCTTAATTAGTTTCTCACTCTCGTGACAAAACAATGTTAACTAACATCTCACTCTCGTGACAATGCTAATTAAATTACGCATAGAAATTATAACCAAAACAGAATTTTAATCGTTAATTCGCACCTAGTATTTTCTACCGAGTCCCATCGGTAACGACGGTCCTCATACGCCGGACTCTAGATTATCTAGCTAGACATGGATATTGAAACAAAGCAAGAATAATAATTAAAATACTGTAACAGATGCATATGGAATAAATAATAATAATTAAGCATAGACAATATTAATTAAATTAAATTCGGTCGAAACCTGGTACAATGAAATTAATTCCTTCAAGCTCCCTCTTCCACAAGTCGGCAAGATTGGAACCTTCGGAAATTTGAGATAGAAAATCTGAAGCTTGAAATAAATCCTAACTAATATAGTAATTCCCTAATATTGGAAATTACTATTAAAGGTAAATGAATGGAAACAAATGACAGTAGAAGAAAACAAAGGAATGAAACAAGGAAATAGAAAACTAAAGAAACTGGTTTTCAATTTGGGCAGAGCTTCCACATGGTTTGATGTAGCAAAAACTCCCCCCTTTTCAAAGTTCTAATAAGCTCTATTTATACTGCAGGGACCCTTCGGAAGTTGCAGAATTTTTAGGAGCACTTTCTCCACTTTGTTGAGAAGTTTACGTAATGCTTGGTCATGTGAGAAATAATAGGAAGTGTTGAACGTGTGAGGAAAAATAGGAAAAGTGGAGGACTTCGTAAGCTTCTGTTGGCACTGTTTTGTTTTTCCAGATTTTGTCGCCGTAACGGTCGTGACAGGGGTGTTACGGGCAGATTTCTCATATTAAGCACGTCACGGTCGTGAAACCATTTTGACGATCGTAACACATCAAAAAGGCGCGTCACGGTCGTGAGAGCCTTGTAACGAACGTGACACCTTCTTAACTTTTCCAAAAATGTAGAACTTTCCGTTAGCTTTCCAGCGCTTCGAACGGGGCGTCGTTTCAATTTACGGTTCAAAAGTTATGGTCATTTTCGTTGGATAACTCCTTGTATGCGAATTGTTCCATTTCTCGCCTGATTTGCTTCCTTTCTTCGCATACGACTCTTAAATGGTTGAATACCTGAAATAAACAAAATAAACAGAATACCAACATAATATGGTGCAAATGAAAATCAAAACAAGTACAAAATATGCATTAATAAAGTCAAATAAACGATGTATTTTCACGTCATCACTTTCTCAGAATTTTCAGACTCAGAATCCTCCATTTGTTCCTTTGTCTTGACAGGACCTCTGAACCTTCTTCCCATATTAATAAGGCCTCCTGATCTTCTAGTCTTCTTCTTATTTTTAGCCAGCAGTGTCTTCAACTCATCTTGTCCCTTGGACAAGTTCAGAATCAACTCTTGGAATTGTGCATTCTGTGCCTGGAGATCTTTGACAGTCTGTTCAAGAGCCATTTCTGCTGAAATAAATAGCGAGAAGATAAGACACATATACATATGAAACCTGTGATGCAATGATATGGTGTATAAATGCGTATGCAATGTTTTCAAGGACCGCAGGATTTAAATTTGTTTAAACAACCATAAAGTAAACTTTTATTAGTAATCAAATAAACTTGTTTGCCCCTTGGGCTTACAATAAAAAATGAAATGAATACAAATATGTGGTTTTAAGTCTCCCATGGACGTTTCCTCTTTGTGTTGAGGTATGAGTTGAGATTCCGCTCCTCGTGAAGTTGTTTTGTTAGCTCCAGGATTCTTTCTTGACTAGCTTTGAAATGAGTCTCAAAAGTATCCCTTTGTTCCTTCAACTGGATCCAGGACCTTTGCAATTCTTCCATGTCAGTGGGCATGTCTGGATAAAGAATGATATAAGAAGTATCTCCTTCAGCAACAGGCTCCATGGTAACTGGAAGGATGGCAGGATATGACATCATAAGAGTCTGAGCACGAGATCGCACCCATCTGAGATAAGGTTCCATAGGAATAGTGTACTTGGGTTCCAGAGTCTTGTTGTCAACCTTGTTTACTTTACCCCATGCTCGTATAAACCTTTGACGGTAATCTTGAAGATCGTTGTCGTAGTCGAATACAATACCCTGAATAAGCATGTCATGAGGACCATCACTCCGAGCGTAACCAAACTGACGTAGAGCTAATGAAGGATTGTAAGTAATGCCCCCTCTTATGCCAAGGAGTAGCACATTAGGGAACTCCCCACAACGGTCAATAATAGTAACATTATCCATAGATCTAGAGCACCAATGAATATCTGAATGAGAAAGTGACATAATCCTCTTGGACCACCTGAACCCTTGTTCATTCTTCATCACTGATCGAGGAAGGTGAGAAATAAACCACCTAGACAATAAAGGTATGCAGCACATCAGAGTTCCTCGTGCCTTCATAGTACGGGTATGAAGAGAGTGTAAGATGTCTCCAAGTAATGTAGGCACTGGATTATGAGTCAGAAATATGTTGATGGCGTGTATGTCTATGAATTGGTCTGGATTGGGGAACAACACTAAGCCATAAATCAACAAGGCTAAGATCTCCTCAAAAGCATCATAACTTATAGCCTTCAGGAACACTTGCGCTTTCTCCATCAATACCTTGGCAAGGATACCCTTAATTCCACTTCTCGTTTCCAAGACAATGCCTGATTTCTTCAAATGTAGGGCTGCAGCAATGACTTCAGGTTTAGGATCTTTTTCCAAGCCTGTGAAAGGTCTCTGATCAAGGATAGGTATACCCAGTAGTTTGGAGAATTCTTCCATTGTAGGAACCAGTTGATAGTCGGGGAATGTGAAGCAATGATGTTTAGGATCAAAGAACTGAAACAGAACACTCATCATGTCTTCATTGAACCCCGAAGTGACTAGATCCAGTAGGTGACCATGCCTCTTGATGAACTGGGAATTTTCAGAAACTTGAGAGACCAATTCTTTAAGCTTAGGAGGTATTCCTACAAAGTTGATCTGGATAGTATTCCTACGAGCAGAAGGCATGACCTGCAACAAAGAACAAAGATAAATCCTTTGGTCCTTGAAATGGTTAGTGAAAATTCTATGCTTATGATGCATGATGATGTCATGATGTTATGTTCAATCACAAACATGTGGCACACACAAACAAGTCACACCATAGCCCTGGGTTTAGAGGCTTGCATGAGGTTTAAAGGTAAGTACCCTCCCCTGAAGTTTAGTTGGTTCATCCTGTCCTTTAAAGTAACCAGGTTCTAAGGGATCTCAATATCATTGATCCTTCACAAGGGTGGTTGTTCAGTAGGCAACTTACTTGCCAACCAAAACCCTCCAAGTTTAGGATCTCAATGAGTGTAGCATCGAGTATCAACCAACTTCAGTCTTCACCAAAGCCGGTTATCTCACTACTTTCTAAAGGCCAAGATGGGATGACTAGGGTTCTAAAAGTTAGTTAGTGTATTGACAACATATGGCAGCCTCATATTATCCTCAACTTACTTAAGGAACATAAGCACCAACCAAGAAGTCACACTAACTATGGCCACCAGATCAACCATATCGGTATACGCCGTACAGTTTCCTTGGTGTATTGCCATTTACCTAAGGTACACTAGATCCGGGTTAGGATATTTCACACATAAGAGCACCCAACAAGAAAAGTAAAGCAAAAAAATCAAACAAGTTTAAAGTGATCTAATTCCTAAGGGTACCCCTCTTTTATTCATCCCCAGCAGAGTCGCCAGTTCTGTAACACGGTGGGAAAACTGACTTTCTATAAATGTTGCGGATAGCAAGAGTCGCCACCGACTTTTATTTTATCCAAAAGGAAAGGGCATAAAAGAACAGGAAAGACCTTAAAAAGATTTTGAGTTCGGGGGGTAGGTTATACAAAGGGAAGGTATTAGCACCCTTTATATCCATGGTTATCCATGGGCTCTTAGTTACTTAGCTCACTTTAAATTGTTTTGAGAAAGTGTAGTGTGTGATTAAAAATTTTCTAAGTACTTTATAATGATCCTCGTATGGATGTATATAAAGACTTTGTTTTGAAAATTTATTTGAAATGTGAAGTGTAAAAGAGTTTTTTTGAAGAAAAGTGAGCAAGTACTTAAGAAGAACCTACCCTATGCTAAGTTTTTACTGTTCTTATATGTTCTTTCAATGGTAAGACTATCCCTATTATTAAAGAATAGGTAGTCATTACCTTGGATGTATAAGGGACATATGAAGGGACATCTGTATTTAGGCAACTGTAAGGTGTCTTTAGCAATTCGTAGGGACTTATCATCTTTTTATTTCGAAGGGACAAGATCATTTACCGTAGGCAACATCGAAGGGACTTGATCTTATAATCTTAAAGGGACTTGATGATATTAACGAAGGGACTTTGCTTTAAGACACCTTACTTGACCTTATAATTAGGCAACATGAGGGATAACCTTAGAAAGTGCAAGAGGGAGATCAAAGATCGACTTACGTGTGTGAGTGTTCATATTCATATATTTATCTTATTAAATTAGTTATACTAAATTTATTTTAAATCACAAACATGTTATCACTCCCTATAATTACTAAACATGGCAATAATAATATTTACAAAAATAAAATAGAAACAAGAATAAACCTACGACTATTACATGGCTTTCGCAATTACATAATAATAGAAATAATTAATAATAAATATAATGAATAAACAATAATTTAAATGGTTAGTAATAATAATAATGATAATAATAAAAAGTTATTAAAAATATAAAGAATATAAACATTTAAGAAAAATATTATTTTTTAAAGTTAAATAAACAGTTTTAGAAATTTTTAAAAGAAAATAGAATAATTATAATAATAAACAAATAATAATTACAAAAAAAAAGATTTAATTAAAGTTTATAACATAATTAAATTAAATATTAAAGTTAATAAAAATAAATAGGGTTAATAAGATGTTTAGGGTTAGAAATTAGGGTTTACATATTATTTAAGCAAAATTAGGGTTTTAATGTTTAATTGAAATATTAATTGATTTATATACAAAATAAAATATATATATATATATATATATATATATATATATATATATATATATATATATATATATATATATATATATATATATATATATATATATATATATATATATATATATATATATATATAAACATAAAATAGAAACAAATTATATTTGAGAAAATAAAATATTGATTTTAAAAATATAAAGTTTTTTATTCTATGAGAAAATATTATACTATTATTTAAAAATTAATTTATGTGATAATATAATTTAAATAATTAAGAAATTAAGAAAAAGAAAATGAAATAAACTATAGGTTAAAAAAATGGGGGAGGCCTGGATTTGAACCCAGGACCTCCCCATTAGCAGCAAGGTGAGAGACCACTGGGCTACGCCTGCACAGCTGATGGGGAATGCCTCCAAGCCATTATATCATAAGCCTGAAAAATATAAAAAATAAATGAACAAAAAAGGAAAACCTGGGAATCGAACCCAGGCTTGCAGCTTCACACGCACACGCCCTATACACCAGGCCACTTGCTTCATTCATGAATTATATTACAAATAAATTTATATAAAATAAAACAATTTTTTGAATTTTCAGATGGCGCCAAGACTTCATCTTCTTCCTCTGAAATTCGCAGGTTTTCCTGCGAATTTTCCTGCGACTTCTCTTGCGATTTTACTTGCGTGTTCAAACCCTACGAAACTCATACAATACCATTTACGTACAATTTTGTTAAATTAATCACATAAATATGATCCAGACAGCATTTGCAATTGATTTAGGGTTTTAGAATGCATTTATATTCACTTAATCGGGAAACCCCAATTTGAAGGTTATGAACCCCAAAATGGCATTCTACGATTTAGCCATGGTTTCTTCAATCCAATCACACAGAATTCATCACAAACCTTCACTAAACACAAATCAGCAAACAAAACTAATTAATAATACATGAATGATCAAAAACGAAAAATCAAAAAATATGAAAAAGTTTGGATCGGATTTGTCAATATGAGATGTTATGGAGCAATGTGATGATCAGGTTACACTCAATGATGTTCAGGGAACATTGTAAACCTCCCAAATTTGCCCTCACTCATTCACACCATGGCTTGTGATCATTTCATATGCATAATCTCAATCATAGCATCTCATATCACATTTTTGATTTACTGCATAGATTCAAAGTCATCTGCATCTAGGGTTTGTGATCTGAGCAATCCAAGAGCCTCTTGAGCCACTCCAAACGTCAACAATCACTTCAAAGGGGTCTATATGTGTTCAAGTATCATATTTTGCCCTCTCAAAGTCAAGAATGTCAAGGAATCACAAGAACTGAAAATGGCATGGATGCAGAGCCAGGATAGACTGCACAGATGACCTAAAATTAGGGTTTTGGTTTCAGAGGCCATAACCCCAAATTTTTTGGTCATTATTGTTTCTATTGGCCTCTATATGGTATAGAGAGTATGCATATCAATTTTCATGAAGAAATTCCATGGGGAAGTCATCTGATCAAGAGTTGACTTTTCAAGCAAGTCAGTGCAAAATTAGGGCATCTGAGGCCCTCAATGACCCAACCAAAGGGTGTTCTTCATCATTTTGATTGTATATTATCTTTATTTGATCATGGAAGATGTTAGAAGTTCACAAAATTCAAGAATTTCAAGTCTTTTGCAAAGTTGACTTTTTGGGCAAGTTTGACTTTTAATGAAATTGTCATTTTAGGCAACTTTTTCAACCTTTACTTTTTGATTCAAAAAAGCTTCAAATGAAAAAACTTTGGTCATGAAAGTTGTAGAATAGATCATTCCCTTTTCAAAAAGTACAAGAACATGACCTAATTCATTTTGGATCAAAAGTTATGGCTTGTCAAAGTTGGCAAAAATCACAAAATTTCAAAGTTTCTACCAAAGAGGTATTTTGCAAAATGAGTTGATCAAGTGTTCTAAAGCTATCAAATGGACTTCTAACCCACACAACATGATCACACAACATTCAAAAATCAGAATGGGCCAAGGAATCACATGTTTTATGGCTTATGGAGCAAGACTTTTTCATAAGGATCAAAGGCAAGCCAAGTTGCAAAATCCATCATAGCTTCTCACCCACTTGCTGGCTAGTTGGCAGAACCATCCTAAGCCTTTTCCCTCATCATGCTGCGCAGCACACCCTCCTTGTACTAGGCTAGCAAGTGACCCATGCTTCTCTTACACAAAGTTGACATTTTTGCAAAAGCACCCATACCAATCAATAAAGTACATGTCACTTCATCTGACCAATGGGAATTGTTTATGTGAATCAAATGCAAGCCAAACATAACAAGAGGCAAGCCTGAAACACACCACAACTCAGCATTCACAAAATCTCTCCAACTTGCATTTTCCTTCGAAACACTCTCCACAATCCTCAAACACCAAAACAAACTTCACAAACAATCTCAACTCACTTCACTGATCACAAACCAACCATTGCTTTGGCCTGAAACCTCCCACATCACAAATACGATTTTCACACTCCCTTGGCCTGAGCTTCTGCCAACTTTCTCTAGAGGCTACATAAACTCCAGCTAAGGGTCAAAAGCTTCAAAAGAGGATCATTGGGACTTGTTTGAGCCAAAGAAGAAGCCAGAAAGCTCCTGAATCGAAAGCTCAATCTCAGGTAGCTTCATGAACTTTTTTTCCAGAACTCTAATTTCTTGTTAGAATATTGTTTTGTATGTTGCACTGATCATGGGGATCTATTTACTTTTGAAAATGAGCAAGAAATAAGCATGTTATGATGTTCTGAAAGTTTGACCTAAAAACTTCTTTGATTCGATTCGTGTTTGTGTTTGAAGTTAAACATGATTTTGTGCTGGATTCGTGTTTGGGGTGGGTAGGAGATGATTTCTGGAGAGTTAGAGCTTCTAAAATGGTCTGGAGGGGGAGATTGAATTTTTGGGTGATCGGAGAAGATGACCGGAACACTGTTCCGGTCACCTGAAAGTGAGTAGGGCATGGATTAGGGTTTAATCTGTAATTAGTGGAATTTGAATTTGGACCGTAGGATTTGGCGCCAGGTCAAACGCGCGGGTGTTTCATTTGAATCTGGACCCTTAGATTTGATTACTTTCCATTTTTCAGCTTTATTTCATTTTATTTTTCATATTATTTCATTTAATTTGTACATTTTATTAAAAATAGCAAAACTATTTTAAAAATTCTGAAATTTTTTGTACAAACTATTATTTAATTTCAAAAACCAAAAACATTTTTATTCTTATTTTTTGCATTGAAAAATATTTTTAAATCATTTAAAAGTTTATTTTTAATTAATTAATGAGAATTAATTAATTAAAAATACTTTTAAGTATTTAAAAATCACACAAAAATTCATGAAACATTTAAAACCATTTAGAAACATTGTCCAACCCTCAAACCAAATTTCTTTTTTGATCTTGATGCATTTTGATAATTTTCCATGGAATTAATTCATTTTCAAAGCATTATTTTGATCCAAACTTCCAAAAACCATTCCTGCCTAACCATTAAGAGTTGGACCTTGATTCTTTTTGCATTGCATTGTGTTTAGCATGTAGTTTGTGAGATTAAATTGGTTTGATTTGATCTTTCATTTTCCATTTGTTTGGCATTTTTCTTGTTAAGATACCTTAAAACCCTAGGAAACTTAGAAAATTCATAACCCTAATTAGGTTAAGAGTTGGAACCCCTCCTTTGGGCAGTGAGTTTGTATAGGATTAGGGTTGCTTTGAATGCATTTTCGATTTTTTATCTTGATGTTTGCTTCTGATTTTGGTTTTTGTTTGATGCATTGATCATAAACCCTAATTTGGGCTTTCATTTGCATTCATCTTGCATTTGCTTGCATAACATGACTTGCCATGACATTTTATGCATCCATTTGATTCATTTGACATATTAAGACATATTGAAAGTATGTTTGATCATTGCATCTTGCATTTACCATGTTGTATGTCATTTGCATCTCATAACTTTTTCATGTATGCTTATGGTTCTTAACTTGTTTCATCTGCATCCATTGGTTCACATGACCATCCCCATGTATTGTTTCATGTTTGCATCATCTCATAGCATCATTAACATCATGAATGTGCTCCTGGTTTTGATTTGCATCATGCCATTTCACTCCATTTTGCATTGCATTGCATTCCTTTCACTAACTTTTCAGGTGGTAAGTTACTTTGAGAAGTGAATTTGCCTTCACTTCTCACAATTTCTTTTCATCTCTTTCATGCATCCTTGCTGCATTTTACTTTGTGTTTGAGATTGAGCTTGCTCATTCTTCTCCTTCTCACTTTCTTTCTTCAAGTGACTTGACTTCTTAAATGAAGCAAGTTACTTTGCTTCTCCTGATCCTTTCATCTGCTTCCTGGTGGTTCCATTGAAGATTTCTCTTGCAAACCTCACAAACCTTAGGAACAACCAAGCATGACAATGATTAGGGTTTTGATTAGTCCCCCACTTAGTTTTACCTTTGTGTCTCTTTGAGTCCCCTCTTCTCACCTCATAATCAGGGACTAAACCCTAAAGGCTTTAAGGCTTTGTGATTAAGCTTATGCCTGCATCCTTCTCTTAGGATGGAGTGTATAACTTTAATCCTAAGTGTTAAACCCTTAATGTGTTTAAATCCTCTAATCAATTCACTTAATAACCATCAAGACATCAAGCTTGTAACTTGGGCCTTGCATTAGGGTTCTAATTCTTCCTTAATTGGTTAAGAAGGACTAACCCTAGTGTTAATGGACAAGTCCCCCTCAAGTTGTCTTACAAACCCTAAAAATCACTTCTCCATCATATCATTAAATAAAATCCACTTAATCAAAGGCTTGTTTTGTCATGAGTTTAATCCCTAATCATGGATTAAGTTGGGGAGCTTTCCTCAGCTTAAACATTCTCATCTATTATCCTTCTATTAGGATGGTGTAATGAGTCTGTTTAATCCCTGATTATGGATTAACCTCATTACTTAACACTAAACAAAAACAACAAAAACATCTAAATAATCACAAGTAGGTTAATGATCTTAATCCTACATCAGGGTGATTAAGTGTGAGATGCTGACTTCACACTTAAGGAATTCTCATTACCCCTAATCAGAGGGAGGATGTGATGAGTTTACTAACCCATTGGTTTAGGCTTAAGCTTATTTTCTTATGACAAACTCTCAAAAGCAATAAAAGACTGAAATCATCAAAACAAACAATAATCGTCTCCTCCGGGATTCTTTTCTCATCATCTTCATTCACAAACGAGAACTTGCTTCTTCCGTCTAATGCAAGACAGTTTGCACCTGAGCCAGACAGGTCATACACTTGAGCATAGGCAAGTAAGCAGTTCACAAGTCAATTCATCTTTCAGTCTCTTTGGGTCGAACTACGGTGTTCTGACTTCCTCATTGCACGAGAGGATACGTAGGCATAACTTAACAGTTATCGAACAAAAGTCTCTGTATATTCCCCCTCTTTCTAGCATCATCTTTTAGCCTCATGATCTTGAGCAGTTCATTCTTATTCCTACACTGACACTTCATTTACATACTACACTTCTTTTACACTGGCACCTGAACATTCTTTTCCATCTCTTTTATACACAAATTGCACTGACACTACCCCTTTAAAACACAAACCTTTTAAGCGTGGATCCCGTCGAGTACGACGGACAATCTGGGTGCTAATACCTTCCCAGGTTGTAACCAACCCCCTTTCTCAGTCTCTCTGGTTCGCAACCGTCTTATCCATATCATTCTAGGTCTATGCAGCATTGCCTTTCCTCCGGGATAAAAATGCCCAGCTGGCGACTCTTTTCATTCCCTGTGAGTTCACTCCTGTGTGTTCTCACACCCTCTTTCGCCGACCGTTCGCGTCTGTACCTTTATTTGGGCCATTCCCATTTATCGGGAGCGACAAACATGTCTCAACCTTCAAAATGCTTTGGAATGGCCTCTAGCAAGGAATCCGAATCAAGCTTTTTGTATGAATTTTTGAAGTTTGAATATTGTTCTTGAGGTTGCCCAAATCGTGTCTTGTGCTTGCTTTATGTTGTATATATATCATAGAACAAAATTAGGTTAAAAAATCAATCCATCCTTTGGACTTTTGGATCAATAGAGATTGAAAAAGATTCACTTGCAAATATTGAAAATAACTTGATATATCCTTGCTATTTTTGAATGATCTGATTTTGTATAATCTCAATCACTTCTAAATGACCATTAAGACTTTCTAGAACAAAAGTCTCATCAAATATTCACACTTTTATATTTTATTTTGATTTAAAATGATTTTTAATATAAAAAATCATAATAAATAAAATAAAATGAATAAAAATTTGAATAAATAATTTTTAATTCGTGCATGATGTCATGGAAGTGTTTGGATCATAAAAATGCAAGCCCATTTGGAGAAATTTGGTTCTAAGATCCCATTTGCTTCATAAACCTCTCAAAAATTTCCAAACTTTGCAAGGGCACAAGTCCCTCAATTTTAATGCTATTAAGGTGTTCTTGGACATTTTGGAAAGCTTAAAGAGTCCTCTAACCAACCTCTTTGGTCTCATGTCCATATCTTTTACCATTCACAAGTTATGCTCTTTGGAAGTTGTTGACTTTTTGTTGACTTTTGAAATGACCTATAATGTCTTAGCTCATACCTTCCAAATGAAGAATTTTTGGGCTTGGCTTGTGAGACACAAAGTTGTAGGGAATTCAATTTCCTTCAAAATGAGATTTGGATGGAAAAAATTTGATGAATCATGTGAAAGTTATGGCTTGTCAAAGTTTAGTTGACTTTTCCAGTGAAAACCCTAATTTAGAAACTCCTGATTCTTATGATCTGAAATCTCCTTGATGAATCATGATCAAACCTTGATCAAATGATGAATTTTACTTCATATACTTGATGTTGGCAAAAAAATCATGAAGTTTGACTTTGGTTTGACCACAGTTGACCTCAGTTTGACTTTTTAACTACTTTGACTGATTTTAACTTATCTGATCATCTGACTGAGCAAATCTTTTGGGAAAGTTTTGAAACTTGACATGGGAATTATTGAACACATATAGGATGCTATGAAGCTCACTTTAAGTCTTGGAAGTCCATTTAGCCTGATGAAAGTCAAAACCCTAGTTTAAGATGCATTGCTTAGGAGGATGCATTGTCTGAGGGAATTGTCAAACTTTCTGACCAATTGTGAACCTTGTGAACCTTGTGAACCTTGTAAACCTCTTGGGACACCTTAGTACATAATGTATTGTCTTGGTGAGGGCAAATTTTGGGGTGCAACAGCTGCCCCTGTTCAATTTTCTGAAATCTGAGGGGTTAGATTGGTATATGTGCCATTCGTGACTTGGAAGGTTGAAGGGGATTGAACACAAAAGCCCAAAAATTTGCACTCGCCGGTGCGTAAAGTAACACTGATGATTGGTTGTATATGCTTGAGTGGGCTTGAAGATGCCACTTGGAAGAACTGGAGATGGGCTTATAGATGCCATCCATAATATCAGGAGGTGATAATATCTTGATGTTGATACTGGATATCAGTACTAGGTCTTCGTATAGGCCGTCTCTGAATCGTTTATGCAACATGGTTTGATTTGAATGCTAGCACTAGATCTTCGTATAGATCGTCTCTGCATTATCTCTGGAGAAAAAGAATATCCTTCATTAAGTGTCAGGGCTTAGATCTTCGTATAGATTGTCTCTGAACCATATCTAAGAACATACTTTAATTTAAGTATCAGAACCAAATCTTCGTGGAAATTTTTTTCTGAATTAAGTATCAGCACTAGATCTTCGTATAGATCGTCTCTGAACTGTTTTGAACTGTTGAATAGACCAGTAGAAATAAATCTTCGTGACGATTATTTCTTCTGGAAATATCCTGGATTAGGGAATAGATCTTCGTATAGACCGTTTGCCTACTATCCAAGAACAAAAAGAATATCAAGATTAAATCTTCTGAAAATATCCTGGACTAGGGAATAGATCTTCGTATAGACCGTTTGCGTACTATCCAAGGACAAAAGAGTATCAGGATTAAATCTTCGAAAAATATTCTGGACTAGGGAATAGATCTTCGTATAGACCGTTTGCCTATTATCCAAGGACAAAAGAGTATCAGGATTAAATCTCCTGAAAATATCCTGGACTAGGGAATAAATCTTCGTATAGACCGTTTGCCTACTATCCAAGGACAAAAGAGTATCAGGATTAAATCTCCTGAAAATATCCTGGACTAGGGAATAGATCTTCGTATAGACCGTTTGCCTACTATCCAAGGACATCTTAAGTAATGATTAAGTATCAGCACTAGACCTTCGTATAGATCGTTTCTGACCTGTTGTGAATTGTTGATAGTATTTTATCTGTATATAACCATCCTGCAAGGAAAAGGTTAGTTTATGCAATATGTATGCATGCATGGCATGATGCATTTAAGTAAATGTATTATGCATTTATGTATATGTTATGTTATGATATAAATGATGTATGTATGAATCATGCAGCCTGAAGTGTCTGGATATCTTTGTATAACAACTGCTGGCTAGGGAAAATAAATCCCGATTCGTTGCTGAAGAATATGAGGACCTCGTTCCCATCTTGTTTCATAGTATAGTATTTATAACCTCTCGTCTTCATTCGTCGTACTTCTATTGAAGGAATAAATTCCTGAGTATCCCGACTAAGGATAAAAGAGATGGACATAAATTCAAGGGGAGATGTAACTCGAAGTATCTATAAAGATAAATTTGCTCTACTGGGGATTTGTAGTTGTGTTGTGGGATGAACCGGCGAAGCTTCGTTGAATTCCTACCTTCATTCGTCCTTAGTAAATACTATTACTGCATTTTTTGCATTTCTGGTAAACATCAATCATATTCAAAAGCATACATACATTCAAACACAACCAATGGACGTTTTCGCTTATGTAAATAGGGTAAAAGTAAATCTGGATTCAAAGATGAAATTTTATTTATATTACAAAGTGACCTATACACAGGCAAGTTTGTACAAGGAGACAGAAATCCTAGTAAGAGGAATTCGTCATAAAAGTTTTACAAAACAAAGAAAACAACTATGTGAGAAATGATCCTATTGAGTTTCAATTCTACTATTGCCATTATCTTCAAGTATCTCATCTTCTGCTGTTGAGATGGAAACAATTGGATTGAGCTTTATCTGTTTGAACTTGATTTAGGTAGCACCATCAGTTGAAGTTACATGAGTGATCCAAACGAGACATAGTCATACGCTTTAATCCCTAACTTTTGCCTGGATTGCCCTTTCAGGTTTTCAATCCACCGGGATACCCTTTTTTGCCCAAGCCGCCTTTTCAGGTTTTCGACTTGCCGAGTGTACACTTTTTTATATATATATCCCTAATTTTTTCCCAAACCCTTTTGGTTCGCCGGGATGCCCTTATTTTTGCCTAGGCCAGTCAACCTAGCGGGTCTCTTTTTATGCGTAGTATTTTTTAACTATGTCTGCGTTTACGGGCTGTGGGAAGTCTTCACCATCCATAGTAGTAAGCATCATGGCACCTCCTGAGAATACTCTCTTGACTACAAATGGTCCTTCATATGTAGGAGTCCACTTGCCCCTAGGATCACCCTGTGGTAATATGATACGTTTAATTACCAAGTCACCAACCTGATATACCTTTTGATTAACCTTCTTATTAAAAGCTTTGATCATCCTTTTCTGGTACATTTGACCGTGACAAACAGCTACCAGCCTTTTTTCATCAATCAAATTTATCTGGTCCAGTCGAGTCTGAATCCACTCCTCTTCATCCAAGCCTGCATCCTTCATGATTCTTAAGGAGGGGATCTGAACTTCAATGGGAGGAACTGCTTCCATACCATAGACTAAGGAGAATGGGGTTACCCCTATTGAAGTACGTATTGTAGTACGATAACCATGAAGAGCAAATGGTAACATCTCGTGCCAATCTTTATAAGTAACAATCATCTTTTGTAGAATCTTCTTAATGTTCTTGTTAGCAGCTTCTACTGCCCCATTCATCTTCGGACGATACGGAGAAGAGTTGTGATGCTTAATCTTGAACTGCGTGCAGATATCAATAATCATAGTGTTGTTCAGATTAGAGCCATTGTCTGTGATAATCCTTTCAGGGATGCCATACCTACATATGAGATTATTCTTAATGAATCGAGCCACAACATTCTTAGTAACAGATGCAAATGAAGCTGCGTCCACCCACTTTGTAAAGTAATCAATAGCAACAAGGATGAAACGATGCCCATTAGAAGCAGTAGGCTTGATCTCACCAATCATATCAATGCCCCACATGGCAAAAGGCCAAGGAGCAGTCAACACATTCAATGGAGCTGGAGGTATATGCACTTTATCAGCAAAGATTTGACACTTGTGACATGTTCTGGAATGTTGATAGCAGTCAGCTTCCATGGTAGACCAATAGTAACATGCTCTCAATATCTTCTTTGTCATGGTATGGCCACTAGAATGAGTGCCAAAGATCCCATCATGCATGTCTTCCATAATCTCTGTCGCTTCCTTCTTATCCACACAACGAAGCAAAGTTGAATCATGATTGCGCTTGTACAAAATTCCATTACTCAAGAAGAATTTAGCAGAAAACCTCCTCAGAAACTTCTTATCTTTGACAGATGCCCCTTCAGGGAACTCCTGAGTTTCAAGATATCTTTTCACTTCATAGAACCAATGCTTCTCCTCTCCTCCCTAAGTATCAATCTCATTGCAGTATGCAGGCTATTCAAATCTATCAATAGTAATCTTGGGAGCTTCATCATCCCAGCTAATCTCAAACATAGATTCCATGGTGGCTAATGCATCTGCCAACTGATTCTCTCCTCGTGGAATTTGTCCAAAGGTAATCTCTTCAAAATATGGGATCAAAGACAACACATGCTCTCTGTAAGGAATAAGATTTTCATGCTTGGTATCTCAATCTCCTTTAATCTGACTCACTACCAGGGCTGAGTCCCCATATACGTCCAGGAACTGAATCTTCATCTCAATGGCAACTTTGATAACCATGATACATGCCTCATACTCAGCCATGTTATTGGTACAATAGAAACAAAGTCTTGCAGTAATCGGGGTATGACAACCTTCAGGGGAAATGATCACAACACCAACACCATTACCAAGTGCATTAGAAGCTCCATCAAAAACCATAGTCCATCGGGATCCTTGTTCAGGTCCGTCATATTGTCCAGGTTCTTTGGTAATAATCATAATGTCTTCATCAGGGAACTCAAAACTCATTGATTGATAATCATCCACTGCTTGATGAGCCAAATGATCAGCTACAACACTTCCTTTAATGGCCTTCTGAGTAGTGTACTGTATATCATATTCTGTTAAGATCATTTTCCATCTTGCTATTCGTCCGGAGAGAGAAGATTTCTCAAATATATACTTGATTGGATCCATCTTTGAAATCAACAAGGTAGTATGAGTCAACATATACTGTCTTAGTCGGCGAGCAGCCCATGCCAAAGCGCAACAAGTTTTCTCGAGCAGTGAGTATCTTGTTTCACAGTCGGTAAACTTTTTGCTAAGGTAGTATATTGCCTGCTCTTTTCGACCAAACTCGTCATGTTGCCCCAACACACACCCCATTGAGTTGTTTAACACTGTTAAGTACATAATCAAGGGTCTTCCATCAACTGGTGGCATCAAAATTGGAGGTTCTAGAAGATATCTCTTGATTTCATCAAAGGTTGTCTGGCACTCATCATTCGACTCCATTACCTGATCTTTCTTCAACAACTTGAAGATTGGCTCACAGGTAGCAGTTAATTGGGAAATAAATCTTGCAATGTAATTCAGTCATCCCAAGAAACCTCTAACTTCTTTCTCAGTACGGGGAGATGGCATCTCTTGTATAGCTTTCACTTTTGCAGGGTCCACTTCAATACCTTTTCCACTGACAATGAAACCCAGGAGTTTACCAGATCTAACTCCAAAAGTACATTTGTTTGGGTTCAATCTTAGTTTGTATTTCTTCAACCTTTCAAACAGCTTATGCAGATGATCAAGGTGTTGTTCTTCATTTTGGGACCTGGCTATCATATCATCCACATATACCTCTATCTCATGATGAATCATATCGTGAAACAAAGCCACCATAACACGCTGATATGTTGCCCCAGCGTTCTTCAAACCAAATGGCATCACTTTATAACAAAAGGTACCCCACTGTGTAACAAATGTAGTCTTATCCATATCTTCAGGTGCCATTGATTTGATTGTAACCAGAGAAACCATCCATAAAAGAGAATACCTTGTGCTGAGCAGTGTTATCTACCAGAACATCAATATGAGGAAGTGGAAAGTCATCTTTAGGGCTGGCCTTGTTTAAATCCCTGTAATCTACACACATACGTACCTTACCATCTTTCTTAGGTACTGGTACCACATTTGCAACCCATTGAGGATAAGAAGTCACAGCTAAAAACCCTGCATCAAATTGTTTCATCACCTCTGCTTTAATCTTTTCTGACATTTCAGGACACATGCGACGAACCTTCTGCTTCTTTGGACGACAATCTTCTTTTACCGGCAAACGGTGAACCACAATGTTTGTATCCAACCCTGACATATCTTCATAGGACCAAGCAAAGATTTCCACATAATCACGTAACATCTGAATTAGTCTGCTCTTAACACCGTCTCCTAGTTCATCCCCTATCTTGACCTCTTTCCTGTTTTCTTCAGTCCCCAGATTCACAACTTCGATTGGCTCTTCATGTGGTTGTACAGTTTTCTCTTCTTGTTGTAACAACCTAGCAAGCTCTACAGGTACTTCACAATCTTCCTCCTTTCCATCTTCAGCTTGATAGATCGGATTCTCAAAATTATAACTGGCAATAGTAGAACTGTTATCAACTGGATCCAGAGTGGATGAGGATCTGCATTTAGTGATGTGGGTGTGTGTAAGAACACATAGCTGATAAAACAGAAATAAAAAATAAAAGAAAGACAAAGAGCACAATATTTACGAAAACGAAACGTCCATTGATTTTTATTGAATGAAGTATGCAAATGAAATGACATCCCGAAACAAGCATACCATTGTGCCCCGGGTAAAACACAAGGCTTGAAAGTTTAATTTTTTAAAATTACAAACTTAAAAATAAAAACATTGTAATATTATTTACTCCTGACTAAAGGAGATAGGAATAACATCTTCAGTCTTCCAGTTGTTGAGCCCATCACCCATGGTAGGAAAGATCCAATCGTCCAGGTTGTAGTCTTCACTATAGTCACCCACATCATTGATTTGATCTCTCATGATCCCTTGATTGGTGATACGAACAGCACGAGCACGACGAACAGCCTTCTGGGATTCTGCAGTGAAACCCAAACCAAACATGTCAGACTTGTAAGGGATGTCAGGAAGCTGACCCTAAATAGTACAACCACCTTCTTCAACCACAGCTCTAGCATCTTTGAGGGAGGCCATTGTAGGAGGTACTCTGGTAACCACAGGAACTTTTTTAACAACAGGGGGAGCTTTAGTAGTAGGAACGACCCAAGGAACTACTTCAAATGTCTGGCAAGGAGTCTCAAAATATTCACCCTCCACCTCAACATACTTAAATGTATTCACATGACTGACCATATATTCCTCCTCTCCATAAACAGTGACGATCTTTCCCTTCACTGGATATCTCAACTTCTGATGCAGAGTGGAGGTCACAGCACCTGCCCCATGAATCCAGGGGCGCCCAAGCAAACAGGAGTATGCAGGACGAATATCCATTACATAGAAAGTAGAGTCGAAGACTTGAGAGCCTACTTTGATCGGGAGATCTATTTCTCCATGGACCACTCTTCTTGAGCCATCAAAGGCCCTTACCACTATGTTACTTGGTCTTAACACAACATCTTCAGGACTGAGCTTGTTCAGAACCTCTTTGGGAAGTACATTCAATGAAGAACCATTGTCTACCAACACATGAGACAAGGTAGTGCCCCTACATTCAATGGAGATATGTAGAGCTCTGTTATGGTTTCTTTTGGCAGGAGTTAAGTCAGCACCAGAAAAGCCTAATCCATTATCATAAGTCAGATGTGCAACACAATTTTCAAATTGATCCACAGAAATCTCATTTGGTACATGAGCAGTCTTCAAGAACTTGATCAAGGCTTTAACATGAGCCTCAGAACACAGCAGCAAAGATAACATGGAGATTTTGGAGGGAGTATGCCCCAACTGGTCAACAATATCATAATCACTCTTGCGAATGATCTTCAGCACTTCTTCCATCTGTTTAGAAAGATTTTCAGCAGTCGGTGCCTCAGCTTGCACAGGTTCAACCACAGGGCCTTTGCCCCGAGCATCAGTACTTGGTTCAGAAGTAGAGGTATTAGTTGGAGTAACTGTACTCTTGGAGGTAGCCGGAGAAGAGAAAATTCTTCCACTTCAGGTGATCTTACTAGATCCACCAATATTATCAACATCAAGATTATCATCAGTAATAGGTGTATCAGTCAAAGGTTCCTGCTTAACACCATGGATATAAACATCAGAACCGTAATTCCAGGGTATAGCTTTATCAAAAGTATAAGGAATAGGGCCAGGAGTGGTAATAATCATGGGAGGCACTCTAACTTCACCAATAGTCTTCACCAGGCCTTCAGCAGTAATCTTGATAGGTCCTTTATGAGTGATCTTAACAGGGCCTTTAGAGGTGATCTTCATTGGCACTTTATCAACCATGTCCACATCTTCAACCTTCGTACCTCGAGTTATATGTTCACACATACTTTCCACAGAAGGTGTCCTCTCAAACAATATGGTGTAATTGTCCATGAGGCGTTGAATACCATCTTTCAACTTCCAGCAGCTATCAGGTTTGTAGGCACAATAAAAACAGTCTTCGTTGCAACCTGGAAAGAATCCAGCCTGCACCGGCTTCTTCTTGATAATGGATAAGGGAGTAGTCACATCTGCTACTGAGGAAACATAGGAAACTTCATCAACAACATTAACAGTTTTCTCATGATTGGGCATGGGAGCAGTAATCAGATTTGGAGTCCCAAGAGGGTCAAATTCAATCTCCCCAGCTTCAATTATATCTTGAATCTTATTTTTCAACACCCAGCATTTGTTGGTGTCATGTCCCGGAAAATTAGAATGATAGGCACATCGTGCATTAGGGTTGTATCGAGGAGAGGAAGTATTAGGATTCTGAGGAGGGTCCTTCAAAGTAAAGAGTTCCCCTTTAAACATGTGTTGCAAGGCTTGGGCCAGTGACATGTTGATCTTGGTGAATTGTCTTCTAGGCTTCTGTGTATTGTTTTGTGGTAGCTCTAGTGCTGTAGGAGTAGGATTGTAAATGTGAACTTCTCTCACATATTGATGACTCCTGTTACGACTATGTTGACTATACACAGCATTAGACTCCTTCTTTCCACTAGGGGGCTTCTTTGCAGTACTTGATGAAGAGGCACCCACCTGTATCTTACCACTTCTTATACCACTCTCCACACGTTCTCCAGTCATTATCAGCTCAGTGAAACCAAATGATGAGCTTCCAATGAGGTGACTATAGAAAGGACCATTCAGCGTACTCATAAACATACCCACTAGCTCCCTGTCAGTCAGAGGAGGTTGAACTCTGCCAGCCAGGTCTCTCCATTTTTGGGCATACTCTTTGAAATTCTCATTAGCACCCATTGACATGCTTTGGAGCTGCATACGAGTAGGTGCTAAATCAGCATTGTATTGGTATTGCCTATGGAAGGCCTCAGCAAGATCATTCCAATCACGAATATTAACACTCTCCAATTGGTAATACCATTCCAATTGAGCTCCAGACAAGCTTTCTTGAAAGAAATGAATCCACAATTTCTTATCAGCAGTATGTGGTTGAATCCTCCGGACATAGGATCTTAAATGCAGCTTGGGACATGAGACACCATCGTACACCACAAAAGTAGGAACCTTGAAGCCAATAGGTATAACCACTCCAGATACTAAACTCAGATCTTCAAAATCCAGCCCAGAAGATTTTTGTAACTCAATGGTATTCATTCCGTCTACCAGCATCTTATACTTATCTTCACTTGGGTCATGATAATAATTTGCTTCAGAATCAGAATCTCCCACAGTATCATGGAGACTACCTCCCTCTTTCTCAGAATTTTCAGACTCAGAATCCTCCATCTGTTCCTTTGTCTTGACAGGACCTCTGAACCTTCTTCCCAGATTAATAAGGCCTCCTGATCTTCTAGTCTTCTTCTTCTTTTTAGCCAGCAGTGTCTTCAACTCATCTTGTCCCTTGGACAAGTTCAGAATCAACTCTTGGAATTGTGCATTCTGTGCCTGGAGATCTTTGATAGTCTATTCAAGAGCCATTTCTGCTGAAATAAACAGCAAGAAGATAAGATAACTATACATAAGAAACCTGTGATGCAATGATATGGTGTATAAATGCGTATGCAATGTTTTCAAGGACCGCAGGATTTAAATTTGTTTAAACAACCATAAAGTAAACTTTTATTAGTAATAAAATAAACTTGTTTGCCCCTTGGGCTTACAATAAAAAATGAAATGAATACAAATATGGGGTTTTAAGTCTCCCATGGACGTTTCCTCTCTGTGTTGAGGTATGAGTTGAGATTCCGCTCCTCGTGAAGTTGTTTTGTTAGCTCCGGGATTCTTTCTTGACTAGCTTTGAAATGAGTCTCAAAAGTATCCCTTTGTTCCTCCAACTGGATCCAGGATCTTTGCAATTCTTCCATGTCAGTGGGCATGTCTGGATGAAGAATGATATAAGAAGTATCTCCTTCAGCAACAGGCTCCATGGTAACTGGAAGGATGGCAGGATATGGCATCATAAGAGTCTGAGCACGAGATCGAACCCATCTGAGATAAGGTTCCATAGTAATAGTGTACTTGGGTTCCAGAGTCTTGTTGTCAACCTTGTTCACTTTACCCCATGCTCGTATAAACCTTTGACGGTAACCTTGAAGATCGTTGTCGTAGTCGAATACAATACCCTGAATAAGCATGTCATGAGGACCATCACTACGAGCATAACCAAACTGACGTAGAGCTAAGGAAGGATTGTAGGTAATGCCCCCTCTTATGCCAAGGAGTGGCACATTAGGGAACTCCCCACAACGGTCAATGATAGTAACATTATCCATAGATCTAGAGCACCAATGAATATCTGAATGAGAAAGTGACATAATCCTCTTGGAGCACCTGAACCCTTATTCATTCTTCATCACTGATCGAGGAAGGTGAGAAATAAACCACCTAGACAATAAAGGTATGCAGCACATCAGAGTTCCTCGTGCCTTCGTAGTACGGGTATGAAGAGAGTGTAAGATGTCTCCAAGTAATGTAGGCACTAGATTATGAGTCAAAAATATGTTGATGGCGTGTATGTCTATGAATTGGTCTGGATTGGGGAACAACACTAAGCCATAAATCAACAAGGCTAAGATCTCCTCAAAAGCATCATAACTTATAGCCTTCAGGAACACTTGAGCTTTCTCCATCAATACCTTGGCAAGGATACCCTTAACTCCACTTCTCGTTTCCAAGACAATGCCTGATTTCTTCAAATGTAGGGCTGCAGCAATGACTTCAGGTTTAGGCTCTTTTTCCAAGCCTGTGAAAGGTCTCTGATCAAGGATAGGTATACCCATTAGTTTGGAGAATTCTTCCATTGTAGGAACCAGCTGATAGTCGGGGAATGTGAAGCAATGATGTTTAGGATCAAAGAACTGAAACAGAACACTCATCATGTCTTCATTGAACCCCGAAGTGACTAGATCCAGTAGGTGACCATGCCTCTTGATGAACTGGGAATTTTCAGAAACTTGAGAGACCAATTCTTTAAGCTTAGGAGGTATTCCTACAAAGTTGATCTGGATAGTATTCCTACGAGCAGAAGCCATGACCTGCAACAAAGAACAAAGATAAATCCTTTGGTCCTTGAAATGGTTAGTGAAAATGCTATGCTTATGATGCATGATGATGTCATGATGTTATGTTCAATCACAAACATGTGGCACACACAAACAAGTCACACCATAGCCCTGGGTTTAGAGGCTTGCATGAGGTTTAAAGGTAAGTACCCTCCCCTGAAGTTTAGTTGGTTCATCCTGTCCTTTAAAGTAACCAGGTTCTAAGGGATATCAATATCATTGATCCTTCACAAGGGTGGTTGTTCAGTAGGCAACTTACTTGCCAACCAAAACCCTCCAAGTTTAGGATCTCAATGAGTATAGCATCGAGTATCAACCAACTTCAGTCTTCACCAAAGCCGGTTATCTCACTACTTTCTAAAGGCCAAGATGGGAGGACTAGGGTTCTAAAAGTTAGTTAGTGTTTTGACAACATATGGCAGCCTCATATTATCCTCAACTTACTTAAGGAACATAAGCACCAACCAAGAAGTCACACTAACTATGGCCACCAAATCAACCATATCGGTATACGCCGTACAGTTTCCTTGGTGTATTGCCGTTTACCTAAGGTACACTAGATCCGGGTTAGGATCTTTCACACATAAGAGCACCCAACAAGTAAAGTAAAGCAAACAAAGCAAACAAGTTTAAAGTGATCTAATTCCTAAGGGTACCCCTCTTTTATTCATCCCCAGCAGAGTCGCCAGTTCTGTAACACGGTGGGAGAATTGACTTTCTATAAATGTTGCGGATAGCAAGAGTCGCCACCGACTTTTATTTTATCCAAAAGGAAAGGGCATAAAAGAACAGGAAAGACCTTAAAAAGATTTTGAGTTCGGGGGGTAGGTTATACAAAGGGAAGGTATTAGCACCCTTTATATCCATGGTTATCCATGGGCTCTTAGTTACTTAGCTCACTTTAAATTGTTTTGAGAAAGTGTAGTGTGTGATTAAAAAATTTCTAAGTACTTTATAATGATCCTCGTATGGATGTATATAAAGACTTTGTTTTGAAAATTTGTTTGAAATGTGAAGTGTAAAAGAGTTTTTTTGAAGAAAAGTGAGCAAGTACTTAAGAAGAACCTACCCTATGCTAAGTCTTTACTGTTCTTATATGTTCTTTCAATGGTAAGACTATCCCTATTATTAAGGAATAGGTAGTCATTACCTTGGATGTATAAGGGACATGTGAAGGGACATCTGTATTTAGGCAACTGTAAGGTGTCTTTAGCAATTCGTAGGGACTTATCATCTTTTTATTTCGAAGGGACAAGATCATTTACCGTAGGCAACATCAAAGGGACTTGATCTTATAATCTTAAATGGACTTGATGATATTAATGAAGGGACTTTGCTTTAAGACACCTTACTTGACCTTATAATTAGGCAACATGAGGGATAACCTTAGAAAGTGCAAGAGGGCGATCAAAGATCGACTTACGTGTGTGAGTGTTCATATTCATATATTTATCTTATTAAATTAGTTATACTAAATTTATTTTAAATCACAAACATGTTATCACTCCCTATAATTACTAACCATGGCAATAATAATATTTACAAAAATAAAATAGAAACAAGAATAAACCTACGACTATTACATGGCTTTCGCAATTACATAATAATAGAAATAATTAATAATAAATATAATGAATAAACAATAATTTAAATGGTTAGTAATAATAATAATGATAATAATAAAAAGTTATTAAAAATATAAAGAATATAAACATTTAAGAAAAATATTATTTTTTAAAGTTAAATAAACAGTTTTAGAAATTCTTAAAAGAAAATAGAATAAGTATAATAATAAACAAATAATAATTACAAAAAAAAAGATTTAATTAAAGTTTATAACATAATTAAATTAAATATTAAAGTTAATAAAAATAAATAGGGTTAATAAGATGTTTAGGGTTAGAAATTAGGGTTTACAAATTATTTAAGCAAAATTAGGGTTTTAATGTTTAATTGAAATATTAATTGATTTATATACAAAATAATATATATATATATATATATATATATATATATATATATATATATATATATATATATAATATAAACATAAAATAGAAACAAATTATATTTGAGAAAATAAAATATTGATTTTAAAAATATAAAGTTTTTTATTCTATGAGAAAATATTATACTATTATTTAAAAATTAATTTATGTGATAATATAATTTAAATAATTAAGAAATTAATAAAAAGAAAATGAAATAAACTAGGTTTAAAAAAATGGGGGAGGCCTGGATTTGAACCCAGGACCTCCCCATTAGCAGCAAGGTGAGAGACCACTGGGCTACGCCTGCACAGCTGATGGGGAATGCCTCCAAGCCATTATATCATAAGCTTGAAAAATATAAAAAATAAATGAACAAAAAAGGAAAACCTGGGAATCGAACCCAGACTTGCAGCTTCACACGCACACGCCCTATACACCAGGCCACTTGCTTCATTCATGAATTATATTACAACGAAATTTATATAAAATAAAACAATTTTTTGAATTTTCAGATGGCGCCAAGACTTCATCTTCTTCCTCTGAAATTTGCAGGTTTTCCTGCGAATTTTCCTGCGACTTCTCTTGCGATTTTACCTGTGTGTTCAAACCCTACGAAACTCATACAATACCATTTACGTACAATTTTGTTAAATTAATCACATAAATATGATCCAGACAACATTTGCAATTGATTTAGGGTTTTAGAATGCATTTATATTCACTTAATCGGGAAACCCCAATTTGAAGGTTATGAACCCCAAAATGGCATTCTACGATTTAGCCATGGTTTCTTCAATCCAATCACCCAGAATTCATCACAAACCTTCACTAAACACAAATCAGCAAACAAAACTAATTAATAATACATGAATGATCAAAAACGAAAAATAAAAAAATATGAACAAGTTTGGATCAAATTTGTCAATATGAGATGTTATGGAGCAATGTGATGATCAGGTTACACTCAATGATGTTCAGGGAACATGTCTCAACCTTCAAAATGCTTTGGAATGACCTCTAGCAAGGAATCTGAATCAAGCTTTTTGTATGAATTTTTGAAGTTTGAATATTGTTCTTGAGGCTGCCCAAATCGTGTCTTGTGCTTGCTTTATGTTGTATATATATCATAGAACAAAATTAGGTTAAAAAATCAATCCATCCATGATGAAAGTCAAAACCCTAGTTTAAGATGCACTGCTTAGGAGGATGCATTGTCTGAGGGAATTGTCAAACTTTCTGACCAATTGTGAACCTTGTGAACCTCATGAGATATCTTGTGAACCTTGTGAATCTCTTGGGACACCTTAGTACACAATGTCTTGTCTTGGTGAGGGCAAATTTTGGGGTTCAACAATAGTCATGAGATCAAGCACTTTTAGATCATTTTCCTCTTTGATAGCGGTGACCTTGGGTTGCCATTCCCTACTTAAACATCTCAAGACCTTGTTAGTAGCAACCTCGTCGGAAATAGGCTTACCTAGCGCATTTAATCGATTGATAAGATGTGTGAACCATTTTCGCATATTCGTAATGGTTTCACCATGCTCAATATGAAACAACTCAAACTCTTGATTTAATGTGATGATCATAGCTTGTTTGACATCATTAGTTCCCTCATGGACAACCTCTAATGCATCCCACATAGCCTTAGCGGTCTCACAATGTGAAACACAATAATACTCATCAACACAACTGAGAATATTTTTCGCTTTCCAATCATGTGACTGTAACACGGTGGGAGAACTGACTTTTAGTTATGTTGCGGATAGCAAGAGTCGCCACCGACTTTTATTTTATCCAATGGAAAGGCATAAAAGAACAGGAAAGACCTTTTTAAAAGATTTTTGGGTCCGGGGGGTAGGTTATGTAAAGGGAAGGTGTTAGCACCCTTTACATCCATGGTTATCCATGGGCTCTTAGTTACTTAGCTCACTTTAAAATGTTTTTGAAATGTGAAGTGTGTGAATAGAAATTTTCTTAAGAGTTTGATAATGATCCATGTACGGATGCGTAAAAAACCTTTGTTTTGAAAATTTGTTTGAAAGTGTGAAGTGTTTGAAAAGTTTTGAAGAGCGAGCAAGTAACTATGAGGAACCTACCCTAAGTTTGAGTCTTTTCTGTTCTTGGATCCTTTAAGTGGTAAGACTATCCCTATTATTAAGGAATAGGTAGTCATTACCTTGGATGTGAGGGACAAGTGAAGGGACATTGTTATTTAGGCAACTGTGGGGTGTATAAGCAATTCGAAGGGACTTATCATCTTTATTTCGAAAGGGACAAGATCATTACGAAGGCAACATTCGAAAGGGACTTGATCTTTTATCTGTTAAGGGACTAGATGATTTTATTTTGAGGGACTTTTGCTTTATACACCCTACTTGACCTTTTTGATTAGGCAACATGAGAGGTATCCCTAAGGAAGTGAGATGGCGATCAAAGATCGACTTACGTGTGTGAGTGTTCAATTTAATATTTATCTTTAAATTTAAATGATCTAAATTAATTTTAAATTACAAGTATATTTGCACTCCCTATTTACTAACCATAGCGTAAAATATAAATAATAAACATTATAAATAAATATTACACCAAGGAACAATTACATAATTATAACAATAAAAGTAATTTAAATAAATAAGCAAAAATATTAAATAATAATAATAATAATTGGGTTAGTGAAAATAATAAAAAGATTAAATGGGGTTAGTAATAATCATATAAACATAATTAATAATAATGAAATAAACAAAAATATTATAATAAACAAAATTTTTAAAGGTTAATAAGAAAATATGAACAATTATTATAGAATTTCAAGTTATATGTAAATTATAAAATTAATTATGAATATATTATGAAAATAGATTATAATTACAAAAATTAAATTAGCAATTTTTAAACATATAATAAAAAAAAATATTTACATGCAAAATTAAATCCTAAACAAATTATGTCATATTATCATATTAAGAATTTTAATTTTTAAACATATTTACATACAAAAAATTTAAATTATAAACAATTTATACATTAATAAAAATTAAATTAAGAATTTTAATTAAATCATGAATATAATATATACAAATAATAATATTAAACAAATAGAAGAAGAAAATTAGGGTAAAAAAAAATGTTTTTTAGGGTTTATAAAAATTAATTAGGTTTTATATAAAAAAAATGTTAAATATTAAATATTAATCTAATTATACAAATAAATTATATATAATAACAATATATACATATTAATAAAAAAAAATTAGTTTTAGGAAATATTTTAGGATTTATATTTATGAAACATATTAGGATTTTAAAATTATAGTTTTAATTAATTAATATTAATAATAAGCAAAACAAATAGAAAGAAAAAGAGAACTTACCTGGCTGGGAATTGAACCCAGCACCTCTTGCTTTCAAACACTCAAACCAACAACAACAACCACTGGGCCAGCCTGCGTGCAGGTAATAGAGGAGGAGGTCCAATTGCTTTTGTTCTTTGTTCTTGGAAATGTCATGAAAAATAAAAACGCACAAAAGGCCTGGGGGGGATCGAACCCAGGACCTTCAAATATCACACAAACACCTTAACCATTCCAGCTGGGAGAGCGCACCTGTTAGTATCGTGACTATAATAAATAATATATGAAGTTTAATTGTTAAACTGGAAAAAAGGAAAAAATTGCTGAGGTCAGGATTCGATCCCTGAACCTAAGCTTTATATGCGCCTCCTCTAACCAACTGAGCCAGCCAACCAACGCTGATAAAATATACACAATATAACATAAAATATTATAACAAATTTCAAAAACAGAACTTGGCGCGTTGTGGATCATCTTCTTCCTCAGGATTCGCAGGTTTTCCTGCGAATTTACCCAGGGATTTTCCTGGGACTTTTCCTGCGCACAAACCCTGCAAATTTCGTATCACCATAAACATGTACAATTTTATCAAATTGATCACATTTTCGTAATCCCCAGACATCACACAGTTCAATTATAGTCTTAGAATTAATTTATGTTAGCTAAATCAAAAGATCCCAAATTCAAATCAAGAACCCTAGCCATGGCAACTTGCGGTTTAGGGTTTAGTTCTTCAATCCTTTTATCCAGAAACCATCTAGGCATCACAACAAACAATATTAACAACACAAAAACAATTTATAATAGTCAAATGAGCAGAATCGAAAATTGAAAAAAAATGAAGAATATGAATTCGGTTTATGCAATTCATGAGGTTTTGGATGCAAATAAGGATTGGGATCGCATTAGAGATGTTCAAGGAATGTGTTTGAACCTTTAGAATGCTTTGATATCTCTTCCAACCAAGAAACCGAATTATGAATTTTAGGTGAATTTTTGAAGATTGAAACTTACTCTTGGAGGCTCAAATTCGTCTTCTATGATTAGGTTTAAGTTATGTACTTATAGTGTGATCATTCTAGGTCAAAAAACTTGATGTTTGTGTGAAAGATTTGATCCAAAAAGATTGAGAAAGATAAGCTTTGAAATTCAAATATTTTTGCATAAACACTTTCTATTTCAAGCCAATCAGCATTATCTTTGTATCAATTTGATCCATATTGAATTCATGACCTTCTAGAATCATAAATAATTTTAAATTTTCACATTTAATATTTTATTTAAATTTAAAATGATTTTTAGTATAAAAAATCATAATAAATTAATTAAATAAAATAAAAATTATGAAAATATCAAAGAATTTTCGTGCATGATGTCATGGATTGCTTTGGGTCATTAAAAGTTCAGCCCACTTAGCAAAATTTGGTTTTAAACCTCCATTTGCTTCATAAACTTCCCTAAAATTTCCCAACTTTCCTAGCTCATACCTTCCAAATGAAGCATTTTTGGGCTTGGCTTGTGAGACACAAAGTTGTAGAGAATTCAATTTACTTCAAAATGAGCTTTGGATGGAGACTTGGTGATGAAGCATGTGAAAGTTATGGCTGGTCAAAGTTCAGTTGACTTTTACTAAGGAAACCCTAATTTAGAAACTCCTGATTCTTGATGATCTGAAATATCCTTGATGAATCATGATCAACCCTTGATCAAATGATGAATTTTACTTCATATACTTGATGTTGGCAAAAAATCATGAAGTTTGACTTTGGTTTGACCACAGTTGACCTTAGTTTGACTTTTTAACTGCTTTGACTGATTTTGACTTATCTGATCATCTGACTGAGCAAACCTTTGAGAAAAGTCTTGAAACTTGTCATGGGGGTTATTACACACATATAAGATGTTATGAAGCTCTATTGAAGACTTGGAAGTCCATTTAGCCTGATTAAAGTCAAAACCCTAGTTTTGGATGCACTACTTAGGAGGTGCATTGTCTGAGGGAATTGTCAACTCTTCTGACCAATTGTGAACTTTGTGAACCTTTTGAACCTCATAAGATGTCTTGTGAACCTCATGGGAGATCTTGTGAGCCTTGTGAACCTTGTGAACCTTGTGAACCTCATAAAGTGTCTTATAAACTTCATGAACCTCATGAAAGGGCTTGTAGGTATTATGAACCTTGTGAACCTTGTGAACCTCATAAAGTGTCTTGTAAACTTCATGAAACTCATGAAAGGTCTTGTAAGTATTGTGAACCTTGTGAACCTTCTTGGCACACAAAGTCTTGTATTGTGAGGGCAAATTTTGGGGTGCAACAGCTGCCCCTGTTCAATTTTCTGAAACCTGAGGGGTTAGATTGGTATATGTGTCAGTCGTAACTTGGAAGGTTGAAGGGGATTGAACACAAAAGCCCAAAAATTTGCACTCACCGGTGCGTAGAGTGATACTGATGACTAGTTGAATATGCTTGAGTGGGCTTAAAGATACCACTTGGGGAAAAGTGCTTCAGATATATTTCTTGGAGGATATAGCAGTCCAAAATATGAAGATATAATGATAGCTTTCAGGAAGATAAACAACGTCCCGAGGTGGTGGTATGCTTTCAGAAGGATAAACAACATTCTGAGGAAATGATATGCTTTCAGGAGTATAAACAACGTCCCGAGGAAATGATGATAACTTTCAGGAAGATAAACAACGTCCTGAGGTAATGATGATAGCTTTCAGGAAGATAAACAACGTCCTGAGGTAATGATGATAGCTTTCAGGAAGATAAACAACGTCCTGAGGTAATGATGATAGCTTTCAGGAAGATAAACAACGTCCTGAGGAAATGATGTAACCTTTGGGAAGATAAACAACGGCCCAAGGTCTTAATATGCTTTCAGGAGGATAAACAACGTCCCGAGGTATAAGAAGCTTTCAGGAGAATAAACAACGTCCTGAGGAAATGATGTAACCTTTGGGAAGATAAACAACGGCCCAAGGTAATGATATGCTTTCAGGAGGATAAACAACGTCCTGAGGTAATGGTATGCTTTCAGAAGGATAAACAACGTTCTGAGGTATAAGAAGTTTTCAGGAGGATAAACAACGTCCTGAGGTAATGGTAGCTTTCAGGAGGATAACAACGTCCTGAGGAAATGGTATAACCTTTGGGAAGATAAACAACGGCCCAAGGTAATAATATGCTTTCAGGAGGATAAACAACGTCCTGAGGGAATGAGTATAACTTTTGGGAGGATAAACAACGGCCCAATAGTCATGATATGCTTTCAGGAGGATAAACAACGTCCTGAGGTAGTGGTGATAGCTTTCAGGAAGATAAACAACGTCCCGAGGAGATAATATGCTTTCAGGAGGATAAAGCAGTCCTGAGGGATTGATAGCTTTCAGGAGGATAACAACGTCCTGAGGAGGTAATATAACCTTTGGGAAGATAAACAACGGCCCAAGGTAATAATATGCTTTCATGAGGATAACAACGTCCTGAGGAAGTGGTAACCTTTGGGAAGATAAACAACGGCCCAAGGTCGTGATATGCTTTCAGGAGGATAAACAACGTCCTAAGGAAATGATATGCTTTCAGAAGGATAAACGACGTTCTGAGGTAATAATATGCTTTCAGGAGGATAAACAACGTCCTGAGGTAATAATGTAACCTTTGGGAAGATAAACAACGGCCCAAGGTAATAATATGCTTTCAGGAGGATAACAACGTCCTGAGGAAGTGGTAACCTTTGGGAAGATAAACAACGACCCAAGGTAATAATATGCTTTCAGGAGGATAACAACGTCCTGAGGAAGTGGTAACCTTTGGGAAGATAAACAACGGCCCAAGGTCGTGATATGCTTTCAGGAGGATAAACAACGTCCTAAGGAAATGATATGCTTTCAGAAGGATAAACGACGTTCTGAGGTAATAATATGCTTTCAGGAGGATAAACAACGTCCTGAGGTAATAATGTAACCTTTGGGAAGATAAACAACGGCCCAAGGTAATAATATGCTTTCAGGAGTATAAACAACATCCTGAGGAAGTGATGATAGCTTTCAGGAAGATAAACAACGTCCTGAGGAGATAATATGCTTTCAGGAGGATAAACAACGTCATGAGGTATAAGAAGCTTTCAGGAGGATAAACAACGTCCTGAGGAAATGATATGCTTTCAGAAGGATGAACAACGTTCTGAGGTATAAGAAGCTTTCAGGAAGATAAACGACGTCCTGAGGAAATGATAACTTTTGGGAGGATAAACAACGGCCCAATAGTCACAAGTTGTTGATGAAGTCTGTCTGCTGGAGAATTAACCTGAAAACAAGGTAGCATTCTGTATGGTAATATTAGTTTATGCATTATGTATGCATGTATAATATGATGCACTTAAGTAATGTATTATGTATCTATGTATATGTATGATATGATGTAAATGATGTATGTATGATATGATGCTGCCTGAAGCATCTGGATATCTTCGTATAACAACTGCTGGCCAGGGAAAATAAATCCCAATTCGTTGCTTGAAGAATATGAGGAACTCGTTCCTGTCTTATTTGATAATATGGTATATACAACCTCCCGTATTCTTTTGATAATAAGGTATACATAACCTCCCGTCTTCGTTCGATAGTAGGGTATACACAACCTCCCGTCTTCGTTCGATAGTAGGGTATACACAACCTCCCGTTTTCGTTCGTCGTACTCCTATTGGAAGAGTAAATTCCCGATTATCCGTATGAGGATAAAATAGATGGATATAAATTCCAGGGGAGATGTTACTTGAAGTACTTATGAAGATGGATTTGCCCTACTGGGGATTTGTAGCTGTCTTGTAGGGATGAACCGGTGAAGCTTCGTTGAAATCCTTCCCTCGTTCGTCCTTAGTAAATACTATTACTGCATTTTCATGCATTTTTGGTAAACATCAATCATATTCAAAAGCATACATACATTCAAACACAACCAATTGACGTTTCGCTTATGTAAATAGGGTAAAAGTAAATCTGGATTCAAAGGGAAAAGTAAAGCTGAACTTGAAAACAGAATTGTTTCAACTTCGAGAGTGTATAACCAATTGGATTTAGAGCTCCTGAATACCTTCCCAGAAATCCTCATAGCTGGATCTGAAGACTTGATACTGACACCATCTAATACTACTGGCGTAGACAATTAATTTCCACAATGGCTTCTGCTGAGAATCCAATATCAAGGTAATACAATGAGAGGAATGTGTCTTCAAATTGTGATGGACCATATATGCTCCGGGTATTAGATTTGAAGAGAAAGCATTGCCCCTTGGTTGAGGATGAAGTGTCCCATAAGGGAAGTATCTGAATGTAGTTACCTCAAGAGAAATAAACAGAGTGCCTCACAATAATATGCCCCTGGCATCATGAAATTCACATATATGAGGAGAGCTGCCTCTGGCTATTAAGCATTGTTGAATCTGGGCCTGATTGCTCCAAATGAATTGAACAGTAAGTTGGTATGCCCCTTGACTGGGAAACAGTGACTATGCCCCTGGCATTATGAACTTTGTAATGTTACCCTCGGTAATTTAAACAGATGTGGAGATATGCCCCTGGATATTAAACATAACTGAATCCTGTCCTGATTGCCCCATATGAGTTAGGCAATATCATGGCCTGCCCCCTTGATTGGGAGATAATGACTATGCCCATTTGTATACGTGGACTTTGATCCGGGAAGCAACTTTGTTTATCGGAAAGACTTTGGTTCATTGAACATTCATCCTGTAAGTTTCTCCATTTGTCAAACACTCAGGTATATGCAAACAAATGTATTCAAAAATGCAATGCTTATGTCTGTCTTGAAGCTTTTTGAAAAAGAATTATTTTAAAATTTTTTTATTAAGAAAACTGTGATATTAACTCAAGTTTTATAATAAGCCCTAAAGGAGTCAGGATACCTTTTTGTAGCAGTACGCTTTCGAACTAACCATGCTTCAGTTAGGACTTTTAAAGGGTTATAACGTGGCCTGGTTCACGATTTAAGAAACAAAGGATAAAGGCTCAAATTTTATTTGTACCCAACCCCATCTCCATGATGTTCTTCAGTCCTATGCTCAGTTAACTTATGCATTGAGGCTCAAATGAGTTTGGAATTGTAACACTGACATTTGTGATGGTTCAGAAACCAAAAATTTATTTGAACATTCAGTCATCTTTCTTTGTTGAGGATTCATAGTGACCTCTTTTTTTCTTTTGACTTTATTATCCCTTCTTTTTGCCTGAACTGCTTATTTCAAGGTTACAGTCAACGGGATGTCTTAATGTTTTACTAAGTCTCCTTCATAGGTTTTGACTTAGCAAGACTGTTCTTTTGCTGAATATTGACTGTCAGGTTTAATGATTACAGAGAACCATCATTAGTTGTGTACAACACAGATAATTGGCATATTTGAGTTAACCGAGTAACTACCCTGCCCCGGGTTATGAATAAGGGTTTTAATTTGTGCGAGAATAAAAAATCCTACTTCATAGGCTCAAAAGGGTTGACTAGGGATTAACTTCCTTATATCTCCACTGTTTAGGAATTGAAACAATGCCTGTACATCGTCAGCATAGTCTGCTCAAAAGCATACTGCATAAGATTATGGTATTATTTTCGTCATCCTCCCTCTACAGGCTTATAGCTTTATCAGGAGTTAAATATCACAAGATAGAAATAAGAAGCATAATTCAAAATATAGTGGAACGAATGGATTAATTCAAGACAAACATATGCAATGCATTAATGAAAACAAAAGTTTAACATAATAGTAAGTGTTCAAACAAATAAAAGAAATTACAAATGAAAATTCAAATGTTGTCCCATCCAGTTGGCTGAATGTCCTCAATTGCAATCTGTGAACTTTGAGGAGCAGTATACTTCACCATGAAATCAAATTTACCACTTGGATGTCCTAAGGTGCCCCATATCTCAATAGGAATAGGTAGACTTCCTTTCTTGCTACACTGGGCAACTTGTCTTGCAGCTTCGGTGTTTGATGGGTGATAGTAGAATTCAACTTGACCTTCTGGAGTAACCTCTAGGACTCCTTCGTCAATCAGGTCTTGAATCTTTTTCTTCAGTGTCCAACAACTATTAGTATCATGTCCAGGACAGTTGGAGTGATACCCACACCTTGCCTTGGGATTATAGCGAGGAGAGGAAGTTTTAGGATTTTGGGGAGAATTTTTCAAGGAAATTAGTTTCATCTCTAACAAGCATTGCAGAACTTGTGACATTGGAGTGCTGAATTTGATAAACTGTCTTCTACATCCCTTGTGTTGAGGTGGATTAACTTTATCACGTCTTTTTTCTTTAACTGAAGAACAATCAGTGGTAACCGGTTTCTTACCTTCTTTTATCTTCATCTTCCTTTCAACCAAATCATCTTGTTTTAACGGAGGTTGATTGACAATTAGATTCCTGACTCCATTACTTTGAAGTTTTTGGACAAAGGTTCTCAGCTCTTCTTGCCCCTGAGCTAAACTTTGGATAAGAGCCACATGGCCATTCATCTGGATCCTCATTTCTGTTATCTCAGCTTGCAATTGTTCCAACTGACCATCCTTGTTGTCCTCAGGACTCTTCTTCTTAGCCAGCAGTGCCTTCAACTCATCTTGCCCCTTGGACAAGTTCAGAATCAGCTCTTGGAACTGTGCATTTTGTGCCTGGAGATTTTTAACTGTTTGTTCAAGAGCCATTGCTGAAATAAACAGCGAGAAGATAAGAAACCTGTGCACAAGAAACCTGTGATGCAATGATATGGTATGTAAATGCATATGCAATGTTTTTCAAGGACCGCAGGATTTAAATTTGCTTAAACAAATAAGAAGGTAAACTTTTATTAGTAATAAATTTGTTTTGCCTCTTGGGCTTACAGAAAATGAAATGAAATAAATACAAGAGAAGGGGTTTTAAGTCTCCCATGGACGCTTCCTCTTTGTGTTGAGGTATGAGTTGAGATTTCGTTCCTCGTGAAGTTGCTTTGTTAGTTCCAGGATTCTCTCTTGGCTTGCTTTGTAATGAGCCTCGAAAGTATCCCTTTGCTCCTTCAACTGGATCCAGGATCTCTGTAAGTCTTCCATGTCAGTAGGCATGTCTGGGTGAAGGATGGTATAAGCAGTATCTCCTTCAGCAACAGGTTCCATGGTAACTGGCAGGATAGCAGGATATGGCATCATGAGAGTCTGAGTGTAACACCCCGATAATAATATAATAATTATTTAAATTAAGTTAATAATATATTTATTGATTTAATTAAATAATTGAATTATTATTATTATTATTATTATTTTGGAATAATAATTATTGGAATAATTATTTATTGGAATAATATATAAGTTGGAAATGAGAAGAATCCTATTTTTTTTGGTAAAAAGGTTATTTCACGTGAAAGAGGGAAAAGAGGCAGAAAGGGCAAAAAAAAAAAAACCAGAGAACGAAGGTTGAAGGAAGGAAAAGCTTAGAACTCGGAGGCTACCGGATTAACTCAGGTAAGGGGGGTTTATCATCGGTTAAAGGGTATTATATGATAATATGTACTGGGTAGTGATAACCATTGGTTGTACCTCTAATTTGATTGATGCATGATGAGTTTGTGAAATATTGGATGAATGAAATTGAATGATAATTGAAAAGAATTCGTAGGAATTAGAAGAGGTAATGTTAGGATTGGTGAAGATGAATAGGATATGATTCGTGTAGATGAGGTGGACGATTAATTTGTGTAATTTGGACTGTGGAAGGTTGAATCGGATAGGTTTCGTAGCAGAGAAAGCCATAGCAGATCTGAGAGTTCTGGTTTCTGGTCATACGCGTATGGCACTAGGCAATACGCGTATGAGCTGGCTGGTACGCGTATGGAGGAGGCCTTACGCGTATGGGTGGAAAAGATGATATTTTGAACGTAAATTGGTCTCTGTTGGTACGCGTAATGGGAGATTGTTACGCGTAGCATACGCGTATGGAATAGGTAATACGCGTATGAGTTGAGTAAGGCAATACGCAATACGCGTATGAGAGTGGGCAATACGCGTATGGACTTGGTCAGGTTTGGGCAATACGCGTATGGACATGGGCAATACGCGTCTGGGCAGAATTGTGATTTTTCTGTGCTACTGTTGTGTAGTTTTGGTTGTTTAGGCTGAGTGATGCGACTTAGCTGAGATATGATGTGATAGGGATCATTTCCCGTTGTTTGAGTGGTAAAAGTATTAGTAGAGTGTGCTAATACTGTGTTTGATTATGTGGCATGATAGGATATGCTTTTGTGACTAATTATGTTGATAATGTGTGATGGTATGCATGATGATGTGAACGTATACATTTGTGAATAGACTGTATTATGGCTTAGAGTGTGAGCATGTGTCTATTCTTGATTTTGTTGATGTTGCATTGCTAGGTGATTAGCATGCATATTGTGGCCTTCGGGTGGTAGCTAATTCCATGGTGAGGAATTAGTGAGTGAATCATTTTGATTGTTGTTGATTGTTGCATGCTAGATGAGTAGCTTGCATAGCATGGCCCATTTGGGGTGGTAGCTAATTCCCATGGTGAGGAATTAGTGAGTGAGTCACTATGTTTCAAATGAGTGGGACTAGTGGGCTTGGTAGCCGTGCCTGGATTTGGACGGTGAGGTTGAACTATATGTTCACAACATAGTCGGTACCGCATGCATAGAGTCTCATTGCATAATGAATGTATAGCATATAATATGATTGGATGTATTCCAGTATTATATGTGTTGTGTGTTGTGTTGTTGATGTTGAATATGGTTGAGAATCTACTGTTGAGTATGATGTTTGAACGGATATTGATGTTGCTGAAGGCGTAGCCTGATTAGGGTGAATTAATGTGTTAATTACTTGGCATTACATGTTGTTCTATAATGCTTATTATATTGATTGAGGAACTCACCCTTACATCTATTTTTCAGGTAACGAGAAATGAGTTGAGTAGAAGCTAATGCTTGGAGTCTAGGGTAGTTTCTTATGGGTCATGCTCTGATAGATGTAACATCGGGAGGGGATGTTTTAATTAATTTGAGATTGGTTGTTGAATGATTTACGTGTAATGTGTTACATGTTTTACATTGAGGTTGGATTTTATTCCGCTGCGAATTATGCAAAGGAACCTTATTTTGATTAAATAAATGAGCATGACAGGATGTTTTGATAATTGTTGTGAAATGATTGTGTGACACCCTTCGGGGCATAATTACTCTGATGAATATATTGTTATTTTAATTATAATAATTTGGGGTATTTAGAAGGGTGTTACATTAGTGGTATCAGAGCATAGTCGGTCGTGTCGAGTCGTAATTATTCTGTTTCCCCTGTACGGGATAGGTGTTGTGTAATCCTATCAGTACTTATTGTTTTAGTTGTTGGGTTTCAGAATAGAGATGGCTGGAAGAGGTAGAGATGATGCTGCGATTGCTGAGGCTCTGGGTATGCTAGCTGGAGTACTTGGAGGAAATCCGAATGTTATGGGAATGGGAGCTGCTCGTCAGTTGAGTGAGTTCCAGAAGAACAATCCTCCAATGTTCAAAGGAGCATACGATCCCGATGGTGCTCAGAAGTGGTTGAAGGAGATAGAGAGGATCTTCAGAGTAACTGAGTGTGCTGATAACCAGAAGGTCAGGTTCGGTACACATATGCTGTCAGAAGAAGCTGATGATTGGTGGGTTGCTACCCGCACTGAGTTGGAAACTGCTGGAAATGCTGAGATTTCTTGGGCTGTGTTCAGAGAGAGATTTCTGAGGAAGTATTTTCCCGAGGATGTCAGAGGAAAGAAGGAGATAGAGTTCTTGGAATTGAAGCAGGGTAACAGGTCTGTTACGGAGTATGCTGCTAAGTTCACAGAACTGTCGAAGTATTATACTCCCTATGCTGAGGCTGCTGGGGAATTTTCAAAGTGTGTGAAGTTTGAGAACGGGTTGCGTCCCGAGATCAAGCAGGCTATTGGATATCAAAGGATTAGAGTGTTTTCTGATTTGGTTGACTGTTGCAGGATTTTCGAACAGGATTCCAAGGCCAGAGCTGAGAGCTATCAGCAGAAGGTTGATAGGAAAGGTAAGAATCAGATTGATCGTGGAAAACCGTATGCAGCTGGCAAAGGTTTTCAGAGGCAGAGTGGGATGAAGAGGCCTAGTGGGGGAGACTCTAGTGCTCCTGTTAAGTGTTACAGATGTGGTCAGGCTGGACATCGTATCCATGAGTGTACCAGTAATGAGAAGAAGTGTTTCAAATGTGGGAAAGGTGGTCATTTGGCTGCAGATTGCCGGTTGAAGACTGTGACTTGCTTCAACTGTGGAGAAGTGGGTCATATCAGCCCACAGTGTCCTAAGCCGAAGAAAGAGAATCAGTCAGGAGGCAAGGTTTTTGCTCTATCGGGTTCTGAGACTTCTGCAGATGATCGTTTGATCCGAGGTACGTGTTATATTAATGGCTTTCCTCTTGTAGCTATTATTGACACAGGTGCGACTCATTCTTTTATATCCTTGGATTGTGCTGTGAAACTTAAGTTAGAGATATCTGAGATGCATGGTAGTATGGTGATTGATACTCCTGCGAAGGGTTCAGTGACTACTACTTCAGTTTGTTTGAATTGTCCTTTGAGTATTTTTGGTAGAGACTTTGGGATGGACCTTGTGTGTCTTCCATTAATGCAGATTGATGTTATTCTGGGTATGAACTGGTTGGTGTTTAACCGAGTCTATATCAATTGTTTTGATAAGACTGTGATATTTCCTGAGGTTGAGGAAGGAAAGAGTTTGTTTCTGTCAGCAAGACAAGTGAGTGAGGAAGTGGCAGATGGGGCAGAGTTGTTTATGCTGTTAGCGACCTTGGAGGCTAAAGATAAACTGGTGATTGGCGATCTAGCGGTGGTGTGTGATTTTCCTGATGTGTTTCCGGAAGAGGTGAATGAATTGCCGCCAGAGCGTGAAGTTGAGTTCTCGATTGACTTGGTACCTGGTACTAGACCGATATCGATGGCTCCTTATCGTATGTCTGCTGTTGAGCTAGCTGAATTGAAGAGTCAGCTGGAAGATCTGTTAAACAAGAAATTTATTCGTCCGAGTGTGTCACCGTGGGGTGCACCAGTGTTGTTGGTTAAGAAAAAAGAAGGTACTATGAGGTTGTGTGTAGATTACAGGCAACTGAATAAAGTGACGATCAAGAATCGGTATCCTTTGCCGAGGATTGATGATTTAATGGATCAGTTGGTTGGTGCGAGAGTGTTCAGCAAAATAGATTTGAGATCGGGATATCATCAGATACGTGTGAAAACTGAGGATATTCAGAAGACTGCCTTCAGAACAAGGTATGGACATTATGAGTATTCTGTAATGCCTTTTGGTGTGACTAATGCACCTGGAGTATTTATGGAGTATATGAATAGGATTTTCCATCCGTACCTAGATCAGTTTGTTGTGGTGTTTATTGATGACATTTTGGTGTATTCGAAATCTGAAGAAGAGCATGCTGAACATTTGAGAGAGGTTTTAGGAGTTCTACGAGAAAAGAAGTTGTTTGCTAAACTGTCTAAGTGTGAATTTTGGTTAGAAGAAGTTAGTTTTCTTGGTCATGTGATTTCCAGAGGTGGTGTTGCTGTTGATCTTTCTAAGATAGAAGCGGTGTCTAAGTGGGAAACTCCTAAGTCTGTTACTGAGATTCGAAGTTTCCTTGGTTTGGCTGGGTATTATAGGAAGTTCATTGAGGGATTTTCTAAGTTGGCGTTACCGTTGACAATGTTGACTAGAAAGGGGCAAGCGTTTGTTTGGGACTCAAAATGTGAAGAAGGTTTCCAAGAGTTAAAGAGAAGGTTAACTACTGCTCCTATCCTGATATTACCGAGTTCGTCGGAACTATTTGAGGTTTATTGTGATGCTTCATTGTTGGGTTTAGGTGGTGTGTTGATGCAGAATAAGCAGGTTATAGCTTATGCTTCGAGACAGCTAAGGGTTCACGAGAGGAATTATCCGACACATGATTTAGAGCTGGCAGCTGTGGTATTTGTTCTGAAGTTATGGAGGCATTATTTGTACGGTTCAAGATTTGAAGTTTTCAGTGACCATAAGAGTTTAAAGTATTTGTTTGATCAGAAAGAGCTGAATATGAGACAGAGGAGATGGTTAGAATTTCTGAAGGATTATGATTTTGGTTTGAACTACCATCCGGGTAAAGCAAATGTAGTAGCTGATGCATTGAGTCGGAAATCATTACATATGTCTATGTTAATGATTAAGGAATTGGACTTAATTGAGCAGTTTAGAGACTTGAGTTTGGTGTGTGAGAGTACTCACAATAGTGTTAAACTGGGAATGTTGAAGTTAACGAGTGGTATTCTGGACGAGATCAGAGAGGGTCAGAAATCCGATGCACTTTTGGTTGATAAGTTGACTTTAGTGAATCAAGGTCAAGGTGGTGAATTCAGAGTTGATGAGAATGGTATTTTGAAATTTGGTAGTCGGGTGTGTATTCCGGATGTTACAGAACTTAAGAAGAGTATCCTTGAGGAAGGACATCGTAGTGGCTTGAGTATTCATCCTGGAGCTACGAAGATGTACCATGATTTGAAAGGGTTATTTTGGTGGCCGGGAATGAAAAGAGAAATTGCAAGTTTTGTGTATTCTTGTTTGACTTGTCAGAAGTCGAAGATTGAGCATCAGAAGCCGTCTGGGCTAATGCAACCGTTGGCTATTCCAGAGTGGAAGTGGGACAGTATCAGTATGGATTTTGTTTCTGGTTTGCCGAGAACAAGTAAGAATTTTGAGGCTATATGGGTGATTGTGGATAGATTGACGAAGTCGGCTCATTTCATTCCGATCAGAATGGATTATCCGTTAGAGAGGCTAGCTGAGTTGTATATTGAGAAGATTGTAAGTTTGCATGGTATTCCGTCTAGTATTGTTTCAGACAGAGATCCTAGATTTACATCGAAGTTTTGGGAAGGTTTGCAGAAGGCTTTGGGAACTAAGCTGAGATTGAGTTCTGCATATCATCCGCAGACTGATGGTCAGACTGAGAGGACGATTCAGTCACTAGAGGATCTTTTGAGGGCTTGTGTTTTGGAAAATGGAGGTGCTTGGGATTGTTATTTACCTTTGATTGAGTTTACCTACAACAATAGTTTTCATTCGAGCATTGGTATGGCACCGTTTGAAGCTTTGTATGGTAGGAGATGTCGGACACCTTTATGTTGGTATGAGTCCGGTGAGAGTGCTGTGGTTGGACCGGAGATTGTTCAACAAACTACGGGAAAAATTAAGATGATTCAGGATAAGATGAGAATTGCTCAGAGTCGTCAAAAGAGTTATCATGACAAGAGGAGGAAGTCACTTGGGTTCCAAGAGGGAGATCATGTGTTTCTTCGTGTTACTCCGATAACTGGTGTTGGTCGAGCCTTGAAGTCGAAGAAGTTGACACCTCGATTTATTGGTCCTTATCAGATTTTGGAGAGGATAGGAGAGGTAGCCTATCGTATCGCTTTACCGCCGTCGCTCGCGAATTTGCATGATGTTTTTCATGTGTCTCAGTTGAGGAGATACATTCATGATCCGTCGCATGTTGTCCAAGTAGATGATGTACAGGTGAGAGATAACCTGACTGTTGAAACATCACCTATGAGGATCGAGGATCGAGAGTTGAAGCAGTTGCGGGGTAAAGAGATTGCCTTGGTGAAGGTAGCTGGGGAGGACCAGCAGGTGGCAATGTGACTTGGGAACTGGAGAGCCAGATGAAGGAGTCTTATCCGGAGTTGTTCGATTGAGGTATGTTTTCGAGGACGAAAACTCTTTTAGTGGGGGAGAGTTGTAACACCCCGATAATAATATAATAATTATTTAAATTAAGTTAATAATATATTTATTGATTTAATTAAATAATTGAATTATTATTATTATTATTATTATTTTGGAATAATAATTATTGGAATAATTATTTATTGGAATAATATATAAGTTGGAAATGAGAAGAATCCTATTTTTTTTGGTAAAAAGGTTATTTCACGTGAAAGAGGGAAAAGAGGCAGAAAGGGCAAAAAAAAAAAAACCAGAGAACGAAGGTTGAAGGAAGGAAAAGCTTAGAACTCGGAGGCTACCGGATTAACTCAGGTAAGGGGGGTTTATCATCGGTTAAAGGGTATTATATGATAATATGTACTGGGTAGTGATAACCATTGGTTGTACCTCTAATTTGATTGATGCATGATGAGTTTGTGAAATATTGGATGAATGAAATTGAATGATAATTGAAAAGAATTCGTAGGAATTAGAAGAGGTAATGTTAGGATTGGTGAAGATGAATAGGATATGATTCGTGTAGATGAGGTGGACGATTAATTTGTGTAATTTGGACTGTGGAAGGTTGAATCGGATAGGTTTCGTAGCAGAGAAAGCCATAGCAGATCTGAGAGTTCTGGTTTCTGGTCATACGCGTATGGCACTAGGCAATACGCGTATGAGCTGGCTGGTACGCGTATGGAGGAGGCCTTACGCGTATGGGTGGAAAAGATGATATTTTGAACGTAAATTGGTCTCTGTTGGTACGCGTAATGGGAGATTGTTACGCGTAGCATACGCGTATGGAATAGGTAATACGCGTATGAGTTGAGTAAGGCAATACGCAATACGCGTATGAGAGTGGGCAATACGCGTATGGACTTGGTCAGGTTTGGGCAATACGCGTATGGACATGGGCAATACGCGTCTGGGCAGAATTGTGATTTTTCTGTGCTACTGTTGTGTAGTTTTGGTTGTTTAGGCTGAGTGATGCGACTTAGCTGAGATATGATGTGATAGGGATCATTTCCCGTTGTTTGAGTGGTAAAAGTATTAGTAGAGTGTGCTAATACTGTGTTTGATTATGTGGCATGATAGGATATGCTTTTGTGACTAATTATGTTGATAATGTGTGATGGTATGCATGATGATGTGAACGTATACATTTGTGAATAGACTGTATTATGGCTTAGAGTGTGAGCATGTGTCTATTCTTGATTTTGTTGATGTTGCATTGCTAGGTGATTAGCATGCATATTGTGGCCTTCGGGTGGTAGCTAATTCCATGGTGAGGAATTAGTGAGTGAATCATTTTGATTGTTGTTGATTGTTGCATGCTAGATGAGTAGCTTGCATAGCATGGCCCATTTGGGGTGGTAGCTAATTCCCATGGTGAGGAATTAGTGAGTGAGTCACTATGTTTCAAATGAGTGGGACTAGTGGGCTTGGTAGCCGTGCCTGGATTTGGACGGTGAGGATGAACTATATGTTCACAACATAGTCGGTACCGCATGCATAGAGTCTCATTGCATAATGAATGTATAGCATATAATATGATTGGATGTATTCCAGTATTATATGTGTTGTGTGTTGTGTTGTTGATGTTGAATATGGTTGAGAATCTACTGTTGAGTATGATGTTTGAACGGATATTGATGTTGCTGAAGGCGTAGCCTGATTAGGGTGAATTAATGTGTTAATTACTTGGCATTACATGTTGTTCTATAATGCTTATTATATTGATTGAGGAACTCACCCTTACATCTATTTTTCAGGTAACGAGAAATGAGTTGAGTAGAAGCTAATGCTTGGAGTCTAGGGTAGTTTCTTATGGGTCATGCTCTGATAGATGTAACATCGGGAGGGGATGTTTTAATTAATTTGAGATTGGTTGTTGAATGATTTACGTGTAATGTGTTACATGTTTTACATTGAGGTTGGATTTTATTCCGCTGCGAATTATGCAAAGGAACCTTATTTTGATTAAATAAATGAGCATGACAGGATGTTTTGATAATTGTTGTGAAATGATTGTGTGACACCCTTCGGGGCATAATTACTCTGATGAATATATTGTTATTTTAATTATAATAATTTGGGGTATTTAGAAGGGTGTTACACTGAGCACGAGATCGCACCCATCTGAGATAAGCCTCCATAGGAATAGTGTACTTAGGCTCCAGAGTCTTGCTGTCAATCTTGTTCACCTTTCCCCAGGCTCGTATGAATCTCTGACGGTAACCTTGAAGATCGTTGTCGTGGTCAAACACAATGCCCTGAATCAACATGTCATATGGACCATCACTTCGAGCGTAACCAAACTGTCGTAAAGCTAGAGAGGGGTTGTAGGTAATGCCTCCTCTTATGCCTAGAAGTGGAACATTAGGAAACTCCCCATAACGGTCAATGATAGTGACATTCTCCATAGATCTGGAGCACCAATGAATATCTGAATGCGAGAGTGACATGATCCTCTTGGACCATCTGAACCCTTGCTCATTCTTCATTCCTGAGCGAGGAAGGTGAGAAATAAACCACCTAGAAATCAAAGGTATGCAACACATCAAAGTTCCTCTTGCCTTTGTAGTACGGGTATGAAGAGAATGTAGCATGTCTCCAAGCAATGTAGGTACTGGATTGTGACTCAGGAATATGTTGATGGCATGAACGTCTATGAACTGATCTGGGTTGGGGAACAATACTAAGCCATAGATCAGCAAGGCTAAGATCTCCTCAAAAGCATCATAACTCATGGCCTTCAAGAACACTTGAGCTTTATCCATTAATACCTTAGCAAGAATACCCTTAACTCCGCTTCTCGTTTCTAGAACAATGTCTGACTTCTTCAGATGTAGAGCTGCAGCAATAACCTCTGGTTTAAGCTCCTTCTCCAAGCCTGTGAAGGGTCTTTGATCAAGAACAGGTATACCCAGAAGTTTAGAGAACTCTTCCATTGTAGGAACCAGCTGATAGTCAGGGAATGTAAAGCAATGGTGCTTAGGGTCAAAGAACTGAAACAGAACACTCATCATGTCTTCATTGAATCCTGAGGTGACTAGATCCAATAGGTGACCATGTCTCTTGATGAACTGGGAATGATCAGACACTTGAGAAACCAACTCTTTAAGCTTAGCAGGTATGCCCACAAAGTTGATCCTGATGGTGTTTCTACGAGCAGAAGCCATGACCTGCAACAAAGAACAAAGATAAATCCTTTGGTCCTTGAAATGGTTAGTGAAAATGCTATGCTTATGATGCATGATGATGTCATGATGTTATGCTCAATCACAAACATGTGGCACACACAAACAAGTCACACCATAGCCCTAGGTTTAAAGGCTTGCATGAGGTTCAAAGGTAAGTACCCTCCCCTGAAGTTAGTTGGTTCATCCTGTCCTACAAAAGTAACCATGTTCTAAGGGATCTCAATATCATTGATCCTTCACAAGGGTGGTTGTTCAGTAGGCAACTTACTTGCTAACCAAAACCCTCCAAGTTTAGAATCTCAATGAGCGTAGCATCGAGTATCAACCAACTTCAGTCTTCACCAAAGCCGGTTATCTCACTACTTTCTAAAGGCCAAGATGGGATAACTAGGGTTCTAAAAGTCAGTTAGTGTATTGACAACATATGGCAGCCTCATATTATCCTCAACTTGACTTAAGGAACATAAGCACCAACCAATAAGTCACACTAACTATGGCCACCAGATCAAGCATATCGGTATACGCCGTACAGTTTCCTTGGTCTATTGCCATTTACCTAAGGTACACTAGATCCGGGTTAGGATCTTTCACACATAAGCACACCCAACAAGTAAAGTAAAGCAAACAAAGCAAACAAGTTTAAAGTGGTCTAATTCCTAAGGGTACCCCTCTTTTATTAACTCCCCAGCAGAGTCGCCAGTTCTGTAACACGGTGGGAGAACTGACTTTTAGTTATGTTGCGGATAGCAAGAGTCGCCACCGACTTTTATTTTATCCAATGGAAAGGCATAAAAGAACATGAAAGACCTTTTTAAAAGATTTTTGGGTCCGTGGGGTAGGTTATGTAAAGGGAAGGTGTTAGCACCCTTTACATCCATGGTTATCCGTGGGCTCTTAGTTACTTAGCTCACTTTAAAATGTTTTTGAAATGTGAAGTGTGTGAATAGAAATTTTCTTAAGAGTTTGATAATGATCCATGTACGGATGCGTAAAAAACCTTTGTTTTGAAAATTTGTTTGAAAGTGTGAAGTGTTTGAAAAGTTTTGAAGAGCGAGCAAGTAACTATGAGGAACCTACCCTAAGTTTGAGTCTTTTTTGTTCTTGGATCCTTTAAGTGGTAAGACTATCCCTATTATTAAGGAATAGGTAGTCATTACCTTGGATGTGAGGGACAAGTGAAGGGACATTGTTATTTAGGCAACTGTGGGGTGTATAAGCAATTCGAAGGGACTTATCATCTTTATTTCGAAAGGGACAAGATCATTACGAAGGCAACATTCGAAAGGGACTTGATCTTTTATCTGTTAAGGGACTAGATGATTTTATTTTGAGGGACTTTTGCTTTATACACCCTACTTGACCTTTTTGATTAGGCAACATGAGAGGTATCCCTAAGGAAGTGAGATGGCGATCAAAGATCGACATACGTGTGTGAGTGTTCAATTTAATATTTATCTTTAAATTTAAATGATCTAAATTAATTTTAAATTACAAGTATATTTGCACTCCCTATTTACTAACCATAGCGTAAAATATAAATAATAAACATTATAAATAAATATTACACCAAGGAACAATTACATAATTATAACAATAAAAGTAATTTAAATAAATAAGCAAAAATATTAAATAATAATAATAATAATTGGGTTAGTGAAAATAATAAAAAGATTAAATGGGGTTAGTAATAATCATATAAACATAATTAATAATAATGAAATAAACAAAAATATTATAATAAACAAAATTTTTAAAGGTTAATAAGAAAATATGAACAATTATTATAGAATTTCAAGTTATATGTAAATTATAAAATTAATTATGAATATATTATGAAAATAGATTATAATTACAAAAATTAAATTAGCAATTTTTAAACATATAATAAAAAAAAATTATTTACATGCAAAATTAAATCCTAAACAAATTATGTCATATTATCATATTAAGAATTTTAATTTTTAAACATATTTACATACAAAAAATTTAAATTATAAACAATTTATAACTTAATAAAAATTAAATTAAGAATTTTAATCAAATCATGAATATAATATATACAAATAATAATATTAAAAAAATAGAAGAAGAAAATTAGGGTAAAAAAAATGTTTTTTAGGGTTTATAAAAATTAATTAGGTTTTATATAAAAAAATGTTAAATATTAAATATTAATCTAATTATACAAATAAATTATATATAATAACAATATATACATATTAATAAAAAAAAAATTAGTTTTAGGAAATATTTTAGGATTTATATTTATGAAACATATTAGGATTTTAAAATTATAGTTTTAATTAATTAATATTAATAATAAGCAAAACAAATAGAAAGAAAAAGAAAAAGAGAACTTACCTAGCTGGGAATTGAACCCAGCACCTCTTGCTTTCAAACAATCAAACCAGCATCAACAACCACTGGGCCAGCCTGCGCGCAGGTAATAGAGGAGAAGGTCCAATTGCTTTTGTTCTTTGTTCCTGGAAATGTCATGAAAAATAAAAACGCACAAAAGGCCTGGGGGGGATCGAACCCAGGACCTTCAAATATCACACAAACACCTTAACCATTCCAGCTGGGAGAGCGCACCTGTTAGTATCGTGACTATAATAAATAATATATGAAGTTTAATTGTTAAACTGGAAAAAAGGAAAAAATTGTTGAGGTCAGGATTCGATCCCTGAACCTAAGCTTTATATGCGCCTCCTCTAACCAACTGAGCCAGCCAACCAACGCTGATAAAATATACACAATATAACATAAAATATTATAACAAATTTCAAAAACAGAACTTGGCGCGCTGTGGATCATCTTCTTCCTCAGGATTCGCTGGTTTTCCTGCGAATTTACCCAGGGATTTTCCTGGGACTTTTCCTGCGCACAAACCCTGCAAATTTCGTATCACCATAAACATGTACAATTTTATCAAATTGATCACATTTTCGTAATCCCCGGACATCACACAGTTCAATTATAGTCTTAGAATTAATTTATGTTAGCTAAATCAAAAGATCCCAAATTCAAATCAAGAACCCTAGCCATGGCAACTTGCGGTTTAGGGTTTAGTTCTTCAATCCTTTTATCCAGAAACCATCTAGGCATCACAACAAACAATATTAACAACACAAAAACAATTTATAATAGTCAAATGAGCAGAATCGAAAATTGAAAAAAAATGAAGAATATGAATTCGGTTTATGCAATTCATGAGGTTTTGGATGCAAATAAGGATTGGGATCGCATTAGAGATGTTCAAGGAATGTGTTTGAACCTTTAGAATGCTTTGATATCTCTTCCAACCAAGAAACCGAATTATGAATTTTAGGTGAATTTTTGAAGATTGAAACTTACTCTTGGAGGCTCAAATTCGTCTTCTATGATTAGGTTTAAGTTATGTACTTATAGTGTGATCATTCTAGGTCAAAAAACTTGATGTTTGTGTGAAAGATTTGATCCAAAAAGATTGAGAAAGATAAGCTTTGAAATTCAAATATTTTTGCATAAACACTTTCTATTTCAAGCCAATCAGCATTATCTTTGTATCAATTTGATCCATATTGAATTCATGACCTTCTAGAATCAAAAATAATTTTAAATTTTCACATTTAATATTTTATTTAAATTTAAAATGATTTTTAGTATAAAAAATCATAATAAATTAATTAAATAAAATAAAAATTATGAAAATATCAAAGAATTTTCGTGCATGATGTCATGGATTGCTTTGGGTCATTAAAAGTTCAGCCCACTTAGCAAAATTTGGTTTTAAACCTCCATTTGCTTCATAAACTTCCCTAAAATTTCCCAACTTTGCAAGGGCACACATCCTTCAATTTTAATGCTATGAGGGTGTTCTTGGACATTTTGGAAAGCTTGAAGAGTCCTCTAACCAACCCCACTGAGTTCATGTCCATATCATTTACCATTCTCAAGTTATGCCTTTTTGAAGTTGTTGACTTTTTGTTGACTTTTAAAAGGACCTATAATTTCCTAGCTCATACCTTCCAAATGAAGCATTTTTGGGCTTGGCTTGTGAGACACAAAGTTGTAGAGAATTCAATTTACTTCAAAATGAGCTTTGGATGGAGACTTGGTGATGAAGCATGTGAAAGTTATGGCTGGTCAAAGTTCAGTTGACTTTTACTAAGGAAACCCTAATTTAGAAACTCCTGATTCTTGATGATCTGAAATATCCTTGATGAATCATGATCAACCCTTGATCAAATGATGAATTTTACTTCATATACTTGATGTTGGCAAAAAATAATGAAGTTTGACTTTGGTTTGACCACAGTTGACCTTAGTTTGACTTTTTAACTGCTTTGACTGATTTTGACTTATCTGATCATCTGACTGAGCAAACCTTTGAGAAAAGTCTTGAAACTTGTCATGGGGGTTCTTACACACATATAAGATGTTATGAAGCTCTCTTGAAGTCTTGGAAGTCCATTTAGCCTGATTAAAGTCAAAACCCTAGTTTTAGATGCACTGCTTAGGAGGTGCATTGTCTGAGGGAATTGTCAACTCTTCTGACCAATTGTGAACTTTGTGAACCTTGTGAACCTCATAAGATGTCTTGTGAACCTCATGGGAGGTCTTGTGAGCCTTGTGAACCTTGTGAACCTTGTGAACCTTGTGAACCTCATAAAGTGTCTTATAAACTTCATGAACCTCGTGAAAGGGCTTGTAGGTATTATGAACCTTGTGAACCTTGTGAACCTCATAAAGTGTCTTGTAAACTTCATGAAACTCATGAAAGGTCTTGTAAGTATTGTGAACCTTGTGAACCTTGTGAACCTCATAAAGTGTCTTATAAACTTCATGAACCTCATGAAAGGTCTTGTAGGTATTATGAACCTTGTGAACCTTGTGAACCTCATAAAGTGTCTTGTAAACTTCATGAAACTCATGAAAGGTCTTGTAAGTATTGTGAACCTTGTGAACCTTGTGAACCTTCTTGGCACACAAAGTCTTGTATTGTGAGGGCAAATTTTGGGGTGCAACAGTGACCACAATTTCCAATCATTAACATCCCATTGTGCTTTCGATTTAGGTAATGTAATACATTCATCATTGGTCATGGTTATTTCATTCAGACTATTTTTTATGGCGTCCCATATACCTTTGTCAACGAAGTTGACATCGATATTGTCGCTCCCAACAAGTGACACGGGGGTCAGATGAAGGTACAGACGCGAACGGTCGGCGAGAGGGAACAGTGAGAACACACAGCCGTGAACTCACTGGAGATGAAAAGAGTCGCCAGCTAGGCATTTTTATCCCGGAGGAAAGGCAATGCTGCATAGACCTAGAAAGACATGGATAAGACGGTTGCGAACCAGAGAGACTGAGAAAGGGGGTTGGTTACAACCTGGGAAGGTATTAGCACCCAGATTGTCCGCCGTACTCGACGGGATCCACGCTTAAAAGATTTGTGCTTTAAAGGGGTAGTGTCAGTGCAATTTGTGTATAAAATAGCTGGAAAAGAATGTACAGGTGTCAGTGTGAGAGAAGTGTGAAGTGCATAATGTACAGTGTCAGTGTAGGGACAAGAGTGAAGTGCTCATGATAATGAGGCTAAGAACAATGCTGGAAGGAGGGGGAATATACAGAGACTTTTGTTCGATAACTGTTAAGTTATGCCTACGTATCCTCTCGTGCAATGAGGAAGTCAGAACACCGTAGTTCGACCCAAAGAGACTGATAGATAAATTGACTGATGAACTGCTTGCTTGTCTATGCTCAAGTGTATGACCTGTCTGGCTCAGGTGCAAACTGTCTTGCATTAGACGGAAGAAGCAAGTTCTCGATTGTGAGTGAATGATGAGAAAAGAATCCCGGAGGAGACGATTATTGTTTGTTTTTGTGTTTTCAGTCTTTTATTGCTTTTGAAAGTTTGTCATAAGTTAATGAGCTTAAGTCTAAACCAATGGATTTAGTAAACTCATCACATCTTCCCTCTGATTAGGGGTAATGAGAATACCTTAAGTGTGAAGTCAGATTCTCACACTTAATCACCTTTGATGTAGGATTAAGATCATTAACCTACTTGTGATTATTTAGATGTTTTTGTGATTTTGTTTAGTGTTGAGTAATGAGGTTAAGCCATAATCAGGGATTAAACAGACTCATTACACCATCCTAATAGAAGGATAATAGATGAGAATGTTTAAGCTGAGGAAAGCTCCTCAACTTAATCCATGATTAGGGATTAAACCCATGACAAAACAAGCCTTTATTAAGTGGATTTTAGTTAATGGTATGATGATGAAGTGAGTTTTATTGTTTGTAAGACAACTTGAGGGGGACTTGTCCATTAACACTAGGGTTAGTCCTTCTTAACCACTTAAGGAAGAATTAGAACCCTAATGCAAGGCCCAAGTTACAAGTGTGATGTCTTGATACTTATTAAGTGGATTGATTAAGAGACTTAAACACATAAAGGGTTTAACACTTAGGATTAAAGTTATACACTCCATCCTAAGAGAAGGATGCAGGCATAAGCTTAATCACAAAGTCTTAAAGCCTTTAGGGTTTAGTCCCTGATTATGAGGTGAGAAGAGAGGACTCAAAGAGAGACACAAAGGTAAAACTATGAGGGGAGACTAATCAAAACCCTAATTCATTGTCATGCTTGGTTGTTCCTAGGGTTTGTGAGGTTTGCAAGAACAATCTTCAAAGGAGCCACCAGGAAGCAGATGAACAGGATCAAGAGAAGCAAAGTGACTTGCTTCATTCAAGAAGTCAAGTCACTTGAAGAGAGAAAGTGGGAGGAAGAAGAATGAGCAAGCTCAATCTCAAACACAAATAGAAATGCAGCAATGGATGCAAGAGAGATGAAAAGAAAAGTTATGAGAAGTGAAGGCAAATTCACTTCTCAAGTTTACTTACCACCTGAAATGTTAGAAAGAAATGCAATGCAATGCAAGATGAGATGAATGGCATGATGCTAGACCAAACCAGAAGCAGGCACATGATGTTAATGATGTTATGAGGTGCTGCAAACATGAGGCAAGGCATGGAGATGTTCATACAAGATCATGAATGCAAATGATGCAAGTTAAGGAGCATGAACAAGCATGAAATGTTATGAAGCATACAAGGCAAATGACATGGCAAATATGTAATGCAATGATCAAACATGCTTTCTATATGTCTTAAGATGTCAAATGAATCACAAGAATGCACAAAATGCAAAGACAAGTCATGTTATGCAAGAGAATGCAAGAGGTATGCAAATGAAAGCCCAAATTAGGGTTTATGAATCAAACATCAAACCAAAACTCAAAACAGAAGCAAACCCTAACATAAAAAATGGAAAATGCTACCCAAAGAAACCCTAAACCTATAATGAACCACTGCCCAAAGGGGAGGTCTCAACTCTCAACCAATCTCAAGATATGATTTTTCTAAGTTATTAGGGTTTTTTAGGGTTCTTAACAAAAGAAATGCCAAACAATTAGAAAATGAGGAAACAAATCATGGCCATTTTATCTTTGAAAATACATGCTAAACATAACACAATGCAAGAAGAATCAATGTCTCAACCCTCTCCAATAGACAGAAATGAATTTTTGAACTTATGATCAAAATAATGCATAAAAAATGATTTAATTCAATGAAAAATTCTTAAAATGCATCAAGATCAAAAAAGAAATTTGGTTTGAAGGTTGGACAATGTTTCTAAATGTCTTAGAACATTTCATGAATTTTTTGGTGATTTTTAAATACCTAAAAGTATTTTTAATAAATTAATTTCCATTAATCAATTAAAAATAATCTTTTAAATATTTAAAAATACTTTTTTAATGCTAAAAATGAAAATAAAAATATTTTTGTGTCATAAAAATTAATGAAATTCAGGATAAAAAATTTCATAATTTTTAAACAATTTTTACTATTTTTAATAAATTATGCAAATTAAATGACAAATAATGAAATAAAAATAAGAAAAAGGGAAAGTAAGCAGATCTAAGGGTGGAGATTTGAACTGGGTTTGGAGGCATTGACTAGCGCGTCATCCAATGGCCATGGTTGATTCTGATTAAACTTATTTAATTAATGATTAATTAAACAAATCAAGAGGATTAGGGCAAAACAAAGGATCTGGGCCATCTATCCACGCGGGAAGTCAATGGAGTCAAACAATCTAACGCCCAGGATTCAAACAGAAGTTAATGACTGTAATTAGGGCTAAACGAACTCAGGTGACCGGAGGGGAGCTCCGGTCATCTTCTCCGGTTGCACAAAAACCCTAAAACACGAATCAGGCACCTATTCTACAAATCAAGCACACCTAAATGATCCTCTAACTTCCTAGGTCATGAATCCAAGCTCAAACAACATTTATGCACCATGAATCAAAGGAATCGAAAGGAAAGAAATTTACGGGCAAAATTTCAGAGGGACCATACAAGCTCAGTTTTCACTCATTTTTGATTCTGAAACCAACCCCATGACCAGTAAGACATGAATAATCAATTTATAACTCAAAAACCAAGCTTTGAGAGAAAAGTTTCCATGATCATACCTGAGCTGGAAAGCTTCAAAACTGAGCTTCCAGAGCTTTCCTTGCGTGCAAATGGACTCCCTTGTATCCCTTGATGCTAATGGAAGGCTTCAAAGCTCTTGTGGATGGCTGATTTGTGAGAACCAGTTCTGGTGTAGCAGGAAATGAGCTTTGTGTACAGGCTGTTTCAGTTCAAAGTAAAGGGTGGTTTTGACTCCTTGTGGTATGCTTGACTTGTTGGTGAAGGAAAATGAAGTGTTTGATGGCTGGCTAGTGAGATTCGAAGAGAACTGGTTCTGAGGGTGGGAAATGGTGAAGCTCAGGTCAGGCTTGTTTCAGGCTTGAACTTTGGTGGTTTCAGGCCTATGAAGTGTGGTGAGATGATTGGTGAAGATGGTTCTTGTGTTTGTATGCTGTGGAGAGAAATTCGAAGGCTTATGCAAAAATGGAGTGTTTTGTGAATGTGTTGTTCTAGTGTGTTTCAGGCTTGTGTGTTATGATGTTTTGCTTGCAAATTGTTTGTATAAACAATGCTGATTGGTCAGAAGATGTGACATGCCCTTTATTGATTGGGATGTTTACTTTTGCAAAATGTCAACTTGGTTGTAAGAGAGGCATGGGCTTGGTTCTAGGCTAGCATAAGTACATGGACTGGCGCAGCATGGCATGGAGAGAAGCTAGGGCTGGTTCAGCATCCAAGAAATCAAGTGGGTGAGATGTGATGATAGTTTTTGCAAGTTGCTTGCTTTATGGTTCACATGGAAAAATCTTGTTGCATAAGCCATGAAACATGAGGCACCTTGGTTCAAATCTGACTTTTAGAAGTTACATGATCATGTTAAGTGCATTAGAAACCCATATGGTGACTGAATTGGCCTTGGAAGGAGAATTTGCAATTTTTGCCTTTGGTGCATAACTTGAAAATCAATGATTTTTGCTAACTTTGCCACACCATAACTTTTGATCCAAAAAGAATTTGATCATGTTCTTGTACTTTTTGAAAAGGGAAAGATGAGATCTACAACTTTCATGACCAAAGTTTTTCCATTTGAAGCCTTTTTGGATCAAGAATCAAGGCTTGAAAAATGACCTAAAATGATGCATTCTTGAAAAGTCAACTATGCCCAAAAAGTCAACATTTGCAAAAACCCTAAATTCTTGATTTCTATGAACTTCAACCTTCTTCCATGATCAAATAAAGATCATATACACTCACAATGATGAAGATCACCCCTTGGTTGGGTCAATGGGGGCCTCAGATGCCCTGATTTTACACTGACTTGTCTGAAAAGTCAACTCTTGATCAGATGACTTCCCCATGGAATTTCTTCATGAAAATTGATATGCATACTCCCTATACCATTTAGAGATCAATGGAAACAAGAATGACCAAAAAAATTGGAGTTATGGCCTCTGAAACCAAAACCCTAATTTTCAGTCAACTGTGCAGTCAAACTTGGCTCTGCATCCACTCAAACCCTAGTTCTTGTGATTCCTCTGCAATTTTGACTTTGAGGAGATGAAATATGATATAAGAACACACATGGACCACTTTGAATTGATTGGTGGCCTTTGGAGTGCCTCAAGAAGCTCTGGGATTGCTCAGATCACAAACCCTAGGTGCAGATGACTCAGAAACTATGCAGTGAAACAAAAGTGAGATATGAGATGATATGATTGTGTTTATGCATATGAGATGATCACAAGCCATGGTGTGAATGGGTGAGGGCAAATTTGGGGTGTTTACAGCTGCCCCTATTCAAACATGAGTTAGCTGTGTAGGATGTAAGCGAAGGCTTAACAGGCAAACGAGATAACTTGTGGTTGAATACCAAAGACAGTCCAAAATTTGCACTCACAGAATGAAGAAGAAAAGGGATATAGATTGTAACAGAAAAATAAAGTATATTGTAAGGTGTAGGCGACGGAGGACGACCGTCAAGCAGAGGACGACTGTTGAGTAAAGAGCAATGACGGGTGTAGATGTTTAAGAATTGGCAGAATTTTTGACCAAACAAGAAATGTTAAATTCAGTTCAGAATGTCCTATCAGATGTTAGGACATTAGCAAACAGAGTATGTGAACTTATTTGAGGATGTCTCATCAGATGTTGGGACATTGTGTGAATAAATTAAGTTCAGTTTTTCAGGATGTCCCAACAGATGTTGAGACATCTCAGACCTGCTACCAGAATTAATTAGTGATTAACAGATCAGAGATATTTAAGGAGAACTATCTGGAATTAATTAATGCTGGATAAAAACAGAACAAGGCGCATCTGTAGGGAGTTTTAAATTGAAGATTCAGATTAAAACAGAAGACCTAATGCACCTAGAATATAGGAGGTAACAAACCCTAAATTCAAGGTGACAGTTGCTGCACATTAGGGCTGGATCATTCTACAGAAAGCCCAAAATTCAGATACCTATTTAAACAACAGAAACTCATAGAATTGTGTACGAATTTCAGAAGACAAAATAGGGTGTCTAGTGTTTTAATAGCAAGTTGTTTTTTATGTACCACTTTATGAGCTTTTAAGCAAAAGTGAATTTGTGACTTGATTGAAACTGTTAAGTAAGATCAAGCTGTTTTGTTTGAAGGATGTCTTCAATTTCAGTAAACTTGTAAACTTGATCACTGGGTGATTGAGGGGGAGTGAGTAGGGTACTCTTATCTAAGTGAGTCTTAGGTAGAAATTGCATTGGGTAAGTATTAAGTGATAGATTAAACAGGGTGGTTTAAGTCTAGAATTAATATTACTAATAGTGGATTTCCTCCTGGCTTGGTAGCCTCCAGATGTAGGTGTGGTTATACACTGAACTGGGTTAACAAACTTCTGTGTTGTTTACTTTTCTTGCTGTTTAAGTTTTGATTAAATTTGTCAAATGTCCTATTAAGTGTTGGGACATCTCTTAGGACATCTCATACCTGATCACAGAATTTCAATTGGCATCAGAGCAGGCACCCTGCCTGTTTATACTGGGTGAGATCTAGGGAAAACAAATTCTGTAACATGGACAGAGATATAGGGTCAGTAAATAGACCACCTATACTGGATGGTTCTAATTATGACTACTGGAAGCCAAGAATGATTGCATTCTTAAAGTCACTTGACAACAGGGCATGGAGAGCAGTAAATGTTGGATGGAAACATCCTGTTCAAGACACCAAAGATGGATCAATAGTTCTGAAACCTGAAGAAGAATGGAGTAAAGAGGAAGAAGATTCAGAACTAGGCAACTCAAAAGCCCTAAATGCTTTATTCAATGGCATTGATAGAAATATTTTCAGACTAGTGCATCATTGTGAGCTGGCCAAAGATGTGTGGGATACCCTCAAGACAACTCATGAAGGAACATCAAAAGTAAAAATGTCAAGACTTCAACTTCTCACCACCAAGTTTGAGAACTTAAGAATGAAGGAAGATGAATCAATTCATGAGTTCTACTTGAACATCTTGGATATAGCCAATACTTCTGGAGCCTTGGGAGAAAAGATGACTGATGAAAAGCTTGTAAGGAAGATTCTCAGATCTTTGCCAAAAAGATTTGACATGAAAGTCACAGCAATAGAAGAAGCACAAGACATATGCTCCATGAAAGCTGAAGAACTAATTGGTTCCCTTCAAACTTTTGAAATGGGAATGAATGACACACATGCTAAAAAGAACAAAAGCATAGCCTTGGTGTCAAATACAGATGAAGAAGAAGATGATGAATCAGCAAATGACAAAAGCTTATCAGAAAACCTTGCCTTGCTTGGAAGACAATTCAAACAGATTCTCAGAGGAATGGAAAGCCAATCCAAATCCAGTGGAAGAAACACAAACTCTGAGAACAGGAGACCATATGATGCTAACAGAAAGTCAAAGTTTGCTGAAAAGACCAGTCAAGATAAAGGAGTCAAATGCCATGAATGTGAAGGATATGGACACATCAAGTTTGAATGTCCTACCTACTTAAAGAGGCAAAAGAAAGGACTCTCTGTGACCTGGTCTGATGAAGACTCAGGAGAGTCAGAAGAAGAATCAGCTAAGCATATTACTGCTCTAGCTGGACTGTGTGAATATGATAGTGATTCCAGTTGTGGAGAACTTACTTATGAAGAACTTGAGAAAGCATTCAAAGATCTATACAAAAGAAGCTCTGAAATATGCAGTGATGTTATAAAGCTAAAGAAGCAGAATGAGACTTTAGAAGATGACAAAGCAAATGATCAGGAGATCATTGAAACCTTAAAAAGTGAAGTAAGCCTTCTCAACTCTAAATTGGAACATATGTCCAAATCTGTTAGAATGTTGAACAGCAGCTCAAACACACTGGATGTTATTCTCAGCAATAATAAACATTCAGGGGACAAAAGTGGACTGGGATATGACAGAGATGAAGCAAGCTCTAGCAGAACTACTTCAAAAACTACACAGTCAAACAAGATGTCCCAACAGATGCTCCAACATCAGAACACAAAGACAAACATAATGTTCCAACAGATGTCTCAACATTCTGGAAAGAACAAAATGAAGAAAAAATATCAAAGATGGAGATGTCATCACTGTGGAAGATTTGGGCATATCAAACCTCACTGTTATAAGCTACATGGATATCCAAATCAGATGTGTCAGCAACCTTCCAAGCAGAAAGTAGTAGGTACCAAGAAAGTGCTGCATAAAAGTCAGCAATATCCTAAGCAAAAGACAGAAGTAATCAAGAAAGTTTGGAGACCAAAAGCTGACATTCAGACTGATCAAAGCCACATACACAAGAACAAGATCAACAATCAAGCTTGGATATCAGCTGAACAACACTCAGAGCAGAGGCATCAAAAGAAATCTCAACTCATCTGGTCAAAGAAAAGTACTGCATTCATAGCACATACATCATTGAAAGTATCAGCTAAAGAAGACTGGTACTTTGACAGTGGATGCTCAAGACACATGACTGGATTGAAGAATTTGCTAGTAAACTTAAAGCCACATTCATCCAGGTATGTTACCTTTGGAGATGGAGCTAAAGGAGAGATCAAGGGAGTTGGAACCTTGGATTGTCAAGATGTTCCAAGATTAGATGATGTGCTGCTTGTTAAAGGTTTAACTGCTAATCTGATCAGCATAAGTCAACTATGTGATCAAGGATACAGTGTAAACTTTACCAAATCTGAATGCATAGTGACTAACAAAGAACAAGAGGTTGTCATGAAAGGAGCCAGATCTAAAGACAACTGTTACATGTGGGAGCCACTAGACTTCAGTCCCACTTCAACTTGTTCTCTAGCTAGAGAAGAAGAAGTAAAACTATGGCACCAAAGGCTAGGTCATCTTCATTTCAGAGGCATAAAGAAGATCATATCTATGGATGCTGTAAGAGGTATCCCTAAACTGAAGATTGATGATGGCAAAATCTGTGGTGAATGTCAAATAGGCAAACAAACCAAGATGTCCCATCCAAAGCTCCAACATCTGACAACTTCCAAAGTTTTGGAATTGTTACATATGGATCTCATGGGACCTATGCAAGTTGAAAGCCTTGGTGGTAAGAGGTATGCATATGTGGTGGTTGATGACTTTTCAAGATATACATGGATAAATTTCATTAAAGAAAAGTCAGATGTCTTTGATGTATTCAAGGAATTATGTCAAAGATTACAAAGGGAAAAATCTAGCTGTGTGATCAGAATTAGAAGTGATCATGGAAAGGAATTTGAGAATCAAAAATTCTTAGATTTCTGCTCTTCAGAAGGAATCAATCATGAATACTCTTCTCCTATCACTCCTCAACAGAATGGGATTGTTGAGAGAAAAAATAGAACTATTCAAGAATCTGCAAGAGCTATGATACATGCTAAAAAGCTACCTCTGTATTTCTGGGCTGAAGCCATGAACACTGCCTGCTATATCCATAACAGAGTTACCTTGAGAAAAGGAACTTTGTCCACAATATATGAAGTCTGGAAGGGCAGAAAACCCACTGTTAAGTATTTTCATGTATTTGGAAGTAAATGCTATATTCTGGCAGATAGGGAGCAAAGGAGAAAAATGGATCCTAAAAGTGATGAAGGAATTTTCCTTGGATACTCTATAAACAGCAGAGCATATAGAGTATTTAACTACAGAACAAATGTTATCATGGAGTCCATAAATGTGATAATTGATGATGCTCCTACAGATGTCCCAGAAGATGTTGGAACATCTGCTGATATCAAGATTGAAGCTGAAGAAAAGAATGATCAATATAACTTCACTCAAAATGATACAAGGTCAGAAGATTCAAGCAAACCTCCCTCCATCAGAATACAGAAGGATCATCCCAAAGATTTAATAATTGGTGATCTCAACAGAGGTGTGAGCACTAGATCAAGAGAAGTGATTTCAGGTTCTTGTTTTGTGTCCAAAATAGAACCTAAAAACATCAAGGAGGCTCTCACTGATGAATACTGGATTTGTGCTATGCAAGAGGAATTAGGTCAATTCACAAGGAATGAAGTGTGGAATCTTGTTCCTAGACCAAATGACATAAATGTGATTGGTACAAAATGGGTGTACAAGAACAAGTCAAATGAACAAGGAATTGTTACAAAGAACAAAGCTAGACTTGTGGCTCAAGGATACACTCAAATTGAAGGAGTAGACTTTGATGAAACCTTTGCACCAGTAGCAAGGCTTGAATCAATAAGACTACTGTTGGGAATTGCTTGTATCTTAAAGTTCAAGCTATTTCAAATGGATGTGAAAAGTGCCTTTCTTAATGGTTATCTTAATGAAGAGGTATATGTAGAACAGCCTAAAGGATTTGTTGATCCAAGCTGTCCAAATCATGTATACAAACTCAAGAAAGCACTTTATGGTCTGAAGCAAGCTCCAAGGGCATGGTATGAAAGACTTACCACATTTCTTATCAAGCAAGGATACAGAAAAGGTGGGATTGATAAAACCCTGTTTGTTAAAGATGAAGAAGGAAATGTCATGATTGCACAAATATATGTTGATGACATTGTGTTTGGTGGGATGTCTGATAAGATGGTCAAACATTTTGTCAAGCAGATGGAAGCTGAATTTGAAATGAGTCTAGTAGGTGAATTAACCTTTTTCTTGGTCTGCAAGTTAAGCAAATGGAAGACTCAATGTTCATCTCACAAAGCAAGTACTCCAAGAACATAGTGAAGAAATTTGGAATGGAAAATGCTTCTCATAAAAGAACTCCTGCTCCTACACATTTAAAGCTGACTAAAGATGAGAAGGGTGAGAATGTAGATCAAAATTTATATAGAAGCATGATTGGAAGCTTGTTATACTTGACTGCTAGCAGACCAGACATTGCATTTGCAGTAGGAGTTTGTGCAAGATATCAAGCTGATCCAAAAGTCAGTCATCTCAATCAAGTCAAGAGAATCCTTAAATATGTTAATGGTACTTGTGACTATGGCATAATGTACTTTCATGGTTGCAAACCTATTCTCACTGGCTTCTGTGATGCTGATTGGGCAGGAAGTGCTGATGACAGAAAAAGCACTTCAGGAGGATGCTTCTTTCTAGGAAACAATCTGATTTCTTGGTTCAGTAAGAAACAGAATTGTGTATCCTTGTCTACAGCTGAAGCTGAGTACATAGCAGCAGGTAGCAGTTGTTCACAGTTGGTCTGGATGAAGCAGATGCTCACTGAGTACAATGTCCCACAGGATGTCATGACATTGTACTGTGACAACTTAAGTGCAATCAACATATCAAAGAATCCTATCCAGCATAGCAGGACCAAACATATTGATATTAGACATCATTTCATTAGAGATCTTGTAGAAGAGAAGGTGATTTCATTGGAGCATGTTGCTACAGATCTGCAATTAGCTGATATATTTACCAAAGCATTGGATGCTACACAATTTGAGAACTTAAGGGGCAAACTTGGAATCTGTTTATGTGATATCTAGCAGTTAATGAGATGTGCCAACATGTCATATGACATTGCATGGCATAAGTTCCAGATGGCAAAGCTAGTCTGGACTAGATCCTTGGGAATTTCATTCCTAATCATTTGGACTGTAACGGCTACTTATTTAGTAATTCCTTATAAGCAGCTATCAAGAGTCTTATCACACCATCGCAAGCAAATCACATTAACTAGTAATCCTTCAGAAATCATAAACCCTAAAGTTGCACATTCATCTTCTTCAACAATGTCTCAAAACCCTAAAACAGCTGATGAAGTTCTCAACCAGGAAGACGTGGTTCATGCCACTCCTATTTCTATGGTACCAATGCAATCAACACCATTAGACGAGCTCAGGGGAAGCGTCTCTCACACTAAGAAGGCAAGAACACCAAAAAGAGGTAAAGATCAAATCAGAAGCAAAGCTAAAGACATTCCTTCTCATGCTAAATACTCCAAATATGTTGATGATTCCATCAAGGAGATTGTCAACCAAGTTTTCTCTGAACAAAGAGTAGTGAAAGGAATCTCTGTTCCCTTGAACACCATTCCTGCACCTCAAGAAGAACCAGCCCAAGATACAAAGATTACTGCTGCAGAACAAGATGTCCCAACAGATGTTGGAACATATGCAGATGAGAAAGCAAACTCATCTGATGCTGATACTGAACAGACTGAGGACAAGAAAGAGGTATCAAGTGAAAGTGATAAAGAAGTTTCTGTGGAACAGGCTAAAGACTCAAATGAAGATCAATCTTCTGCTGATCAACAAGCTGATGAGGAGACTGCTCAATCTCCTCCAGTAGTCAATCTGGAACAGGAGTCTGATGCAGAGATCATATCATCTGTGAAACCCAGCATTGCTAAAAGACTAAGGTCCAGGAAAGGAAAGATGCAAGATGAACCTGTCATCCCTGAGACTAAGAAGGCTAGTCCAAAGAAAGGCAAAGCTAAAGCTACCTTTGGTCCAACAAAATCCTGGAGCAAAGTCCAATCTCAGAAGAGAAAAGCTTTCACACCATCAGATTCAGATGATGAATCAGATGTCCCAACATCTCCTCCAAAGAAAAGACCAACATCAGCAAGGGCTTCAACTGCTGTTCCAGAAGCTCCCCTGGACAACATATCATTTCATCTTGTCTCTAGTGTCAACAGATGGAAGTATGTGTACCAAAGAAGGGTTGCCCTGGAAAGAGAACTGAGCAGCAATGCACTTGAGTGCACAAAACTCATTGACCTAATCTCTGCTGCAGGATTATTCAAGACAGTCTCAGAGTTCTCTCCCTGCTATGAACTTCTTGTCAAAGAGTTCATTGTGAATCTTCAGGAGGATTGCTCAAATGGTAAGTCCTCAGAGTTCAGAAAGGTGTTTGTAAGAGGTAAGTGTGTTGAGTTCTCTCCCCAAATCATTAATCAGTATCTAGGAAGGGACACAGATGGACCCAATGAGCTAGGGAAAACAGATAATCAAATCTGTAAGGTGATCACTGCAAACCAGGTCAAAGCTTGGCCTGTGAAGGGAAAGCTCTCTGTGAGCATGCTTACTAGAAAGTATGCCATGCTTAACAGGATTGGAACTGCAAACTGGGTGCCTACCAATCACACTTCATCAATCTCAACTGGTCTGTCCAGATTCATCTTTGCTGTGGGGACTCAAACCAAGATGGATTATGGAGCATATATTTTTGATCAGACTATGAAGCATGCCATCTCTACTGCAACAAAGCTGCCAATAGCTTTTCCATCATTGCTGTGTGGTATTGTACTCAATCAATATCCTGGGATTTTAACTGACAAGGATACTGCCTGCAAGAGAGGGAGCCCCCTGGCTTTTCACTACAAGTTATTCCTCAGTCATCATGCTGCAGATGTTGAAGCTCCTTCTGGGACATCTGCTGGTCCATCCACTGTTAAGAATCCAATCTCCAGGAAGACTTTAATTGCTGAACTCAAAAGCACCTGCAAAGAGCTTGAAGCTAGAAAGCAGAAGCTTGAGGAAATAATTCAAAGGTTGGAGAATGAAGAAGATCTGAAAGCAAACTCTGATGAAGACAGTGCTGCTGATGAAGAAACAGAAGCTGATGAAGAGACAGAAGTTGAGGAGGGAACTGAGAGTGATGATTCTGAGTGATCAAATGTATGTGAGGCAAATGTAATGACAGCAATGTAATGACTGAAATAGTGTCTTTGGCCCCTAATTTTGTGTCTACCAAGGGGGAGAACAACATCAAATGTTTGCTGTTTAAATGAATGAAAAAATTCTGTTTGTTTGCTTCTGAACTGAATAAGTTTTTCTGTTGGAACAAGACTGGATAAAGACAGGACACATGTATGTTTGAGGGGGAGTAATCTCAAATAAAAATCAACAGAAAAGTAATGATATACTCTGATAAAAAGAACTTCTGCTGCACTCTGAAAACCAGAAAAGATGTTAGCCAAAAATTAGCCAAAGGGGGAGTTTGTAGATGTTTAAGAATTGGCAGAATTTTTGACCAAACAAGAAATGTTAAATTCAGTTCAGAATGTCCTATCAGATGTTAGGACATTAGCAAACAGAGTATGTGAACTTATTTGAGGATGTCTCATCAGATGTTGGGACATTGTGTGAATAAATTAAGTTCAGTTTTTCAGGATGTCCCAACAGATGTTGAGACATCTCAGACCTGCTACCAGAATTAATTAGTGATTAACAGATCAGAGATATTTAAGGAGAACTATCTGGAATTAATTAATGCTGGATAAAAACAGAACAAGGCGCATCTGTAGGGAGTTTTAAATTGAAGATTCAGATTAAAACAGAAGACCTAATGCACCTAGAATATAGGAGGTAACAAACCCTAAATTCAAGGTGACAGTTGCTGCACATTAGGGCTGGATCATTCTACAGAAAGCCCAAAATTCAGATACCTATTTAAACAACAGAAACTCATAGAATTGTGTACGAATTTCAGAAGACAAAATAGGGTGTCTAGTGTTTTAATAGCAAGTTGTTTTTTATGTACCACTTTATGAGCTTTTAAGCAAAAGTGCATTTGTGACTTGATTGAAACTGTTAAGTAAGATCAAGCTGTTTTGTTTGAAGGATGTCTTCAATTTCAGTAAACTTGTAAACTTGATCACTGGGTGATTGAGGGGGAGTGAGTAGGGTACTCTTATCTAAGTGAGTATTAGGTAGAAATTGCATTGGGTAAGTATTAAGTGATAGATTAAACAGGGTGGTTTAAGTCTAGAATTAATATTACTAATAGTGGATTTCCTCCTGGCTTGGTAGCCTCCAGATGTAGGTGTGGTTATACACTGAACTGGGTTAACAAACTTCTGTGTTGTTTACTTTTCTTGCTGTTTAAGTTTTGATTAAATTTGTCAAATGCCCTATTAAGTGTTGGGACATCTCTTAGGACATCTCATACCTGATCACAGAATTTCAACGGGGACGGCCGACATGCTGGGAAAAGTGCGTGAAGCGATGACGGGGACGGCCGACATGCTGGGGATAAAAAGGCAAAAGCTAAGACGGGGACGGCCGACTAGCTGGAAAGAGTAAGATATTATGATGGGGACGGCCACCAAGATAAAGCTGTAAGATTTTGGGGATTAATGGAACATGACAGGGACGGCCATCAAGTTCATAAAGGCAACCAATGATGGGGACGGCCACCGGGCTAAAAAGGAAAAGGGACCACGACGGGGACGGCCATCGGGTTAAAGAATAAATGAAATAAACAGTTGATGGGGTACGGCCATCAAAGGTGAAGGACGATCACCTAGCAGGGGACGGCTGCTCTGTTGGGGATAAAAGAAATATGATGGGGACGGCCATCAAAGGTGGAGGACGACCACCTGGCAGGGTACGGCTGCCGAAAAAAATCAACGATGGGGACGGCCATCGGATAGGAAAGGTCAACGATGGGGACGGCCATCGGACGAGCATGATGGAGGACGACCATCAAGAAGTGGAGGACGACCACTCAGCAGGGGACGGCTGCTCTCGAGGTTTGTCATGACATAGGACGAATGTCAGATAACCAAAGTCAATAATGGGGACGGCCATTGGATAAAGTTGATGAAGGACGATCATCAAGAGGTGGAGGACGACCACCTAGCAGGGGACGGCTGCTAAAATCAACGATGGGGACGGCCATCGGATGAGCATGATGGAGGACGACCATCAAGAAGTGGAGGACGACCACTCAGCAGGGTACGGCTGCTCTCAAAGGTATCATAACACAGGACGAGTGTTAGATAAAAAGAAAATTTGTTTTGTTGGTGATCTGCTGGGGAATGGTAAACACGGACGAGTGCTTACATTCAAGAAACAAAAAGGTATAAGTGTTTGGTATTGTGTATAGATTAAAGATGCGGACGAGCATCCTTAAGACTATGATACGGACGAGTATCACGTAGAAACAAACTGACACATGTTCAGAGATGATGATACGGACGAGTATCAACTGGTTAACAAAGAACACGGACGAGTGTTGCATCTGAAAGGATTCTTCTGGGGAATAATAGACACGGACGAGTATCTATATAAGTGTACCATGAGTAATGAGCATTGTATTGTATAGATGAGTGTTAACTGCTGGGGAGAGTGACACGGACGAGTGTCGAGAGGGAAAAGTATAATATTAACAAGTATATGAGTGATAAAGGTGTAAGCGACTGCGTTGGGGATATGACACGGACGGGTGTCGAGAAAGTGTATATACAAGTATACGTGAGTGCAAAGAGGATGTCTTTGGCTTTCTGCTGGTGATTTGACACGGACGGGTGTCATGAAGTATCCGTAATATGGGTGATTTGTTTGTAAAGAGTGTTCAGGCGACTTTACTGGGGAAAGATGACACGGACGGGTGCCAAAAGGAGTATATACTGGTGTTTGTGGTTTGAGAGGCAACTGCTTTTGTTGGGACTCTGGTGGGGATTTTTCTGTATAATGATGATGAACGGTTTATTATTCACAAGTGTTAATTCAGAACATGGCTTATGATTATGCTATGCGTTTGATTTTTGCCGTAATGCTCCGTATTAGACGGAATGCTACGCTCTGGGGGATAGTATGATGCGAATGCTATGATTATGCAAAAGGGGCGCAGATCCGGGATTCGGATCCCGTTGCTGCGAAGATCTCCGGTTGATCTGCTTGAAGTGAACATCCCAGCTGGGAATGAGATCATTGGTAAATCTAATAATGTATCTGTTTGGGGATATAGGTCACTGATTGACATATCCTTGTAATACGGGACCCAGCTGGGGTTTGTAGAAGCTTTCTGTACTCTGTTGTGACTTCTCCGTGCGTTGCTATTCTGAATAAAGGCTTGAAGCTCTGTGGGGAGATGATTCCCTGATTTCTGCATTCTGCTGATGAAGAATGGTTGGTGCTTCAACTGGGGAATGCCGTTGGTAACTCAGCTGGGGAGCAATGGGAGGCAACTCGGCTGGGGAGAAAGCATCCCGAGTGTTAAGCCTGTTTGTTGATTTGACAACTTTGTTGGGGAAGTGGGCATTCTCCAGTGCCACGTGGAAGATAGACCGAGTTGATAGTGATTCGCCAACTTGCTGAGACGTAACCAGCATGCCCCAGGTTGCGTTCTGGATACCTGCAATCCTGCAAAGGTAAGGAAACGTACAAAAGGTCCCGAGGTATCCTTTACTGGATTCCGTCATAGGAGTTAAGTACTTTCGAGAATAATCACATTCCCTGTAAGCATGTGTTTTTTTTTTTTTTTTTTTTTTTTTTTTATTTTTTTAGAGAAAGGCATCTGTACTTATGCAATTGTATTTTTAGAGATATCAGACAACTCTTTGCAAAACATAAATGTAGAAAACGAAACATGACCGAAAATCTGATTTTATTAATTCATGTGCCCTGAATTGGCAAGATACAGTCAAGGAAACATATCTCCTGAAATGAAGAGACCGTTACAAATTGAGAAACAAAATGCTGGCGATGTTGACGAGGCTTTCAAGGAGCTTCCTCTTCTGCTATGACTCGTATGACAATGACGTTCTTCTCGTCTTGCTTTCCGGAGAGAGTTGATTCTGATTGAAGCTTGATCCTTTGGAACTTACCATGTTGTAGGTGATACAGACGAATTCAGAATGCAGTTGTTCGCTTATTCCCTCATTTTGCATGGATCGCCCTTTCGGGTTTTCAATCCATCGGGATACCCATTTTTGCCTGAGCTGTCCAATGCGGCTTTTCAACTCAGCGGGTGTACATCTTTTCATTTATTTCCCTTATTTTTGCCCGAGTCTTTTATTCTGTTTTTGACTCGCCGGGATGCCCTATTTTTGCCTGGACTTACATTCTGTTTTTATGTCCAGCGGGTCATTTTATGCGAAGTATTTTTTAACTGCATCTGAATTCACAGGGGACGGGAAATCTTCACCATCCATGGTGCTGAGCATCAGTGCTCCACCGGAGAAAACTTTCTTTACAACAAATGGTCCTTCATAATTTGGAGTCCATTTGCCCCTGTGGTCTGTATGAGGAGGGAGGATTCTTTTCAGCACAAGATCTCCTACTTGGTACTCTCGGTGCCTGACTTTCTGATCAAAGGCTTTCTTCATTCTCTTCTGATATAACTGTCCATGGCAGATTGCAGCCAATCTTTTCTCTTCGATCAGACTCAGTTGTTCGAATCGGGACCGAACCCATTCTGCTTCACTCAGTTTAACATCCATCAACACCCGTAAGGAGGGTAGTTCAACTTCAACAGGTAGGACTGCTTCCATACCATACACAAGCTGATACGGTGTTGCCCCAGTGGATGTTCTGACTGATGTGCGGTACCCATGCAAGGCAAACGGTAGCATTTCATGCCAGTCTTTGTATGTGATTACCATCTTTTGCACAATCTTCTTGATATTCTTATTCGCTGCCTCAACAGCGCCATTCATCTTTGGCCTGTAAGGAGAAGAATTGTGATGTTGGATCTTGAAGTCCCGGCACAGCTCCGCCATCATTTTGTTGTTCAAGTTGGAACCATTATCAGTAATGATTCTCTCGGGCACTCCATACCGACAGATGATGTCTCTCTTCAGGAATCGGGCTACCACTTGCCTAGTAACATTTGCGTATGAGGCTGCTTCAACCCACTTGGTGAAATAGTCAATGGCGACCAGGATGAATCTGTGACCATTTGAAGCAGTCGGCTCAATCTTGCCAATCATATCAATGCCCCACATAGCAAAGGGCCATGGTGAAGACATGATGTTCAAAGGATTGGGAGGCACATGCACCTTATCTGCGTAGATCTGGCATTTGTGGCATTTTCTGGCGTAAGCACAACAGTCTGCATCCATTGTGATCCAGTAATAGCCTGATCTTAATAGCTTTTTAGCCATGGCATGCCCTCCAGCATGGGTACCAAAGGATCCTTCGTGCACTTCATGCATCAACAAATCTGCTTCCGTCTTGTCAACACATCTGAGGAGTACCATATCAAAGTTCCTTTTGTATAGAGAACCATCAGTGTTCAAGAAGAAACTACCAGCAAGCCTTCTCAAAGTCTTCTTATCATTGGAAGATGCCCCAGGTGGGTATGTTTGATCCTCCAAGAAGCACTTAATGTCGTGGAACCAAGGCTTATTATCTTTGACAACTTCTGCGGCGAATACATATGCTGGTCTGTCTAGTCTGGACACTGAAATCTGAGGTACAAAGTTAGCAGCTTGAACTTTGATCATGGATGAAATGGTAGCAAGAGCATCTGCAAACTGGTTCTCGTCCCGAGGGATATACTCAAGCTTGACTGTTGTGAAGAAAGTCAATAACCTCCTTGTATAATCCCTGTAAGGTATCAGATGATCCTGGTGGGTGTACCATTTCCCGTTGGTCTGATTGACTACCAAAGCTGAATCTCCGAATACGGTCAATGTCTTGATCCTGAGGTCAATGGCTTCCTCAAGACCCATAATGCAAGCTTCGTATTCAGCTTCGTTGTTAGTGCAGTTGAAAGTGAGTTTTGCCGAGAAAGGCATATGAACTCCTTTTGGTGTAATGAGTACTGCACCAACACCACGGCCATTCATGTTAACAGCCCCGTCAAACATCATAGTCCATTCTTCCTCCGGGTCAGGCCCTTCAGTGTGAATAGGCTCTTCGTGATCTTTTGATTTTATGAACATGATGTCTTCATCAGGGAAGTCAAATCTCATAGGCTGGTAGTCCTCAATAGGTTGCTCAGCCAGATATTCAGATAGTACACTGCCCTTGATGGCTTTCTGAGATGTGTACTGTATGTCGTATTCTGTGAGAATCATCTGCCATCTTGCAACCCGTCCGGTAAGAGCTGGCTTCTCGAAAATGTACTTAACTGGATCCATTTTTTAGATTAATAAGGTAGTGTGGGTCAACATATACTGCCTCAGTCGGCGAGCAGCCCACGCTAAAGCACAGCAAGTTTTCTCGAGCAGTGAATAACGCTGTTCACAGTCGGTAAACTTTTTGCTTAGGTAGTATATTGCGTACTCTTTTCGACCAGACTCGTCATGCTGACCTAGCACACACCCCATCGACTCTTCTAACACTGTCAAGTACATTATCAGAGGTCTTCCTTCAACTGGAGGCATGAGGATTGGAGGTTCTTGTAAGTACTCCTTGATCTTGTCAAAAGCTTTCTGGCAATCTTCGTTCCACCTGACCGTTTGTTCCTTTCTTAACAATTTGAACAAAGGTTCACAGGTCGCTGTAAGATGAGATATGAACCGCGAGATGTAGTTCAATCGACCTAAGAACCCTCGAACTTCTTTTTCAGTCTTTGGTGCAGGCATTTCTTGAATGGCTTTGACTTTGTCAGGGTCAACTTCAATCCCTTTCTCACTTACAATAAACCCCAGTAGCTTACCGGACCGCACCCCGAATGTGCATTTGTTAGGGTTTAACTTCAATTGGTACTTCCTCAGACGCTTGAATAGCTTCAGCAGATTTACCAGGTGGTCTTCTTCTGTGAGGGACTTGGCAATCATGTCATCCACGTAACATTCTATTTCCTTGTGGATCATATCGTGGAACAATGTCACCATAGCCCGCTGATAGGTTGCACCAGCATTCTTCAACCCGAATGGCATCACTTTGTAACAAAACGTGCCCCAAGGTGTAATGAATGTTGTCTTCTCCATGTCTTCAGGTGACATCTTGATCTGATTATACCCTGAAAATCCATCCATGAAGGAGAATACCGAGAACTGAGCCGTGCTATCCACCAATACATCAATGTGAGGTAATGGGAAGTCATCCTTCGGGCTGGCTCTGTTCAGATCCCGGTAATCAACACACATTCTTACTTTGCCATCTTTCTTAGGCACAGGTACTATATTAGCAACCCACGGCGGATAGCTAGTCACAGCAAGGAACCCGGCGTCCCATTGCTTTTGTACCTCCTCCTTGATTTTCATAGCCATGTCTGGACGAGTACGGCGCAGCTTCTGCTTGACTGGTGGACAGTCTTCTTTCAGAGGCAGCTTGTGCATAACAATGTCGGCGTCCAACCCTGGCATGTCTTGGTACGACCAAGCAAACACATCAACATACTCTTGAAGCAGATCTATCAGTTGTCTCTTCACTGGGTCTTGCAGGCAGGCCCCGATTTTGACTTCTTTCACGTCTTCGTCTGTACCAAGATTAATCACTTCAACCTCCTCCTGGTGAGGGGTAATGACCTTTTCCTCTTGTCTCAACAACCTGGCTAGCTCTTCAGGAAGCTCATACTCTTCATCAACCCCTTCATCAGCTTGATTGATTGGATTGTCAAAGTCATACGATGTCATAGCCGTGCTGTTGTCAGTGCTGTCTGGAAGGCACTCTCTGCAAGGGTTAAGTTTGTTCATTTTAGTGATTGATTTTAATCTTGCTTTAGAAAAAAGTGAAATGAAGTTATCATTTTGAAAACACCGCCATTTATTTTTGTACAAAAAGAAAAATGGAAAAACAGTGAACAGAAAAGAAAAAGACTCGTTTGCAAAAAGATGTCTGATATTTCATTAATTTAATCTTGTTTGCACAAAAGTACAGATGGCCCTGGTTACAAAATGAGTCTTGTCATCTTGGGCAAGATGCAAGACTTTGATGCATGCTATAAAAAAATACAGGAAATAATAATTACTCTGCATGAGTAACTCTTATAATTTCCTGGGAAGACCAGTTCGAGACACTGCTCCCCGGGATCTTTGGACGAATCCAATTCTCCAGATTGCGCTCCTCTTCCAGCTCGTCTTCCAGGAAGTTGATAGCATCGGGGGTAAGCATTCCCCCACTGACAAAACCTGGCTCTGCAGTAGCCTTTGCTTGATGTTGAGTTGGTCTGTAACCCAACCCAAATTTGTCCTTCTTCTCCTCCACAGCTAAGACCTTGCCCCAGCCAAGGGCAGTTCCTTCCTCAACAACCTTCCGGGCTTGTTGGTAAGATGACATGGAGATCCCTGACACAGCAGATGCTTCATTGACATTCAAGGCTTCAAAACCTTGGCTCATTGTTTCATGGATCTCCCCATCCATCTCAATGTATTTGTAAGTAGCCAGATGGCTAACGAAAATATCCTCTTCCCCACAGATTGTGACAACTTGGCCTTCCCACTCAAATTTTAACTTTTGGTGAAGGGTAGACGTTATTGCGCCGGCGGCGTGAATCCAGGGTCTACCCAACAAACAGCTGTAGGCGGGCTGAATGTCCATCACATAAAAGATAGTTTTAAAAGTCTGTGGGCCAATTGTCACAGGCAGCTCAATCTCTCCCAGAACCGATCTCTTCGAACCATCAAAGGCTCTTACCACCAGGTTGCTGGGTCTCAAAGCCAATCCATCATATTCTAACTTCACCAGAGCCTTCTTTGGTAAGACATTCAGGGAAGAACCTGTGTCCACCAGCACATGAGAAAGGACAGCTCCTTTGCATTCCATGGTTATGTGCAAGGCTTTGTTGTGGTTGCGGCCATCCACTGTCAGGTCAGCATTGGTAAACCCTAGCCCATTGCTAGCAGTAACATTTCCAACCACGGTTTCCAATTGGTTGACAGTAATCTCCTCAGGCACGTAAGCTGCGTGCAGGACTTTAAGTAATGCATTCCGATGGGCTTCGGAGCACATAAGCAGTGAGAGGATGGAGATTTTGGATGGCGTCTGGTGAAGCTGATCCACAACTTTATAATCACTCTTCTTGATGATCCGCATAAACTCATCAACTTCCTGATCGAATGGAGTTTTCAGGGCTTCTTTGGCAGCCGGGTCTTCTTGCACCGGGCCTTTTCCTTTTGCCTTGGCAGCAGCTTCTGCTTCGGCAGTAGGTCTTTGAACTTGTGAGGCAAAGAGACGTCCGCTTCGAGTGAAGCCTCCGCCTCCCCCCACATTATCTACTTGTGGTGCAGGTGTTGATGTTTCAAGAGTGATTCTTTTCCCTTCACAGTACACGTCAGAGCCATAGTGCCAAGGGATGGCCCTATCGCTTTCATATGGTACTGGTCCAGGCACCGTGACAGTGACTGGACTGATTGCTGCTGCTGAAGGGACTGTAATTGTTCGTGGATCATAAAAGATTGTAACTGGTGCTCTGGCGGGAGCAACACCTTCTGAATGGTAGGCAGAGTTGTTTTCAGGATCGTAGAATATGGTAACAGTAGAGACATCTTCATGATTGATTGCTGGTGTTGTAGGAGGTGTTGTTGGAAGGACTGTTGTTGTTGTTGATGGAGATTCGAAGTGGAATAAAGCTGAAGTTGTAGCAGGAGAAACTGTTGAAAACTGACCATTTGGAAGGACGGGTGGAGTACTTGTTGATGGTGCTGATGAATCGTCGGGAACAATAGTTGCTGCAGTTGTAGGAGGGTCTGAAACTGTTGTTGATGAAGTTGCTGGATTTGTCGGAAATGACGTAGTGATCTGTAGCAAGCCACTCTGAATAAGGCTGTCAATGCCATTCCTCAGGTCTTCACACCCATTCCATGAAATATTGCAATAGGGACACCCTAGTTCACACCCCGGAAATATTTGGTTTTCGCGGAGTTGAGCTTTGATTTCCACCAATGGTGTCCTGATCTGATCCACACTGGTTATTAAATAAGACGGTTGGTCTTCTTCAATAGCATTAATTCGGGGACCACCATGGTTTGGCATTAGGTTTTTATTGACATTGGGCGGAGGTGCAAAATTCAGAGCTTTGGAGTCTACCAAGTCTTGTACCTTCATATGCAGAGCCCTGCATTTTTCTGTACTATGACCAGGTGCGTTGGAATGAAAAGCACACCTAGCATTGGAGTCATAGTTCCTTGGTAGACTGTTGGGATCCGGAGGTGCCAACGTTCTTAGCTCAACTAGGTTGAGTTTCAGAAGTTGTGGCAGCAAGGCAGCATACGGCATTGGGATCGGGTCGATCACTCTGTTAGCTTGGGATGGCCTCTGTTGGAATGGCCTCTGTTGATTGTCGTTGTTGGTGTTGTTGTTGTTGTAGTTCCTTGGAGGATACTGATTCTGCTGATACTGAGGTTGTTGTTGGAAGTTTTGTTGAGGAGGTTGATAGACTAGCTGAGGATGAGCTGGAGCAGGGATAGTGACTGCTGCTATTGTCCTTTGAGCATATTGGGGCCTACCCCTATTGGTGTGAATGGCATTGGTCTCGCCAGTTCTTCTCGGGCCTGCAAAAGGCTTTCTTGTACCACTGGACGAGCTTGCACCGTTATCAGAGATCTTACCCATTTTCAACAGGCTTTCAATTCTTTCCCCAGCTATGACAACATCTGTGAAGCTAGTGGAAGAGAAAGCAGCCAACCTGTCAATATACGTTCCCTGGAGAGTGTTCATAAACATGTCTGCCATTTCCCGTTCAGACATAGGTGGTTGAACAGCAGCAGCCAGTTGCCTCCACCTTTGGGCATACTCTCGGAAACTCTCCCTCGAAGACTGTGACATTCCCATTAGGAGGGTCCTGTTGGGTGCCATGTCGAGATTATACTGATACTGTCTGATGAAGGCCTCTGCCAGGTCCTTCCAGCATCTCACAGTTGCTCTTGTCAGATGGGAATACCATTCCCTAGAAGCTCCAGTCAAGCTATCTTCGAAGTAGAACATCCAAAGTTTCTCATCCATTGTATAGGCCTTCAGCCTTCCCAGAAATGATTGTAGATGAGTCCGGGGGCATGAAGTCCCATTATACTTTTCGAAACAAGGAGGCTTGAACTTATGGGGGATCCTGACCCCGTCTACCAAACCCATGTCCATGACGTCGAAGCCCAAAGAATTTTGAGACTCCAGTGATCTCAACTTCTCAGCTATTTCATCCAATCGCCTATCATAGGCTTCCTCTCCAGCACCCATTACTGTAAACTGGTCTTCTTGAGGGTCTTCCTGAAGTACTCTGGCTGCAGTGGCCGTGCCTTGAACGTTTGCAGGAATGTTGATCTCAGGATGCAAATGTGGGCCAAACACAGGGGGATTAACATGGGGTTGCACCCTTTCATTATTACTGGTGCCTGCAGTTCCTACATGAGGCTCCTCTTGATTTTGCCTCTCCACCATGGCCCTCAGTCTCTCCTGGCTCTGGGCCATGTTGTTCATAACTTCCATGAACTGCGTCATCTGCGTTCTCATCTCTAACCTTTCGTTGGCCATCTGGTTTCTGACCTCTGTAAGGTCTTGTTGCATCTGGTCCATCTGGATTCCCGGAAGGTTGTTTCTAGTTGGGTACCTGTGTGGCCTGTTGAGAGGAAATACCCGGCGGCGAGCAATAATTCCTGAGGTTTCATAACAGGGGTTAGCAACAACAAAACAAAAACCTACAAACAAAAGGGTCAGTATGCAATGCAGTTATGCTTATTTGCTATCAAGGTATCCGGTTTGGCCTTCAGTTTTGACCCTTCCAGACCCTTGAAGATGCTGCTGTTGAAATTGCTTTCGAAGTAACCCAGATGGAAACTAACACAAATATATTACAAAACGTGAAATAATACAACTTGTTCATTTTACAACACAAGCCCTTAAAGGGGTCAAAATACATCACAAAAAACAAAAGTACATGAAAAGGAACAACAACAAGCAAATGATCAAACTCCAAGGCCAAACTCATCCTCACGAACTTCTTTGAGAAGTGCTTCGGTCACAGGATCAGCCGGACGCTCCGTGAGACTTCTGATGAGAAGGTTTCTTGTTGCAACAGCTGCAGTCAACTTCTTATTCTGACTTTGGTCCTTAGACCTCTTCACTCCAGCTCTGATTTCTAGCTCTGATATTTCCTTCTGGGCTGCTGCCAGGGCTCTTTCCATCTGCTCCATCTTGTCTTGAGCTCTCTTGTCTTCTAGAGTACGGGCCTCAGTGATCCGGACCCACCTGGCCTGACTCTCTTTCAAATACAAGTCTGTTCTTGCTCTCTGAAACTGGGCTTCTTTACAAGCATTCTTCAGAATCTGCTCACCAGCTTTGGATTTGTTGATATAATCTCCAGACTTCTCAATTTTAGCCAAGTGTTCCACTCTTAACTTCTCCAATCTTTCAATCTCCCTTACACCTTCACTCCTCTCCCGGAGGGTCTTCTGCAAGGCCTGGGTTAGCTTCTCATTTCTTTCCTTCAAACTTTCAAACTCCTCCAAACTGATAGTGGCAGGGGGTGGTGCTGAAGATGACTCAGGCATGTCTTCTATGGTAAAGGGCATTCCAGAGAATTGGGCCCTAGCATGGGACCACTCATAATATTGGACTGATGCCACATTATTGCACTTCCCCAAAATGGTGATTCCCTTGGTTTGAACATGATCCCAGGCCCAGGCAGCCTGCCTAACAACAGCCAAACTAACCTTGTTCTCACAGTAGAGGGTCTCCACCAAATCCTGTACCTTAGGAGTGTGGACCAGTGCATAGCCCAATTGTCTCCTGAACAGCAGAGGGTTGTAATTGATACTTCCCTTAACTCCTATCAAAGGCACATTGGGAAAGTGCCCACAGCTGGTGATCATATCTCTGCCCTTGGTGCTCTGAGTGCACCATCTGATGTCTGCTGAAGTTAGAACAGTGAGTCTCTTAGCCCAGTTGCTTTGCTGATGAGGATTTAGAAATGCATCTGTCCTGGGTAGATGCCTGAGAAGCCAAGCATGGAATAATGGAGCACAAATCCTTACTAATCTTCCCCTCTGCTTCTCATTTCTCTGATGTACTGAGTAATAGAGATCACCCAGTAAAGTTGGCACTGGGTTCTTCAGGATGAACAAATGGATTGCATTCTTGCTAATGAATCGAGGCTCATCTGCAAACAACACAATTCCATATACACTTAAGGCCAACAGAGCACAAACAGCTTTCCACTCCCCCAAAGAGGCCTTCAGACTAGCTTGAGAAATCAGGAAGTCCAGATGAAATCCAGGGATCCCAACTTTAGAGGTCATATGCTGCTCAATCAAGACAGGTTCCAGATGCAAAGCTTTTGCTACTTCTCCATTGCTAGGAAATGCCATCTCTGGGTTGAAAGGGATTCCACCCCTAATAGGCAAACCAACCAATGATGAGTATTCTTCTAAAAGAGGGCCCAACTGAAAGTCTTGGAAAGTGAAACATCTCAGTGGGGGATCATAGAACTGAATGCAAGTGTGGATGAGGCTCCTCTGGGAAGGGTCCAGGTCCATAACCATGTCCAGTATATCTCCATAACTCTCCCTGAACAAGGGTATGTGATCTGGAGTGATCAGGGTTTGGATCCTCCTGATGTCTGACAAGTCTGGTTGGAAGAAATGATAGGTGATGTTGCTTTTCTTTGGAGCCATAAGTGCTGAGACTGAGTAGAGTGCTGATGAAGATGCTGAGGAGTGGGCCACTGGCTGGCTAGTGCAAGTAACTGAAGTATATGGCTGACAAACTGAAGCAAGTGCTGGTGGAGATAGGTCAATGATGCAGATGGGGTCAAAACCAAAACCAGATGAAGGTGGATACCCTGAAACACAAATAAGCAAATTTTAATATGATGCAATGAGTATGTATGCAAATGAAATGCAAGGGTTTGTGACTGAGCTGGATCTGATCAAAATGTCCTGATATAAGTCCATGTGTGTTCAAGAATTCCAGATGGAGGTCTATAAATCCAGTAACCAGGGTGGGGGACTCAAATAAAGAGCCACATGTCCAGGGTTTAGAATCACAAGAACTATCCAACATGGAGCATTCTTAACAAAGTCAAAGTAACAGGGTATTCTGAGGTCAAGGTACCTGCAAACCTGTAAACAGCCCAACCCTCTCACAGGTGATGATCTAGAACAAGGATCCTCAGACTTGGATCAGTTATGAGAAGTGTAAACACTTCTAGCCCGGAGGTACAGTGTTTACAATAACCATAACAATTCCTCCTCTAATTCACCTCAGTTTCTGAAGGTCAATACTAACAGGTCATCCAGACTTAGCAGGCTTCCCAGATAGCCCTAGCATTGCAGGAAATCTGCAACACAGAGTTCTCAAGAAGAAACCCATATCTGAACCGTGTTTCATATTCCCGCACCAGACCGAAATGGAATGGGAAAGAATATGATCCACTCTAGCCTAGGTGTCACTCAGGTCCCAGGTATAGGACCTTAACTCTCAATGGAACACCCACCCACCAAAACAAGAAACCAGATCCAGCCAGCAGCAATGACAATATGGTATATAAATGCAGTAAAGAAAGCAGTAAAGCAACTGTACATAAAGCAATAAACAAAAATAAATATACAAACACAAATAAGCACATAACACCCCAGTAAACACAAATCAATCAAGCGCTAGGAGGAACCCACAAAAAGAACCAGAAGCCCTGGTTGCAGTATAAGGGTCCCCAGCAGAGTCGCCAAGCTGTCGCTCCCAACAAGTGACACGGGGGTCAGATGAAGGTACAGACGCGAACGGTCGGCGAGAGGGAACAGTGAGAACACACAGCCGTGAACTCACTGGAGATGAAAAGAGTCGCCAGCTAGGCATTTTTATCCCGGAGGAAAGGCAATGCTGCATAGACCTAGAAAGACATGGATAAGACGGTTGCGAACCAGAGAGACTGAGAAAGGGGGTTGGTTACAACCTGGGAAGGTATTAGCACCCAGATTGTCCGCCGTACTCGACGGGATCCACGCTTAAAAGATTTGTGCTTTAAAGGGGTAGTTTCAGTGCAATTTGTGTATAAAATAGCTGGAAAAGAATGTACAGGTGTCAGTGTGAGAGAAGTGTGAAGTGCATAATGTACAGTGTCAGTGTAGGGACAAGAGTGAAGTGCTCATGATAATGAGGCTAAGAACAATGCTGGAAGGAGGGGGAATATACAGAGACTTTTGTTCGATAACTGTTAAGTTATGCCTACGTATCCTCTCGTACAATGAGGAAGTCAGAACACCGTAGTTCGACCCAAAGAGACTGATAGATAAATTGACTGATGAACTGCTTGCTTGTCTATGCTCAAGTGTATGACCTGTCTGGCTCAGGTGCAAACTGTCTTGCATTAGACGGAAGAAGCAAGTTCTCGATTGTGAGTGAATGATGAGAAAAGAATCCCGGAGGAGACGATTATTGTTTGTTTTTGTGTTTTCAGTCTTTTATTGCTTTTGAAAGTTTGTCATAAGTTAATGAGCTTAAGTCTAAACCAATGGATTTAGTAAACTCATCACATCTTCCCTCTGATTAGGGGTAATGAGAATACCTTAAGTGTGAAGTCAGATTCTCACACTTAATCACCTTTGATGTAGGATTAAGATCATTAACCTACTTGTGATTATTTAGATGTTTTTGTGATTTTGTTTAGTGTTGAGTAATGAGGTTAAGCCATAATCAGGGATTAAACAGACTCATTACACCATCCTAATAGAAGGATAATAGATGAGAATGTTTAAGCTGAGGAAAGCTCCTCAACTTAATCCATGATTAGGGATTAAACCCATGACAAAACAAGCCTTTATTAAGTGGATTTTAGTTAATGGTATGATGATGAAGTGAGTTTTATTGTTTGTAAGACAACTTGAGGGGGACTTGTCCATTAACACTAGGGTTAGTCCTTCTTAACCACTTAAGGAAGAATTAGAACCCTAATGCAAGGCCCAAGTTACAAGTGTGATGTCTTGATACTTATTAAGTGGATTGATTAAGAGACTTAAACACATAAAGGGTTTAACACTTAGGATTAAAGTTATACACTCCATCCTAAGAGAAGGATGCAGGCATAAGCTTAATCACAAAGTCTTAAAGCCTTTAGGGTTTAGTCCCTGATTATGAGGTGAGAAGAGAGGACTCAAAGAGAGACACAAAGGTAAAACTATGAGGGGAGACTAATCAAAACCCTAATTCATTGTCATGCTTGGTTGTTCCTAGGGTTTGTGAGGTTTGCAAGAACAATCTTCAAAGGAGCCACCAGGAAGCAGATGAACAGGATCAAGAGAAGCAAAGTGACTTGCTTCATTCAAGAAGTCAAGTCACTTGAAGAGAGAAAGTGGGAGGAAGAAGAATGAGCAAGCTCAATCTCAAACACAAATAGAAATGCAGCAATGGATGCAAGAGAGATGAAAAGAAAAGTTATGAGAAGTGAAGGCAAATTCACTTCTCAAGTTTACTTACCACCTGAAATGTTAGAAAGAAATGCAATGCAATGCAAGATGAGATGAATGGCATGATGCTAGACCAAACCAGAAGCAGGCACATGATGTTAATGATGTTATGAGGTGCTGCAAACATGAGGCAAGGCATGGAGATGTTCATACAAGATCATGAATGCAAATGATGCAAGTTAAGGAGCATGAACAAGCATGAAATGTTATGAAGCATACAAGGCAAATGACATGGCAAATATGTAATGCAATGATCAAACATGCTTTCTATATGTCTTAAGATGTCAAATGAATCACAAGAATGCACAAAATGCAAAGACAAGTCATGTTATGCAAGAGAATGCAAGAGGTATGCAAATGAAAGCCCAAATTAGGGTTTATGAATCAAACATCAAACCAAAACTCAAAACAGAAGCAAACCCTAACATAAAAAATGGAAAATGCTACCCAAAGAAACCCTAAACCTATAATGAACCACTGCCCAAAGGGGAGGTCTCAACTCTCAACCAATCTCAAGATATGATTTTTCTAAGTTATTAGGGTTTTTTAGGGTTCTTAACAAAAGAAATGCCAAACAATTAGAAAATGAGGAAACAAATCATGGCCATTTTATCTTTGAAAATACATGCTAAACATAACACAATGCAAGAAGAATCAATGTCTCAACCCTCTCCAATAGACAGAAATGAATTTTTGAACTTATGATCAAAATAATGCATAAAAAATGATTTAATTCAATGAAAAATTCTTAAAATGCATCAAGATCAAAAAATAAATTTGGTTTGAAGGTTGGACAATGTTTCTAAATGTCTTAGAACATTTCATGAATTTTTTGGTGATTTTTAAATACCTAAAAGTATTTTTAATAAATTAATTTCCATTAATCAATTAAAAATAATCTTTTAAATATTTAAAAATACTTTTTTAATGCTAAAAATGAAAATAAAAATATTTTTGTGTCATAAAAATTAATGAAATTCAGGATAAAAAATTTCATAATTTTTAAACAATTTTTACTATTTTTAATAAATTATGCAAATTAAATGACAAATAATGAAATAAAAATAAGAAAAAGGGAAAGTAAGCAGATCTAAGGGTGGAGATTTGAACTGGGTTTGGAGGCATTGACTAGCGCGTCATCCAATGGCCATGGTTGATTCTGATTAAACTTATTTAATTAATGATTAATTAAACAAATCAAGAGGATTAGGGCAAAACAAAGGATCTGGGCCATCTATCCACGCGGGAAGTCAATGGAGTCAAACAATCTAACGCCCAGGATTCAAACAGAAGTTAATGACTGTAATTAGGGCTAAACGAACTCAGGTGACCGGAGGGGAGCTCCGGTCATCTTCTCCGGTTGCACAAAAACCCTAAAACACGAATCAGGCACCTATTCTACAAATCAAGCACACCTAAATGATCCTCTAACTTCCTAGGTCATGAATCCAAGCTCAAACAACATTTATGCACCATGAATCAAAGGAATCGAAAGGAAAGAAATTTACGGGCAAAATTTCAGAGGGACCATACAAGCTCAGTTTTCACTCATTTTTGATTCTGAAACCAACCCCATGACCAGCAAGACATGAATAATCAATTTATAACTCAAAAACCAAGCTTTGAGAGAAAAGTTTCCATGATCATACCTGAGCTGGAAAGCTTCAAAACTGAGCTTCCAGAGCTTTCCTTGCGTGCAAATGGACTCCCTTGTATCCCTTGATGCTAATGGAAGGCTTCAAAGCTCTTGTGGATGGCTGATTTGTGAGAACCAGTTCTGGTGTAGCAGGAAATGAGCTTTGTGTACAGGCTGTTTCAGTTCAAAGTAAAGGGTGGTTTTGACTCCTTGTGGTATGCTTGACTTGTTGGTGAAGGAAAATGAAGTGTTTGATGGCTGGCTAGTGAGATTCGAAGAGAACTGGTTCTGAGGGTGGGAAATGGTGAAGCTCAGGTCAGGCTTGTTTCAGGCTTGAACTTTGGTGGTTTCAGGCCTATGAAGTGTGGTGAGATGATTGGTGAAGATGGTTCTTGTGTTTGTATGCTGTGGAGAGAAATTCGAAGGCTTATGCAAAAATGGAGTGTTTTGTGAATGTGTTGTTCTAGTGTGTTTCAGGCTTGTGTGTTATGATGTTTTGCTTGCAAATTGTTTGTATAAACAATGTTGATTGGTCAGAAGATGTGACATGCCCTTTATTGATTGGGATGTTTACTTTTGCAAAATGTCAACTTGGTTGTAAGAGAGGCATGGGCTTGGTTCTAGGCTAGCATAAGTACATGGACTGGCGCAGCATGGCATGGAGAGAAGCTAGGGCTGGTTCAGCATCCAAGAAATCAAGTGGGTGAGATGTGATGATAGTTTTTGCAAGTTGTTTGCTTTATGGTTCACATGGAAAAATCTTGTTGCATAAGCCATGAAACATGAGGCACCTTGGTTCAAATCTGACTTTTAGAAGTTACATGATCATGTTAAGTGCATTAGAAACCCATATGGTGACTGAATTGGCCTTGGAAGGAGAATTTGCAATTTTTGCCTTTGGTGCATAACTTGAAAATCAATGATTTTTGCTAACTTTGCCACACCATAACTTTTGATCCAAAAAGAATTTGATCATGTTCTTGTACTTTTTGAAAAGGGAAAGATGAGATCTACAACTTTCATGACCAAAGTTTTTCCATTTGAAGCCTTTTTGGATCAAGAATCAAGGCTTGAAAAATGACCTAAAATGATGCATTCTTGAAAAGTCAACTATGCCCAAAAAGTCAACATTTGCAAAAACCCTAAATTCTTGATTTCTATGAACTTCAACCTTCTTCCATGATCAAATAAAGATCATATACACTCACAATGATGAAGATCACCCCTTGGTTGGGTCAATGGGGGCCTCAGATGCCCTGATTTTACACTGACTTGTCTGAAAAGTCAACTCTTGATCAGATGACTTCCCCATGGAATTTCTTCATGAAAATTGATATGCATACTCCCTATACCATTTAGAGATCAATGGAAACAATAATGACCAAAAAAATTGGAGTTATGGCCTCTGAAACCAAAACCCTAATTTTCAGTCAACTGTGCAGTCAAACTTGGCTTTGCATCCACTCAAACCCTAGTTCTTGTGATTCCTCTGCAATTTTGACTTTGAGGAGATGAAATATGATATAAGAACACACATGGACCACTTTGAATTGATTGGTGGCCTTTGGAGTGCCTCAAGAAGCTCTGGGATTGCTCAGATCACAAACCCTAGGTGCAGATGACTCAGAAACTATGCAGTGAAACAAAAGTGAGATATGAGATGATATGATTGTGTTTATGCATATGAGATGATCACAAGCCATGGTGTGAATGGGTGAGGGCAAATTTGGGGTGTTTACAGATATGCATATAAACTTCCCGATATCCATATTTTTTGCCGATGAAAATTGGTACTCTATTGTATGTTCCCTTAGGTTCAGTAGTTATTCTTTTAAAAAGTAAATCTTAAGCACAAAATTAACTGGAGCTCGTTGTAACGCCCGCATTTAATTAATTAATTAAATTATATATTATTGCGTATTTTTCCCGATTAATTGTTGTTAGGTGTTATTTTGTCGTTTATGTCATTCAGTTGTTTCATTTGGTATCAAGTTGATAGTAAAGTCGTGTTTGGGTGGTCGAATTAATTAAGTCGAATAATAAAATAACTTTTAATGATATAATATTAAGTTGGGTTTAGTTACAGCGTGAGAGTAGTAAAGTTGGGGGGTGCTATTTTAGGCCCATAAGAAATTAGTTGATTAGTGAGGTTTAAGAGATAATAGGCTGAAAAACTTAATTAGAAGATTAATCAGAATTTTGTAAGAGGAGAACAAGTCTTGAGGAAGAACAAGAGGCTAGGTTGGATTTTTGTAGAGATTTTGGTCAGTAGATTCGAGTTGCCTTCAATCCAAGGTAATGGTGGGGTTCTAATTCCATAACCAGGATTATATGATCTGTATGTAGGTTGGGGTTTCGTATAATTATTGTTGTATTTTCGTATGATTTGTTGTTGGAATTCGTATGAATCTGATATGTATAATATGATGCTCTTGTTGTGTTACTGTCATGGAAGTTGTTTCTGTTGTTGTGTTTGTTGGACTGGTTGTTGCAGGAAAATCGTGTAGAGAAGGAGATTAGGATTCGTAAAATCACTCGTAGAAATTAGTAGATGAATAGATATAGAAGATTTGAAGTCTAAAATCAATGTAGAAGCCCATTAGGCTTGAATGGAGTGATGAAGTTGTGTAATTCGTAGTAGAAGTAGGAATGGTATGCATTCTGGTGATTCACGTAATAAATCTGGTATTACGCGTAACAGAAGGAGCCATACGCGTAACACATCCCAGTTACACATGCATTATGCATAAGGGAAGGTTGAATTCAAGGCCCTCTGGTCATTTGCGTAAGAGACGCGTAAGGAGGTAAGGCATTACGCGTAAAGGTGAGGCTTATGTGTAAGAGGTGGCATAGAAGCAAGTCATTACGCTTATAGTTTAGCCATTATGCGTATGGGCAGAGTGGTTTGTAGAAAGTGCAGTTTTTGGTGATTCATCCTGCTTTCACATTCGTTTCAAGTTGAGTTGATCTTAGACTTCAAGTAGGAATAAAATAAGTTAATTATAGTAGATTTGAGGAATAAAAATAATTAATTTAGAAGTCTAATTGATTAAGCCGCAATTAGTCGTTTTCCATGTCGAAGTTGTATTAAGTTGTTATAAGTTGTGTTGTCCTGATCTTGGGGTAAAAGTATTAAGTTGTAGGTCAATTAACCAATGTTGATTCGCGTTGTTGAGTTGTTAAGTCATTGATTATGTTGTTGTATGACATTCATAGTTGCATACATTTTCATATTTTCAAGTTGGAGCGAATGCTCGATTCAAGTTGGCTTGGATTGGCAAATAAGTTGTTGATGCCTCGATAAACTGGAAATAATTTCAAGTTAGGAGTTTACAACAAATGGTACCACATGCATATATAAGTTGAGTCACATTCGAGTCACATTTTATCTATGTTGATTTGTTATTGGTTGCGAGATGTACGTTGATGTTACTAGTTGTATGAAGTGGTGTGATTGTATGATTTCTTGCTTACATATTGATTATCATACTCCTGTTTATGTAATTCAATATCTCACCCCTTCTGTTTGAATGTTGCTCTTTGTTGGTAACGTGCAGGTAACCAAGAGTCAAGTACTTAGTAGCTTCGAGTTGGTGTTTGTCGCTCTGATACGTAGCACTTCGAGGGGATGAACACATGTTTTATTTTATGTTGGATTTCTATTTAGTTGAAAGATTTGTTTTAGTTGTTTCATGTCGAAAACCATGTTGAAGTAGTTTAAAGTTGCAAGCATTGATGTTATTTTAAAGTATTAATATGTTGAATCCGCTGTGTTTTTTTCGAAGTATTTTACTAATGAAGTTTTGTTATTTGATTATTCAAGTTGAAAAATGTAATATCCCATGTTTTGGTGAATTTGTTTATAACTCTGATTTAATTTATGAGTCGGGTAGAATGGGGTGTTACTCTAGTGATACCACTTTCTAGACGATAGGCTTCGATCTAGAGGGGGGATGAATATATCACAAATTAAAAAACAAAACTTTTGGTAGGAATTGTTTTCAAAAGTTTTATGGCACAACAAAAACAACCCAAATCGATTCGTTAACCGAACCTACTATCGAAAAGCTCAGATATGCATAACATAAACCAATTGGATGATAATGAACAAAAATTGTTTAACAAAAATTAATTCACAAATCAATTAAATGCTTAGCTATACGTAGAGCTTATTTCTAATGAAAAAAAATCAATTAAAATACTCAAAGGAAATTTATCAAACACTTTGTGTGTGATCGAGAATGTTTGGAAACCCAATTTGTTTTGTTGATGTTAAAAGTCAATCACAATCAAAGTGATTATGATTATATCAACAGCTACACTTTAAAAAGTGTTCTGGACTGGGCCATCGACTAGATTGGGCCCAATTCCCTCAAACCACAAGACGGCCCAACGATTCAAAAGTCAGAGAAGTCCAGTATCATGATCTCCGGCATGATGTCGGTCGAAAGCCTCTCCCCTTTCATAGACCTTGCCCACCTGAAGCAAGGACCACCAGATTCAACCAAGAATTATCCTTCTCGTACAATACCGTGCTCGATATGTTGTATGACCAGGATCCTCGTCTGACGGTCAGGATCTGGCAGTCACTTATTTGGACAGATCCCTGATCCAGGCCCAAATAAGAATAATTGGCCATGCGTTGGGGGTCGTCTATATAAACCCTCTCATTTGGGAGGGTCAGGTATTCAATATTCTCCCCAAAATACACTCGTACTTTTTTTGCTCTTGTGCCCATACTCACTTTGGCATCGGAGTACCTTGCAGGTACACCCCCACCTTCCACTTTGCACGAGCAGGGTTGAAAGTCCACCTCAACAGCTGAAGGAGTATGATCTCTAAGTACAATCAGGGCACCATCTGTGGGAACCATTTCTCCCTGTTTTCACTTCCCAAATTCGTAAAAATCAAAACTTCTCTTTCTCAATACTCTTCCAAATGGCTGGCCACAAGGACCTCATCGCTGCTCATGCTACCGGTAGTATCCTCGTCAAGTAACGAGACAATGATGTTCACAACCATTCCCCCGAGGAGCCATATCATTTTTAGGATGAGTGGACAAACACTCTGTCACCTGAGCTGTCTCACCAACCGGAGGTCACTCCCACTAACTTGACTTTGATTCCCATCCTCGAGGGGTCAAACCTAACTCTGGCAGCATTGGTCGAGGAAACCAATACCATCAACCTCCTCCTCCTACGACAAAGTGAAAGATTGGACGCTCTTAAAAGCTTGAGATATGCCAGGTCCCCATCTCCAGTGAGGATGCACCGCTGATCTCGCAGTCGCTCTCCTCGTTACAGAAGAGAGCAACAACAAGAAGCCTCTGGATCCATCTGAAAGAGGGCTCACTCATCTCCTCGACAAAATCAGTCCCCGCATACCAAGAAGACACAGAGAAACATTCAACCAGAGACTCGACCATCCCCTGATGATGCCAAGTGTCAGTCCAGGTCTCCTCCTCGTAGGCAGCGCGATAACCGGTCTCGTTCCCAACTCCGTTTTTCAGCGACGAAGACGAGCATCATGACCCTTCTTCCGAGGAGATCATGTCAATGAAACTCCCAAAGGTGCTTGAGAAACCCCCTCCCTTAGGAACATACGACGGTACGACTAACCCCGACGAGCATATAGAAAACATAGACGCTCTGCAGGATTATCGAGGTGTGCGAGGAGCCATCAAATGTCGGTTTTTTCCCACTATGCTACGCAAGGGTGCCATGGCCTGGTACAAGATTCTCCTTTATGATTACATCACGTCATGGAGACAACTGGGGAGGACCTTTTATAGACACTTCACAGCGTCCAGACGCTACCCCAAGACTGAGGCACCTTTAGAGGCGATAGTCCAAGGGAAAGAAGAACCTCTCCGGGCATATATTGAAAGGTTCAACAAAGAAGCAGTCCAGGTTTCAACCACGTATGATATGAAAAAGTATCTCTTAGAACGAGGATGTCGCACATAAAGCGACTTCCACAAAGTTTTCGGAATCGAAACCCCAGCAATGCTTGACGCCCTGCTCGGCGACACGAGAAAAAATCCTCTCTCAATGCGCGAATTCTAAATTCAAACAGGTCGGGGTCAGATTTACGAAGCAGCTACCAAATAAATCGGGCATGGACAAGACTAAGTATTTTCGTTTCCATAAGTCTCATGGACACAATATCGAGGATTGTATCCACCTGAAAGACGCTATCAAAATACTAATCAGGGACGGTCACCTCAAATAGTTCACCAAAAACAGGGACGTTCCAAAGCAGGAAGTCTAAGAAGCCCGCAAGTCCAAAGAGGCAACTTTGCCGGTATCTGAAGCGAATCTTCAGGTCGCCTTAAGCATCAAATGACCGAAAGATTTCTACTTCCCCCAGCCATATACCGGTCCGACGTACTTTTTTGCATACAGCCCATGGGAATCATTTCCTTCAGCCATGGTCATATCCGGCGGGGGACCGAATAAAGTCACGGTTGGATCTATTAAGCAACGATTCCAGCAGCTGATCAGCACCATCTCGAATCAGAACTCAACCCTCGACCCACCTCGGGGAGGATACGTCCCCATTTCTTTCTACAAAGAAGATCTCTTAAGAGGAGCCCCAAATGCCAGTATCCAACTCCTCGTACGTGCCCAGATGGCGAACTTCGATGTGCGAAGAATCCAAGTCGATCAGGGCAGTTCGGTCGACATCATGTACTCCCAACTGTTCGCAACCCTGCAGCTGAACGAGACACATCTGACGCCTTATGTTGGATTCGATCTACAAGGCTTCAACGACACGTTTTCGCTGCCATGGGGATACGTCGACCTAATCGTCACATTCGGAGCAGGGGAGACAACCAGGTACATTAAAGTACAGTTCTTGGTGTCGCTCCCAAAAGATGAGACCGGGCTCAAAATGAGGTACAGATGCGAACGGTCGGCGAGAGGAGGATGAGAACACACAGGGGTGAACTCAGAAAAGACAAGAGTCGCCAGCTAGTCATTTTTATCCCGGGGGAAAGGTAATGCTGCATAAACCTAGAAGGATATGGATAAGACGGTTGCGAACTAGGGAGACTGAGAAAGGGGGTTGGTTACAACCTGGGAAGGTATTAGCACCCAGATTGTCCGCCGTACTCGACGGGATCCACGCTTAAAAGATTTGTGTTTAAAGGGGTAGTGTCAGTGCAATTTGTGTATAAAGAGAGCTGGAAAAGGTGTACAGGTGTCAGTGTAAAAGAAGTGCAAAGTGTAATATATACAGTGTCAGTGCAGGAACAAGAATGAAATGCTCAAGAATATGAGGCTAAAAGAATAAAGCTGGAAAGAGGGGGAATATACAGAGACTTTTGTTCGATAACTGTTAAGTTATGCCTACGTATCCTCTCGTGCAATGAGGAAGTCAGAACACCGTAGTTCGACCCAAAGAGACTGAAAGGTGAATTGACTTGTGAACTGCTTGCTTGTCAATGCTCAAGTGTATGATCTGTCTGGCACAGATGCAAACTGTCTTGCATTAGACGGAAGAAGCAAGTTCTCGTTTATGAGTGAATGAGATGAGAAAAGAATCCCGGAGGAGACGATTATTGTTTGTTTTTGTGTTTTCAGTCTTTTATTGCTTTTGGAAGTTTGTCATAAGTTAATGAGCTTAAGCCTAAACCAATGGGTTAGTAAACTCATCACATCTTCCCTCTGATTAGGGGTAATGAGAGTACCTTAAGTGTGAAGTCAGCTTCTCACACTTAATCACCATGATGTAGGATTAAGATCATTAACCTACTTGTGATTATTTAGATATTTTTGTTGTTTTTGTTTAGTGTTGAGTAATGAAATTAAGCCACAATCAGGGATTAAACAGACCCATTACACCATCCTAATAGAAGGATAATAGATGAGAATGTTTAAGCTGAGGAAAGCTCCTCAACTTAATCCATGATTAGGGATTAACTTCATGACAAAACAAAGCCTTTATTAAGTGGATTTTAATTAATGATAAGATGATGAAGTGAGTTTTAGGGTTTGTAAGACAACTTGACGGGGACTTGTCCATTAACACTAGGGTTAGTCCTTCTTAACCAATTAAGGAAGAATTAGAACCCTAATGCAAGGCCCAAGTTACAAGCTTGATGTCTTGAGGATTATTAAGTGGATTGATTAAAGGGTGTAAACACATTAAGGGTTTAACACTTAGGATTAAAATTATACACTCCATCCTAATAGAAGGATGCAGGCATAAGCTTAATCACAAAGCCTTAAAACCTTTAGGGTTTAGTCCCTGATTATGAGATGAGAAGAGAAGACTCAAAGATGACACAAAGGTAAAAACTAAAGGGGGACTAATCAAAACCCTAATTATTTTCATGCTTGGTTATTCCTAGGGTTAATGAGGTTTGCAAGAAGGTCTTCAGAGGAACCACCAGGAAGCAGATGAAAGGAGAAAAGAGAAGCAAAGTAACTTGCTTCATTTTAGAAGACAAGTCACTTGAAGAAAGAAAGTAAGATGAAGAAGAAAGAGAAAGCTCAATCTCAAACACAAAACAAAATGCAGCAAGGATGCACAAGAGAGATGAAAAGAAGTTGTGAGAAGTGAAGGCAAATTCACTTCTCAAAGTAACTTACCACCTGAAAAGTTAGTGAAAGAAATGCAATGAAATGCAAAATGAGACAAAATGGTATGATGCAAACCAAAACCAGAAGCATATGTGTGATGATAATGATGTTATGAGATGATGCAAACATGAATCAAGGCATGAGGATGATCATATGAACATATGGATGCAAGAGAAGCATGCTTAGAACCATGATCATACATGAAAAGTTATGAAATGCAAATGACATACAACATGGAAAATGAAAGATGCAATGATCAAACATGCTTCTAATATGTCTTAAGATGTCTAATGAATCAAATGGATGCACAAAATGCCTTGGCAAGTCATGGTATGTAAGCAAATGCAAGATGAATGCAAAAGGAAGCCCAAATTAGGGTTTATGATCAATGCACAAAACAAACACCAAAACCAGAAGCAAACATCAAGATAAAAAATTGAAAATGCATTCAAGGGAACCCTAAACCTATACAAACTCACTGCCCAAAGGAGGGGATCCAATTCTTAACCTAGTGAAAGTTATGAATTTCTTAAGATTTCTAGGGTTCTAGGGTACCTTGACAAGAAAAATGTCAAACAAATGGAAAATGCAAGATCAAATCATGCCAAATTAGTCCTACAAACTACATGATATGCAAGACACAATGCAAAAAGAATCAAGGTCCAACTCTTAAAGACTAGGCAGAAATGAATTTTTGAACATTGGATCAAAATAATGCTTTGAAATTGAATTAATTCCATGGAAAATTGTCAAAATGCATTAAGATCAAAAAAGAAATTTGGTTTGAGGGTTGGACAATGTTTCTAAATGATTTTAAAGGTTTCATGAATTTTTTGGTGATTTTTGAATACCTAAAAGTATTTTTAATTAATTAATTCTCATTAATTAATTAAAAATAATCTTTTAAATGATTTAAAAATATTTTTAAATGCAAAAAATAAAAATAAAAATGTTTTTGGTTTTTGAAAATTCATAAAAGTTTGTACAAAAATTTTCAGAATTTTTAAAAGTGTTTTACTATTTTTAATAAATTGTGCAAATAAAATACAAAATAAATGAAATAAAAATTAAAATAGGAGAAGTATGCAGAAAGAGAGGCCAGGATTGAATCTGGGGAATGGTTTGTTGACTTCGCGCGCAATCTAATGGTCACAATTCAAATCTGGTTAAATTAGGTTTATGAATTAATTAATTTGGATTAATTAAGTCAACGTGGATTAGGGCAAAATGGTGGAATCCTGGACGTCCAAATGCGCGCGGGTCAACACATCCAAGGGGTATTATTTAAACTTCATTAATCACTCAGATTAGGGCTAATTAACCTCAGGTGGCCGGAGAAGACTTCCGGTCGTCTTCTCCGGCGAACCAAAACCCTAGATTTCGCTATAGGTCACCAAACATGAAATTTCTTCCACAGAAATGATCCTACACCCCATCTAAACCTAACCCCTCTTTCAAAAATCATTTATTTTCATTAACAAGCTTGAATCGAAGACAAACATGAAACACGGGCAAACTTTCAGAGAGACATGAAATGGTCATCCCTTACTTATTTTCAAATCTAAATACACCCAGATGATCAGTGCAACATATAGATTCGATTTGTAACAAGAAAATGAAGTTCTGGAAAATTTGTTCTTGAGCTATACCTGAGATGGAACCTTCTGGTTCTAGGCTTTCTGGCTGATGTCTTGCTTGCAATCAACTCCCCTGGACCTCCTGAGAAGCTTTCAAGGCTTGTTTGAAGTTTGTAATGGTTGGTTTGAGAGATGGCAGAAGTTCTGCTCAAGGTGGGGTGGAAATCGTATTTGTGATTTTGGGAGTTTAAGGCAATGGTGATGGGTGCTTTGTGATCAGGAAAGTGTGTTGAGTTGATTTGTGTGTTTGTAGCTTGTACTGAGTGTTTCGAAGGCTCTTGCAAATGAGGGATATTTTGATAACTATGGCTATGGGCAAGATCAGAGTGTGTTGTTATGTGCTTTTGCTTGCTTTTTGTTTGCATAAACTATTGTGATAGGTCAGATGAGTTGATGTGTGCTTTTGTGATAGGTATGGCTCAAGTTGCCAAAATGTCAAAGTTGTGTAAGAGAGGCATGGGCTACTAGCTAGCCAAGGAAAAAAGGTGTGTCCTGCGCAGCAAGATGTGGGGAGAACCCTAGGATTGATCATGAAGTCAGCAAGCAAGTGGATTCACACTTGAGTGAGTTTTTGCAACTTGCCTCACTTTTGCTTCCTTTGAAATTTCTTGCTCCATAAGCCATAAAGATGAATGATCTCTTGGCCCATTCTGAATTTTAGGTGTTGTATGATCATGTTGTGAAGTTTAGAAGTCCATTTGATAGTTCAATTTGCCTTGAAAAGTGAATTTGCAACTTTGCCTCTTTGGTGGAAAACTTCAAATTTAGTGATTTTTGCCAACTTTGACAAGCCATAACTTTTGATCCAAAATGAATTAGTTCATGTTATTGTACTTTTTGAAAAGGGAATGATCCATTCTACAACTTTCATGACCAAAGTTTTTCCATTTGAAGCATTTCTGAATCAAAAAGCAAGGGTTGAAAAAGTTTCCTAAAATGGCAATTTCATTAAAAGTCAAACTTTCCCAAAAAGTCAACTTTGCAAAAGACTTGAAATTCTTCAATTTTGTGAACTTCCAACATCTTCTATGATCAAATAAAGATCATATACAATCAAAATGATGAAGAACACCTCTTGGTTGGGTCATTGGGGGCCTCAGATGCCCTGATTTTGCACTGACTTGCTTGAAAAGTCAACTCTTGATTAGATGACTTCCCCATGGAATTTCTTCATGAAAATTGATATGCATACTCCCTATACCATATATAGACCAATAGAAACAAGAATGACCAAAAAGATTGGAGTTATGGCCTTTGAAACCAAAACCCTAATTCTAGGTCATCTGTGCAGTCAAAACTGGCTCTGCTTCCATGCCATTCTCAGTTCTTGTGATTCTTTGACATTCTTGACTTTGAGAGGATATAATATGATGCTTGAACATACATGGACCCCTTTGAAGTGGTTGATGACCTTTGGAGTGGCTCAAGAAGCTCTTGGATTGCTCAGATCACAAACCCTAGATGCAGATGACTTTGAACCAATGCAGTGAATAAAAAATGTGATATGAGATGCTATGATTGAGATTATGCATATGAGGAGATCACAAGCCATGGTGTGAGGGGGTGAGGGCAAATTTGGGGTGTTTACAGCTGCCCCTATTCAAACATGAGTTAGCTGTGCAGGATGTAAGCAACGGCTTAACAGGCAAACAATATAACTTGTGGTTGAATACCAAAGACAGTCCAAAATTTGCACTCACAGAATGAAGAAGAAAAGGGATATAGATTGTAAAAGGAAAATAAATTATATTGTAAAGTGTGGGCGACGGAGGGCGACCGTCGAGCATAGGACGACTGCTGGGGAAAGAGCAATGACGGGGACGACCGACATGCTGGGGATAAAAGGGATTATGATGGGGACGGCCATCAAGTAAAGTTATAAGATTTTCTGGGGATTAATGAAAAATGATGGGGACGGCCATCAAGTTCATAAAGTAATGTAAACAAACGATGGGGACGGCCATCGGGCTAAACTGATGAAGGACGATCATCAGGAAAAGGAAAAAGGACCACGACGGGGACGGCCATCGGGTTAAAGAATAAATGAAATAATGATGAGGGACGGTCATCAAAGGTGAAGGACGATCACCTGGCAGGGTACGGCTGCCGAAAATATCGCGACATAGGACGAATGCCGGATAAAAGGTCAACGACGGGGACGGCCATCGGACGAGCATGATGAGGGACGGTCATCAAGAGGTGAAGGACGATCACCTAGCAGGGGACGGCTGCTCTCAAGGTTTATCATGACGTAGGACGAACGCCAGATAACAAGATCAACGATGGGGACGGCCATCGGATAAAAATGATGAAGGACGATCATCAAAAGGTGAAGGACGATCACCTGGCAGGGTACGGCTGCCGAAAATATCGCGACATAGGACGAATGCCAGATAGAAAAAGATCAACGATGGGGACGGCCATCAGATGAGCATGATGAAGGACGATCATCAAGAGGTGAAGGACGATCACCTAGCAGGGGACGGCTGCTCTCAAGGTTTATCATGACATAGGACGAATGTCAGATAACAAAAGAAATTTTGCTTTGCTAGCGATCTACTGGGGAATAGTAAACACGGACGAGTGTTTATATCCAGGAAATAAAAGATATAAGTGTTTAGATGTTTGTGTATAGATTAAAGATGCGGGCGAGCATCCTTAAGGCTACGATACGGACGAGTATCGAGTAGAAACAAATACTGACACGTGTTTAGAGATGATGATACGGACGAGTATCAACTGGTTAACAGAGAACACAGATGAGTGTTGAATCTGAGAGGACTCTTCTGGGGAATAGTAGACACAGACGAGTGTCTATATTCAAGAAGACAAGAGTGTTTGACACGTGTATGGATTAAAGATGCGGACGAGCATCCTTAATACTATGATACGGACGAGTATCAGGTAGAAATAAACGCTCGACGCATGTTCTGAGATGATGGTACGGACGAGTACCAACTGGTTAACAAAGAACACGGACTAGTGTTGAATCTGCGGGGATATAAATGGTACATACAAGATACGGACGAGTATCTGTATAAGTAAATTAAGTATGAGTGGTGTATAGATGAGTGTTTATCTTGCTGGAGAGAGTGACACGGACGAGTGTCAAAAGGAGAAGAGTATAGTATAAACAAGTATCTGATATACAAAGTGTTTAAGTAATTACGTTGGGGAAGGTGACAAGGAATTGTGTATGTATGTATCTGTGAGTGCAAAGAGTACGCTTTGATCTTTTATTGGGGATATGACACGGACGGGTGCCACCAGGAGTATATACTGATGTTTGTGAATGTGAGGCAACTGCTTTAGCTTTAACTCTCTGTTGGGGAATCTGGGGGAGTTTTCTGTATATTGTTGATGGATTGTCATTATTCAAAGGAGTTTGATTCAGAACATGGCTTATGATTATGCAATATGTTTGATTTTTGCCGTAATGCTCCATTTTAGACAGAATGCTACGCTTTGTGGGGGTAAATCTGATGCGAATGCTATGATTATGCAAGGATACCAATCCGGGATTCGGATCCCGTTGCTGCGAAGATCTCTGGTCGATCTGTTTGAAGTGGACATCCCAGCTGGGGATGAGATCATTGGTATATCTGACGAGATGTATCTGCTTGGGGAAATGGGTCAATGATAGACCTATTCCAATAAATGAGAGACCCAGCTGGGGCTTGTAGAAGCTTTCGTCACTCTGTTGTGATTCCTTCATGCGTTGCTCCTCTGGATAGAGGCTGAAGCTCTGTGGGGAAGTGGTTCCCTGACTTTTGTACTTGGCTGAGGAAAAATGATTGGCACTTCGGCTGGGGAGAAACAACAAGTGGCAACTCAGCTGGGGAGAAAACACTTTTGAGTGCTAAGACCGGGTGTTGATTTTCCAGCTTGCCGGGATGAGGCTTACATGCCCCATGTTGTGCCTTGAGTACCTGCAATCCTGAAAAGACAGAGAAACGCACAAGTGATCCCGAGGTATCCCTTACCGGATTCCGTCATAGGAGTTAGATACTCCCGAGAGTAAGTATATTCCCTGCAAGCATGTATTTTTAGAAGAAAAGCATCTGTATTTATGCAATCAGTATTTTAAGGACACCAGACATTTTTTTGCAAATGAAAATGAAGTGTACGGGGCGAAACATGACTGAAAATCTGATTTTATTAATTCATGTGCCCTGAATTGGCAAGATACAGTCAAAGAAACATATCCCCTGAAATGAGGAGATTGTTACAAATTGAGAAACAAAATGCTGGCAATGTTGTCGACGCTTCAAGGAGCTTCCCTTCTGCTATGACTCGTATGACATTTGACGTTCTTCTCGTCTTGCTTTCTGAAAAAGGCTGATTCTGACAGAAGCTTGATCCTTTCGAGGCTTACCAAGTTGTAGGTGATACAGACGAATTCAGAATGCAGTTGTTCGCTTATTCCCTTATTTTGCATGAATCGCCCTTTCGGGTTTTCAATCCATCGGGATACCCATTTTTCCCTGAGTCGTCCGAGGCGGCTTTTCAACTCAGCGGGTGTACATTTTTTGTTTATTTTCCCTTATTTTTGCCCGAGTCTTTTATTCTGTTTTTGACTCGCCGGGATGCCCTATTTTTGCCTGGACTTACATTCTGTTTTTTGTGTCCAGCGGGTCTTTTTATGCGAAGTATTTTTTAACTGCATCTGAATTCACAGGGGACGGGAAATCTTCACCATCCATAGTGCTGAGCATCAGTGTTCCACCAGAGAAAACTTTCTTTACTACGAATGGTCCTTCATAGTTCGGGGTCCACTTGCCCCTGTGGTCTGTATGAGGAGGGAGGATTCTTTTCAGCACAAGATCTCCTACTTGGTACTCTCGGTGCCTGACTTTCTGATTGAAGGCTCTCTTCATTCTTTTCTGATACAATGCCCATGACAGATTGCAGCCAATCTTTTCTCTTCAATCAGACTCAGTTGTTCGTATCGGGACCGGACCCACTCTGCTTCGTTTAGCTTAACATCCATTAGTACCCGTAGGGAGGGTAGTTCAACCTCAACTGGTAGGACTGCCTCCATACCGTACACAAGCTGATACGGTGTTGCCCTAGTGGATGTTCTGATTGACATGCGGTACCCATGCAAGGCGAATAGTAGCATTTCATGCCAGTTTTTGTAGGTGACTACCATCTTCTGCACAATCTTCTTGATATTCTTATTAGCTTCCTCAACAGCGCCATTCATCTTCGGCCTGTAAGGAGAAGAATTGTGGTGTTGGATCTTGAAGTCCCGGCATAGTTCTGCCATCATTTTGTTGTTTAAGTTGGAACCATTGTCAGTAATGATTCTCTCGGGAACTCCATATCGACAGATGATATCTCTCTTCAGAAATCGGGCTACCACTTGTCTTGTAACGTTTGCATAGGAAGCTGCTTCGACCCACTTGGTGAAATAGTCAATGGCAACCAAGATGAATCTGTGGCCATTCGAAGCAGTCGGTTCAATCTTGCCAATCATGTCAATGCCCCACATAGCAAAGGGCCAGGGTGACGACATCACATTCAAAGGATTGGGAGGCACATGCACCTTATCCGCATAAATCTGGCATTTATGGCATTTTCTGGCATAGGCACAACAGTCGGCATCCATCGTGATCCAGTAATAACCCGATCTTAGCAATTTATTAGCCATTGCATGTCCTCCAGCATGGGTACCAAAGGATCCTTCGTGCACCTCGTGCATTAACAAGTCTGCTTCTGCTCTATCAACACATCTGAGGAGCACCATATCGAAGTTTCTTTTGTACAGGGAGCCATCAGTGTTCAGAAAGAAACTACCAGCAAGCCTTCTCAATGTCTTCTTATCATTGGAAGATGCCCCAGGTGGGTATGTTTGATCCTCCAAGAAGCACTTAATGTCGTGGAACCAAGGCTTGTCATCTTTGACAACATCTGCTGCGAACACATATGCTGGTCTGTCAAGTCTGGATACTGAAATTTGAGGTACAAAGTTGGCAGCTTGAACCTTGATCATGGACGAAATGGTAGCCAGAGCATCTGCAAACTGATTCTCGTCCCGAGGGATATACTCAAGCTTGACTGTTGTAAAGAAAGTCAATAACCTCCTTGTATAATCCCTGTAAGGTATCAGATGATCCTGGTGGGTGTACCATTTGTCGTTGGTTTGATTGACTACCAGAGTTGAATCTCCGAATACAGTTAAAGTCTTGATCCTGAGGTCAATGGCTTCCTCAAGACCCATAATGCAAGCTTCATATTCAGCTTCGTTGTTAGTGCAGTTAAAGGTGAGTTTCGCCGAGAAATGCATGTGAACTCCTTTAGGTGTAATGAGTACTGCACCAACACCACGACCATTCATATTAACAGCCCCATCGAACATCATAGTCCATTCTTCTTCCGGGTCAGGCCCTTCAGTGTGAACGGGCTCTTCATGATCTTTTGCTTTGATGAACATGATGTCTTCATCAGGGAAGTCAAATCTCATAGGCTGGTAATCATCAATAGGTTGCTCAGCAAGATAATCAGACAATACACTGCCCTTGATGGCTTTTTGAGATGTGTACTGAATGTCATATTCTGTGAGGATCATTTGCCATCTTGCAACCCGTCCGGTAAGTGCTGGCTTCTCAAAAATATACTTAACTGGGTCCATTTTTGAGATCAATAAGGTAGTGTGGGTCAACATATACTGTCTCAGTCGGCGAGCAGCCCACGCTAAAGCACAACAAGTTTTCTCGAGCAGTGAATAACGTTGTTCACAGTCGGTAAACTTTTTGCTTAGGTAGTATATTGCATACTCTTTTCGACCAGACTCGTCATGCTGGCCCAGCACACACTGTCGCTCCCGACAAATGAAAATGGATCATATGAAGGTACAGACGCGAACGGTCGGCGAAGGGAACAGTGAGAACACACAGCCGTGAACTCACTGGAGATGAATAGAGTCGCCAGCTAGGCATTTTTATCCCGGAGGAAAGGCAATGCTGCATAGACCTAGAAAAAGATGGATAAGACGGTTGCGAACCAGAGAGACTGAGAAAGGGGGTTGGTTACAACCTGGGAAGGTATTAGCACCCAGATTGTCCGCCGTACTCGACGGGATCCACGCTTAAAAGATTTGTGTTTTAAAGGGGTAGTGTCAGTGCAATATGTGCATAAAGATAGCTGGAAAAGAATGTACAGGTGTCAGTGTAAAAGAAGTGAAGTGTATATATACAGTGTCAGTGTAGGAACAAAGATGAGATGCTCATGACCATGAGGCTAAAGAATGAAGCTGGGAAGAGGGGGAATGAACAGAGACTTTTGTTCGATAACTGTTAAGTTATGCCTACGTATCCTCTCGTGCAATGAGGAAGTCAGAACACCGTAGTTCGACCCAAAGAGACTGAAAGGAATTGACTTATGAACTGCTTGCTTGTCTATGCTCAAGTGTATGACCTGTCTGGCTCAGGTGCAAACTGTCTTGCATTAGACGGAAGAAGCGAGTTCTCGGTTGTGAATGAGGATGATGAGAAAAGAATCCCGAAGGAGACGATTATTGTTTGTTCTTGTGTTTTCAGTCTTTTATTTCTTTTTGGAGTTTGTCATAAGATAATGAGCTTAAACCTAAATCAATGGATTTGGTAAACTCATCACATCATCCCTCTGATTAGGGGTAATGAGAATTACCTTAAGTGTGAAGTCAGATTCTCACACTTAATCACCTTTGATGTAGGGTTAAGATCATTAACCTATTTGTGATTAATTAGATGTTTTTGTGATTTTTGTTTAGTGTTAAGTAATGAGGTTAAGCCATAATCAGGGATTTAACAGGCTCATTACACTATCCTAAAAGAAGGATAATAGATGAGGGTGTTTAAGCTGAGGAAGGATCCTCAGCTTAATCCATGATTAGGGATTAAACCCATGACAGAACAAACCTTTGATTAAGTGGATTTTATTAATGATATGATGATGAAGTGTTTTTTATGATTTGTAAGACAACTTGAGGGGGACTTGTCCATTAACTTTAGGGTTAGTCCTTCTTAACCAATTAAGGAAGAATTAGAACCCTAATGCAAGGCCCAAGTTACAAGTGTAATGTCTTGATGATTATTAGATGGATTAAATTAAGAGAGTTCAACACCTTAAGGGTCCAAGACTTAGGATTAAAGTTATACACTCCATCCTAAAAGAAGGATGCAGGCATGATCTTAATCACAAAGTCTTAAAGCCTAGAGGGTTTAGTCCCTGATTATGAGATGAGAAGAAAAGACTCAAAGAGAGACACAAAGGTAAAAACTATGGGGAGACTAATCAAAACCCTAATTCATTGTCATGCTTGGTTGATCCTAAGGTTTGTGAGGTTTTCAAGAACAAATCTTCAAAGGAGCCACCAGGAAGCAGATGAACAGGATCAAGAGAAGCAAAGTGACTTGCTTCATTCAAGAAGTCAAGTCACTTGAAGAAAGAAAGTGGGAGGAGGAAGAATGAGCAAGCTCAAACTCAAACACAAATAAGAATGCAGCAATGGATGCAAGAGAGATGAAAAGAAAAGGTATGAGAAGTGAAGGCAAATCCACTTCTCAAGTTACTTACCACCTGCAATGTTAGAAACAAATGCAATACAATGCTAAATGAGATGAAATGATATGATAAGCAAAAACCAGAAGCATGTTGATGATGATTATGATGTTATGAAGTGCTGCAAACATGAGGCAAGACATGGAGATGCTCATACAAAGTCATGGATGCAGATGATGCAAGTTTAGAAGCATGAACAAGCATGAAATGTTATGAAACATACAAGACAAATGACATGGCAAATATGCAATGCAATGATCAATGATGCTTTCTACATGTCTTAAAATGTCAAATGAATCATAAGAATGCACAAAATGCAATGGCAAGTCAAATTATGCAAGGAAATGCAAGAATGGTGCAAAGGGAAAGCCCAAATTAGGGTTCATGAAACAAACATCAAACACAAACCAAAAACAGAAGCAAACCCTAATATGAAAAATGGAAAATGGTACCTAAAGAAACCCTAGACCTATAATGAACCACTGCCCAAAGGGGAACTCTCAACTCTCAACCAAACTCAAGTTATGAATTTTACAAGTTATTAGGGTTTTTTAGGGTTTGTAACAAAAGAAATGCCAATCAATTAGAAAATGCAAGATCAAATCTTGGCCTTTTTATCCTTGAAAGTACATGCCAAATGAAAAACAAAGCAAAAAGAATCAATGTCTCAACCTTCACCAAAAGACAGAAATGAATTTTCAAACTTATGATCAAAATAATGCATCAAAAATGATTTAATTCAATGAAAAATTCTTAAAATGCATCAAGATCAAAAAAGAAATTTGGTTTGAAGGTTGGACAATGTTTCTAAATGTCTTAGGACATTTCATGAATTTTTTTGTAATTTTTAAATACCTAAAAGTATTTTTAATTAATTAATTCTCATTAATCAATTAAAAATAATCTTTTAAATATTTAAAAATACTTTTTTAATGATAAAAATAAAATAAAAAATATTTTTGTGTCATAAAAATTAATAAAACCTTAAAGAAAAAGTTTCATAATTTTTATGATTTTTTAACTATTTTAAAATAATTGTGCAAAATAAAAGAAATAAAATGAATTAAAAATTGAATTAAAATAAAAGTAAACAGATTGGATGGCCAGGATGGATTCTGGGTTTAAACTCATTGACTGCGCGCGCTAGTGAAGGGCCAGGATGCATTCTGATTAAATTATCCTAATTAATAATTAATTAAATAAATGATGGAGATTAGGGCTAATGGAAAGGATCTGGGCCATCAAATTGGGAGGGAAGTCAAACATTCCACGCGTATCAACGGCCAGCATTCAAACTATCATTAATTATGGGATTAGGGCATAATCGCTTTCAGGTGGCCGGAGAAGACTTCCGGTCGTCTTCTCCGGCCAGAAGCTTGCCTGAAAAAGTTCAAAACCTCTCAAAACGCAAAATAAATGAAAACTAAGCCATGGGAAATGATCCCCAACACCTCACGAATTAAAACCCTCTCTCAAAACAAATTTATCTAACCTAAACAAGTTGAATCGAAGAAAACAAAATCTAGGGTTCGTGAGCTTCAAACAGCAATTAAACTCTCAAAACGCAACCATTTCAAAAACTAAAAGCATCAGCATGATCAGGAGAACATAAGGAACAAGTTTGTAACATAAAATGAGATTTCTGGAAAAAAATATTTGGAGCTACCTGAGATTTGCAACCTTTGATTTAGGAACTTTCAGGCCCTTTCTTTAAGTGCAAGCTGCTCCTCTTGGCCCCCCAAAGATGTTTGGATGCTCAAATGGAGTTTAGACTTGCTGGATGATGAGTTTCGAAGAGAACTGCTTCAGTTCAGTCAACAATGGCAGTTGAGATTTTGGCACTTTCAGGCTATGAGAGATGGTTGTTTGTGATCTATGAAGTGTGTTGAGAAGTTTGGCAAAGTTTGTTTTGATGTTTGTGGGCTATAGTGAGAGTTGCAAGTGAAACTGCAAACTGAGGTGAGAGATGGCAGTGAAGTGTTTTGGTTGTTTCAAGCTCTGGTTCTTGATGCTTTGTGTTCTATGGATCAAGGTGAGATGAATGGAGGAAAAAGATTTTGGGTTTGCAGGCTGTGTAATGAAATTCGAAGGAAGTTGCAAGTTGGGGTGTTTTTGTGTAAGTTGTGAATGTCAATGCTTCAGCCTTGGTTCTTGTTATGTTCAGCTTGCAAGTGGATACAATAAACAATTCTGATTGGTTGCTTGATGTGACATGGCCTGCTATGATAGGTGAGGCTACTTTTGCTAAAAATCCACTTTTGTGTAAGATAGGGCATGGCTCAAAGTTAAGCAAGTACAAGGCATGGCTGGTGCAGCAAAAGGTGATGGATAGGCCTAGCAAAACTCAGCAGCCAATGTCATAAGTTGGTGAGGTGGTCATGAGTGAAAATGCAAGTTGGCTAGTTTTATGGATTTCTATGAGAAAAGTCAAATTACATGAACCAAACCATGAGCAAACTTGGTCCATTTCTGATTTTTGTGACTTAGAGGATGTTCACATGCTGGTTTGTCATGAATTTGAGGCAGCAATCATGCATTGATTCAAGACTTAGCAAAATTTCCACTTGGTGCATAACTTGAAAAACAATGATTTTTGGCAACTTTGCATGGCCATAACTTTTGATCCATGAAGAGTTAGATCATGTTCTTGTACTTTTTGAAAAGGGAAAGATGAGATCTACAACTTTCATGACCAAAGTTTTTCCATTTGAGGCCTTTTTGGATCATGAATCAAGGCTTGAAAATTGACCTAAAATGAGGCATTCTTGAAAAGTCAACTATACCCAAAAAGTCAACATTTGCAAAAACCCTAAATTCTTGATTTTTATGAACTCCAAACTTCTTCCATGATCAAATAAAGATCATATACACTCAAAATGATGAAGATCACCCATTGGTTGGGTCATTGGGGGCCTCAGGTGCCCTGATTTTGCACTAACTTGTCTGAAAAGTCAACTCTTGATCAGATGACTTCCCCATGGGATTTCTTCATGAAAATTGATATGCATACTCCCTATACCATATAGAGACCAATGGAAACAAGAATGACCAAAAAAATTGGAGTTATGGCCTCTGAAACCAAAACCCTAATTTTCAGTCAACTGTGCAGTTCATCCTGGCTCTGCATCCACTCAAACCCTAGTTCTTGTGATCCCTCTGCAATTTTGACTTTGTGAGGATGTAACATGATATAAGAACACACATGGACCCCTTTGAGTTGATTAGTGGCCTTTGGAATGGCTCAAGATGTCCTGAGGTTGCTCAGATCACAAACCCTAGGTGCAGATGACCTAGAAACTATCCAGTGAAACCAAATGAGACATGAGATGATGTGATTGTGTTTATGCATATGAGATGATCACAAGTCATGTGTGAATGGGTGAGGGCAAATTTGGGGTGTTTACAGCTGCCCCTATTCAAGCATGAGTTAGCTGTGCAGGTTGTAAGCGGCGGCTTAACAGGCAAACAAGATAACTTGTGGTTGAATACTAAAGACAGTCCAAAATTTGCACTCACAGAAATGAAGAAGAAAAGGGATATAGATTGTAAAAGCAAATAAAGTATATTGTAAAGTGTAGGCGACGGAGGACGACCGTCGAGCAGAGGACGACTGCTGGGTAAGGAGCAATAACGGGGACGGCCGACATGCTGGGATAAATGTGAAGTAAAGCGATGACGGGGACGGCCGACATGCTGGGGATAAAAAGTAAAGCCAAGACGGGGACGGCCGACTGGCTGGGGAAAAACTAGTAAAGCTAAGACGGGGACGGCCGACTAGCTGGGGAAAAACAAGTAAAGCTAAGACGGGGACGGCCGACTAGCTGGGGAAAGTAAGAAAACTATGATGGGGACGACCATCAAGATAAAACTGTAAAATTCTCTGGGGGTTAATGAAACATGACGGGGACGGCCATCAAGTTCATAAAGGTAAAGTAACCAACGATGGGGACGGCCATCGGGCTAAAAGGAAAAAAGGACCACGACGGGGACGGCCATCGGGTTAAAGAATAGATGAAATAAACAGATGATGGGGTACGGCCATCAAAGGTGAAGGACGATCACCTAGCAGGGGACGGCTGCTCTGTTGGGAATAAAAGAAATATGATGGGGACGGCCATCAAAGGTGGAGGACGACCACCTGGCAGGGTACGGCTGCCGAAAATATCAACGATGGGGACGGCCATCGGATAGAAAAGGTCAACGATGGGGACGGCCATCGGACGAGCAAGATGGAGGACGACCATCAAGAAGTGGAGGACGACCACTCAGCAGGGTACGGCTGCTCTCGGGGTTTATCATAACACAGGACGAGTGTTAGATAACCAAAATCAACAATGGGGACGACCATTGGATAAAGTGATGAAGGACGATCATCAAAAGGTGGAGGACGACCACCTAGCAGGGGACGGCTGCTAAAATCAACGATGGGGACGGCCATCGGATGAGCATGATGGAGGACGACCATCAAGAAGTGGAGGACGACCACTCAGCAGGGTACGGCTGCTCTCAGAGGTATCATAACACAGGACGAGTGTTAGATAAAAAGAAAATTTGTTGGCAATCTACTGGGGAGATAGTAAACACGGACGAGCGTTTACATCCAAGAAACAAAAGGTATAAGTGTTTGGTATTGTGTATAGATTAAAGATGCGGACGAGCATCCTTAAGACTATGATACGGACGAGTATCATGTAGAAACAAACATTAGACGCAATGTTCTGAGATGATGGTACGGACGAGTACCAACTGGTTAACAAAGAACAAGGACTACTGTCGAATCTGCGGGGATATACATGGTGTATATAAGATACGGACGAGTATCTGTATAAGTGTACCAATGAGTAGTGAGTATATAATGTATAGGTGAGTGTTTATCTGCTGGGGATATGACACGGACGGGTGTCAGGAAAGTGTATATACAAGTATAGGCGACCACGCTGGGGATATGACACGGACGGGTGTCAAGAAAGTGTATAGGTATATGTAAGTGCAAAGAGGGTGTCTTTGGCTTTCTGCTGGTGACACGACACGGACGAGTGTCAGGATGTATCTGCAATACTGGTGATCTTGGTTTGTAAAGTGTATTCAGGCAACCTGCTGGGAAATGATGATACGGACGGGTATCAAAAAGGAGATATGCACTGGTGTTTGTGATATGGGGCAACTGCTTTTGCTGGGACTCTGATGGGGATGTATTCTGTATGCCGACAGATTGTCAATATTTTACAAGTGTTCAACTCACAACATGACTTATGATTATGCTATGCATTTGATTTTTGCCGTAATGCTCCGTATTAGACGGAATGCTACGCTCTGGGGGTGAATATGATGCGAATGCTATGATTATGCAAAGAGGCACCGATCCGGGATTCGGATCCCGTTGCTGCAAAGATCTCTGATCGATCTGCTTGAAGTGAACATCCCAGCTGGGGATGAGATCATTGATAGATCTATAGTTGTATCTGCTTGGGGATATAGATCACTGGTTGACGTATCCTTATAATGCGGGACCCAGCTGGGGTTTGTAGAAGCTTTCTCTCTCTCTGTTGTGATTTCTTCGTGCGCTGCTCTTCTGAATAGAGGCCTGAAGCTCTGTGGGGAGATGATTCCCTGATTTCTGCACTCTGCTGAGGGAAAATATCAACTCGGCTGGGGAAGTGAGAGGCAACCCAGCTGGGGAGAGCAACAAGAGGCAACTCAGCTGGGGATATAGCATCCCGTTTGTTGATTTGGCAACTTTGCTGGGGAAGGCAATGGGGAGCTACTCAGCTGGGGAAAGAGTATTTCGGATGCTGAGATTGAATGTATGCTGATTTGGCAGCTCCGCTGAGGAAATGGGCACCTTCTAGTGCCATGTGGAAAGATAGACCGAGTTGATAATGATTCGCCTACTTGCTGAGACGTAATCTGCATGCCCCAGGTTGCATTCTGGATACCTGCAATCCTGCAAAGATAATGGAACGCACAAAAGGTCCCGAGGTATCCCTTTCTGGATTCCGTCATAGGAGTTAAGTACACTCGAGAGTAATCACATTCCCTGTAAGCATGTGTTTTATTTTTAAAGACAGGCATCTGTACTTATGCAGTTGTGTTTTTAGAGATATCAGACAACTCTTTTGCAAAACTTAAATGTAAAAAACGAGACATGACTGAAAATCTGATTATATTAATTCGTGTGCCCTGAATTGGCAAAATACAGTCAGAGAAACATATCTCCTGAAATGAGGAGATTGTTACAAATTGAGAAATAAAGTGTTGGCGGTGCTGGCGATGCTTTCAAGGAGCTTCCTCTTCTGCTATGACTCGTATGACAATGACGTTCTTCTCGTCTTGCTTTCTGGAGAGAATTGATTCTGATTGAAGCTTGATCCTTTGGAGCTTAACAAGTTGTAGGTGATACAGACGAATTCAGAATGCAGTTGTTCGCTTATTCCCTTGTTTTGCATGGATCGCCCTTTCGGGTTTTCAATCCATCGGGATACCCATTTTTGCCTGAGCTGTCCAATGCGGCTTTTCAACTCAGCGGGTGTACACATTTTTTTTTTAATTATTTCCCTTATTTTTGTCCGAGTCTTTTATTCTGTTTTTGACTCGCCGGGATGCCCTATTTTTGCCTGGACTTACATTCTGTTTTTATGTCCAGCGGGTCATTTTATGCGAAGTATTTTTTAACTGCATCTGAATTCACAGGGGACGGGAAATCTTCACCATCCATGGTGCTGAGCATCAGTGCTCCACCAGAGAAGACTTTCTTCACAACAAATGGTCCTTCGTAATTTGGAGTCCATTTTCCCCTGTGGTCTGTATGAGGAGGGAGGATTCTTTTCAACACAAGATCCCCTACTTGGTACTCTCGGTGCCTGACTTTCTGATCGAAGGCCTTCTTCATTCTCTTCTGATATAACTGCCCGTGGCAGATTGCAGCCAATCTTTTCTCTTCGATCAGACTTAGTTGTTCGTATCGGGCCCGAACCCATTCTGCTTCGTTTAGCTTAACATCCATCAGTACCCGTAGGGAGGGTAGTTCAACTTCAACAGGTAGGACTGCTTCCATACCATACACAAGTTGATACGGTGTTGCCCCAGTGGATGTCCTGATTGATGTGCGGTACCCATGCAAGGCAAATGGCAACATTTCATGCCAGTCTTTGTAAGTGACTACCATCTTCTGCACAATCTTCTTGATATTCTTATTTGCTGCCTCAACAGCGCCGTTCATCTTTGGCCTGTAAGGAGAAGAATTGTGATGTTGGATCTTGAAGTCCCGGCACAGCTCTGCCATCATTTTGTTGTTCAAGTTGGAACCATTATCAGTAATGATTCGCTCGGGCACTCCATACCGACAGATGATATCTCTTTTCAGAAACCTGGCTACCACTTGTCTGGTGACGTTTGCATATGAGGCTGCCTCAACCCACTTGGTGAAATAGTCAATGGCAACCAGGATGAATCTGTGGCCATTCGAAGCAGTTGGCTCAATCTTGCCAATCATATCGATGCCCCACATAGCAAAGGGCCATGGTGAAGACATTATGTTCAGGGGATTGGGAGGCACATGCACCTTGTCTGCATAAATCTGGCATTTATGGCATTTTCTGGCGTAAGCACAACAGTCTGCATCCATTGTGATCCAGTAATAGCCTGATCTTAACAACTTTTTAGCCATGGCATGCCCTCCTGCATGGGTACCAAAGGATCCTTCGTGCACTTCATGCATCAACAAATCTGCTTCTGTCTTGTCAACACATCTGAGGAGTACCATATCAAAGTTCCTCTTGTATAAAGATCCATCAGTGTTCAGAAAGAAACTTCCAGCAAGTCTTCTTAAAGTCTTTTTATCATTGGAAGATGCCCCAGGTGGGTACGTTTGATCCTCCAAGAAGCACTTGATGTCATGGAACCAAGGCTTATCATCTTTAGCAATATCTGCTGCAAATACATATGCTGGTCTATCAAGTCTCGATACTGAAATCTGAGGTACAAAGTTAGCAGCTTGAACTTTGATCATGGATGAAATGGTAGCAAGAGCATCCGCAAACTGATTCTCGTCCCGAGGGATATACTCAAGCTTGACTGTTGTGAAGAAAGTCAATAACCTTCTTGTATAATCCCTGTAAGGTATCAGATGATCTTGGTGGGTGTACCATTTTCCGTTGGTCTGATTGACTACCAAAGCTGAATCTCCGAATACGGTCAATGTCTTGATCCTGAGGTCAATGGCTTCCTCAAGACCCATAATGCAAGCTTCGTATTCAGCTTCGTTGTTAGTGCAGTTGAAAGTGAGCTTTGCCGAGAAAGGCATGTGAACCCCTTTAGGTGTAATGAGTACTGCACCAACACCACGGCCATTCATGTTGACAGCCCCATCAAACATCATAGTCCATTCTTCTTCTGGGTCAGGCCCTTCAGTGTGAATAGGCTCTTCATGATCTTTTGCTTTAATGAACATGATGTCTTCATCGGGGAAGTCGAACCTCATAGGCTGGTAGTCATCAATGGGTTGCTCAGCAAGATATTCAGACAGTACACTGCCCTTGATGGCTTTCTGAGATGTGTACTGTATGTCGTATTCTGTGAGAATCATCTGCCATCTTGCAACCCGTCCGGTAAGAGCTGGCTTCTCGAAAATGTACTTAACTGGATCCATTTTTGAGATCAATAGAGTAGTATGGGTCAACATATACTGTCTCAGTCGGCGAGCAGCCCACGCTAAAGCACAGCAAGTTTTCTCGAGCAGTGAATAACGCTGTTCACAGTCGGTAAACTTTTTGCTTAGGTAGTATATCGCATACTCTTTTCGACCAGACTCGTCATGCTGACCTAGTACACACCCCATCGATTCTTCTAATACTGTCAAGTACATAATCAGAGGTCTTCCTTCAACTGGAGGCATAAGGATTGGAGGTTCTTGCAAATACTCCTTGATCTTGTCAAAAGCTTTCTGGCAGTCTTCGTTCCACCTGACCGTTTGCTCCTTTCTTAACAGCTTGAACAAGGGTTCACAGGTTGCTGTAAGGTGAGATATGAACCGTGAAATGTAGTTCAATCGACCTAAGAACCCTCGAACTTCTTTCTCAGTTTTCGGTGCAGGCATCTCTTGGATGGCTTTGACTTTATCAGGGTCAACTTCAATCCCTTTCTCGCTTACAATAAAGCCCAGCAGCTTGCCAGATCGCACCCCGAATGTGCATTTGTTGGGGTTCAACTTCAGTTGGTACTTCCTCAGACGCTTGAATAACTTGAGCAGATTCACCAGATGGTCTTCCTCTGTAAGGGACTTGGCAATCATGTCATCCACATAACATTCTATTTCCTTATGAATCATATCGTGGAATAATGTTACCATAGCCCGTTGATACGTTGCACCAGCATTCTTCAGCCCAAATGGCATTACCTTATAGCAGAACGTGCCCCAAGGTGTGATGAACGTTGTCTTCTCCATGTCTTCAGGTGACATCTTGATCTGATTGTATCCCGAAAATCCATCCATGAAGGAGAATACCGAGAACTGAGCCGTGTTATCCACCAATACATCAATGTGAGGTAATGGGAAGTCATCTTTCGGGCTGGCTCTGTTCAGATCCCGGTAATCAACACACATTCTTACTTTTCCATCCTTCTTAGGCACAGGTACTATGTTAGCAACCCACGGAGGATAGCTAGTCACAGCAAGGAACCCGGCGTCCCATTGCTTTTGTACCTCTTCCTTGATTTTCATAGCCATGTCTGGGCGAGTACGGCGCAGCTTCTGTTTGACTGGAGGGCACTCTTCTCTCAAAGGCAGCTTGTGCACAACTATATCGGTATCCAACCCTGGCATGTCTTGATACGACCAAGCAAACACATCAACATACTCCTGAAGCAGATCTATCAGTTGTCTCTTCACCGAGTCTTGCAGGCAGGCCCCGATTTTGACTTCTTTCACGTTTTCCTCCGTACCAAGATTAATCACTTCAATCTCCTCCTGATGAGGAGTAATAACTTTTTCCTCCTGTCTCAGCAACCTGGCTAGCTCTTCAGGAAGCTCATATTCTTCATCAACCCCTTCATCAGCTTGATTGATCGGATTGTCAAAGTCATACGATGTCATAGCTGTGCTGTTGTCGGTGCTGTCTGGAAGGCACTCTCTGCAAGGGTTAAGTCGGTTCATTTTAGTGATTGATTTTAATCTTGCTTTAGAAAAAAGTGAAATGAAGTTATCATTTTGAAAACACCGCCATTTATTTTTGTACAAAAAGAAAAATGGAAAAACAGTGAGCAGAAAAGAAAAAGACTCGTTTGCAAAAAGATTGTCTGATATTTCATTAATTTAATCTTGTTTGCACAAAAGTACAGATGGCCCTGGTTACAAAATGAGTCTTGTCATCTTGGGCAAGATGCAAGACTTTGATGCATGCTATAAAAGATACAGGAAATAATAATTACTCTGCTCGAGTAACACTTATAATTCCCTGGGAAGACCAGTTCGAGACACTGCTCCCCGGGACCTTTGGACGAATCCAATTCTCCAGGTTGCGTTCTTCTTCCAGCTCGTCTTCCAGACAGTTGATAGCATCGGGGGTTAGCATTCCCCCACTGACAAATCCTGGCTCTGCAGCAGCCTTTGCTTGATGTCGAGTTGGTTTGTAACCCAACCCAAATTTATCCTTCTTCTCCTCCACAGCTAAGACCTTGCCCCAGCCTAGGGCAGTTCCTTCTTCAACAACCTTCCGGGCTTGTTGATATGACGACATGGAGATTCCTGAAACAGCAGATGCTTCATTGACATTCAAGGCTTCAAAACCTTGGCTCATCGTTTCATGGATCTCTCCATCCATTTCAATGTACTTGTAGGTTGCCAGGTGGCTGACAAAAATGTCCTCCTCTCCACAGATTGTGACAACTTGACCCTCCCACTCAAATTTTAACTTTTGGTGAAGGGTAGACGTTATAGCGCCAGCGGCGTGAATCCAGGGTCTACCCAACAAACAGCTGTAGGCGGGCTGAATGTCCATCACGTAAAAGATAGTTTTAAAGGTCTGCGGGCCAATTGTCACAGGCAGCTCAATCTCTCCCAGCACCGATCTCTTCGAACCATCGAAGGCTCGTACCACCAGGTTGCTGGGTCTCAATGCCAGTCCATCATATTCAAGCTTCACCAGAGCCTTCTTTGGTAAGACATTCAGGGATGATCCTGTGTCCACCAGCACATGTGAAAGGACAGCTCCTTTGCATTCCATGGTTATGTGCAAGGCTTTGTTGTGATTGCGGCCATCCACTGTCAGGTCAGAATTGGTAAACCCTAGCCCATTGCTAGCAGTAACATTTCCAACAACGGTTTCCAATTGGTTGACAGTAATCTCCTCGGGCACGTAAGCTGCGTGCAGGACCTTCAGTAGTGCATTCCGATGGGCTTCGGAGCACATGAGTAGTGAGAGGATGGAGATTTTGGATGGAGTTTGGTGAAGTTGATCCACAACTTTATAATCACTCTTCTTGATGATCCGCATAAACTCATCAACTTCCTGATCAAATGGGGTCTTCAGGGCTTCTTTGGCAGCTGGATCTTCCTGCACCGGGCTTTTTCCTTTTGCCTTGGCAGCAGCTTCTGCTTCGGCAGTAGGTCTTTGGACTTGTGAAGCGAAGAGACGTCCGCTTCGAGTGAAGCCTCCGCCTCCCCCCACATTATCAACTTGTGGTGCAGGTGATGATGTTTCCAGAGTGATTCTTTTCCCTTCACAGTACAAGTCAGAGCCATAGTGCCAAGGGATGGCCCTATTGCTTTCATACGGTACAGGTCCAGGTACCGTGACGGTGACTGGACTGATTGCTGCTGCTGAGGGGACTGTTATTGTCTGTGGATCATAAAAGATTGTAACTGGTGCTCTAGTGGGAGCAGCACCTTCTGAATGATAAGCGAAATTGTTTTCTGGATCGTAGAATATGGTAACAGTGGAGACGTCTTCGTGATTGTTTGCTGGTGTTGTAGAAGGTTCTGTTGGAAGAACTGTTGTTGTTGTTGATGGGGAGTCGAAGTGGACTGAAGCTGAAGTTGTAGCAGGAGAAACTGTTGTAAGCTGATCATTTGGTAGGACAGATGAAGTACTTGCTGATGTTGCTGATGAATCGTTGGGAACTATTGTTGCTGTATTTGTAGGAGGATCTGAAACCGTTGTTGCTGAAGTCGTCGGGTTTGCCGGGAATGATGTAGTGATCTGCAGTAAGCCACTCTGAATAAGGCTGTCAATGCCATTCCTCAAGTCTTCACACCCATTCCAAGAAATATTGCAGTATGGGCACCCTAGTTCACACCCCGGAAATATATTGCTTTCACGGAGTTGAGCTTTGATTTCCACCAATGGTGTCCTGATCTGATCCACACTGGTTATGAAATAAGACGGTGTGTCTTCTTCAATTGCGTTAATACGGGGACCACCATGGTGTGGCATTGGGTTTTTGTTGACATTGGGCGGAGGTGCAAAGTTCAGAGCCTTGGAGTCTACCAAGTCTTGTACCTTCATATGCAGAGCTCTGCATTTTTCTGTACTGTGACCAGGCGCGTTTGAGTGAAAAGCACACCTAGCATTAGAGTCATAGTTTCTTGGTAGACTGTTTGGATCCGGAGGTGCCAACGTTCTTAGCTCAACCAGGTTGAGTTTCAGAAGTTGTGGCAGCAAGGCAGCATACGGCATTGGGATCGGGTCGATCACTCTGTTAGCTTGGGATGGCCTTTGTTGAAATGGCCTCTGTTGATTGTTGTTGCTATTGTTGTTGTTGTAGTTGTTTCTTGGAGGATATTGATTCTGATGATACTGAGGTTGTTGTTGGAAGTTTTGTTGAGGAGGTTGATAGACTGGCTGTGGATGAGCTGGAGCAGGGATAGTGACTGCTGCTATGGACCTTTGAACATATTGGGGCCTGCCCCTGTTGGTGTGAATGGCATTGGTCTCGCCAGTTCTTCTCGGGCCTGCAAAAGGCTTTCTTGTACTGCTGGATGAACTTGCACCATTATCGGATATTTTGCCCATTTTTAACAGGCTTTCAATTCTCTCCCCAGCTATAACAACATCTGCGAAGCTAGTGGACGAGAAAGCAGCCAACCTGTCGATATACGTTCCCTGGAGAGTGTTCATAAACATGTCTGCCATTTCTCTCTCAGACATAGGGGGTTGAACGGCAGCAGCCAATTGCCTCCATCTTTGAGCATATTCTCTAAAGCTCTCCCTCGAAGACTGTGACATTCCCATTAGGAGGGTCCTGTTGGGTGCCATGTCTAGATTGTATTGATACTGTCGGATGAAGGCCTCTGCCAGGTCCTTCCAGCATCTTACAGTTGCCCTTGTCAAGTGGGAATACCATTCCCTTGATGCTCCAGTCAAACTGTCTTCGAAGTAAAACATCCAGAGCTTCTCATCCATTGTATAGGCCTTCAGCCTTCCCAGAAACGATTGCAAATGAGTCCGGGGGCATGAAGTCCCATTATATCTTTCGAAACAAGGAGGCTTGAACTTATGAGGGATCCTGACCCCCTCTACTAAACCCATGTCCATGACATCGAACCCCAAAGAATTTTGGGATTCCAAAGACCTCAACTTCTCAGCCAACTCATCCAATCTCCTATCATAGGTTTCCTCTCCAGCACCCATGACTGTAAACTGATCCTCCTGAGGATCCTCTTGAAGTACTCTGGCTGCAGTGGCTGTTCCTTGAACGTTTGCAGGAATATGAATCTCAGGATGTAAATGTGGACCAAACACAGGGGGGTTGACATGTGGTTGCACCCTTTCATTGTTACTTGTGCCTGCAGTCCCCACATGAGGGTCATCTTGAGTTCTCCCCTCTACCAGAACTCTAAGCCTCTCCTGGCTTTGAGCTAAATTATTCATCACTTCCATGAACTGAGTTATTTGGGTTCTCATCTCCACCCTTTCATTAGCCATCTGGGTTCTGGCCTCATTGAGGTCTTGCTGCAACTGGTCCATCTGGATGCCCGGAAGGTTGTTTCTTGTAGGGTACCTGTGTGGCCTGTTGAGAGGGAATAGCCTGCGGCGAGCAATAATTCCTGAATGTCACAACAGAGGTTAGAAACAATAAAACAAAACCTACAAAACAAACAAAAGGGTTAGTATGCAATGCAGTATGCTTATTTGCTATCAAGGTATCCGGCTTGGTCTTCAGTTTTGACCCGTCCAGACCCTTGAAGATGATGCTGTTGAAGTTGCTTTTGAAGTGAACCCAGATGGAAACAAACACCAATATATTACAAAGGTAAAATAATACAAATTGTTCATTTTTTACAACACTAGCCCTCTAAGGGGTCAAAAATACATCACCAAAAAGCAAAAGTACATGGAAAAGGAACAACAACAAGCAAATAATCAGACTCCAAGGCCAAACTCATCCTCGCGAACTTCCTTAAGAAGTGCTTCGGTCACAGGATCAGCCGGATGCTCCGTAAGATTCCTGATGAGAAGGTTTCTTGTTGCAACAGCTGTAGTCAACTTCTTGTTCTGGCTTTGGTCTTTGGATTTCTTCACTCCAGCTTTGATTTTTAACTCTGAAATTTCCTCCTGGGCTGCTGCCAGGGCTTTTTCCATCTGCTCCATCTTATCTTGAACTCTCTTGTCTTCTAGAGTACGGGCTTCAGTGATCCGGACCCACCTGGCCTGACTCTCTTTCAAGTACAAGTCTGTCCTTGCTCTTTGGAACTGGGCTTCTTTACAAGCATTTTTCAGAATCTGCTCACCAGCTTTAGACTTGTTGATATAGTCTCCAGACTTCTCAATCTTAGTCAAGTGTTCCACTCTCAGCTTCTCCAATCTTTCAATCTCCCTTACACCTTCACTCCTCTCCCTGAGGGTCTTCTGCAAGGCTTGGGATAGCTTCTCATTTCTTTCTTTCAAGCCTTCAAACTCTTCCAAACTGACAGTAGCAGGGGGTGGTGCTGATGATGACTCAGGCATGTCTTTGATGGTGAAGGGCAATCCTGAGATTTGGGCCCTAGCATAGGACCACTCATGATATTGGGCTGATGCCACATTATTGCACTTCCCCAGAATGGTGATTCCCTTGGTTTGAACATGATCCCAAGCCCAGGCAGCCTGCCTAACAACAGTCAAACTGATCTTGTTCTCACAGTAGAGGGTCTCAACCAGGTCTTGTTCCCTAGGAGCGTGAACCAGTGCATAGCCTAATTGCCTCTTGAACAGCAGGGGGTTGTAATTGATACTTCCCTTAACTCCTACCAAAGGTACATTGGGAAAGTGCCCACAGCTTGTGATCATATCTCTGCCCTTGGTGCCTTGGGTGCACCATCTGATGTCTGCTGCAGTGAGAGTAGTGAGCCTCTTAGCCCAGTTGCTTTGCTGATGAGGATTCAGGAATGCATCTGTCCTGGGTAGATGCTTGAGAAGCCAAGCATGGAATAGTGGAGCACAACACCTCACTAGCTTACCCCTCTGTTTCTCATTCCTCTGATGTATTGAGTAATAGAGGTCACCCAACAAGGTTGGCACTGGGTTCTTCAGGATGAACAGGTGGATGGCATTCTTGCTGATGAATCTGGGCTCATCTGCAAACAACACAATTCCATATACACTCAAGGCCAACAATGCACAAACAGCTTTCCAATCCCCCAGGGAGGCCTTCAAACTAGCTTGAGAAATCAGGAAGTCCAGATGAAAACCAAGGATCCCAGCTTTAGAGGTCATATGCTGCTCAATCAAAGCAGGTTCCAGGTGCAAAGCTCTTGCTATCTCTCCATTGCTGGGAAAGACCATTTCAGGGTTAAAAGGAATTTCTCTCTTGATAGGCAAACCAACCAAAGATGCATATTCTTCTAAGAGAGGTCCCAACTGAAAGTCTTGAAAGGTGAAACACCTCAATGGGGGGTCATAGAACTGGATGCAGGTATGGATCAGGCTCCTCTGAGATGGGTCCATGTCTATAACCAAGTCGAGTATATCCCCATAATGCTCCCTGAACAGAGGTATGTGATCTGGGGTCATCAGGGTTTGGACCCTCCTGATGTCTGACAAGTCTGGTTGGAAGAAATGATAGGTGATATTGCTTTTCTTTGGAGCCATGATGCTGAAGACTGGGTAGAGTGCTGATGACAATGCTGAAGTAGAGAAAACCACTGACTGGCTGGTGCTGAAGCAGACAGCTAAACTGAAGCAGATGCTGGTGAAGATGGGTCAAAGCTGCAGATGGGGTCAAAACCAAAACCTGAGGAGAATAGATACCCTGAAAAACAAATAAGCACATGTTAATATGATGCAATGGGGATGTATGCAAATGATATGCAAAGGGTTTGTGACTGAGCTGGATCTGATTAACTGCCTTGGTATAGATCCATGTGTGTTCAAGAATTCCGGATGGAGGTCTATAAATCCAGTAACCAAGGTGGGGGACTCAAATAAAGAGCCACATGTCCAGGGTTTTAGAATCACAAGAACTATCCAACATGGAGCATTCTTAACAAAGTCAAAGTAACAGGGTATTCTGAGGTCAAGGTACCTGCAAACCTGTAAACAGCCCAACCCCCTCACAGGTAGTGATCTAGAACAAGGATCCTCAGACTTGGATCAGTTATGAGAAGTGTAAACACTTCTAACCCGGAGGTACAGTGTTTACAATAACCATAACAATTCCTCCTCTAATTCACCTCAATTTCTGAAGGTCAATACTAAAAGGTCATCCAGACTTAGCAGGCTTCCCAGATCCCCCTAGCACTACAGGAAATCCGTAGCACAGAGTTCTCAAGAAGAAACCCATATCTGAACCGTGTTTCATATTCCCGCACCAGACCGAAATGGAATGGGAAAGAATATGATTCACTCTAGCCTAGGTGTCACTCAGGTCCCAGGTATAGGACCTTGGCTCTCAATAGAACCCCACCCACCAAAACAAAACCAGATCCAGCCAGCAGCATGACAGTATGATAAATGAAAAAACAGTAAAGAAAGCAATAAATAAAGCTATACAGAAAGCAGTAAATAAAGCAAATATACACATACAAATAGCACATAACACCCCCAATAAACACAAATCAATCAAGCGCTAGGAGGAACCCACAAAAAGAACCAGAAGCCCTGGTTGCAGTATAAGGTTCCCCAGCAGAGTCGCCAAGCTGTCGCTCCCGACAAATGAAAATGGATCATATGAAGGTACAGACGCGAACGGTCGGCGAAGGGAACAGTGAGAACACACAGCCGTGAACTCACTGGAGATGAATAGAGTCGCCAGCTAGGCATTTTTATCCCGGAGGAAAGGCAATGCTGCATAGACCTAGAAAAAGATGGATAAGACGGTTGCGAACCAGAGAGACTGAGAAAGGGGGTTGGTTACAACCTGGGAAGGTATTAGCACCCAGATTGTCCGCCGTACTCGACGGGATCCACGCTTAAAAGATTTGTGTTTTAAAGGGGTAGTGTCAGTGCAATATGTGCATAAAGATAGCTGGAAAAGAATGTACAGGTGTCAGTGTAAAAGAAGTGAAGTGTATATATACAGTGTCAGTGTAGGAACAAAGATGAGATGCTCATGACCATGAGGCTAAAGAATGAAGCTGGGAAGAGGGGGAATGAACAGAGACTTTTGTTCGATAACTGTTAAGTTATGCCTACGTATCCTCTCGTGCAATGAGGAAGTCAGAACACCGTAGTTCGACCCAAAGAGACTGAAAGGAATTGACTTATGAACTGCTTGCTTGTCTATGCTCAAGTGTATGACCTGTCTGGCTCAGGTGCAAACTGTCTTGCATTAGACGGAAGAAGCGAGTTCTCGGTTGTGAATGAGGATGATGAGAAAAGAATCCCGAAGGAGACGATTATTGTTTGTTCTTGTGTTTTCAGTCTTTTATTTCTTTTTGGAGTTTGTCATAAGATAATGAGCTTAAACCTAAATCAATGGATTTGGTAAACTCATCACATCATCCCTCTGATTAGGGGTAATGAGAATTACCTTAAGTGTGAAGTCAGATTCTCACACTTAATCACCTTTGATGTAGGGTTAAGATCATTAACCTATTTGTGATTAATTAGATGTTTTTGTGATTTTTGTTTAGTGTTAAGTAATGAGGTTAAGCCATAATCAGGGATTTAACAGGCTCATTACACTATCCTAAAAGAAGGATAATAGATGAGGGTGTTTAAGCTGAGGAAGGATCCTCAGCTTAATCCATGATTAGGGATTAAACCCATGACAGAACAAACCTTTGATTAAGTGGATTTTATTAATGATATGATGATGAAGTGTTTTTTATGATTTGTAAGACAACTTGAGGGGGACTTGTCCATTAACTTTAGGGTTAGTCCTTCTTAACCAATTAAGGAAGAATTAGAACCCTAATGCAAGGCCCAAGTTACAAGTGTAATGTCTTGATGATTATTAGATGGATTAAATTAAGAGAGTTCAACACCTTAAGGGTCCAAGACTTAGGATTAAAGTTATACACTCCATCCTAAAAGAAGGATGCAGGCATGATCTTAATCACAAAGTCTTAAAGCCTAGAGGGTTTAGTCCCTGATTATGAGATGAGAAGAAAAGACTCAAAGAGAGACACAAAGGTAAAAACTATGGGGAGACTAATCAAAACCCTAATTCATTGTCATGCTTGGTTGATCCTAAGGTTTGTGAGGTTTTCAAGAACAAATCTTCAAAGGAGCCACCAGGAAGCAGATGAACAGGATCAAGAGAAGCAAAGTGACTTGCTTCATTCAAGAAGTCAAGTCACTTGAAGAAAGAAAGTGGGAGGAGGAAGAATGAGCAAGCTCAAACTCAAACACAAATAAGAATGCAGCAATGGATGCAAGAGAGATGAAAAGAAAAGGTATGAGAAGTGAAGGCAAATCCACTTCTCAAGTTACTTACCACCTGCAATGTTAGAAACAAATGCAATACAATGCTAAATGAGATGAAATGATATGATAAGCAAAAACCAGAAGCATGTTGATGATGATTATGATGTTATGAAGTGCTGCAAACATGAGGCAAGACATGGAGATGCTCATACAAAGTCATGGATGCAGATGATGCAAGTTTAGAAGCATGAACAAGCATGAAATGTTATGAAACATACAAGACAAATGACATGGCAAATATGCAATGCAATGATCAATGATGCTTTCTACATGTCTTAAAATGTCAAATGAATCATAAGAATGCACAAAATGCAATGGCAAGTCAAATTATGCAAGGAAATGCAAGAATGGTGCAAAGGGAAAGCCCAAATTAGGGTTCATGAAACAAACATCAAACACAAACCAAAAACAGAAGCAAACCCTAATATGAAAAATGGAAAATGGTACCTAAAGAAACCCTAGACCTATAATGAACCACTGCCCAAAGGGGAACTCTCAACTCTCAACCAAACTCAAGTTATGAATTTTACAAGTTATTAGGGTTTTTTAGGGTTTGTAACAAAAGAAATGCCAATCAATTAGAAAATGCAAGATCAAATCTTGGCCTTTTTATCCTTGAAAGTACATGCCAAATGAAAAACAAAGCAAAAAGAATCAATGTCTCAACCTTCACCAAAAGACAGAAATGAATTTTCAAACTTATGATCAAAATAATGCATCAAAAATGATTTAATTCAATGAAAAATTCTTAAAATGCATCAAGATCAAAAAAGAAATTTGGTTTGAAGGTTGGACAATGTTTCTAAATGTCTTAGGACATTTCATGAATTTTTTTGTAATTTTTAAATACCTAAAAGTATTTTTAATTAATTAATTCTCATTAATCAATTAAAAATAATCTTTTAAATATTTAAAAATACTTTTTTAATGATAAAAATAAAATAAAAAATATTTTTGTGTCATAAAAATTAATAAAACCTTAAAGAAAAAGTTTCATAATTTTTATGATTTTTTAACTATTTTAAAATAATTGTGCAAAATAAAAGAAATAAAATGAATTAAAAATTGAATTAAAATAAAAGTAAACAGATTGGATGGCCAGGATGGATTCTGGGTTTAAACTCATTGACTGCGCGCGCTAGTGAAGGGCCAGGATGCATTCTGATTAAATTATCCTAATTAATAATTAATTAAATAAATGATGGAGATTAGGGCTAATGGAAAGGATCTGGGCCATCAAATTGGGAGGGAAGTCAAACATTCCACGCGTATCAACGGCCAGCATTCAAACTATCATTAATTATGGGATTAGGGCATAATCGCTTTCAGGTGGCCGGAGAAGACTTCCGGTCGTCTTCTCCGGCCAGAAGCTTGCCTGAAAAAGTTCAAAACCTCTCAAAACGCAAAATAAATGAAAACTAAGCCATGGGAAATGATCCCCAACACCTCACGAATTAAAACCCTCTCTCAAAACAAATTTATCTAACCTAAACAAGTTGAATCGAAGAAAACAAAATCTAGGGTTCGTGAGCTTCAAACAGCAATTAAACTCTCAAAACGCAACCATTTCAAAAACTAAAAGCATCAGCATGATCAGGAGAACATAAGGAACAAGTTTGTAACATAAAATGAGATTTCTGGAAAAAAATATTTGGAGCTACCTGAGATTTGCAACCTTTGATTTAGGAACTTTCAGGCCCTTTCTTTAAGTGCAAGCTGCTCCTCTTGGCCCCCCAAAGATGTTTGGATGCTCAAATGGAGTTTAGACTTGCTGGATGATGAGTTTCGAAGAGAACTGCTTCAGTTCAGTCAACAATGGCAGTTGAGATTTTGGCACTTTCAGGCTATGAGAGATGGTTGTTTGTGATCTATGAAGTGTGTTGAGAAGTTTGGCAAAGTTTGTTTTGATGTTTGTGGGCTATAGTGAGAGTTGCAAGTGAAACTGCAAACTGAGGTGAGAGATGGCAGTGAAGTGTTTTGGTTGTTTCAAGCTCTGGTTCTTGATGCTTTGTGTTCTATGGATCAAGGTGAGATGAATGGAGGAAAAAGATTTTGGGTTTGCAGGCTGTGTAATGAAATTCGAAGGAAGTTGCAAGTTGGGGTGTTTTTGTGTAAGTTGTGAATGTCAATGCTTCAGCCTTGGTTCTTGTTATGTTCAGCTTGCAAGTGGATACAATAAACAATTCTGATTGGTTGCTTGATGTGACATGGCCTGCTATGATAGGTGAGGCTACTTTTGCTAAAAATCCACTTTTGTGTAAGATAGGGCATGGCTCAAAGTTAAGCAAGTACAAGGCATGGCTGGTGCAGCAAAAGGTGATGGATAGGCCTAGCAAAACTCAGCAGCCAATGTCATAAGTTGGTGAGGTGGTCATGAGTGAAAATGCAAGTTGGCTAGTTTTATGGATTTCTATGAGAAAAGTCAAATTACATGAACCAAACCATGAGCAAACTTGGTCCATTTCTGATTTTTGTGACTTAGAGGATGTTCACATGCTGGTTTGTCATGAATTTGAGGCAGCAATCATGCATTGATTCAAGACTTAGCAAAATTTCCACTTGGTGCATAACTTGAAAAACAATGATTTTTGGCAACTTTGCATGGCCATAACTTTTGATCCATGAAGAGTTAGATCATGTTCTTGTACTTTTTGAAAAGGGAAAGATGAGATCTACAACTTTCATGACCAAAGTTTTTCCATTTGAGGCCTTTTTGGATCATGAATCAAGGCTTGAAGATTGACCTAAAATGAGGCATTCTTGAAAAGTCAACTATACCCAAAAAGTCAACATTTGCAAAAACCCTAAATTCTTGATTTTTATGAACTCCAAACTTCTTCCATGATCAAATAAAGATCATATACACTCAAAATGATGAAGATCACCCATTGGTTGGGTCATTGGGGGCCTCAGGTGCCCTGATTTTGCACTGACTTGTCTGAAAAGTCAACTCTTGATCAGATGACTTCCCCATGGGATTTCTTCATGAAAATTGATATGCATACTCCCTATACCATATAGAGACCAATGGAAACAAGAATGACCAAAAAAATTGGAGTTATGGCCTCTGAAACCAAAACCCTAATTTTCAGTCAACTGTGCAGTTCATCCTGGCTCTGCATCCACTCAAACCCTAGTTCTTGTGATCCCTCTGCAATTTTGACTTTGTGAGGATGTAACATGATATAAGAACACACATGGACCCCTTTGAGTTGATTAGTGGCCTTTGGAATGGCTCAAGATGTCCTGAGGTTGCTCAGATCACAAACCCTAGGTGCAGATGACCTAGAAACTATCCAGTGAAACCAAATGAGACATGAGATGATGTGATTGTGTTTATGCATATGAGATGATCACAAGTCATGTGTGAATGGGTGAGGGCAAATTTGGGGTGTTTACACACACCCCATTGACTCTTCTAATACTGTCAAGTACATGATTAAAGGTCTTCCTTCAACTGGGGGCATAAGGATTGGAGGCTCTTGTAAGTATTCCTTGATCTTGTCAAAAGCCTTCTGGCAATCTTCGTTCCACCTGACCGTTTGTTCTTTTCTTAACAATTTGAACAAGGGTTCGCAGGTCGCTGTAAGGTGAGATATGAACCGTGAAATGTAGTTCAATCGTCCCAAGAATCCTCGAACTTCTTTTTCTGTCTTCGGTGCAGGCATTTCTTGAATGGCTTTGACTTTATCGGGGTCAACTTCAATCCCTTTCTCACTTACAATAAATCCCAGCAGCTTACCGGATCGCACCCCGAATGTGCACTTGTTGGGGTTCAACTTCAGTTGGTACTTCCTCAGACGCTTGAATAGCTTCAGCAGATTTACCAGGTGGTCTTCTTCCGTGAGGGACTTGGCAATCATGTCATCCACATAACATTCGATTTCTTTATGGATCATATCGTGGAATAATGTCACCATAGCCCGTTGATATGTCGCACCCGCATTCTTCAGTCCGAATGGCATCACCTTGTAACAGAACGTGCCCCAGGGTGTGATGAAGGTTGTCTTCTCCATGTCTTCAGGTGACATCTTGATCTGATTGTATCCTTAAAATCCGTCCATGAAGGAGAATACCGAGAACTGAGCCGTATTATCCACCAATACATCGATGTGAGGTAATGGGAAGTCATCTTTCGGGCTGGCTCTGTTCAGATCCCGGTAGTCAACACACATTCTTACTTTGCCGTCCTTCTTAGGCACAGGTACTATATTAGCAACCCACGGCGGATAGCTAGTTACAGCAAGGAACCCGGCGTCCCACTGCTTTTGTACCTCTTCTTTGATTTTCATTGCCATGTCTGGGCGAGTACGGCGCAGTTTCTGTTTAACCGGCGGGCAATCTTCTCTTAAAGGCAGCTTGTGCATAACAATGTCGGTGTCCAACCCTGGCATATCTTGATAAGACCAAGCAAACACATCCACATATTCTTGAAGCAGGTCAACCAGTTGTCTCTTCACTGAGTCTTGTAAGCAGGCCGCGATCTTAACCTCTTTCACGTCTTCATCTGTACCAAGATTAATCGTTTCGACCTCCTCCTGATGAGGAGTGATAACCTTTTCCTCTTGTCTCAACAACCTGGCTAGCTCTTCAGGAAGCTCATACTCTTCTTCAACCCCTTCATCAGCTTGATTGATTGGATTGTCAAAGTCATACGAAGTCATAGCCGTGCTGTTGTCGGTGCGGTCTGAAAGGCACTCTCTGCAAGGGTTCAGTTTGTTCATTTTAGTGATTGATTTTAATCTTGTTTAGAAAAGTGAAATAAAGTTGTCATTTTGAAAACATTGCCATTTATTTTTTGTACAAAAAGAAAAATGGAAAAACAGTGAGCGGAAAAGAAAAAGACTCATTTGCAAAAGACGTCTGATTATCATTGATTGATCTATTTGCACAAAATTACAGATGGCCCGATTACAAAATGAGTCTTGTCATCTTGGGCAAGATGCAAGACTTGATGCATGCTTAAAAATACAGGAAATAATAATTACTCTGCAGGAGTAACTCTTATAATTTCCTGGGAAGACCAGTTTGAGATACTGCTCCCCGGGATCCTTGGACGTATCCAGCTCTCCAGGTCGCGGTCGCTTTCATCCTCGTCTTCCAAGTTGTTTACTGCATCGGGGGTGAGCATCCCCCCACTGACTAAATTGGGCTTCTTAGCAGCCTCTGCTTGATCTTGTTGAGTTGGTTTGTAACCCAACCCAAATCTATCCTCCTTCTTCTCTACAAGCAGCAACTTGCCCCAGCCTTGGGCAGTCCCTTCTTCAACAACCTTCCGGGCTTGCTGATAAGATGTCATTGAGGTTCCGGGTACAGCGGATGCTTCATTTATGTTCAAGGCCTCAAACCCTTGACTCATAGTTTCATGGATCTCCCCATCCATCTCAATGTATTTGTATGTAGCCAGGTGGCTAACAAAGATATCTTCCTCTCCACAAATAGTAACGACTTGGCCTTCCCACTCGAATTTTAACTTCTGGTGAAGGGTTGAGGTCACGGCGCCAGCGGCGTGTATCCATGGTCTACCCAATAGACAGCTGTAGGCAGGTTGTATATCCATCACGAAGAAGGTCGTTTTGAAAGTCTGTGGGCCAGTCGTTATAGGCAACTCAATTTCCCCCAGAACTGATCTCTTAGAACCGTCAAAGGCTCTCACTACCAGGTTACTGGGGCGTAATGCCAATCCTTCATACTCCAGCTTCACAAGGGCTTTCTTAGGTAGGACATTGAGGGATGACCCTGTGTCCACCAGTACATGAGAAAGAACTGCACCCTTACACTCCAAGGTGATGTGCAAGGCCCTGTTGTGATTGCGGCCTTCCGTCGTCAAATCAGTGTTGGTAAATCCTAGTCCGTGACTAGCGTTGACATTTCCAACCACAGCTTCCAACTGATTGACGGTAATCTCCTCTGGCACATAAGCTGCGTGCAAAACTTTTAGTAGTGCGTTCCGATGAGCCTCGGAGCACATTAGCAATGATAGAATGGAGATTTTGGAAGGTGTCTGGTGAAGCTGGTCCACTATCTTGTAATCACTTTTCTTGATGATTCTCATGAATTCATCAACCTCTTGATCAAAAGGTGTTTTCAAAGCTTCTTTAACAATTTGTTCTTCTTGCACCATGCTCTTCCCTTTTGCCTTGGCAGCAGCTTCTGCCTCAACAATGGGTCTTGGAATCTGCGGGGCAAAGAGACGTCCGCTTCGAGTGAAGCCTCCACCTCCCCCCACATTGTCTATTTGTGGTGCAGAAGTTGATGATTCCAGAGTGATTTTCTGTCCTTCGCAGTATAGATCGGAGCCGTAATGCCAAGGGATGGCATTATTGCTTTCATAAGGGACTGGCCCAGGCACTGTGATAGTGACTAGACTGATAGCAGCTGCAGAAGGGACCGTGATAGTATGTGGATCATAGTATATTGTAACTGGTGCTCTGGCAGGAGCGGTATTTTGTGAGTTGTAGGCAGAATCATTTGCAGGATCATAATAAATTGTAACCGTTGAGACACTTTCATTGTCTGCTGTTGATGTTGTAGGAGACAATGTTGACTGGATGGGTGTTGCTGTTGTAGGAGGTTCTGAATGAAGGGGTGTTGAAGTTGTAGAGGGGATGTTTGTTGATGTTTGGTCCGTTGAAGTAACAGATGAAGCATTTGTTGATGAGATTGAAGAGTTGTTTGGAACAATTGTTGTTGCAGTTGTAGAAGACTCGGGAATTGTTGTTAAGGAGATTGCTGGATTTGTAGGTATTGATGTTGTGATTTGAAGTAAGCCACTCTGGATGAGACCATCTATGCCGCTTCTCAGGTTATCACACCCATTTACCGAAATGTTGCAATAAGCACATCCTAGCTCACACCCGGGGAACATTTGACATTCAAGGAGTTGAGCTTTAATCTCTACCAGGGGCGTCCGAATCTGCCCCACACTAGTTATCAAGTAAGACGGCTTATCTTCTTCAATAGCATTGATTCTGGGTCCACCGTGGTTGGGCATAGGGTTCTTACTGACATTTGGTGGGGGTGCAAAGTTTAGAGCTTTGGAATCCACTAGATCCTGTACTTTCATGTGCAAGGCTCTGCACTTCTCTGTACTGTGGCCAGGTGCATTTGAGTGAAAAGCACATCTGGCGCTGGCGTCGTAATTTCTGGGCAGACTGGCAGGATCTGGAGGTGCCAATGTCCTTAGCTCAACCAGGTTGAGTTTCAGGAGTTGTGGCAATAATGCGGCATAAGGCATAGGGATCGGATCAATCACCCTATTGGCCTGAGAAGGTCTCTATTGAAACGGTCTTTGCTGATTGTTGTTGCTGGTACTGTTGTTGTTATAATTTCTCTGAGGTGGATACTGAGCTTGTTGCTGGTAGTGGGATTGTTGGTGTGGTTGGTATGCTGGTTGTGGATGAATTGGAGCGGGAATGGTGACAGCTGCCACTGACCTATGAACATATTGAGGTCTGCCCCTGCTGGTATGGATAGCATTAGTCTCACTAGTTCTTCTTGGGCCCACAAAAGGCTTTCTTGGGTTGTTGGAAGAGCTTGCACCGTTGTCAGAAATTTTGCCCATCTTTAATAGGCTCTCAATTCTTTCTCCAGCTATAACTACATCCACAAAGCTGGTAGAAGAAAAGGCAGCAAGCCTGTCAATGTATGTCCCTTGGAGGGTGTTCATAAACATGTCGGCCATTTCCCTTTCCGACATGGGTGGCTGGACAGCAGCAGCAAGCTGTCTCCACCTCTGGGCGTATTCCCGGAAGCTTTCTCTAGATGATTGAGACATTCCCATCAGGAGGGTCCTGTTAGGAGCCATATCTAAGTTGTACTAGTATTGTCTAATGAAGGCCTCAGCCAGGTCCTTCCAGCATCTGATGGTTGCTCTGGTCAAATGAGAGTACCATTCCCTTGAAGCTCCTGTTAAACTGTCTTCGAAATAAAACATCCACAGTTTTTCATCCATGGTGTATGCCTTCAGCCTCCCCAGAAAGGATTGTAAGTGGGTTCGTGGACAGGAGGTTCCGTTGTACTTCTCAAAACACGGAGGTTTAAACTTGTGGGGAATCCTTACCCCGTCCACTAAGCCCATGTCCATGACATCAAAACCCAAGGAGTTTTGAGACTCCAGGGATCTTAATTTCTCAGCAATTTCATCTAGCCTTCTGTCATAGGCTTCATCCCCAGCTCCCATCACAGTGAATTGATCTTCTTGGGGGTCTTCTTGTAGTACTCTGCCTGTAGTAGCATTCCCTTGTACATTAGCAGGGATGTTGATCTCCGGGTGAATATGAGGGCCATACACAGGTGGGTTGACATGAGGCTGAACCCTCTCATTGTTGCTCGTTCCACCAGTCCCTAGATGGGGGTCTTCCTGAGTCTGCCTCTCTACCAATGCTCTTAATCTTTCTTGGCTCTGTGCCAATCCATTCATCACCTCCATAAACTGGGTTATCTGATTTCTCATTTCCAGCCTCTCATTGGCCATTTGAGTCCTGACCTCTGTAAGATCCTGTTGTACCTGGTCCATCTGTATACCCGGAAGGTTGTTGCGGGTAGGATATCTGTGTGGACGGTTGAGTGGGAACACCCGACGTCGAGCAATAGTTCCTGAACCACAACAGAGTTAGTAACAAAAACAAAACAAAACCTACAAAACAAAACAAAGGTTAGTATGCAATGCAGTATGCTTATTTGTCTCCAAGGTATCCGGCTTGGTACTTGGTTTTGACCTTTCCAGACCCTTGGGGAGGATGCTTTTGATGTTGCTTGGAAGAACTCAGATAAAACAAACCAATACATATATTACAAAAAGTGAATGATACATAGTTTGTTTTTTTTACAATACATTCCCCTAAGGGATCAAAATACAACATAAGAAAGAAAAGTACAATGAAATGAAAGCAACAACAAGCAAAAGTCAGACACCAAGACCAAACTCATCCTCCTGAACTTCCTTTAGAAGTGCTTCAGTCACAGGATCAGCCGGACGCTCTGTGAGGTTCCTGATAAGAAGATTCCTGGTAGTAACAGCTGCAATTAGCTTCTTGTGTCGATCCTGGTCCTTTGACCTCTTCACACCAGCCCTAATCTTCAATTCTGAGATCTCTTTCTGGGCTGCTAGCAGGGCTTCCTGTTGTTCTTTTGCATTTGCCTCCAACTGCTCAATCTTGTCCTGAGTCCTTTTATCTTCCTGAGTACGAGCTTCGGTGATCCTGACCCACCTAGCTTAACTCTCTTTCAGATACAAATCAGTCCTGGCCTTTTGGAACTGAGCCTCCTTGCAGGCATTCTTCAAAATCTGTTCTCCATCCCTTGACTTCTTTATGTAATCCTCTGACTTCTCAATCCTGGCTAGATGCTCCACCTTTATCTTTTCTAACCTTTCAATGTCCAGCCGACCATCACTCCTCTCCCAGAGGGTCTTCTGTAGAGCCTGAGTCAGATTCTCATTCCTCTCTTTCAGTTTCTCAAACTCCTCTAAGCTGATAGTGGCAGGAGGTGGTGTTGTGGAGGGCCCAGGTGCATCCTCAAGGGTGAAGGGCATCCCAGAAATTTGAGCCCTGGCATGAGACCACTCATAGTACTGAGCTGAGGCCACATTGTTGCATCTCCCAAGAACGGCCACTCCCTTGGTCTGGACATTGTACCAAGCCCAGGATGCTTGCCTGACAACAGCCAGATTAGGCTTAATCTCACAATAAAGGGTCTCAGCCAAGTCTTATGCTCTAGGAGTGTGGACCAATGCATAGCCCAGTTGTCTTTTGAATAGCAGAGGGTTGTAGTTGATGCAACCCTTCACTCCTATCAAAGGTACATTGGGGAATTGCCCACAACTAGTAATGATGTCCCTGCCCTTGGTGCTCTGAGTGCACCACCTGATGTCAGCTGAGGTCAAAGCAATGAGTCTTTTAGCCATATTCTTTTGCTGGTGAGGATTCAAGAATGCATCAATCTTGGGCAAGTGTTTGAGCAACCAGGTATGGAACAGGGGAGCACAGCACCTCACCAACCGTCCTCTCTGCTTTTCATTCCTTTGGTGAACAGAGTAGTAGAAATATCCCAGTAAGGTGGGCACTGGGTTCCTCAGAATGAAAAGGTGAATGGCATTCTTGCTAATAAATTTAGGCTCGTCTGCAAAAAGTATAACCCCATATATGCTGAGGGCTAACAAAGCACAGACTGCCTTCCATTCTCCCAAGGAGGCTTTCAGAGTAGCCTGAGAGGTCAAGAAATCCAAATGTAGACCAGAGATTCCAGCCTTGGTAGTCATGTTCTGTCCAATCAGAGAGGGTTCCAGATATAGTGCCTTTGCCACTTCTTCATTACTAGGAAAAGCCATCTCAGGGTTGAAAGGGATACCACCCCTAACAGGTACACCAACCAATGATGAATACTCCTCTAATAAAGGCCCCAACTGAAAATCCTGAAAGGTGAAGCACCTCAGGGGGGGATCATAGAACTGCAGGCAAGTATGAATCAAGCTCCTCTGGGAAGGGTCCAAATCCATAACCACATCAAGTATGCCTCCATAATGTTCTCTGAATAGTGGTATATGGTCTGGAGTAATCAAGGCCTGGATCTTCCTGATGTTAGCCAACTCAGGCTCAAAGAAATGGTAGGAGATGTTGCTCTTCTTGGGTGCCATGTTGCTGAAGAAGAGCTGAGACAGATGCTGATGATGGAGAATAATACTGAAGATGGGCCACTGACAGGCTGATGCTAGTGATGCAAGTGACTGAAGCAGGTAGCTGATGGGGATAGCTGAAGCAGACACTGATGAAGATAGGTCTATGCAGATGAAGGGGTCAAAACCAAGCCAAAATATAGTATGGATACCCTGAAGAACAAATAAGCAAATGTTAAATGATGCAATGATGATGTATGCAAATGATATGCAAAGGTTTGTGATCAAGCTGGATCTGATTAACTGCCTTGATATAAGTTCATGTATGTTCAAGAAATCCAGATGGAGGTTCAAAAGTCCAGTAACCAAGGTGGGGGACTCAAATAAAGAGTCACATGTCCAGGGTTAAAAATCACAAGAACTGTCCCAAAGTGGAGTATTCTTTAATCAAAACAAAGTATCAGGGTATGATGTGGCCAATGGTACCTGCAAACCTGTAAACATCCCAACCCCCTCACAAGTGGTGTTCTAAAACAAGGATCCTCAGACTTGGATCAGTTATGAGAAGTGTAAACACTTCTAACCCGGAGGTACAGTGTTTACAATAACCATAAAAGATCCTCCTCTAATTCACCTCAGTTTCTGAAGGTCAATACTAAAGGTCATCCAGACTTAGCAGGCTTCCCAGATAGCCCTAGCACTACAGGAAATCTGTAGCACAGAGTTCTCAAGAAGAAACCCATATCTGAACCGTGTTTCATATTCCCGCACCAGACCGAAATGGAATGGGAAAGAACATGAACCACTCTAGCCTAGGTGTCACTCAGGTCCCAGGTATAGGACCTCAACTCTCAATAGAAACCCACCCACCAAAGCAACAAAACCAAATCCAGCTAGAACAGTATGACAGTATGATGTATATAAAGCTATAAAGAAAGCAATAAATAACTGTACATAAAGCAGTAAATAAAGCAAATATACAAATACATTTAGCTCATAACACCCCAGTAAACACAAATCAAACAGGCGCTAGGAGGAACCCACAAAAAGAACCAGAAGCCCTGGTTACAGTATAAAGGGTCCCCAGCAGAGTCGCCAAGCTGTCGCTCCCAAAAGATGAGACCGGGCTCAAAATGAGGTACAGACGCGAACGGTTGGCAAGAGGAGGATGAAAACACACAGGGGTGAACTCAGAAAAGACAAGAGTCGCCAGCTAGGAATTTTTATCCCGGGGGAAAGGTAATGCTGCATAAACCTAGAAGGATATGGATAAGACGGTTGCGAACCAGAGAGACTGAGAAAGGGTGTTGGTTACAACCTGGGAAGGTATTAGCACCCAGATTGTCCGCCGTACTCGACGGGATCCACGCTTAAAAGATTTGTGTTTAAAGGGGTAGTGTCAGTGCAATTTGTGTATAAAGAGAGCTGGAAAAGGTGTACAGGTGTCAGTGCAAAAGAAGTGCAAAGTGTAATATATACAGTGTCAGTGCAGGAACAAGAATGAAATACTCAAGAATATGAGGCTAAAAGAATAAAGCTGGAAAGATGGGGAATATACAGAGACTTTTGTTCGATAACTTTTAAGTTATGCCTACGTATCCTCTCGTGCAATGAGGAAGTCAGAACACCGTAGTTCGACCCAAAGAGACTGAAAGGTGAATTGACTTGTGAAATGCTTGCTTGTCAATGCTCAAGTGTATGATCTGTCTGGCACAAATGCAAACTGTCTTGCATTAGACGGAAGAAGCAAGTTCTCGTTTATGAGTGAATGAGATGAGAAAAGAATCCCGGAGGAGACGATTATTGTTTGTTTTTGTGTTTTCAGTCTTTTATTGCTTTTGGAAGTTTGTCATAAGTTAATGAGCTTAAGCCTAAACCAATGGGTTAGTAAACTCATCACATCTTCCCTCTGATTAGGGGTAATGAGAGTACCTTAAGTGTGAAGTCAGCTTCTCACACTTAATCACCATGATGTAGGATTAAGATCATTAACCTACTTGTGATTATTTAGATATTTTTGTTGTTTTTGTTTAGTGTTGAGTAATGAAATTAAGCCACAATCAGGGATTAAACAGACCCATTACACCATCCTAATAGAAGGATAATAGATGAGAATGTTTAAGCTGAGGAAAGCTCCTCAACTTAATCCATGATTAGGGATTAACTTCATGACAAAACAAAGCCTTTATTAAGTGGATTTTAATTAATGATAAGATGATGAAGTGAGTTTTAGGGTTTGTAAGACAACTTGAGGGGGACTTGTCCATTAACACTAGGGTTAGTCCTTCTTAACCAATTAAGGAAGAATTAGAACCCTAATGCAAGGCCCAAGTTACAAGCTTGATGTCTTGAGGATTATTAAGTGGATTGATTAAAGGGTGTAAACACATTAAGGGTTTAACACTTAGGATTAAAATTATACACTCCATCCTAATAGAAGGATGCAGGCATAAGCTTAATCACAAAGCCTTAAAACCTTTAGGGTTTAGTCCCTGATTATGAGATGAGAAGAGAAGACTCAAAGATGACACAAAGGTAAAAACTAAAGGGGGACTAATCAAAACCCTAATTATTGTCATGCTTGGTTATTCCTAGGGTTAATGAGGTTTGCAAGAAGGTCTTCAGAGGAACCACCAGGAAGCAGATGAAAGGAGCAAAGAGAAGCAAAGTAACTTGCTTCATTTTAGAAGACAAGTCACTTGAAGAAAGAAAGTAAGATGAAGAAGAAAGAGCAAGCTCAATCTCAAACACAAAACAAAATGCAGCAAGGATGCACAAGAGAGATGAAAAGAAGTTGTGAGAAGTGAAGGCAAATTCACTTCTCAAAGTAACTTACCACCTGAAAAGTTAGTGAAAGAAATGCAATGCAATGCAAAATGAGACAAAATGGTATGATGCAAACCAAAACCAGAAGCATATGTGTGATGATAATGATGTTATGAGATGATGCAAACATGAATCAAGGCATGAGGATGATCATATGAACATATGGATGCAAGAGAAGCATGCTTAGAACCATGATCATACATGAAAAGTTATGAAATGCAAATGACATACAACATGGCAAATGAAAGATGCAATGATCAAACATGCTTCTAATATGTCTTAAGATGTCTAATGAATCAAATGGATGCACAAAATGCCTTGGCAAGTCATGGTATGTAAGCAAATGCAAGATGAATGCAAAAGGAAGCCCAAATTAGGGTTTATGATCAATGCACAAAACAAAAACCAAAACCAGAAGCAAACATCAAGATAAAAAATTGAAAATGCATTCAAGGGAACCCTAAACCTATACAAACTCACTGCCCAAAGGAGGGGATCCAATTCTTAACCTAGTGAAAGTTATGAATTTCTTAAGATTTCTAGGGTTCTAGGGTACCTTGACAAGAAAAATGTCAAACAAATGGAAAATGCAAGATCAAATCATGCCAAATTAATCCTATAAACTACATGATATGCAAGACACAATGCAAAAAGAATCAAGGTCCAACTCTTAAAGACTAGGCAGAAATGAATTTTTGAACATTGGATCAAAATAATGCTTTGAAATTGAATTAATTCCATGGAAAATTGTCAAAATGCATTAAGATCAAAAAAGAAATTTGGTTTGAGGGTTGGACAATGTTTCTAAATGATTTTAAAGGTTTCATGAATTTTTTGGTGATTTTTGAATACCTAAAAGTATTTTTAATTAATTAATTCTCATTAATTAATTAAAAATAATCTTTTAAATGATTTAAAAATATTTTTAAATGCAAAAAATAAAAATAAAAATGTTTTTGGTTTCTGAAAATTCATAAAAGTTTGTACAAAAATTTTCAGAATTTTTAAAAGTGTTTTACTATTTTTAATAAATTGTGCAAATAAAATACAAAACAAATGAAATAAAAATTAAAATAGAAGAAGTATGCAGAAAGAGAGGCCAGGATTGAATCTGGGGAATGGTTTGTTGACTTCACGCGCAATCTAATGGTCACAATTCAAATCTGGTTAAATCAGGTTTATGAATTAATTAATTTGGATTAATTAAGTCAACGTGGATTAGGGCAAAATGGTGGAATCCTGGACGTCCAAATGCGCGCGGGTCAACACATCCAAGGGGTATTATTCAAACTTCATTAATCACTCAGATTAGGGCTAATTAACCTCAGGTGGCCGGAGAAGACTTCCGGTCGTCTTCTCCGGCGAACCAAAACCCTAGATTTCGCTATAAGTCACCAAACATGAAATTTCTTCCATAGAAATGATCCTACCCCCCATCTAAACCTAACCCCTCTTTCAAAAATCATTTATTTTCATTAACAAGCTTGAATCGAAGACAAACATGAAACACGGGCAAACTTTCAGAGAGACATGAAATGGTCATCCCTTACTTATTTTCAAATCTAAATACACCCAGATGATCAGTGCAACATATAGATTCGATTTGTAACAAGAAAATGAAGTTCTGGAAAATTTGTTCTTGAGCTATACCTGAGATGGAACCTTCTGGTTCTAGGCTTTCTGGCTGATGTCTTGCTTGCAATCAACTCCCCTGGACCTCCTGAGAAGCTTTCAAGGCTTGTTTGAAGTTTGTAATAGTTGGTTTGAGAGATGGCAGAAGTTCTGCTCAAGGTGGGGTGGAAATCGTATTTGTGATTCTGGGAGTTTAAGGCAATGGTGATGGGTGCTTTGTGATCAGGAAAGTGTGTTGAGTTGATTTGTGAAGTTGGTTTGTGTGTTTGTAGCTTGTACTGAGTGTTTCGAAGGCTCTTGCAAATGAGGGAGATTTTGATAACTATGGCTATGGGCAAGATCAGAGTGTGTTGTTATGTGCTTTTGCTTGCTTTTTGTTTGCATAAACTATTGTGATAGGTCAGATGAGTTGATGTGTGCTTTTGTGATAGGTATGGCTCAAGTTGCCAAAATGTCAAAGTTGTGTAAGAGAGGCATGTGCTACTAGCTAGCCAAGGACAAAAGGTGTGTCCTGCGCAGCAAGATGTGGGGAGAACCCTAGGATTGATCATGAAGTCAGCAAGCAAGTGGATTCACACTTGAGTGAGTTTTTGCAACTTGCCTCACTTTTGCTTCCTTTGAAATTTCTTGCTCCATAAGCCATAAAGATGAATGATCTCTTGGCCCATTCTGAATTTTAGGTGTTGTATGATCATGTTGTGAAGTTTAGAAGTCCATTTGATAGTTCAATTTGCCTTGAAAAGTGAATTTGCAACTTTGCCTCTTTGGTGGAAAACTTCAAATTTAGTGATTTTTGCCAACTTTGACAAGCCATAACTTTTGATCCAAAATGAATTAGTTCATGTTCTTGTACTTTTTGAAAAGGGAATGATCCATTCTACAACTTTCATGACCAAAGTTTTTCCATTTGAAGCATTTCTGAATCAAAAAGCAAGGGTTGAAAAAGTTTCCTAAAATGGCAATTTCATTAAAAGTCAAACTTTCCCAAAAAGTCAACTTTGCAAAAGACTTGAAATTCTTCAATTTTGTGAACTTCCAACATCTTCTATGATCAAATAAAGATCATATACAATCAAAATGATGAAGAACACCTCTTGGTTGGGTCATTGGGGGCCTCAGATGCCCTGATTTTGCACTGACTTGCTTGAAAAGTCAACTCTTGATTAGATGACTTCCCCATGGAATTTCTTCATGAAAATTGATATGCATACTCCCTATACCATATAGAGACCAATAGAAACAAGAATGACCAAAAAGATTGGAGTTATGGCCTTTGAAACCAAAACCCTAATTCTAGGTCATCTGTGCAGTCAAAACTGGCTCTGCTTCCATGCCATTCTCAGTTCTTGTGATCCTTTGACATTCTTGACTTTGAGAGGATATAATATGATGCTTGAACATACATGGACCCCTTTGAAGTGGTTGATGACCTTTGGAGTGGCTCAAGAAGCTCTTGGATTGCTCAGATCACAAACCCTAGATGCAGATGACTTTGAACCAATGTAGTGAATCAAAAATGTGATATGAGATGCTATGATTGAGATTATGCATATGAGGAGATCACAAGCCATGGTGTGAGGGGGTGAGGGAAAATTTGGGGTGTTTACACTTGGTAATAGATTGCCCATCTCTATACCAGTGCATTTTGGGTCGACCGACGTTAGCCGAATTAATGGCAGTCCCGTCCACGGTGCACTTGAATATGAAGGACTACACCACGCGAGGATAGGTAGCCACCCTGCACGGAGACATAGAAGCAGCCCACAGATGCTATGAATCCGCGTCTAAAGGCCTCAACTCCATCACAGTGAAGACGAAGCCATCCAAGGCCCTCAGCCAGAGAACATCGGAGGAACCAAAGACATTACCCCGTATAGATTCTATCGATATCGACAGTAGATTCTCCGAGGAAGAAGAACAGTTGCAGGAAATGGTGAAGACCTCATCCTCTACCTGTCCCATACCTGATGGAGATTTCGAGCTAGTAGCACTGTGCACAGATCCCTCAAAAGGGGTCAGAATTGGAGCCGACCTCCCTGAGCTCGCCAGGAAACAATTGAAGGTCTGTCTGAGAGAAAACACTGACTTATTCGCGTGGTGCGCTTCAGAAATGCCCGGCCTGGACCCTGAGGTCGCATGCCATCATCTAGCCATGGATCCTGCTGTCTAAGCAGTCGCACAACAACGACGGAAGCAATCTGCGGAGAAGGTAGTCGCATCCGAACAAGTTGTAAAAGACCTCTTAGAGGCTAAATTTGTAACAGAGGCCAGGTATACCACCTGGCTCTCAAACGTTGTACTTGTCAAGAAAAATAATGGAAAATGGAGTACATGCGTTGATTATATCGATCTTAACCGGGCTTTCCCGAAAGACGCGTACCCGTTGCCTAACATAGATAAGTTAGTAGATAATTCTGCAGGTTTCAAACTCTTGTCGTTCCTCGACGCCTACTCTGGGTACAATCAGATACCCATGGTCGTGACTGACAAGAAGTACACCGCTTTCATGACCGAATCGGGAAACTATTACTACAATGTACTGTCTTTCGGCCTGAAAAGCGTGGGCGCAACACACCAGCGCATGATGAACAAAGTCTTTCAAGCTGAAATTGGGGACATGCTCGAGGTATACATGGACGACATGATCGTGAAATCCCACGAGGAGACCGATCATGATCTCCGACTGAAAAAGATCTTTGATCAAGCACGAAAATGCAAAATGCGCTTCAATCCAGACAAGTGCACGTTCGGTGTGCGCGCAGGCAAGTACCTAGGCCAACCCCGAAAAATGTCGAGCATTTTTCGAAATGCCCACACCAACATCCAAAAAATCCATCCAAACCCTAAATGTAGTCCTGGTGTCGCTATCACGATTCATAGCGAAGTCGGCCTAACACGCGCTCTCGTTCTACAAACTCCTCCGCAAGGAAGCGACCTTTGAGTGGACTGAAGAATACGAGCAAGCTTTGAAACATCTCAAAAAGGCTTTATCCGAACCCCCGGTCTTATCTCGACCATAGGCGGAAGAAATCCTCTATCTCTACCTCGCGGTTGCTAACAAAGTCATTAGCATTACGCTCGTACGAGAGATGCCCGAAGGATAAAATATATATATATTTTACGAGCAAGGCCCTGCAAATACCTGAACTCAGGTACCAACAAATCGAAAAAAGTAGCCTTGGACCTCCTTCACGCGGCAAGAAGGCTGCATCACTATTTTCTCGTGCATACGATCGTGGTACGCACCGACCAACCCATAAAACAACTCCTTGGGAGACCATACATGGCCGGGAGAATGCTGAAATGGTCATTAGAATTATATGAGTTTGATATCCGATACGAGGAATTAACAACCATCAAAGCACAAGCCCTCGCAGATTTTATGGCTGAAATGGTCGTCTCGGAAAGTCCCATATGCCCGTCCTGAAAATGGACCATTTACGTCGATGGCGCATCGAGCTCGATCGGAAGCGGAGCGGGGATCATGTTAGAAAACAAATAGGGAATTCTGATTGAGGTCTCCCTCACATTATCATTCCCCACTTCCAATAATCAAGCAGAGTATGAAGCATTCCTCGTAGGCTTAAGATTGGCCGACGATCTAGGTGCCGAGGACATTATCATTTGCACATATTCTCAGCTAGTAGTTATGCAAGTCAAAGGGGAATACCAAGTCAAAAATGATAGCTTATCAGAATACTTGACCATGGTAAAAGAATAAATGGTGAAATTCTCCTCAGTAGAAGTTAAAAATGTGCCGCGCGAAGACAAATTCTGAGAAGATGTACTGTCAAAATTCGCGAGCACCAAGAAAAAAGGAGGGAACAAATCCGTAATCTAGGAAATCCTTCCATAACCCAGCATTGGGAAGCCGAAAAAGGCCCTAGACGTCAATGTCATAGGTGACGCGAATTGCTGGATGACTCCAATATAAAAATATCTGACCAACAAAGAGCTACCCGAGGATCCAAAGTAAGCCAGTATAACAAAAAGACAAGCATGTTCGTACGTTATGGTCGAGGGAAAACTATATCAATGTGGGTTTTCCATGCCCCTCCTCAAATGTGTCGAGGAGGAGTTAATCCCCCACGTCTTTCGAGAGATCCACAAAGGAATCAATTCCTAACACCTAGGCGGGAGATCCCTTGCGAGGAAAGCTCTCCAAGCGGGATATTATTGGCCGAAAATGCAGAGCAACGCCAAGGAACATGTAAAAAAATGCGACAAATTCCAACGACATGGAGACATACATCTCGCTCCATCCAACGAGCTTAAAACAATGTCCTCCCCATGGTCGTTCGCCTGGTGGGGCCTAGAAATCCTCGACCCCTTCGTCGTTGGTTCAAATCAAAATAAATACCTAATCGTCGGCGTCAATATTTCACAAAGTGGATCGAAGCCGAACCCCTGGCCAAGATCACAACCCTCAACATATTGTGCTCCTTTAAGCGGAACATCCTCGCCCGTTTTGGGATCCCTCAGGCGATAGTCATAGACAATGGCACTCAATTCACGGACAAGAATTTTCAAGAATTTGTGGCCAGCGTTGGAACTAAGCAACATTTCGCATCCGTGGAACACCCACAAACAAACGGGTAGGTGGAAGCGGCGAACAGGGTCATCCTTCGAGGTCCCAAGCAAAGGCTAGATGAGATCAAAAGACATTGGGTCGAAGAGTTGAACAACGTCCTATGGGCCTACAGAACTACTTCGCATTCGACCACGGGGGAAACCCCTTTTCAGTTAGCATACAGAATTGAGGCCTTCATTCCAGTAGAGATCCATGTCCAGTCCATACGGACAGAAGCTCCAATGGACGAAGACGCTAACGATGAAATATTACACGAAGATCTCGATTTGGTCGAGGAGGTTAGATCAGGTGCAGCCCTGTGTAAAGCATCCCTCAAACAAAAGTTCGCTTTAAGACATGATGCTAAATTCATCAAGAGAGCATTCGCAGTTGGTAGCCTCCTCCTCAAAAGGAAACTATAAAGATTCCAAAGAAGGAAAACCGGCTTCCAACTGGGAAGGACCCTACCAAGTCCGAGCAAAAACGGGCAACAGGGCATATTACTTAGAAAATTTACAAGGAGAAGAACTTGCTCGTCCATGAAACGCCGAGAAACTTAAACAATATTATAATTAAGACACCAGCCGACACCGATGTAAACACCCCAAATTTGCCCTCACTCATTCACACCATGGCTTGTGATCATTTCATATGCATAAACTCAATCATAACATCTCATACCACATTTTTGAGTCATTGCATTGTTTCTAAGTCATCTGCACCTAGGGTTTGTGATCTGAGCAATCCAAGAGCTTCTTGAGCCACTACAAAAGTCATCAATCACTTCAAAGGGGTCCATGTGTGTTCAAGCATCATATTATATCTTCTCAAAGTCAAGAATGCCAAAGAATCACAAGAACTGGGATTGGTATGGAGGCAGAGCCAGGTTTAACTGCACAGATGACCTAAAATTAGGGTTTTGGTTTCAGAGGCCATAACTCCAAATTTTTTGGTCATTCTTGTTTCTATTGGTCTCTATATGGTATAGGGAGTATGCATATCAATTTTCATGAAGAAATTCCATGGGGAAGTCATCTGATCAAGAGTTGACTTTCTGGACAAGTCAGTGCAAAATCAGGGCATCTGAGGCCCCCAATGACCCAACCAAGGGGTGATCTTCATCATTTTGAGTGTATTTGATCTTTATTTGATCATGGAAGAAGGTTGAAGTTCACAAAATTCAAGAATTACAAGTTTTTGCAAAGTTGACTTTTTAGGGCATGGTTGACTTTTAATGAAATGTCATTTTATGCAACTTTTTCAACCCTTACTTTTTGATCCAAAAATGTTTCAAATGGAAAAACTTTGGTCATGAAAGTTGTAGATTGGATCTTCCCCTTTTCAAAAAGTACAAGAACATGACCTAATTCATTTTGGATCAAAAGTTATGGTGCATCAAAGTTGGCTAAAATCATTGAATTTTAAGTTATGCACCAAATGAGAAATTTGCAAAAACTTTGTACCAAGGCATTTGTGACTTCTAGTTGATATCAAACCAATATGCAAGCATCATACAAGTTCTAAAAATCATATTTGAACCAAAAGATCACATGTTTCATGGTTTGTAAAGCAAGATTTTTTTCATGAGAACCAAAGGGAACCAACTTGCAAAAACCATCATCACACCTCATCCACTTGCTGCCTTGGATGCTGAACCACACTAGCCCTTTCCCCTCACCATGCTGCGCAGCCCACAGCCCTTGTACTTGGCTAGAAGTTGCCCATGCTTTCTCTTACACAAAGTTGACATTTTGGCAAAAGCTAGCACACCTATCACAAAAGCACAGGTCACATCCTCTGACCAATCCCATTAGTTTATACAAACAAATGGCAAGCCAAGCAACATAACACAACAGCCTGAAACCAGCAAGAGCATCACTCTCTCATTTTCCATTTCCATAGAGCAAAAGCATTCGAAACACTCTCCTCAGGCCACAAACTCAGAAACAAACTTCACAAACCTTCTCCACTCATCACCCTGACCACAAAGAACCCCTCACCATTGCCTGAAACAGCCTGAATCCAAAACACGATTCCCACCTGAGCTTGAACAGAACTGCTTCAAACCTCCAAACCAGCCATCACAAACTTCTTCTAAGCATCCAGGCAGCATCAGGGGACCAAAGGGAGTGGTTTGCATCAAAGAAAGGGGTCAGAAAGTTGCAAGATTGAAAGCTTCGAAACTCAGGTAGCTCAAGAACATTTTTTCCAGAAATCCTTTTTTAAGTTCTAAATAGATTCTATATGTTCTCCTGATCATTTTGATGTCATTGGTTTTGAAAATGGTGGAGAGATGAGAGTTTAACATGCATCTGAAACTTTTTGCCCTAAATTTCATTTGATTCGATTCAGTCATTTTAGAAATGATAAATTTGTTTTGATTGAGGGTTTTGATTCGTGATTGAGTGGGGATCATTTCTGTTTAATTAGATTTCATTTTAGAAGCGTTTAGAGTGAGATTGGGTTTTGGGGTGATCGGAGAAGACGACCGGAACACTGTTCCGGTCGCCTGAAAGTAATTAAGGGTGTCATTAGGGCATAAGCATTAATTAGCTGAGTTTGAATTTGGGCCGTCCAAACCCGCGCGCAGTCAACTCCCGCCTTTGCCAGTTTAAATCTCATGCGTTGGATCTGATTACTTTTCCTTTTTCAGTTTAAAATTCAGTTTATTTTCATATTAATTCATTTGTTTTATACAATTTATTAAAAATAGCAAAAAGGCTTTAAAAATTATGAAATTTTTTACTAAGAGTTTCATTAATTTTTAAGACACAAAAATATTTTTATTTTCATTTTTAGCATTAAAAAAGTATTTTTAAATATTTAAAAGTTTATTTTTAATTGATTAATGAAAATTAATTTATTAAAAATACTTTTAGGTATTTAAAAACCACCAAAAAAATTCATGAAATGTTTTAAGACATTTAGAAACATTGTCCAACCTTCAAACCAAATTTATTTTTTGATCTTGATGCATTTTGAGAATTTTTCATTGAATTAAAATCATTTTGATGCATTATTTTGATCCAAACTTCCAAAAATCATTTCTGCCTAACCATGAAGAGTTGGACCTTGATTCTTTTTGCATTGCATTGTGTTTAGCATGTAGTTTGTGAGATTAAATGGCCATGATTTGATCTCTCATTTTCAATTTGTTTGATAATTTTCTTGTTTGGGAACCCTAAAACCCTAGAAAACTTGGAAAAACCATAACTTGAATTTGGTTAAGAGTTGAAACCTCTCCTTTGGGAAGTGGGTTAGTATGGGATTAGGGATCTTTTGAGTGAATTTGCAATTTTTTATCTTAATGTTTGCTTCTGATTTTGGTTTGTGTTTGATGTATTGTTCATAAACCCTAATTTGGGCTTCCATATGCATCCATCTTGCATTTGCATTCATACCTTGACTTGCAATGATATTTTATGCATCCATGTGATTCATTTGACATCTTAAGACATATTGAAAACATGTTTGATCATTGCATCTTGCATTTGCCATGTTGTATGCCATGTGCATCTCATAACTTTTCATGTATGTTCATGTGCCTTAACTTGCTTCACTTGCATCCATGAACTTGTATGATCATCCACATATGTTGTTGCTGGTTTGTAGCATCTCATAGCATCATTAACATCATGGATGTGCTTCTGGTTTGGTTTTGCATCATACCATTTCATCTCATTTTGCATTGCATTGCATTTCCTTTTCTAACTTTTCAGGTGGTAAGTGACTTTGAGAAGTGAATTTGCCTTCACTTCTCATAACTTCTCTTCATCTCTTTTATGCATCCTTGCTGCATTTTTATATGTGTTTGAGTTTGAGCTTGCTCATTCTTCTTCTTCCCACTTTCTTTCTTCAAGAGACTTGTCTTCTTAAATGAAGCAAGTTACTTTGCTTCTCTTTGCTCCTTTCATTTGCTTCCTGGTGGTTCCATTGAAGACTTCTCTTGTAAACCTCACAAACCTTAGGAACAACCAAGCATGACAATGATTAGGGTTTGGATTAGTCTCCCCATTTAGTTTAACCTTTGTGTCTCTCTTGAGTCTTCTTTTCTCACCTCATAATCAGGGACTAAACCCTAAAGGCTTTAAGGCTTTGTGATTAAGTTTATGCCTGCATCCTTCTATTAGGATGGAGTGTATAACTTTAATCCTAAGTGTTAAACCCTTAATGTGTTTAAATCCCTTAATCAATTCACTTAATAATCATCAAGACATCACACTTGTAACTTGGGCCTTGCATTAGGGTTCTAATTCTTCCTTAATTGGTTAAGAAGGACTAACCCTAGTGTTAATGGACAAGTCTCCCTCAAGTTGTCTTACAAACCCTAAAAATCACATCATCATCATACCATTAAATAAAATCCACTTAATAATGGCTTTGTTTTGTCATGAGTTTAATCCCTAATCATGGATTAAGTTGAGGAGCTTTCCTCAGCTTAAACATTCTCATCTATTATCCTTCTATTAGGATGGTGTAATGAGTCTGTTTAATCCCTGATTATGGCTTAACCTCATTACTTAACACTAAACAAAAACAACAAAAACATCTAAATAATCACAAGTGGGTTAATGATCTTAATCCTATACCAAAGGTGATTAAGTGTGAGAATCTGACTTCACACTTAAGGTATTCTCATTACCCCTAATCAGAGGGAAGATGTGATGAGTTTACTAAACCATTGGTTTAGGCTTAAGCTCATTAATCTATGACAAATTTTCAAAAGCAATAAAAGACTGAAAACTCAAAAACAAAACAATAATCGTCTCCTTCGGGATTATTTTCTCATCTCATTCACTCACAAACGAGAACTTGCTTCTTCCGTCTAATGCAAGACAGTTTGCACCTGAGCCAGACAGGTCATACACTTGAGCATAGACAAGTAAGCAGTTCACAAGTCAATTTATCTTTCAGTCTCGTTGGGTCGAACTACGGTGTTCTGACTTCCTCATTGCACGAGAGGATACGTAGGCATAACTTAACAGTTATCGAACAAAAGTCTTTGTATATTCCCCCTCTTTCCAGCATCATTCCTTTAGCCTCATGATCTTGAGCAATTCATTCTCATTCCTACACTGACACATCATTTATACACTTCACACTTTTCTTACACTGACACCTGTACATCCTTTTCCAGCTCTTTTATACACACATTACACTGACACTACCCCTTTAAAACACAAATCTTTTAAGCGTGGATCCCGTCGAGTACGGCGGACAATCTGGATGCTAATACCTTCCCAGGTTGTAACCAACCCCCTTTCTCAGTCTCTCTGGTTCGCAACCGTCTTATCCATGTCTTTCTAGGTCTATGCAGCATTGCCTTTCCTCCGGGATAAAAATGCCTAGTTGGCGACTCTATTCATCTCCAGTGAGTTCACGGCTGTGTGTTCTCATTGTCCCTCTCGCCGACCGTTCGCGTCTGTACCTTTATTTGGGCCATTTCCCATTTATCGGGAGCGACAGCTTGGCGACTCTGCTGGGGACCCTTATACTGCAACCAGGGCTTCTGGTTCTTTTTGTGGGTTCCTCCTAGCGCTTGATTGATTTGTGTTTACTGGGGTGTTATGTGCTTATTTGTGTTTGTTCTTTGTATTTATTTTTGCTTTATGTACAGTTGTTTTACTGCTTTCTTTATAGCTTTGCATTATATCATATTGTCATACTGTACTGCTGGCTGGATCTGTTTGTTTGCTTTGGTGGGTGGGTGTTCTATTGAGAGTTAAGATCCTACACCTGGGATCTGAGTGACACCTAGGCTAGAGTGGTTCATATTCTTTCTCATTCCATCTCGGTCTGGTGCGGGAATATGAAACACAGTTCAGATATGGGTTTCTTCTTGAGAACTCTGTGTTGCAGATTTCCTGCAATGCTAGGGCTATCTGGGAAGCCTGCTAAGTCTGGATGACCTTTTAGTATTGACCTTCAGAAACTGAGGTGAATTAGAGGAGGAACTTTTATGGTTATTGTAAACACTGTACCTCCGGGTTAGAAGTGTTTACACTTCTCATAACTGATCCAAGTCTGAGGATCCTTGTTTTAGAACACCACCTATGAGGGGGTTGGGCTGTTTACAGGTTTGCAGGTACCCTTGGCCTCAGCATACCCTGTTACTTTGATTTGATTAAGAATACTCCATGTTGGAACAGTTCTTGTGATTCTAAACCTTGGACATGTGACTCTTTATTTGAGTCCCCCACCTTGGTTACTGGACCTATAGACCTCCATCTGGATTTCTTGAATGTACCTGGACTTATCTCAGAGCACTTGATCAGATCCAGCTCAGTCACAAACCCTTGCATATCATTTGCATACATCCTCATTGCATCATTTTGACATTTGTTTATTTGTGTTTCAGGGTATCCATATTGCATTTGGCTTGGTGTTGACCCCATCATCAGTATTGACCTATCTTCATCAGCATCTGCTTCAGCTATCAGTTACTTGTTTCAAGTCACCTGCACCAGCTAATCAGTGGCCTATTCTTTCAGTGATATCATCAGCACCTGTCTCTACTCATCCCCAACATCATGGCACCTAAAAAGAGTAACATCACCTACCACTTCTTCCAACCAGAGCTAGCTGACATCAGGAGGATTCAGACCCTGGTCACTCCAGACCATATACCACTGTTCAGGGAACACTATGGAGATATACTTGATGTGGTTATGGATTTGGACCCTTCACAGAGGAGCCTGATTCACACCTGCCTTCAGTTTTATGATCCCCCACTGAGGTGTTTCACTTTTCAGGACTTTCAGCTGGGCCCTTTATTGGAAGAATACTCATCATTGGTTGGTATACCTATCAGGGGTGGAATCCCTTTCAACCCTGAGACGGTCTTTCCTGGTAATGAAGAAGTAGCAAAGGCTTTGCATCTGGAATCAGTTCTTATTGGGCAGCATATGACTTCTAAGGCTGGCATCCCATGCCTGCATCTGGATTTCTTGGTCTCTCAAGCTACCCTGAAAGCTTCTTCGGGAGAGTGGAAAGTAGTCTGTGCTTTATTGGCCCTGAGCATATATGGGATTATATTATTTGCAGATGAGCCTAGATTCATTAGCAAGAATGCAATCCATCTTTTCATCCTGAGGAACCCAGTGCCCACTTTATTGGGGGATCTCTACTATTCAGTGCACCAGAGGAATGAAAAGCAGAGGGGAAGATTAGTGAGGTGTTGTGCTCCTTTGTTCCATACTTGGCTTCTCAAGCATTTACCCAAGACAGATGCATTTTTGAATCCTCATCAGCAGAGGAACTGGGCTAGAAGACTCACTGCTCTGACTTCAGCTGATATCAGGTGGTGCACTCAAAGCACAAAGGGCAGGGATATCATCACCAGTTGTGGGCATTTCCCCAATGTACCCCTGATAGGAGTTAAGGGTAGCATTAATTACAACCCTCTGCTGTTCAGAAGACAACTGGGCTATGCACTGGTCCACACTCCTAAGGCACAAGACTTGGCTGAGACTCTTTACTGTGAGAACAAGCCTAATCTGGCTATTGTTAGGCAGGCAGCCTGGGCCTGGGAAAATGTTCAAACTAAGGGAGTAATCATTCTGGGGAAGTGCAACAATGTAGCATCAGCATAGTACCATGAGTGGTCCCATGCCAGGGCTCAATTCTCTGGAATGCCCTTTACCATGGAGGATATGCCTGGATCATCCTCAGCACCACCCCCTGCCACTGTCAGTTTGGAGGAGTTTGAAGGCTTGAAAGAGAGAAATGAGAAGTTGACTCAGGCTTTGCAGAAGACCCTCCGGGAGAGGATTGATGGTAGGATGGATATTGAGAGGTTAGAAAAGCTGAGAGTAGAGCATCTGGCTAAAATTGAGAAGTCTGAGGATTATATTAAAAAGTCTAGGGCTGGAGAACAGATTCTGAAGAATGCTTGCAAGGAAGCCCAGTTCCAGAAAGCCAGGACAGACTTGTATCTGAAGGAGAGTCAAGCTAGGTGGGTCAGGATCACCGAGGCTCGTACTCTAGAGGATAAGAGGGTCCAAGACAAGATAGAGCAACTGGAAGCTAGTGCAAAAGAGCAGCAGGAAGCCCTGGCAGCAGCCCAGAGGGAGATATCAGAGCTGAAGATCAGAGCTGGAGTGAAGAGGTCAAAAGACCAAAGTCAACACAAGAAGCTAACTGCAGCTGTTACTACCCGGAACCTCCTTATCAGGAATCTCACGGAGCGTCCAGCTGATCCTGTGACCGAAGCACTTCTCAAGGAAGTTCAGGAGGATGAGTTTGGTCTTGGTGTTTGACTATTTGCTTGTTGTTGCTTTCATTCCATGTACTTTTATTTTTCTTGTAATGTATTTTGACCCCTCAGAGGGCTTGTATTTGTAAACAAACTATGTACCATTTGCCTTTTGTAATATATGTATCAGTTTGTTCCATCCAAGTTTACTTCGAAAGCAACATCAACAACATCTTCAAGGGTCTGGAAGGGTCAAAACTGAATGCCAAGCCGGATACCTTGAAAACAAATAAGCATACTGCATTGCATGCTAACCCTTTGTCTGTTTTGTAGGTTTTTGTTTTATTGTTACTAACTCTGTTGTGATGTTCAGGAACTATTGCTCGACGCCGGGTATTTCCCCTCAACCGTCCGCACCGATATCCAACCCGTAACAACCTTCCGGGCATACAAATGGATCAGGTACAACAGGACCTTGCAGAGGTCAGAAATCAAATGGAAAACGAAAGATTAGAAATGAGAACCCAGATGACGCAGTTTATGGAAGTGATGAACAACATTGCTCAGAGCCAAGAAAGATTGAGAGCCATGGTGGAAAGGCAAAATCAAGAAGATCCCCATATAGGGACTGCTGGCACAAGCAACAACGAGAGGGTCCAACCTCATGTCAATCCCCCTGTATTTGGACCTCATCTTCATCCGGAGATCAACATCCCGGCCAATGTTCAAGGGACTGCCACTGCAGGTAGGGTGCTGCAAGAAGACCCTCAGGAGGATCAGTTCACAGTAATGGGTGCTGGGGAGGAAGCTTATGACAGAAGGCTGGATGAGATAGCTGAGAAATTAAGATCCTTAGAGTCTCAAAACTCTTTGGGTTTCGATGTCATGGACATGGGCTTGGTAGACGGGGTCAGGATTCCCCATAAGTTTAAGCCTCCTTGTTTTGAAAAATACAACGGGACTTCATGCCCCCGGACCCACCTACAATCGTTTCTGGGGAGGCTGAAGGCCTATACCATGGACGAGAAGCTCTGGATGTTTTATTTCGAGGATAGCTTAACCGGAGCATCAAGGGAATGGTACTCTCATCTAACAAGAGCAACTATCAGGTGTTGGAAGGACCTGGCAGAGGCCTTTATCAGACAGTATCAGTACAACTTAGATATGGCACCCAACAGGACCCTCCTAATGGGAATGTCACAGTCGTCAAGGGAAAGCTTCCGAGAATATGCCCAGAGATGGAGGCAACTGGCTGCTGCTGTTCAGCCACCTATGTCTGAGAGGGAAATGGCAGATATGTTTATGAACACCCTTCAGGGAACATACATTGACAGGCTGGCTGCTTTCTCTTCTACTAGCTTTGCAGATGTTGTCATAGCTGGGGAAAGAATCGAGAGCCTGTTAAAGATGGGCAAAATTTCTGACAACGGTGCCAGCTCGTCCAGCAATACAAGGAAGCCTTTTGCAGGCCCAAGAAGAACTGGCGAGACCAATGCCATCCACACCAACAGGGGCAGACCCCAGTATGTTCATAGGTCTGTGGCAGCAGTCACCATTCCCGCTCCAGCTCATCCACAACCAGCTTACCAACCTCCGCAACAAAATTATCAGCAACAACCTCAATACCATCAACAAGCTCAACATCCTCCGAGAAACTACAACAACACCAACAACAACAATCAGCAAAGACCATATCAGCAGAGACCTTCTCAGGCCAATAGGGTAATCGATCCGATCCCTATGCCCTATGCAACGTTATTGCCACAACTCCTGAAACTCAACCTGGTTGAGCTAAGGACGTTGGCACCTCCAGACCCTAATAGTCTACCCAGGAACTATGACTCCAACGCCAGATGTGCTTTTCACTCAAATGCACCTGGCCACAATACAGAAAAGTGCAGAGCCTTGCACATGAAGGTACAAGACCTGGTAGACTCTAAGGCCCTTAATTTCGCACCACCACCCAATGTTAATAAAAACCCTATGCCAAACCACGGTGGTCCCAGAATCAATGCTATTGAAGAAGACAAGCCGTCTTATTTAATAACCAGTGTGGGTCAGATCCGGACACCGTTGGTAGAGATTAAGGCTCAACTCCTCGAATGTCAAATGTTCCCGGGGTGTGAGTTAGGGTGTGCTTACTGCAACATTTCAGTAAATGGGTGTGATAACTTGAGGGATGGCATAGATGGTCTCATTCAGAGTGGCCTACTTCAAATTACAACATCAATTCCAACAAATCCAGCAATCTCATCAGCAACAATTCCAGTATCTCCTACAACTGCAACAACCATTGTTCCCGACAACTCTTCAGCTTCATCAACAAGTATCTCATCTGTCATTTCAACTGACCAGATATCAACAAATATTCCTGCTACAACTTCAGCACCACTTTATTTTGAAACTCCTACAACAACAACGCCCATCCTTCCGACAATGTCTCCTACAACATCAGCAACAAACAATGAAGATGTCTCAACCATTACGATTTATTACGATCCAGAGAATAATTCAGCCTACAACTCACAAAGTGCTACTCCCATCAGAGCACCAGTCACGATATACTACGATCCACAGACTATCACAGTCCCTTCCGCAGCTGCAATCAGTCCAGTCACTATCACAGTGCCTGGACCAGTACCTTATGAAAGCAGTAATGCTATCCCCTGGCATTACGGCTCCGATCTGTACTGCGAAGGACAAAAAATCACTTTTGAATCATCAACCCCTGCACCACAAATAGACAATGTGGGAGGAGGCGGAGGCTTCACTCGAAGCGGACGTCTCTTTGCTCCACCGATTCAAAGACCCACTGCCGAAGCAGAAGCTGCTGCCAAGGCAAAAGGGAAAAGCTTGGCGCAGGAAGAGCAGGTTGTTAAAGAAGCTTTGAAAACGCCCTTTGATCAAGAATTTGATGAGTTCATGAGAATCATCAAGAAAAGTGATTACAAAATAGTGGATCAGCTTCACCAGACGCCTTCCAAGATCTCTATTCTATCATTGCTTATGTGCTCCGAAGCTCATCGGAATGCACTACTAAAGGTCTTGCACGCAGCTTATGTGCCTGAAGAGATCACCGTCAATCAGTTGGAAGCTGTGGTTGGAAATGTTAATGCTAGTCATGGACTAGGGTTCACCAACACTGATTTGACTACGGAAGGCCGCAACCATAACAAGGCTTTGCACATTACCATGGAATGTAAAGGTGCAGTCCTTTCCCATGTGCTGGTAGACACGGGGTCATCCCTCAATGTCTTACCTAAAAAAGCCCTTGTGAAGCTAGAGTATGACGGATTGGCATTGCATCCCAGCAACCTGGTGGTGAGAGCCTTTGATGGTTCTAAGAGATCGGTTCTGGGAGAGATTGAGTTGCCCATAACGATTGGCCCGCAAACTTTCAAAACGACCTTCTACGTGATGGATATACAGCCTGCCTACAGCTGTCTATTGGGTAGGCCATGGATTCACGCCGCTGGCGCCGTGACCTCAACCCTTCACCAGAAGTTAAAATTCGAGTGGGAGGGTCAAGTCGTTACTATCTGTGGAGAGGAGGATATTTTTGTTAGCCACCTGGCTACCTACAAATACATTGAGATGGATGGGGAGATCCACGAAACGATGAGTCAAGGGTTCGAGGCCTTGAACGTAAATGAAACATCTGCTGTACCTGGAACCTCAATGACATCATATCAACAAGCCCGAAAGGTTGTTGAAGAAGGAAATGCCCAAGGCTGGGGCAAACTGTTACCGGTGGAGAAGAAAGAGGATAGATTTGGGTTGGGTTACAAACCAACTCAACAAGATCAAGCAGAGGCTGCAAAAGAGCCCAACTTTGTTAGTGGGGGGATGCTCACCCCCGATGCTATCAACAATCTGGAAGGCGAGGATGAAGGCGACCGCAACCTGGAGAGTTGGATCCGTCCAAAGATCCCGGGGAGCAGTATCTCGAACTGGTCTTCCCAGGAAATTATAAGAGTTACTCATGCAGAGTAATTATTATTTCCTGTATTTTATAGAATGCATCAAAGTCTTGCATCTTGCCCAAGATGACAAGACTCATTTTGTAATCGGGCCATCTGTACTTTTTGTGCAACAAGATTAATCAATGAAATATCAGACATCTTTTTGCAAACGAGTCTTTTTCTTTTTCGCTCACTATTTTTCCATTTTTCTTTTTGTACAAAAAATAAATGGCAGTGTTTTCAAAATGACAACTTTATTTCACTTTTCTAAACAAGATTAAAATCAAATCACTAAAATGAACAAACTGAACCCTTGCAGAGTGTGCCTTCCAGACAGCACCGACAACAGCACGGCTATGACTTCGTATGACTTTGACAATCCAATCAATCAAGCTGATGAATGGGTTGAAGAAGAATATGAGCTTCCTGAAGAGCTAGCCAGGTTGTTAAGGCAAGAGGAAAAGGTTATTACTCCTCACCAGGAGGAGGTTGAAACGATCAATCTTGGTACAGATGAAGATGTGAAAGAAGTTAAAATCGGGGCCTGCTTACAAGACTCAGTGAAGAGACGACTGATTGACCTGCTTCGAGAGTATGTGGACGTGTTCGCTTGGTCTTATCAAGATATGCCAGGGTTGGATACCGACATTGTTGTGCACAAGCTGCCTTTGAGAGAAGAATGCCCGCCGGTTAAACAAAAGCTACGCCGCACTCGTCCAGACATGGCAATGAAAATCAAGGAGGAGGTACAAAAGCAATGGGACGTCGGGTTCCTTGCCGTAACTAGCTATCCACCGTGGGTTGCTAATATAGTACCTGTGCCTAAGAAAGACGGCAAAGTAAGAATGTGTGTTGACTACCGGGATCTGAACAGGGCTAGCCTGAAAGATGACTTCCCTTTACCTCACATTGATGTATTGGTGGATAATACAGCTCAGTTCTCGGTATTCTCCTTCATGGATGGATTTTCAGGATACAATCAGATTAAAATGTCACCTGAAGACATGGAGAAGACAACCTTCATCACACCCTGGGGCACGTTCTGCTACAAGGTAATGCCATTTGGGCTCAAGAATGCCGGAGCAACGTATCAACGGGCTATGGTAACATTATTCCACGATATGATCCATAAAGAAATCGAATGTTATGTGGATGACATGATTGCCAAGTCCCTTACTGAAGAAGATCATCTGGTAAATCTGCTAAAATTGTTCAAGCGTCTGAGGAAGTACCAACTGAAGTTGAACCCCAACAAGTGCACATTCGGGGTGCGATCTGGTAAGCTGCTGGGATTTATTGTAAGTGAGAAAGGGATTGAAGTTGACCCTGATAAAGTCAAAGCTATTCAGGAGATGCCTGCACCGAAAACTGAAAAGGAAGTTCGAGGGTTCTTAGGTCGATTGAACTACATCTCAAGGTTCATATCTCACCTTACAGCGACCTGTGAACCCTTGTTCAAACTACTAAGGAAAGAACAAACGGTCAGGTGGAATGAAGATTGCCAAAAAGCTTTTGACAAGATCAAGGAATACTTGCAAGAACCTCCAATCCTTATGCCTCCAGTTGAAGGAAGACCTCTGATAATGTACTTGACAGTATTAGAAGAGTCAATGGGGTGTGTGCTGGGCCAGCATGACGAGTCTGGTCGAAAAGAGTATGCAATATACTACCTAAGCAAAAAGTTTACCGACTGTGAACAACGTTATTCACTGCTCGAGAAAACTTGTTGTGCTTTAGCGTGGGCTGCTCGCCGACTGAGACAGTATATGTTGACCCACACTACTTTGTTGATCTCAAAGATGGATCCAGTCAAGTACATATTCGAGAAGCCAGCACTTACCGGATGGGTTGCAAGATGGAAAATGATCCTCACAGAATATGACATCCAGTACACATCTCAGAAAGCCATCAAGGGCAGTGTATTGTCTGAATATCTTGCTGAGCAACCCATTGATGATTACCAGCCTATGAGATTTGACTTCCCTGATGAAGACATCATGTTCATAAAAGCAAAAGATCATGAAGAGCCTGTTCACACTGAAGGGCCTGACCCGGAAGAGGAATGGACTATGATGTTTGATGGGGCTGTTAATATGAATGGTCGTGGTGTTGGTGCAGTACTCATTACACCTAAGGGAGTTCACATGCCTTTCTCGGCAAAGCTCACTTTTAACTGCACTAACAACGAAGCTGAATACGAAGCTTGCATTATGGGTCTTGAGGAAGCCATTGACCTCAGAATCAAGACATTGACTGTATTCGGAGATTCAGCTTTGGTAGTTAATCAGACCAACGGCAAATGGTATACGCACCAGGATCATCTGATACCTTACAGGGATTATACAAGGAGGTTATTGACTTTCTTTACAACAGTCAAGCTTGAGTATATCCCTCGGGACGAGAATCAGTTTGCAGATGCTCTGGCTACCATTTCGTCCATGATCAAAGTTCAGGCTGCCAACTTCGTACCTCAGATTTCAGTGTCCAGACTTGACAGACCAGCATATGTGTTCGCAGCAGATGTTGTTAAAGATAATAAGCCTTGGATCCATGACATTAAGTGCTTCTTGGAGGATCAAACATACCCACCTGGGGCATCTTCCAATGATAAGAAGACTTTGAGAAGGCTTGCTGGTAGTTTCTTCTTGAACACTGATGGTTCCCTATACAAAAGGAACTTTGATATGGTACTCCTCAGATGCGTCGACAAGACGGAAGCAGACTTGTTAATGCACGAGGTGCACGAAGGATCCTTTGGTACCCATGCTGGAGGGCATGCAATGGCCAAGAAACTGCTAAGATCGGGGTATTACTGGATCACGATGGATGCCGACTGTTGTGCCTATGCCAGAAAATGCCATAAATGCCAGATTTATGCGGATAAGGTGCATGTGCCTCCCAATCCTTTGAATGTGATGTCTTCACCCTGGCCCTTTGCTATGTGGGGCATTGACATGATTGGAAAGATTGAGCCAACTGCTTCTAATGGTCACAGATTCATCCTGGTTGCCATTGACTATTTCACCAAGTGGGTCGAAGCGGCTTCATATGCTAATGTTACAAGACAAGTGGTAGCCAGATTTCTGAAGAGAGATATCATCTGTCGATATGGAGTGCCCGAGCGAATCATTACTGATAATGGTTCCAACTTAAATAACAAAATGATGGCTGAGCTATGCCGGGACTTCAAGATCCAACATCACAATTCTTCTCCTTACAGGCCAAAGATGAATGGCGCTATTGAGGCAGCGAATAAAAATATCAAGAAGATTGTGCAGAAGATGGTAGTCACTTATAAAGACTGGCATGAAATGCTACCATTTGCCTTGCATGGGTACCGCACGTCAATCAGGACATCCACTGGGGCAACACCGTATCAACTTGTGTATGGTATGGAAGCAGTCCTACCTGTTGAAGTTGAGCTACCCTCTCTGCGGGTACTAATGGATGTTAAACTGAGTGAAGCAGAATGGGTTCGGGCCCGATACGAACAACTGAGTCTGATTGAAGAGAAAAGATTGGCTGCAATCTGTCATGGGCAGTTATATCAGAAAAGAATGAAGAAAGCCTTCGATCAGAAAGTTAGGCACCGAGAGTACCAAGTAGGAGATCTTGTGCTGAAAAGAATCCTCCCTCCTCATACAGACCACAGGGGCAAATGGACTCCGAACTATGAAGGACCATTCGTAGTAAAGAAAGTTTTCTCTGGTGGAGCGCTGATGCTCAGCACTATGGATGGTGAAGACTTCCCGTCCCCTGTGAATTCAAATGCAGTTAAAAAATACTTCGCATAAAAATGACCCGCTGGACACAAAAAACAGAATGTAAGTCCAGGCAAAAATAGGGCATCCCGGCGAGTCAAAAACAGAATAAAAGACTCGGGCAAAAATAAGGGAAAATAAACAAAAATGTACACCCGCTGAGTTGAAAAGCCGCATTGGACAGTTCAGGCAAAAATGGGTATCCCGATGGATTGAAAACCCGAAAGGGCGATCCATGCAAAATAAGGGAATAAGCGAACAACTGCATTCTGAATTCGTCTGTATCGTTTACAACTTGGCAAGCTTCGAAAGGATTAAGCTTCAATCAGAATCACCATTCTTCAGAAAGCAAGATGAGAAGAACGTCGAAAGTCATACGAGTCATAGTAAAGAGGAAGCTCCTTAAAAGCGTCATCAACATTGCCAGCATTTTGTTTCTCAATTTGTAACGATCTCCTCATTCCAGGAGATTTGTTTCTGTGACTGTATCTCGCCAATGCAGGGCATATGAATTAATAAAATCAGATTTTCAGTCATGTCTCGTCTTGCACATTTTTATTTGCAAAAAAGTGTCTGATGTCTAAAAGAAAAACTGGTTGCATGGAATACAGATGTTTATCTTCAAATAAAAACGTGCTTGCAGGAAATATACTTACTCTCAGAAATGTCTAAACTCCTATGACGGAATCCAGTAAAGGATACCTCGGGATTACTTGTGCGTTTCTCTATCTTTTCAGGATTGCAGGAATCCAGAGCGCAACTTGGGGCATGTAAGCTTCATCCCAGCAAGCTGACAAATCAACGCTCAGTCTTAACACTCAAAGTGTTTTCTCCCCAGCCGAGTTGCCGCTTCGTCCTCAGCCAAATGAAGAGTCAGGGAACCATCTCCCCACAGAGTTTCAGCCTCTAGCCGAAAGAGCAACGCATGAAGGATCACAACAGAGTGACGAAAGCTTCTACAAACCCCAGCTGGGTCCCCTCACTACCGGAATAGGTCTATCATTGACCCATATCCCCAAGCAGATATCACCTCATGACAAATCTACCAATGATCTCACCCCCAGCTGGGATGTCCATTTTAAACAAGTTCAATCGGAGATCTTCATAGTAACGGGATCCGAATCCCGGTTGGGTATCTTTGCATAATCATGGCATTCGCATCATATTCACCCACAAAGCGTAGCATTCCGCTCAATACGGAGCATTACGGCAAAAATCAAACATATAGCATATTCATGAGCCATGTTTTGAATCGACACTTCTGAATAATGACAATCCGTCAATATACAGAATACTTCCCCCATATCCCCAGCGGAAGTTCCCCAACAAAGGAAGTTGCCCCACATTCACAAACACCAGTATATATACTCTCTTTGGCACCCGTCCGTGTCATCACTCCCCATTAAAGTCACCCGAACACCCTGTGCAAACAATAACACTCGTATTACAGATACCTTGACACCCATCTATGTCATAACCCCAGCAGAAAGCCAAAGACGTCCTCTTCGCACTCACATATACTTACATATAACAATCCTTTGACACCCGTCCATGTCATACCCCCAGCGCGGTCGTCTACACTTTGTATATCAGATATTTGTTTATATTACACTCTTCCCCTTTTGACACTCGTCCGTGTCATTCTCCCCAGCAGTTAAACACTCATCTATACACCACTCACTCTTATACTGATACTCGTCCGTACCTTATATATACCACTTACATCCCCACAGATTCAACAATAGTCCTTGTTCTTTGTTAACTCGTTGGTACTCGTCCGTACCATCATCTCAGAACATGCGTCAAGCGTTTGTTTCTACATGGTACTCGTCCGTATCATAGTCTTAAGGATGCTCGTCCGCATCTTTAATCCATACACTGTGTCAAACACTTTTGTCTTCATGAATATAGACACTCACCTGTGTCTAATATTCCCCAGAAGAGTCTCCTCAGAATCAACACTCGTCCGTGTTCCTTGTTAACCCGTTGATACTCGTCCGTATCATCATCTCTGAACACGAGTCAGTATTTGTTTCTACCCGATACTCGTCCGTATCGTCGTCTTAAGGATGCTCGTCCGCATCTTTAATCTATACACAAACATCTAAACACTTATACCCTTTGTTTCTTGGATGTAAACACTCGTCCGTGTTTACTATCCCCCAGTAGATCGCCAACAAAGCAATTTTCCTTTTTATCTAACACTCGTCATGTGTCATGATAAACCTTGAGAGCAGCCGTCCCCTGCTAGGTGGTCTTCCTCCACCTCTTGATGGTCGTCCTCCATCATGCTCATCCGATGGTCGTCCCCATCGTTGATATTTTAGCAGCCGTCCCCTGCTAGGTGGTCGTCCTCCACCTTTCGATGATCGTCCTTCATCATTTTATCCAATGGCCGTCCCCATTGTTGATTTTGGTTATCTGGCATTCGTCCTATGTCAAGACAAACCTTGAGAGCAGCCGTCCCCTGCTAGGTGGTCGTCCTCCACCTCTTGATGGTCGTCCTCCGTCATGCTCATCCGATGGCCGTCCCCATCGTTGATCTCTTATCTGGCATTCGTCCTATGTCGCGATATTTTCGGCAGCCGTACCCTGCCAGGTGATCGTCCTTCACCTTAGATGACCGTCCCTCATCTTATACCCGACAGAGCAGCCGTCCCCTGCTAGGTGATCGTCCTTCACCTTTGATGATCGTACCTCATCATCTGTTTATTTCATTTATTCTTTAACCCGATGGCCGTCCCCGTCGTGGTCCCTTTTCTCTTTAAGCCCGATGGCCGTCCCCATCGACGGTTACTTTACTTTATGAGCTTGATGGCCGTCCCCGTCATGTTTCATTATTCCCCAGAGAATTTTACAGCTTTATCTTGATGGCCGTCCCCATCATAATTCTTTTATTCCCAGCATGTCGGCCGTCCCCGTCATTGCCCTTTACCCAGCAGTCGTCCTCTGCTCGACGGTCGTCTTCCGTCGCCCACACTTTACAATATACTTTATTTTCTTTTACAATCTATATCCCTTTTCTTTTTCATTCTGTGAGTGCAAATTTTGGACTGTCTTTGGTATTCAACCACAAGTTATCTTGTTTGCCTGTGAAGTCGTTGCTTACAACCTGCACAGCTAACTCATGTTTGAATAGGGGCAGCTGTAAACACCCCAAATTTTCCCTCACCCATTCACAACATGGCTTGTGATCATTTCATATGCATAAACTCAATCATAACATCTCATACCACATTTTTGAGTCATTGCATTGTTTCTAAGTCATCTGCACCTAGGGTTTGTGATCTGAGCAATCCAAGAGCTTCTTGAGCCACTCCAAAAGTCATCAATCACTTCAAAGGGGTCCATGTGTGTTCAAGCATCATATTATATCTTCTCAAAGTCAAGAATGCCAAAGAATCACAAGAACTGGGATTGGTATGGAGGCAGAGCCAGGTTTAACTGCACAGATGACCTAAAATTAGGGTTTTGGTTTCAGAGGCCATAACTCCAAATTTTTTGGTCATTCTTGTTTCTATTGGTCTCTATATGGTATAGGGAGTATGCATATCAATTTTCATGAAGAAATTCCATGGGGAAGTCATCTGATCAAGAGTTGACTTTCTGGACAAGTCAGTGCAAAATCAGGGCATCTGAGGCCCCCAATGACCCAACCAAGGGGTGATCTTCATCATTTTGAGTGTATTTGATCTTTATTTGATCATGGAAGAAGGTTGAAGTTCACAAAATTCAAGAATTACAAGTTTTTGCAAAGTTGACTTTTTAGGGCATGGTTGACTTTTAATGAAATGTCATTTTATGCAACTTTTTCAACCCTTACTTTTTGATCCAAAAATGTTTCAAATGGAAAAACTTTGGTCATGAAAGTTGTAGATTGGATCTTCCCCTTTTCAAAAAGTACAAGAACATGACCTAATTCATTTTGGATCAAAAGTTATGGTGCATCAAAGTTGGCTAAAATCATTGAATTTTAAGTTATGCACCAAATGAGAAATTTGCAAAAACTTTGTACCAAGGCATTTGTGACTTCTAGTTGATATCAAACTAATATGCAAGCATCATAAAAGTTCTAAAAATCAGATTTGAACCAAAAGATCACATGTTTCATGGTTTGTAAAGCAAGATTTTTTTCATGAGAACCAAAGGGAACCAACTTGCAAAAACCATCATCACACCTCATCCACTTGCTGCCTTGGATGCTGAACCACACTAGCCCTTTCCCCTCACCATGCTGCGCAGCCCACAGCCCTTGTACTTGGCTAGAAGTTGCCCATGCTTTCTCTTACACAAAGTTGACATTTTGGCAAAAGCTAGCACACCTATCACAAAAGCACAGGTCACATCCTCTGACCAATCCCATTAGTTTATACAAACAAATGGCAAGCCAAGCAACATAACACAACAGCCTGAAACCAGCAAGAGCATCACTCTCTCATTTTCCATTTCCATAGAGCAAAAGCATTTGAAACACTCTCCTCAGGCCACAAACTCAGAAACAAACTTCACAAACCTTCTCCACTCATCACCCTGACCACAAAGAACCCCTCACCATTGCCTGAAACAGCCTGAATCCAAAACACGATTCCCACCTGAGCTTGAACAGAACTGCTTCAAACCTCCAAACCAGCCATCACAAACTTCTTCTAAGCATCCAGGCAGCATCAGGGGACCAAAGGGAGTGGTTTGCATCAAAGAAAGGGGTCAGAAAGTTGCAAGATTGAAAGCTTCGAAACTCAGGTAGCTCAAGAACATTTTTTCCAGAAATCCTTTTTTAAGTTCTAAATAGATTCTATATGTTCTCCTGATCATTCTGATGTCATTGGTTTTGAAAATGGTGGAGAGATGAGAGTTTAACATGCTTCTGAAACTTTTTGCCCTAAATTTCGTTTGATTCGATTCAGTCATTTTAGAAATGATAAATTTGTTTTGATTGAGGGTTTTGATTCGTGATTGAGTGGGGATCATTTCTGTTTAATTAGATTTCATTTTAGAAGCGTTTAGAGTGAGATTGGGTTTTGGGGTGATCGGAGAAGACGACCGGAACACTGTTCCGGTCGCCTGAAAGTAATTAAGGGTGTCATTAGGGCATAAGCATTAATTAGCTGAGTTTGAATTTGGGCCGTCCAAACCCGCGCGCAGTCAACTCCCGCCTTTGCCAGTTTAAATCTCATGCGTTGGATCTGATTACTTTTCCTTTTTCAGTTTAAAATTCAGTTTATTTTCATATTAATTCATTTGTTTTATACAATTTATTAAAAATAGCAAAAAGGCTTTAAAAATTATGAAATTTTTTACTAAGAGTTTCATTAATTTTTAAGACACAAAAATATTTTTATTTTCATTTTTAGCATTAAAAAAGTATTTTTAAATATTTAAAAGTTTATTTTTTATTTATTAATGAAAATTAATTTATTAAAAATACTTTTAGGTATTTAAAAACCACCAAAAAAATTCATGAAATGTTTTAAGACATTTAGAAACATTGTCCAACCTTCAAACCAAATTTATTTTTTGATCTTGATGCATTTTGAGAATTTTTCATTGAATTAAAATCATTTTGATGCATTATTTTGATCCAAACTTCCAAAAATCATTTCTGCCTAACCATGAAGAGTTGGACCTTGATTCTTTTTGCATTGCATTGTGTTTAGCATGTAGTTTGTGAGATTAAATGGCCATGATTTGATCTCTCATTTTCAATTTGTTTGATAATTTTCTTGTTTGGGAACCCTAAAACCCTAGAAAACTTGGAAAAACCATAACTTGAATTTGGTTAAGAGTTGAAACCTCTCCTTTGGGAAGTGGGTTAGTATGGGATTAGGGATCTTTTGAGTGAATTTGCAATTTTTTATCTTAATGTTTGCTTCTGATTTTGGTTTGTGTTTGATGTATTGTTCATAAACCCTAATTTGGGCTTCCATATGCATCCATCTTGCATTTGCATTCATACCTTGACTTGCAATGATATTTTATGCATCCATGTGATTCATTTGACATCTTAAGACATATTGAAAACATGTTTTATCATTGCATCTTGCATTTGCCATGTTGTATGCCATGTGCATCTCATAACTTTTCATGTATGTTCATGTGCCTTAACTTGCTTCACTTGCATCCATGAACTTGTATGATCATCCACATATGTTGTTGCTGGTTTGTAGCATCTCATAGCATCATTAACATCATGGATGTGCTTCTGGTTTGGTTTTTCATCATACCATTTCATCTCATTTTGCATTGCATTGCATTTCCTTTTCTAACTTTTCAGGTGGTAAGTGACTTTGAGAAGTGAATTTGCCTTCACTTCTCATAACTTCTCTTCATCTCTTTTATGCATCCTTGCTGCATTTTTATATGTGTTTGAGTTTGAGCTTGCTCATTCTTCTTCTTCCCACTTTCTTTCTTCAAGTGACTTGTCTTCTTAAATGAAGCAAGTTACTTTGCTTCTCTTTGCTCCTTTCATTTGCTTCCTGGTGGTTCCATTGAAGACTTCTCTTGTAAACCTCACAAACCTTAGGAACAACCAAGCATGACAATGATTAGGGTTTGGATTAGTCTCCCCATTTATTTTAACCTTTGTGTCTCTCTTGAGTCTTCTTTTCTCACCTCATAATCAGGGACTAAACCCTAAAGGCTTTAAGGCTTTGTGATTAAGTTTATGCCTGCATCCTTCTATTAGGATGGAGTGTATAACTTTAATCCTAAGTGTTAAACCCTTAATGTGTTTAAATCCCTTAATCAATTCACTTAATAATCATCAAGACATCACACTTGTAACTTGGGCCTTGCATTAGGGTTCTAATTCTTCCTTAATTGGTTAAGAAGGACTAACCCTAGTGTTAATGGACAAGTCTCCCTCAAGTTGTCTTACAAACCCTAAAAATCACTTCATCATCATACCATTAAATAAAATCCACTTAATAATGGCTTTGTTTTGTCATGAGTTTAATCCCTAATCATGGATTAAGTTGAGGAGCTTTCCTCAGCTTAAACATTCTCATCTATTATCCTTCTATTAGGATGGTGTAATGAGTCTGTTTAATCCCTGATTATGGCTTAACCTCATTACTTAACACTAAACAAAAACAACAAAAACATCTAAATAATCACAAGTGGGTTAATGATCTTAATCCTATACCAAAGGTGATTAAGTGTGAGAATCTGACTTCACACTTAAGGTATTCTCATTACCCCTAATCAGAGGGAAGATGTGATGAGTTTACTAAACCATTGGTTTAGGCTTAAGCTCATTAATCTATGACAAATTTTCAAAAGCAATAAAAGACTGAAAACTCAAAAACAAAACAATAATCGTCTCCTTCGGGATTCTTTTCTCATCTCATTCACTCACAAACGAGAACTTGCTTCTTCCGTCTAATGCAAGACAGTTTGCACCTGAGCCAGACAGGTCATACACTTGAGCATAGACAAGTAACCAGTTCACAAGTCAATTTATCTTTCAGTCTCGTTGGGTCGAACTACGGTGTTCTGACTTCCTCATTGCACGAGAGGATACGTAGGCATAACTTAACAGTTATCGAACAAAAGTCTATGTATATTCCCCCTCTTTCCAGCATCATTCCTTTAGCCTCATGATCTTGAGCAATTCATTCTCATTCCTACACTGACACATCATTTATACACTTCACACTTTTCTTACACTGACACCTGTACATCCTTTTCCAGCTCTTTTATACACACATTACACTGACACTACCCCTTTAAAACACAAATCTTTTAAGCGTGGATCCCGTCGAGTACGGCGGACAATCTGGGTGCTAATACCTTCCCAGGTTGTAACCAACCCCCTTTCTCAGTCTCTCTGGTTCGCAACCGTCTTATCCATGTCTTTCTAGGTCTATGCAGCATTGCCTTTCCTCCGGGATAAAAATGCCTAGCTGGCGACTCTATTCATCTCCAGTGAGTTCACAGCTGTGTGTTCTCATTGTCCCTCTCGCCGACCGTTCGCGTCTGTACCTTTATTTGGGCCATTTCCCATTTATCGGGAGCGACAACCGACATTAACTTGACGTGCATACCTAGGTATAAGTATTGTATACCATATATTCAATTCGGTGAGACCTTCCTCGTGAACGGGGATGGCCATCCCCACACGATCGGATACTCAAACGAGTCCATCATCGTCTAAGTAGCACGACTAAGTAGAACACCCAGCTCGCAATGGGAAGTTCACACCACGAAGCACGGATCATTAACATGCTCCATGCATCATTCTCCGAACAACCTAATAGGTGGTATTCTTCCCCGTACCCCAAACGGAAAGACAATAAAATCAAGCATTTCTCTCAATAAAAAACACTTAATAAAATTAGCAAACAAAGCATGTTCTTCGACGGACGCATTGGCACAAACAAATAACATATAAAATCCGACCACCAAGCTCGTAAATACAGTGATTAAAAATGCGACCAAGAAGACCGATTTGTTCCAATATTACACAAAATGGGGAGCATATTCCCCCGCAAAAGATAAAAGGCCATGGCACTCAGGCCGATCATCAAAAGACGATCAAGGAAACTTTCGCGATCATACATCAGCCTTCGGCTGGCTACAGCCTGTGACATTCTGGTCCTCCTCCATGGTCTCAGTCTGGACAGGCTCTTGCAGGCACTCAGGAACTAGGATAATACCATCCTTGGCCTTGTACATAAAGTTAATCCCCTCCTTGTTGAACACCAGGTCGGGGTTAACTATCTTCAGCTGATTAATGGTGTTCTTGAAAGCAACGCTGACCATTTTCTTCAAGTCGGCATAACCCTCCTCGATCAAAGCCACAAGTTCGTCCCTAGTCTTTGAGGACTTGGTCTCTTCAGGCTCATCCTCGGCAGGGATCAGTTCGGCCTTCAAACTAGAAACCTCTTCAGCATGAGTTTTCTTGAGGGACTCCACGGATTCCTCCAGATCTTTGACCTGTTTGTTGGCTTCGCTTAGGGATTTCTCTCGCTTCCTCGACAGTTCCTCCGGGCCGTCAATTGGGCTTTCAACCTCCGAAGTTCCTCCTCCTGCGTCGCAGTCACCTCCATAAACATCAAGGCCATCTCCAGGACACGAATGATAGAGTTAGCATCCCGATCCAGGACGACACGCCTGTATGGTTGGCTCATCTTTTTGAGGTGAAGCGTTTCCGCTCGTTGAAAACTCATAGAATGTTCCTAAAAAAAGTTGGGTTTGAAGAGGCAAGGAGGAAGTTCAAAAGACCGCTTTTGCGAAAAGTTTTCCAAGCAGACGACGTCAGTTTTAGACCTCTTGGCCGCCCTCAAAGTTCCTTCGAGAGAGACAAGAGACGCAGGCGATGAAGCACCCGAACCCGCGGCCACCTTGTCACCGAGACGAGTTTGAGTCAGTTTTTTAGCTCCCCACTTCTTTCCAAAGTTGGCCATCATTTTGTATTGGGGATCCATCAACAAATCTGAAAAATAAGAAGCAGGACAAAGTGGCCAGCAAAAACAAAGTAATAAACGAGCATGAAAATAAAAGATAGACTAAATCTACCAAAATATTTGTGGACGTCCTCGTCCGTCTCGCATGCTAAGATTTTGGACACCTCGATAAACCTAGGCGTCACTCTAGCACTACTATCCTCGTCAAGAATCACCTTATCATATTTATCAGTGTGTCGTTTCATAGGGATCTTGGAAACAAAATTCAGCAGGACCTCATAGCTAGCCTAACCGCTTTCTCCCAAGCTCGAACCGATCTCCAAAAACTCTTCAGTCCCATGTGAAAAATGGTTAGGTGACCATGAGAAGTGGAACTTTAACAATTTCCTGGGAATCTCTTTCCCCTCATTGTCCAGTATGTTGTTGTTCTGGTTGTCAGTATCAATTCCCCAGAATTTGTAAGAGTTAACTGCAAATTCAGAAATCGGCTCGACCAGATAGTAACGGTCCTTAAAGTCCCTGAGCGATTAAGAAAACGCCTTAAAGAGTTTTCTTTTCTGCTTCAAGGAAACCCAACCAAACCTCTCATCAACGACCCGTCGTTGGAGATGGAACACGTGGAAGAACAGAGGAAGGGTCGACCCTATCTGGAGGTATTCACACGTCTTTTCAAAAGCCCGTATAAAAGCAAATGAATTCGGATGAATTTGGGATGGCGCGAGATCCAGGTGGACGAATATACTTTGTTGAAAGTTGGAGAAGGGCAACTTGAAGGCCATAGACTTGAAAACGACATCATTCATGGGAAACATTTCCAAACCATAGTTTGAACAGATACGATCCCCAAGAGATGGATACCTCACCATCCAATTTGTCTGCTCGCCGACCACAAGAGGAGGAGCCACCACCTCGTTGGCAAATAACGAACCGATTCTCAGCGGCTCAGTTGCAACCCATTAAGACACCCGTATGTTGTTGTCCTCAGCTTCATTTTCCTCGGAGTCAGCCGAACCCCCCTTTTCGAAGTACCTTCATCGGACCCATCGGACGAGAGCGAAATCCTCCCAGGAGGATGATACTCCTCGCTTTCGGAAGAAGAAGAAGACAGCTCACTCGACAAATCTTCCTCATTCATGCGTATATTCACGTCATTTGACATCCTGACACCTGAAAAATAGTGAAAGCAACTGTGAATTTGATGGGAAAATCAAATCCACCCTTCCACCGCTTAATCAAGTGAAATGGCGTATTAAATGACGAGGACATCTCCCTCATCCTAAGCCCTTGATCGTAATTATAGCGATGTTTGAGTCATCATACAAGCATCAAGGGAAACATCTTCACGACGAAAACACGGATAAACGGGCATCGCCTTACCCAGAACTCCGGTTGAAGTTTAACTGGAGAAGACGAATGTAACCTTTACGAGTGGTGCGAGACAATCTCGAAAACCATCATCGCAACCGTACCAACGGTGACTACCACCCACAGAAGCGGCGCCACCGCACCAGAACCCTAAAAATAAGATTAATCGGTGCTATTGACCCTAAACCTAATCTTAACTGCATGCAACTACTTTATATCCAACATTCGAGAAAGAAGAATTGGAAACTTACAAGTTATGAGAGTTGTGCAGTGGTCGGAACCCTCTCCTCGTTCTGAGGCGGTGCTAAATGGCGGTTGACGGCAGTTACGGGCACTCAAATATCTCAAGCAGTGGAAACAAGAGCGAAAAGTGTAGAAATGAAGCCCACTGCTCTACTTATATGTCTCCTCAGCACGTGAAAACGCATGTGTGGTCTACGGACCTAAGAACAGTGCAATCATGACCTAGAGGCAGGAGTAGGCTAGCCATCATGAAGCATTGAATGCACACACATCCCTAGGCACACGCGTGTCAGTATCAAGTTTCTCAAGCATTTGGGATTCTAAGAACAAACGACCACAACCCGACCACTTGCTTGACACGACCAGAAATGACGACAAGGGATTTGTCAGCACTATCACGGTCATGGCCATCCACCCTTAAGTCATCGCTTCTTCGACCAGAAACAACGACTTGGGGGGCTCCTGTTATGGACTGGGCCAACGACTAGATTGGGCCCAATTCCCTCAAACCGCAAGACGGCCCAACGATTCAAAAGTCAGAGACGTCCAGTATCATGATCTCCGGCATGAGGTCGGTCGAAAGCCTCTCCCTATTCATAGACCTTGCCTACCTGAATCAAGGACCACCGGATTCGACCAGGAATTATCCTGCTCTTACAGTCCCGTGCTCGATATGCTAGAAGACCAGGATCCTCGTCCGACAGTCAGGATCTGGCAGTTACTTATTTGGACAGATCCATGATCCAGGCCCAAATAAGAACCATTGGCCACGCGCTGGGATCGTCTATATAAACCCTCTCATTTGGGAGGGTCAGGTATTCAATCTTCTCTCCAGAATATACTCGTACTTGTTTTGCTCTTGTGCCCATACTCACTTTGGCATCAGAGTACCTTGCAGGTACACCCCCATCTTCCACATCGCACGAGCAGGGTTGAAAGTCCACCTCAATAGCCGGAGGAGTCTGATCTCTAGGTACGATAAAAAAGTAATCAAAAAACAATTCCAAACGAATTGATCAAAATAACAATGTGCTCGATAATTTGCAAGAACAACCATTAAAGAGATATTGAGAGAAAGAGAGAATGATTTGTTTAGGCAATTCCCTAATCGGTCTCACTATGGGTACATCTGCCCTCAATTCAAAATTGAATTGAGATACTTGAAATTAACCTTATCTTTGCAAAAATGTTTATACAAGAGATGAAGAATTATAACCCCATAAAACCTTTGGTTTGTTGTTAAGTCTACCACCTCCAAACCATTTATCAAAGTTTGATCAAGTCACCAAAAACATTGCTACTATCCACTAGTTATTGACTACTTGCTTGCAAGACCTCCTAGTCTTCAAGGTTTTCACTCGGTCGGATTAATCACTAGAACGTACTTCTTAAACCCTAGATTCACGAACACTATCCACCATTTCGTGCTACTCCCTTGCAAGGAACCACTTTGCCCCAAGGCATTCACTCGGTCGAACCCGTATTTGCGTAATCGTGTCCAAAACATTAAAATCTCAATGATCTTGAAGGAAAACCCCATTTTGGTTTTATTATTTGAAACACACAAAGAAGTCAATTCAATATTCATGAGTTACACCAACCTAATTGGAAGTTATCAACCCTAATCTAGATGGTCACCCAATCAAAAAATGAGTATGTATAGTTCCATTGTGTGTATGAATAGAAGAGAGGTTGAAGATGATGGGTATATTTTATAATTTTGGTTTCATTTAGGTTTTATAGTAGTACCTTGCTAGAAAAAGATACATGTATGAGAGTGTGTGTGTGCATATATATATATATATATATATATATATATATATATATATATATATATATATATATATATATATATATATATATATATATATATATATATATATATATATATATATATATATATATATAATGGGGATATTCTTACTTTAGGAGTAAGTTATTAAAATTTACTCCACATCTTGACCATTGATTCATTTTTAATCAATGGTTATAATAATTAATAATTATGTGACATTTGATTAGTTTGTTTGTCTCACCATATTTAATTACTGACTTATTATTATAAGAGGAAAAACAAATTTTGAGGTGCAAGAAAAAATAAGAGGAAAAACAAATTTTGAGGTTTTGAAAGCAATATGTCGGCCTATGAAAGCAATAGGTCAATCTATCAAGGTCTTAGGTCAGCCTATCTAAGGCGACTTGAAGGAAGAGGCTAAAAGCTTCATTATTGGAGCATGGAGGTCGACCTATCCAAGTTATATGTCCACATATACTTAAGAAAAAGCTTATAGGTCGACCTGAACTCGTGTGTGTCGGCCTATGCAACAATTTCAACACTTAAAACTCATTTTTGATGGATGAAACATGCCTAAGGTATTTCCAATTATTTTCAAACTTAATTGTATGCATCCTAATAATTTGATGATCAATGCACATCTAACCCAAGCAATATGAGACTAACCTTTCATACCTCCCCGAAGAAACTTCCTCTAAATATTCACTATTTTCTTTCAAACCTTGACAGATATCTTGAAAAGATAAGAAATAGATAGGAATGACATTCAGAATGAAGTTAAGGAAGTCACTCTCCCACACATGGAGACATACCTATGCTTCCACGAATGAAGCCTCCTAGATAAAGAATCCCAAACCTGTAGAGCATATAGTCAAGAAAAGACCAACTAAGAGAGTCATAGACTTTCTCAAACTCAACTTTAAAGAGGAGGCAAAATTTCTTATCCCACTTAACAAGATACACAAGTGCATTCACATTAACCATTTCATCCATCAATAGTCTACCTTTGAGAAAAGCAGACTAGTTAGAGGAGATGAATTTATCCGTAATACTAGAGAGCCTAGAAACCAAATAATAATCACCCATTTTATCTTAGATAAGAGGAAATTTGCAGTAAGATTAGCATTATCCTCTTCATAAATAGTATATAAAGAAACTTGCACCTATGATTTATTGGAATTAGATATTTCCCATGTACAATTATGTCTATGATTCTATATCACTACAAAATTTTGATCCTTGTATACATTCAACTCATGGTTGAAGGTATTAAGTGACACTCTAATTTTAATGAGCCGCCTAAACAAAAACTCAAGCCTTTCTTCAAGGTCTTGAATGTAAGATTCTGTTTTTTTCCAATGATTTTGTAGTTCATTGATAGCTTCAACTTTTCCAAGTCTGTTTTCTTTCTTATGCAGAAATTTGATTTTTGTAATACACATATAGGGCCAATTTGTTTTAGCTTTAAAAAAATGCATTTTTTCTTTGTATTTTCAAAAATAGATTTTGTAAAATCGTTTTTCAAAATATTACAAGTTTTTTTATATTCAATTTTTATAAATTGTAAGACTAATTTCAATATCGTACAACATAAATATACATTATTGAAGATCAAAATATAGTCGAAATCATAATTTTTGAAAAAAGTTGTATCTCAAAAGTAATTTTTATGAAAATCTATTTGAAATAGCTTCAACTTAAGTGATTTTTTTGAAATTTTGATATCCAATTTTTTTTCCGATAAATAGATGAAATATCTAAAATAACATTTTAAGAATAAGTATTCAACCCAAATTTTCATTTGAAGCTTTTATAAAAGGTTTCTTTGTAAAAACAATTTTCACAAATTTTTGTTACACTATAAAAATCATTTTTAAAAAAAGCCAAAACAAACGGGCCCATAATGTTGTTTAAAAAGTAAACGATATATAATATATATAATCAGGACATTATTAATTACACTTTTTGATTGATTGTACTTTTACCATTTTAGTCTTTTTTATTTATAATTTCCACTATAAATTAATTACTTTTAAATATCTATCTATGTATTCTTTATAATAGTGTGTACCAACATCAATTTTTAGATAGATGGGATACTTTTCCTTTTGGAGGGGGTTTGAAGGTGAAGGAGAAAAAAGGTGTGCATTCATTCTGCATCTCTCATTTTCCGAAAAGGGTAAACGCAAAAGACCTGTATGTTCTTTTTGGTTGCATTGGGAACATTGTGGAGGTGGTTGTGTCACCGCGGAAGAACAATCTTGGGAGGAGGTTTGGTTTTGCAAGGTTTATTGACGTGGAGGATGTGAGAAGTTTAGAAGCAATACTTGATAATGTCACTATAGACGGAGATAAGATTCATGCGAACACACCTCGATATTCAAGAGGGGAGATCAGAGGGAATGATAATGGAAGAAGCAAAAGGCGTGTGTATGAGGGAAGGAGTGTTCATAGAGTTGCAAATGTAGGGGGAAAACAGACGAACTTTGTAATACCTACTACTTCTTATGCAGATGTTTTGGGTAAACAGTCTTTGGTAGATAAGGAAGTTAAGGTGGTTTCATTTTCTACCCTTAAACCGATCAAAGAAAGAATGAGGGAAGCTTTTGTAGTAAGAACTTTGTTTCCAGGAACAGTCCATAACGTGCAGAGAAATTTGATCTTGAAGGGGCATTTAAAATCAAAGTTACTGTGATTGGGGCTTCACTATGCTTGTTAGAAGATTTGGAGGAAGGTGCGGTAGAAGGTTTGCTTGATAGTGGATCGACTTGGTGGAATGAATGGTTTGCAGAAATATGGAGATGGGGGGAGACAGACAGGGATGAAGAAAGGATTATCTGGGTAAGTGTTTTCGGAATTCCTTGTCATGCATGGTGTGGTGAATTTTTTGAAACACTTGTAAATTCTTTTGGTAAGTACATTTGCATCGATGAAAAGACACAAAACAAATTGTTAATGGAGGTTGGAAGGATGATGGTTAGAGTTCCCTTAAATTTCAGACTTTAGGAAAAAATGGAGGTGTTAATAGATGGAATAAAATTCACTTGCTTCTTGCGTGAAGATTCATTTTGGGAACCTTTGTCTAATCGAGTTAATCATAAGATTTATGATTCTTCCTCCCAAGATTCGGATGATAAATGGGAGTTTGATAATTCACCGGGGAAAGGCGGTCATAATAGTGAGGATGGAGTATCAACGGTAGGGGAGACAGAAGAGGATGAAGCGTTGAGGGAAGAAGGTGAAATTTCGGGAAGAAGGAACTCTAGGCATAGGGATTTGGTAGATGCAGGGAGTAGCAGGAAAGGGGCAACAGAGACGGGTCACATCATGGAGCCAGTTGTTTCACCCAAGGATGGTTGTTTTGATTTTGCAGTAGAACAACACCATTTAGACACGCCAGCTGTTTTTAATGCAAATAAAGTTGACGTTGACCTATTGACTGATTCTATTGATCTAGTTAAGGCATTCCCAAAAACTTTCTCTCTCAACACGTTGGTTAATAGTTCGGACCGGTCGATTGATGTACTTTCGCAGACAAAGGCAAGGACTAAAGAAATGAGATTTGTTTAGGTGGGGGAGGCACCTAAGCAAACTAAATTTTGTAGAAAAGTAAAAAAAAAGGGTAAAAAAGAGAGTTGGTTTTTCTGGGAATAAAAACTCTAAAGTTTTAAAAAAGTCAGTGGAGGATTCTGTTTCCGGTGCTACTATGAATTATAAAGAAGGATGAGGCGAGTCATCTTCTATTCAACCAGTGTTTTATGATTATAATCCAGCAGAGTCAGATATCATCAAAACTAATAGGAGGTTGTGTGAAAATCTTGATTCTAAAGTGGGAGGAAAACTTTGGGAAGCTATTTCGAATCTCAGGATAGTGGCGGCTGATTTGGAGAAGGATTACAGAAATAGTTTAAACGAAACAGAGAATTGCGATAAAATTAGAATGGGGGGAGGAAAAGAGTTATCAAGGTTCCAATCATGATTATTGGAACTCTCAATATTAGGGGGGAGGGTGTTTGGTGAAGAGAAAAAGAATTAGTCATATAATTGAAAAGGGGAAAGTGGATATGTTTTTGTTACAAGAAACTAAGCTCTCAAATTTTTCGGAGTCTTTGGCGAGAAGTTTTGGTCTAATGAGGAGATTGGTTGGTCATACTCTAATACGTGCGGCTTTTCGGGGGGGCCTTACTATTCTTTGAAAGGTGGCTAGTGTGGCAGTCCTTTGTAGTTTTAGAGGTGACGACTTTATGGGGGTAAAAATTGATTGGAAGGGTTGTTTGTACTATATTGTAAACATGTATTCTCCTTGCGACTTGAATTCCAAGATATAAATATTATAAATTTTAAAGTTAAGTTAGGTGATGGGGAGTTATGCATTGGAGGTGACTTCAATGCGGTGACGACCAAAAGGGAGAGGAAGGGTAGAGCATCCAATAGTCGTAGCAAGGGAATAAAAGAGTTTGGGGATTTTATAAAGGATGGTGATTTGGTGGATAATTCGTACAAAGGGAGTAAATTCACTTGGTATAGCAGGGATGGATCATCCACGAGTAGGATTGTTCATTTTATTCTTTCGAAAATTGCTATAACAAGGTGGGGAGTGGTGGGCCAATTTATCGGAAATAGAGATATTTCCAATCATTGCTCGATTTGGTTAGTTGTGGATTCTTCTAATTGGGGGCCAAAGCCTTTCAAATTAAAAAATGAATGGTTCAACAATAATAATTTTATCCCTTTCATCAAAGAGGAATGGAACAAGTTTAATATTGAAGGGAGAGGTGATTATGTGCTCAAAGAAAAGCTCTGTTTATTGAAAGGAAGCATTAGAAGATGGGGTATGGAGGTTTTTGGTAAGTATGATTTAGTTGTTGAGGATTGTGTGGATGAAATTAATTTAAGGGATTTAGAGGTCGAAGATAGTCTTGCACCGGTATCAGAAGAGGTGGTGAAGAAGAGGAAAAGAGTTTCTAGCGAGTTTTGGTTGAACTTGAGAATTAAAGAGAACATTCTTATTCAAAAGGCTATGGTGAAATGGCTAAATGACAGGGATAACAGTAGTAGGTATTTTCATAATGTGATGAGAGGTCGAAGGAGGAATAATTTCATTGGATCCATAAATTCGAATAGAGGGTTTTGGTGTCGGTGCAAGAGGTCAAAGAGGAGGTTAGGAACCATTTTGCATCAAAGTTTATAGAATCGGATTTGAATAGACCTTGTTTGGAGGGAGTTTCATTTAATTATCTTAATGATTTTGAGAGGGGGAGCTTAAGAAACCTTTCTCGAAGGAGGAGATTAAGTGTGCGGTTTGGAGTTGCGATGGCTCTAAAAGTCTGGGTCCCGACAATTTCACCTTTTTGTTTATAAAGAAGTGTTTGAATATTCTTGAAAGGGATTTTTATCGGTTTTTCTTTGATTTCCACGGAGGGGCGACTCTTTCTAAATCATTCATCTCGTCTTTCTTGACCTTAATTCCTAAGCGGGATAATCCTTTGGACCTAGACGACTATAGACCCATTTGTCTAGTTGGATGCCTTTACAAGGTTTTGGCGAAGCTTTTGGCGTCTAGATTGAAGAAGGTTTTGCATTCTATCATCTCCACTTCTCAAAGTGCTTTCATTCCTAATATACAATTTCTTGATGGTGTCTTGGTGGCAAATGAATTGGTTGATTATGCTAGTAGAGAAAATAAGGTTGTCTCGCTCTTCAAAGTCGATTTTGAGAAGGCTTATGACAAAGTTAGTTGGAATTACTTAAGATACATGTTGAAAAGAATGGGATTTGGTATCCGATAGTTGGAATGGATGGAGGTTAGGATTTTTTCAAGCAAAATGTCCGTTTTGGTGAACTGAAGTCCTACGAAGGAATTTGAAGTGACGGGAGGTTTGAGACAAGGATATCCTCTCTCTCCTTTCCTCTTTGTGATAGTAGCGGAAGGTTTGACGGGTTTGGTAAAGAAGTCGGTGTAATTGGGTGAATTCTCGGGATTCAATGTTAATTCGAAATGTTTCATAGATATTCTTCAATTTGTGGACGACACCCTTTAGATAGGAGATGGTAGTTGGAGACATGTATGGGCGATTAAAGCGGTTTTAAGGGTGTTTTGAACTTGTCTCGGGACTTGGCATAAATTTTCATAAGAGTAAGTTGATAGGCATCAATGTCTCTTCCTCTTCTCTTGAAGTTGTGGCTCTTTTCTTGGCTTGTAGAACGGAGAAGAAATATTTTAATTTTCTTGGGATTCTAGTTGGTTACAATCCGAGAAGGTTATATACTTGGACTCCTCTCATCTTGAAAATGGAGAGGAGGCTCAATAGTTGGCAAAATAGGTTCTTGAGTTTCAAGGGGAGAATTACTCTCCTTATAACGGTTTTAACTAGTTTACCTATTTTTCAACTCTCTTTCTACAAGGCGATGGTTAAGATTCGTAAGGAGATTAACAAGATTCAAAGTAGGTTTCATTGGGGTTGTTTGAAGGAAAAAAGAAGAATTCATTGGATCAATTGTGATTTTCTTTGTTTTTCGCGGGAAAAAGGGGGTCTAAATTTAAAAAGGATAGGAGACTTCAATGTTGCTTTTCTTCAAAAATGGAGATGGAGGATTTTGGGAGGGTCGGAGGATCTTTGGTATAAAATTCTAAAAGCTAGATACGGAGATATTTGCCTTCATGTTTCGGGAGTAGGTACGAACCGATCTAGTTGGTCCTCTTTTTCATCGTGGTGGATGGACCTTCTTTCCTTAGCGAATAATTTTTCGGAAGACTTTTTCATCGATAATTGTAAATTCCACGTGGGTAATGGTTTTAACACATCTTTTTGGAATGCTAATTGGTCGGGTGTTGTTAGGTTTGTGAGCAAATTTCCGGAATTATTCTCTAGATCTTCGCTCAAAGAGGTTTCAGTTTGTTGTATGAGAAGTTGGGAGGTTGGGGGTTGGAGTTGGAGGGGCTTTGGAATAAATTCCATTTTTGTGGAAATTATCCAAGGCCTCCTTTGGTTTCAACGGCTGACCCAATTGGCACACTAACTCTATTTTTTATGCAGGTGGCAATAGGGACGAGATTATTCCTTCAGCAGCTGCGGGTTATGGTATTCCACCTCCCTGGCCGGCGACTGGTTCCCTTTCGCTTGTTGGAACAGCCAGGTATGTTCAGGCCATCCACTTAGATCCAGTGGCCAGCTTTCAGTGGCAGAGCACTGTTCCTCCTTATGCAGCGGCAGAACAACAGGTTTTTGCGGCGGAGGAGCAGCAATTTATGGTATATGCGGCTGATTTGGAGGAGCAGCAATCTATGGTATCTTCGGCGGAACAACAGGTTTTTGCGGCGGAAGTGTTTTATGTACCGCCTTCTCATCAGGATACAGAATTATTCTCGATGTCTCGACGAGGCTCTACGAGGTTTTTGCTTTCGTCAAAAGCTATGGAGGAGATGGTGGAGTTTCGCAGTATTTTATCCGTCTCAAAATCGATCAATACCGAGAGGGGCAAGGTTGATTGGGTTTGTCGATTTGGAAAGTTTTATCTCCTTTGAAAATCAAGGCCTTTGTATGGAGATGCTTTTTAAATAAAATTCCGTCTAAGGATCGTCTCCTTCATTTAGGCATTATCTCTAGGGATACCAATGCCAATTTTAGTTTTTGTGAATCTTGTGTGGAAACTGTCAATCACATATTTTTGGATTGCCCGGTTTCTAGAATGGTGTGGTTGGAAATGGAGGTGTGGTTGGGGAAATCGTCCTTTGGCGCGTTGGATCTTAAAAATTCTTTTCAAGATTGGATTGCTTTTGGAAAATCGAAGAATCTTAAAAAGGGAAGAGAGGGAAGTTCTTGGTTGGCGGTTTGTTGGACTCTTTGGTTATTTAGGAATTATATTATTTTCAAGAAGGTGAAGTGGAATGTTTCCGATTTGGTTTGGAAGGCGAAATTTTTGCTATGGCGGTGGTCTTTTATTGGATAAATTATCCATCTAAAATGCGACTTGTATAATTTTACAAAAGATCCTTTGCATTTTCCTTCTTAAAGATCAATTGGGTGGGTAATTTCTTCCGATTGTAGATTTTTAGGGATTGGTGTTTTTTATTAGCTTTCACCTTGTATCATTGGTTCGAGTACCCATTGTACTCGTATTAATATATCTCTTGCTTTTAAAAAAAATATCAAGTAACACATTAAAGTTGATGATGCTTTATTAGTGTATATTACTAACATTTGATGCAACTTTAGCTCACTTAAATGATACATTTTACGATGTGACAATCAATAAGCCAATCGAACTAAATACACAATGATCTAATTCAGAGTTATTTAGACAAAATTAGCTCTTAGTAATTTAAAATAAGTATTGCAAGTTGACTTATTATTGTGTTTTTAATTGTGTAAGTTAGATCAGTGGCGGAGCTTAGTTGTAGCGGGGGTGGGCCATGGCACCCCTCAATTTTCTTGCATATATTAGTGTAGTAGCAACACCTACCATCAAGTTTTTGTAGAATATTTTCTAGCTTAGTTCAAAGTCTATTTTCAAACTCACAGTTTATTATTATAATAATAATATTTTTAATATTTGTAATCAAAAGGATTAAATCCCCTCATCTCTAAGTGGAAAACAAAAAACAAGTAACCACTAGACAGAAATGATAATTATTTATTTTTTTAAGAAGGGAATATCAACAAAGTTTATAATAAACTGCATAAATTAATAAATTAACAAATCATGTGCTAATTAAATTAAAAAATCAAATCCATTGATTGTCAGGTACGCGATGAAAAAATTATTTCAAATTTTTATTCAATTTCAAATATGAGTATATATATATATATATATATATATATATATATATATATATATATATATATATATATATATATATATATATATATAAAGGCTCTCCCGAATATTTTAGTCAAGTTCCGCAATGAAAGTTCTGAAGTAGAAGGTGATACTGATTTTTCAATCAATTCAAATACATGAAGCAGGTATTTTCATTATCTTGGACCATATGCATACAAAGATGCATTATGCTTTGTTGTTTATATGTAAACTATTTGAAATTAATTAATATGGATGTTCTTTGACTTAAAATGAGAAAATGTAAAGAGAAATTAACTTGCCACCTCTATTTTATTTTGATATCAATTTTCAATATTCTCAAATTATCCTCGCTAATATTTATCTATCAATTTTACTATTCTTCAATTTCTTTTTCAAATTTTAAAAATAAAATTTCTGATAGACTAGGTTTTGCAATTTTAAAAATTCACGCTTGTATATCGAAAATTTGGAAAAATCTGATACAAAATATCAGAAATTTTAGAAAATCTGGTATCTAATATCTGAAATTGTCAACATTTCCGATAATTTACACAAAGTGTTCGTTCCAATATCGGAAATTGTCAAAACTTCTAGAAAGTAGTAAATTTTTGATATATCGGAACTTTTGATTGTCTTTGATATTTCAGGTAACATAAGAAAAATTAGGAAAAATGCTTTATTTGTGTAGTCCGGAACCGACAAGATCATCTATGGATTCGTGTAGGGATTGTACACAGTTCTTCACCATAGAAAAAATATGTTTTCTATGTAACAAGTTTAAATTTAATAATTTTTTGTCCTTATATGATATTGATAATATACTTTTTATATGATGTAAATTATAAATATTTGATAGTCAATATGAAGTATTAGCCTGGGTATAAAATATTGGCAAGCAACATGGTGTGATTGTTTGGTCAGCTACTGCAAATGACCAGCGATGTAGGAAAGATAAATTAATTATGGATTGTGAGAGGATGGAATTATAAAAGGAAAAATACATCTGAAAGTTGTAAATCTTCATAGGGCATTTATAGTATGAAAGTGAAATGTCTTTTTAGACTGAGATCTATGCCGAGTGGTATCAGTTGGAAGGTAACGGTTAGGTGTGGGTTTTACAAGCATAAACTATCTGAGAATTTAGATGGCCATGACAAAATGGGTCATCTAAAAGTTCACGAGAGACGGTTTGTGAATGACACGACGAAGTACAACATGACTCCACAATATATAGTCTCTGCCTTGAAAGACAAAGATTCAGAAAATCTCACAAGTGTTACTGTTGTACCCCAAAATTTTCCCTCACATATTTAAGACAATATTATCATAACCCAAATTTGTCCTACCTGTATACCATTTTATTTTCGTTTAATATTTATTCAGAAAAATACAAAAAATATGTCATCTCCTTTTGTCATCCATGTTCAGGGTTGTGCAGTGTTGATAATTAGTTTATTGTGTGGAGGCCTTTCGATCCATTTAATTTTTTTAATCTATATTCACTTTTAATCCATTTTTTATTTTCCATCTTCTTTTCAATTTTCCATTAAAATCCCATTATTCATGTCTGTATCCGTTTTTCTATTCTATTTTAAAAAAAGGCATAATTAAATATCAAATCCATTATCCATTCTAGTAATCCTACTTCCATGTTCATGTTTTATTTACAATTAGAAATTTCTAACATACACCATTCAAGGCCCATCTCAATTGGTACATGTAGTCCATTAGCATTTATAAATAAACTCAGAAGAAAAGACAATTGCCAAGTTAAATTCATTTTCATCCAGCTGTTTCCGCACTACCAGCAACAATGCAACAACCGTACAACATTTTAAGACCCCACTCCAAAATCCTACGTAACAAACTGTATCTACTATGTACATCATTTCTCAGCAAATAATCATAATTCCACCTCCTCCACTACCTCAACATCCAAAATTTCAGCACAACAATAAACACAACTCAGCACAAAAAGATTCTTCAAATCTCTCTATAAAACTAGACCCGATCTTTCTCATTTCACAAGCTTGAACAACCGAAAAAAAACTCAGCAAAAATATTCTATAATCAAGCTTCAAACCACACATTCATAAACCTTCATATCCATAAACAAACCTGTCAACACCTTCAATATCATCGCCTTCATAAAAACTCTTCAACAAACTCTCACCCTGAAAAAAATCACAAACCTGTAAATACACAACCCACGAATCCTCACTCACCTTTCAACCTCATCACATCCATTTAACAAAGCAAGCATAAACCACCACAAAAATATGAAAACGAAAATAACGAAACTGAGCAAATCTTCAAATATCATAACCTTCCTCACCTTCTACCAATAAAACCTTCGCAAACCCATAAACAGAAACATAATGAGATGAGGGATTGAGCTACAAAACCGAATCATAATCACACTGCAAAACCTTGAAACTCAGAACAACATCAAACTGTAAACCTTCTGAATCCTCTTCATCCCTTACTAACCACATAAACAACAAACGCAAATCAAACCACCTCAAACTCACCACCGCCCCTATTTCTGTGTTAATCTGAAAACAACAACAACTTTCATCCTTTTTTTTATTTACAACTCCAAACACCACCTTAACCATGATCACCATCATAAACCGAAACACGCTCAAGCCCTTCCACCCAAACCGCCATAAAAAAAACAAAATAGAACGAGAAATTGCAAAACCCAAACGCCGTGAAAACCACCACAAAAACGAATCTGCCAAATCCATAACATTTGGAAACTACGAGCAGAGAACCAACGCACGAATCACCACCGAAAACTGACCACTGCGAGAGAGAGACCGATGAACCAAAACGCAAAGCAAACACGTGTGCAAGATTAAGACCGAGTGAAATGAGAAAAACGAGTTGAGAGAGAAATCGTCGCGTTTGAGATCGATATCGTTGTTGGTGAGACTTCTTTTTTTCACTTTTCAATTATTGTGTTGTTGCCTATGGAGAGTGATGCATATAATAGGGTGGGTTTCTTTTTCATTTTATCTGAATCGCGTTTTTTAATGAGGGAAGCGGGTTTTATTTCTCCCTTTTTTCATTTGATTTGATATTTATTTATTGACTTGTTCTCAAAATAGTTTGATGGGCTTTTTAGCCCGTGTTTCATTTCTATTCACACCCTGATCGATAACACACACTCTTATCTGATTTCTTTTGTTTTTTTATTTTCAAGTTTTATTGGCTTAACCCAAATCCCATTACTCGCCTTCACACAGAACACAAATCCATCGACACGCCTTCTACATTTTTTTATTTTATTACTTTGCTTTGTTAGTAATTTCCCTTTTATTTTTATTTTTTTAATCCCCATAATCTATTTTCTAATTTTCATTTCTTTATTAATAGTCTCTTTATTTAGAAAAATCTTTATAAAAAAATATGCGTTAATATTTTCTTAATTTTATTTGGGCCAATGATGTATTAAACGGTCAAATTATTTTCGATTTCATTAAATCGGAAAGTTTGATCAATATGAGGCCATTTAGTTTAGTTTGTTTTATTTTATCGTTTATTTAATTTTTTATGGTCGATGAACATCTAATATCTTGAGATTCGTCGCAATCAGACTAGAAATCTCGATTAATGATGAGACCATTTTATTTTATTTAGGTTATTTAATTTATTTAGTTTATTTTATTTTCGCATTTCAATATATAAATGCTCGACTCCTCATAGAACGATTCTAAACATTGAATTGGTTCTAAGGTAGTTAATGAGCCACATTTCGACGCATCCGAAAAGGTCCAACGCCTCCAAATAGTTGCCTACGAATAAAAAGGTCCAACGCCTCCGAATAGTTTAGCACACTGCACACACGCTTCCTCTTGGGCAAAATACAACGAGACCTTTTATTTCATGCAATCCTGTGTAATTTATTTTGTATCCCTCCCCCTTTCATGTACGCACTTTTTTTCCTCTTTTTATTTTATAGTTTCGATCGCTAGGAGCACCCTTAGGGACTAGTTTAGATATCATTTTATTTCACGAACCCTTGGTCCAACGCCAAGCGGTTGCACTCACACACACTTCACTTTATTTTTCAGTTATTGTTTCGTTTACTATGATCCACCTAACCTTGCGAGCCGAGCTCATTGTGTCTCGCTGACAAACCACAAAATAAAACTCCATTTGCATTCACCCTCTAACCTCAAAAAACCAAAATGTTTATTTTTAGATCCAAACCCTTGATCCAACTTCAAGCGGTCTTAGGTAAATAAAACACTCTAATAATACGAGAAGAATTGTACGCCACGAGCCTTAAGTGGTAGAAAGGAGGATTACGAGCTTTCGTTACTCACTCTGATTATTTCTGTCGCAAGACGCTCGACTTGTTGGTTCAGAATAATCACCTTTTTCCCATAGTCTTTAGTGCAATTCGACTCCTAAATCCTTTCATCAAAAAAAGGTAATAAAATTGAACAACCAATCACCCGTAGTAGGCCAAACTACGAGGCTCTGACTTTCCCATTGCACGAGGGAGTACGTAGGCAAAAGGATCTTAATCCTTACCGATCACCTAGGATCAATATAACTTATGACATAAACTCTTTTCCCTCTATCAAGTATCTCATTAAGCATAGACATACTTTCGCGCGTGACAACATAGATGGTTCCCGTTGAGTACGATGGATGTAGGGGTGCTAATACCTTCCCCCTGCATAACCGACTTCCGAACCCAGGCAATGGTTGCGAGACCTTTGTCTTCATCCTCCTTTTAGACGGGTTTTACCTATATCTACCATTTCCCTATTTTGGGAATAAATGAGAACTAGGTGGCGACTCTCATGTCTGCCCAGCGCGCGGTTCTTCTTTTAGATTGCGAGGTCGTATTTTTCGGGGTGTGATAGCTGGCGACTCTGCTAGGGACTGGTTCACCACTATGCGAGTCAAGCCTAGTCTAGGTTTCAACGCTTGCTTGGATGTTCGCTTTTAATGCATTACTTGTTTATTTTTATCACTTTATTTATCGTATTCCATCTTATATATCTTGTGTCTCCTTGGTACTATAATTTAGATCGATACTTTGATCTGAGAGACTTGAGGGAAAGGCTCTATACCCGGGCTTACGAGTACAAACAGAAGTTAGCGAGCTTGTGTAGTAGGGCTCCCGAGGGAACCGCTCTTGTGGGTTGTCGATACAAAAACCTCACTTGGAGTAGATTTTAATGAGAATACTGATGACCGTTAAGCTCTTGGCGTGTGTGCTCAGTTGTTTTCATTAGGGTCATCGAGTCTGAGGACCTTTAGAACCATTTTGGTTAAAACATCGATTGATGGTCGTGTAGTATGGGCTCCCGAGAAAAGTTGCTCTTGTGGGTTGTCGATACGAAGATCTCACTCAGAATAGACTTTCTCAATGGAGTTGATTGACTGTCAAGAGCTGATATGTCCATCAAACATTTGAGCATAGTCCATAACTCTGAGGCCTTTATTTAAACCTCGTGTCGATGATCACCTAGTATGGGCTCCCGAGAAAATTTGATCTCGTGGGTTGTCGATACGAAGATCTCACCCAAAATAGATTCATTTGGGGGAGTCAATCAACCGGCATGCTTATGAAGTGTATGATGAACAAACATATGAATTGACAACTTTGGGGTTCCTAAACTTTAGAGTCTACCCAGTGAGTTCCTGATCAGAGTATCCTCCATCCGTACCTCGGACTCATGAATTCCTGTTATCAAAATTCTGGATTAACTCAAGATCGTGATCTTGTGATCCTGGATTCTGACATTGCATATAATTTAATTTGCATTAATTGTTCATCTTGCATTTCATTCCAAAGTTGAAAACTCATTTCATGTTCCTCCATCTTCAGTAAATCAAGCTGGTTTCCCGACGCCCATATCTTTCTCGACGCCCGTATCTAACTCGAGCCAATACTAGAAGACTGATGGATCAGATTCAACAAGAGCAAGCTGCTATGAGGGAAGAGATTGACTCGGTCAAGAGCAAGATTGACCAGATTTATGAGACTATACAAGCCTTGGCCATAATGGAGGAACATCGCGAAGCCGCTGCCGCAATGAAAAATGTTCTCGTGCAAGGATCTACCTCGCACACAATGCCTTCAGTTCTGGTTCCAAATCCTTTGATCTATGGTTTGCCTCCAAACTTCACTCTTGTTTTTGAAGAAGTCACTTCCCAACCAATACCTACCTCTGGTGTTACTATTGGTGCTATTCCTCAAACTCAACCTGCCTATACTCAGGTTTATATGCCTCATGCTGAAAAGGATCAACAAGTTGAGTACAAGATGCATACTGCTTTTCTAATCACCAACCCTCATGTTGTTCAAGAATCCGAAGCTATGAAGATGTGTCATGAGTTAGCTGAAAAACTCCGAATCACTGAAGGACACAATTCAACCTCTCTGGGTGCTTCAGACTTATGCCTAGTTCCAGATGTTGTGATTCCTGTTAAGTTCAGGTTGCCAGAATTCGAGAAATACAAAGGCCTCAGCTGTCCTGAAATCCATTTGAGGATGTATTGCAGAAAAATGGCCGCTCATGCTAAAGATGATAAGCTCATGATTCATTGCTTCCGAGACAGCCTGTCTGGAGCGTCTCTAGAATGGTACATGCAGCTTGGGCGTAACAATGTGCGTACTTGGCTTGATCTATCTGATGCATTCAAAAAGCAGTACAAGTAAAACATTGACTTAGCTCTAAAATGTACTGAACTTCAGAGTATGGCTCAAAGGGAGAACGAATCCTTCAAAGAGTACGCACAACGCTGGAGGGAGTTAGCTGCCGGAGTGCATCCTCCATTGGTTGACCGTGAACTGATTGATATCTTCGTGGGTACTTTGCAAGGACAATACTATGAGAAGCTGATCATTAGTGTGTCTTCTGGTTTCTCAGACATGGTGATTGTCGAAGAAAGAATCGAAGAAGGTCTGAAAAGTGGAAAGATTCAAGGAGGTTCTAGGAGCCAAGCCAGTGTCAAGAAGCCTTTCAACGGGTACAAAAAGGGCGAAACAAATGCAATTTCTACTGCAAGTGGGAAACCTCAACAGTGTGCATACTTTATTACCCTACTACTAGTATCCATATGTTGCTGTTGTGCAATATGCTCCCGTGCCATATCAGCCAGTTCCTACAATGCCTTATCAGCCAGCTATTCAAGCTCCATTTCCGCCTCAGATGCCTTACCAACCACTTCCTTATCCTCTAATTTCTAACGTTCCACCCAATCCATACTAGCAACCGGCTTATCCACAACAGCCTGGTCAACAACAACAACGTGCTCCTCAACAACGCCTGCCAAATTAGCAAAGGAGACCTGATAGACACATTGATCCACTGCCTATGTCATATGGCAAAATCTTCAATAGGTTGATGGCAAATGGATCTCTCACTTTGAGGGATATGCCACCACAAACTATTACCCCCCGAGACTATGATGCCAATGCTCACTGTGGGTATCACAAAGGTGCTTCAGGTTACATAATTGAGAACTGCAAAACCTTCAAGCATAAGGTTTGAGACCTGGTTGACTCTAAGGATCTCACCTTCACTCAAAGGAATCTGAATGTTCAGAACAATCCAATGCCGACGCACGGGGCCCGCAAGTGAAAGCTTTTGAAGGGGTTGTTGATGACCAAGCTGAATAGTCTCCAACTATGAGTAAGTCAAATCAAGAGAAGTTCATTCCTTAAATCAAGGTCTTCATATGCCATTTATCATTTTCGCATTCTTGTTATTTTGTATTGTTTTCTTAAGTACTATTTTTCTTAGAACATTTTCATTTGTACTTGGTTTTTGTTAATATTATGTTTATGCATGTTTTGAATTAGTCTATTCGCATTCGCTCATTATTTATCATTTATCACAAAAATCACAAAAATATCTCTTCACTTTAGCAAAGATTTGAGGGAGGATGATGAGAACTAGATACCCATAACTGTGTGGTATGCTTTCGGATAAAATCTCGTCAATGATGTACAAGCTTTTTTTTTCAAATTCCCAAACACTGAAGAGATAAGGAGTTAATCCCTAGTCAACAACTTTGAGCCTATAAGAAGGAGTTTCTTTCGGATCCAAACCCTTAAGCTTAACCCGGGGCAGGGTAGTTTTTTCAGTTAACCTGACTACACCTTCAATCTGCAAGATGAGACATCCCGTCGGAGGACCATCAACAAATGACTTGGCAGTCACAACATTCAACAAAATACAACAAAAAAAAGAAAGAAAGAAAAAAAGAAAATCGCTAAGTCGAGCACCCAAAGGGAGACTTAGGCGAGAACAAAAAAGAAAAAGACCGCTAAATCGAGCACCCAAAGGGAGATTTAGGCGGGAAATAATAAATTGTTAAGTCGATCACCCAAAGGGAGACTAAAGAAAAACAAAATAAAAAAAACTCCTAAGTTGAGCACCCAAAGGGAGACTTAGGCAAAAAAAATCAAAGAAAACCACTAAGTTAAGCACCCGAAGGGAGACTTAGTCAGCAAAAAAAAGAAGAAAAAAGCAAAAAGAGGAATTCAGATCCTCAGCAAAGACATAACAAAGATCAATGACCACCACATCAAGAATCAAAAGGTCACCGACATCCAACATCCAACAAAATAAAGATGAATGCCAATTTCAAGTGAATTTCAAAGCTTCATCTTCACTCTCACAATTTCAAATCCTTTTTGGAAGATGAATGTGTTAACTGAACGTAGGGCTGGAGAACATTACGAAGAACGGGTGGGTACAAATCATAACTTTGAGCCTTACCTTTGTTTCTCAAGCCATGAACCAGGCCAATTACAACCCTCGAAAGACCTAATTGAGGCACAATTTTTTCTGAAAGCATGCGACTAACAAGGTTGCGTAAACTGACTCCCATATATTTGCTAATTTTCAATCTTGATAGAATATTCTTCTTGCTGCATTTTTCACTCACTTCCTAAATCAGCACCACGTTTGGGCTAACGGTCCATTCGTCACACTATCACAATCATTCAAATAATTGACTTTTTCAAAGCTTGCATGAACGTTGCATTAACACTACCATTTGTGTATGAAAAATTTAATTGCAAATTAGTGCTTGACATCAAAGTAATCCCAACAAGAGGAAATTAAAGAGGAACTTGAATCAAGACTACCTCAAAATCTTTCAATCAGAGGCAATACCCTCAACAACTCAATCAGGGGCAAATCATCCTCAACAACTCAATCAGGGGAAAATCATCCTCAATAGCTCAATCAGGGGAAAATCATCTTCAAAAGCTAAATCAGGGGAAAATTATGTCATGGTCATTCTCAAAGCTTCCCCACCAGATTTATTTCAAATACCCTACAGCCAGGGGCAAGCAAACAAGGAGCAAATCTTCCTATTTCTACTCCCCAACTGAACAAGCAGTTCTTGCTAGACGTTGGCATCCATTTAAATCAAAGCAATATTCATGTGTCAATGAAGTCGCTTCGCTAGTGACCGAACTTGGAGCATCTAAATCCATCTTCTGACAATACATCGTCGAAGATCGTGTGTCGGGGAATCAAACCCTCCACCCACCCCAAGTCCAATCATCATTGGTAGCTACCAGACCAAACGTCCACCAAGCTGGCACCTTTCATTCTTCCAATCACTCATATGCATCATCAACACCTCATATGCATCATTATGCATCATTTATATTTACCTCATACGCATCATTTGCATACATAAACGAATCAACTTTTCATACCCCCAAACATTTTAACTTTTAACTCATTGCATAAGCATTTACATCGTATTTCCATCATTATGGAACACCGTTTCAAATTTAAATATGCATACAAGTATAAGTCAGGATCCAGGATCGATCGAAGATTCCAAGCCTCTCCTCAGCAAATCCAAGGGGTGTTCCCCATGGAACTTTTCTCTTCAACTTTTGTTATTGAAACATCGTTTCTCATTTATCATTACTTCTCCAAACAATTTTTTTTACCAAGTGTTGTTTAGTGGTCGTCCCCCATTGGATCATTTTCTTTACCTTTTATTGATTTCGCCAAACATTTTTACTCTTTATACCAACATTTCTCAACCAGGTCGTCATACCATCCTTTTGGTGGTATCGATTATTTAATTTTCATTCACCCCGTTTTCCTTTGGTGACGGGGGTCGTCATACCATCCTTTTGGTGGTAGCGATAATTAATTTTCAGTCACTCGGTATTCCTTTGGTGACGGAGGTCGTCATACCATCCTTTTGGTGGTAGTGATATTTAATTTTTCAGTCACTCGGTATTCCTTTTGTGACGGGGGTCATCATACCATCCTTTTGGTGGCAACGATTATTTTAATTTTTCAGTCACTCGGTATTCCTTTGGTGACGGGGGTCGTCATACCATCCTTTTGGTGGTAACGATTATTTTAATTTTTCATTCCCTCGGTATTCCCTTGGTGACGGGGGTCGTCATACAATCCTTTTGGTGGTAACGATTATTTTAATTTTTCTGTCACTCGGCATCCAGATCGATTGTCCAGATCGAGTGTCGGGGTCGCCTTATCATCCTTTTGGTGATAGCGATTATTTAAATTTTTTGTCACTCAGCATCCAGATCGATCGTTGAAGATCGAGTGTCGGGGTCGCCTTATCATCCTTTTAGTGCTAGCGATTATTTAATTTTCTGTCACTCAACATCCAGATCGATCGTCCAAATCGAGTGTCGGGGTCGCCTTAACATCCTTTTGGTGATAACGATTATTTATTTTTTTCTGTCACTCGGTATCCTGATCGATCGTTGAAAATCGAGTGTCGGGGTCGCCTTATATCCTTTTGGTGATAGCGATTTTTTTTCTGTCACTCGGCACCTAGATCGATTTCCAAAGATCGAGTGTCGGGGTCTTCATATCATTCTTTTGGTGGTGGCGATTATTTAATTTTCTGTCACTCAACATCCAGATCAATCGTCGAAGATCGAGTGTCGGGGTCGCCTTATCATCCTTTTGGTGATAGCGATTATTTTAGTTTCAGTCAACCTTTTTTTTTTTTTGTGTCACCCATCTTTCCTAGTTTTAATCGTCCAATCTTGTCATTATCTTTTCTTTCTTTTCGGACAAATTCTGAGTCTTTTAGTATCTAATTGTCTTGTACCTTGAAAATTTGAATGCAAGCCAGTTCATCTTACTTTGTCTAAGCCAATTAGATAGGGGCAACAATCATACCCCAAATTTGTCCTACATGTATACCATTTTATTTTCGTTTAATCTTTATTCAGAAAAAATACTAAAAAATATGTCATCTCCTTTTGTCATCCATGTTCAGGGTTGTGTAGTGTTGAGAATTAGTTTATTGTGTGGAGGCCTTTCGATCCATTTAATTTTTTATTTATCTATATTCACTTTTAATCCATTTTTTTATTTTCCATCTTCTTTTCAATTTTCCATTAAAAGCCCATTGTTCATTACAAATACCTTTTGTCATATTCAAATATAAATATCTACTTTTCATGTCCATATCTGTTTTTCTATTCTATTTAAAAAAAAGGTATAGTTAAATATCAAATCCATGATCCATTCTAGTAATCCTACTTCCATGTTCATGTTTTATTTACAATTAGAAATTTCTAACATACACCATTCAAGGCCCATCTCAATTGGTACATGTAGTCCATTAACTTTTATAAATAACTCAGAAGAAAAGACAATTGCCAAGTTAAATTCATTTTTAGCCAGCTGTTTCCGCACTACCAGCAATAATGCAACAACCGTACAACATTTTTAGACCCCACTCCAACATCCTATGTAAAAAATTGTATCTACTGTGTACATCATTTCTCAGCAAATAACCACAATTCCACTACTTTCACTGCCTCAACATCCAAAATATCAGCACAACAATAAACACGGCTCAACACACAAAGATTCTTCAAATCTCTCTATAAAACCAGACCCAATCTTTCTTATTACACAAGCTTGAACAACCGGAAAAAAACTCAGCAAAAATATTCTATAATCAAGCTTCAAACCACACATTCATAAACCTTCATATCCATAAACAAACCTGTCAACACCTTCAATATTTATTCATCACCTTCATAAAAACTCTTCAACAAACTCTCACCCTGAAAATAATCACAAACCTGTAAATACACAACCCACGAATCCTCACTCACCTTTCAACCTCATTACCTCCATTTAACAAAGCAAGCATAAACCACCACAACAAAATGAAAATAAAAATAAAGAAACCGAGCAAATCTTCAAATAGCATAACCTTCCTCACCTTCTACCAACAAAACCTTCGCAAACCCATAAACAAAAACAGAATGAGATGAGGGATTGAGCTCCAAAACCGAATCATAATCACACCACAAAACCTTGAAACTCAGAACAACATCAAACCGTAAACCTTTTGAATCCTCTTCATCCCTTACTAACCACATAAATAACAAACACAAATCAAACCACCTCAAACTCACCACCGCCCCTATTTATGTGTTAATCTGTAAACAATAACAACTTTCATCCTTTTTTATTTACAGCTCCAAACACCACCTTAACCATCATCAACATCATATACCAAAACACGCTCAAGCCCTTCCACCTAAACCACCATAAAAAAAACATAACGAGAAATCACAAAACCCAAACGCCGCGAAAACCACCACAAAACTTAATCCGCCAAATCCATAGCATTCGGAAACTGCGAGCAGAGAACCAACGCATGAATCACCACCGAAAACCGACCACCATGAGAGAGAGAGAGAGAGACCGATAAGCCAAAACGCAAAGCAAACACGAGTGTGAGACTGAGACAGAGTGAAATGAGAAAAACGAGTTGAGAGAGGAATCGTCGCAGTTGAGATCAAAATCGTTGTTGGTAAGGCTTTGTTTTTTTTTTCATTTTTCAATTATTGTGTTGTTGCCTATGGAGAGTGATGCATATAACAGGGTGGGTTTCTTTTTCATTTTATCTGAACCGTGTTTTTTAATGAGGTAAGAGGGTTTTATTTCTCATTTTTTTTCATTTGATTTATTATTTATTTATTGACTTGTTCTCAAAATAGGTTGATGGGCTTTTTAGCCCATGTTTCGTTTCTGTTCACACCCTGCTCGACAACACACACTCTTATCTGATTTATTTTGTTTTTTTTTATTTTCAAGTTTTATTGGCTCATCCCAGATCCCATTACTCGCCTACACACAAATCCATCGACACCCCTTCTACATTTTTTTTATTTTATTACTTTGCTTTGTTAGTAATTGCCCCTTTTTTTAATCCCCATAATCTATTTTCTAATTTTCATTTCTTTATTAATAGTCTCTTTATTTTGAAAATTCTTTAAAAAAAATATGCGTTAATATTTTCTTAATTTTATTTGGCCCAATGATATATTAAACTGTCAAATTATTTTCGATTTCATTAAATCGAAATGTTTGATCAATATGAGACCATTTAGTTTAGTTTATTTTATTTTATCGTTTGTTTAATTTTTTATGGTCGATGAACATCTAATATCTGGAGATTCGTCGCAAGCCGACTATAAATCTCGATTAATGATGAGACCATTTTATTTTATTTAGTTCATTTAATTTATTTAGTTTATTTTATTTTCGCATTTCAATATATAAACGCTCAACTCCTCATAGAACAATTCTAAACATTGAATTGGTTCTAAGGTAGTTAATGAGCCACATTTCGACGTGTAATACCTCAAAATTTGCCCTCTCATTTCCTCAACATTTTGCATAGCATTTTACATACATAGATTCATAAAGTAACCAAAACATTGCATCATGTGTAGCATAGCTGAGGCATAGGTATGTGATCAATGATTGGAGCAACCGAAGGCTATACAAAGGCAATCATAGGGCCACAAAGCTTATCAACCTTGTGTAAAGGGTTCACAATATCCCACAAGTCTTCACTTGAAGCCACAAGCCATGGAAAAATTTGATCAGAGGAGGCAAGCGGTGTAACATTTCCTGATGAAAAGGGCCAAATTAGGGTTTCACTTCTACAGGGCTTCTGCATGAAGTTATGATTCAAAGAGGATTCCTTTGTATTATATATGATGTCAAATGCCTAGGGTTAAAACTTCGTCCACAAAGTCATTTCGGAAGAGGTTCAATTGGCCAGATGACTAAAAATCGAGGAATCGGGGAAAAGGCAACCGAGCTAGGTAAAAAGAGTCGATTCTTGACTTTCAAGATCGAAATCATGAAATTAGGGTTACAATGATCCTATGGTTCAAATTTGGTCAATAAATGATAGAGGAATCATAAAAAATCAAATAAAATCATTTGAAAAGTGGTTGGTTTCACCTTTCCCTCCACTTTCTTCCACAATTCCTTTCATTCTTTCTCTCTTGTTTTTTCCATTTCAATTCCACTCAATTTCCCTTAGAAACTTCTACCATGTTCTACCATCTTCTAGAATGTTCCAAGGAATATTCCTTCTCCAACCCTAACCCTAACTAACTACCAACCCTAGCTCCATTTCTAAATCCTAACCTCATTACCAAACCATAATTTTGGATCCCAAGCCTAATTTTTGGGCCCCAAACCTAAACCATATTTAATCCATTTTTCATCCAAACCAAAAAAAATCACACACAATTTTCACTCCCAAGCACAATCACTTTTTCTCTCTCACTTTTCCTCCATTTTCCCTTTTTTCACCAAAGCTTTTTGAATAAGCTCTTCAAGTTTCACATTGAAACTTGAAGATCTTGAAGCTTAGCCTCCAACCTCCATTGATTTTGTGGATTGTGGAAGAAGAAGCTACTGAATTTTGTGAGGATTTCAGCTTATCGGAAGTGCACGAAGGTTCAAGCATCAAGAACACATTTATTTTGCGGCTTCGCGGTTTTCGTGGTTTTCTCTTCGATCAAGCTCCGATTCTTGCAACAATTACCGAAGCACTTCTCTGCTTCGTAGGTCGGTGATCTAAATCACTTCTTCTTTAAGTTATTCTCTTCATCTCGCCATTTCGGCATTCTTTAATTGCTTTTCGTTTTGCTTGTGATCGATTTTGTTTTCGTTATATGTTGCTTGCGATTTGTGATCTTTAATGATTTAGAAGCTAAGGTGTAGATAATCATAGGTTCTAGCATGTGTAAATAAGCCCTAATTGAGTAGAAATTAATGTTAGCATGTTCCTAGGTATGTTAGGGATCATTAGAAGTGAGTTTGTGGCCAAAAACACTTATTTCTAAACTTTTTTCACATTCTGGATCAGTGTTAACCGGTTAACCATTTTGTTAACCGGTTAACACTTGCATTTTAGCCATAAACAGTGCAGTTTTAGGTCCGTTAACCGGTTAACCATTTGGTTAACCGGTTAACGTTGTTAGATTTTGGAAATTTGGCTTATTTGATAGCTTAGTCCTTATCTCTAGTGCCTTTAATGTTCATACATGTTTAGGTATTGAATTTAGGGAATTTTTGGGTCCATTTCCAGTAGCTCATTCCCTCATTTCGAGTCGTTTCGACGCGTTTCCGTTCATGTTACATATTATGCATTTAGGTGTTCCTTTGTGCATAGCTTGATTTCTTGCATTTTGTTGCCATGTTTATGCATCATTTGGCATGTGAATAATCGTGTTGCATTCTGTTTTACATCTTTCGCATTGCATTAGTTCATTTTGCATTTCATTATATCAAGATATGTTGCATTTCACATAATCATGTATGTATATGCATTTGGTTGCATTTGGTTGCATGTTTGATCATAGTATTCACATCAATTCAATTCTGAATTTTGCCTTAAGTTTGACATTATGTTTGAGCTATCATAGTGCATGTTCATAATCAATAATCATCATGTTCATATGCCATGTTCATGTGCCAAATTTTGCATACTTGTTGCACAATCCACCATGTGATGCATTCTTGCATAATTCTTAAAAAATGTTCATGTTCTTGCATTTATATATGTTGATTTATGTTCAAATGCATGTTCATGATGAAATTGGTGCATGTTTTATTGAGTTTGTGCATTAAAAAATGAAAATAATCAAATCTGGATTTTGCATTTCATAGCTGTTTTTGCATATAGGTGATGTAAAATACATGTTGTTTGTTATGCTTGCATGTTGTATTTGATCTTTTACACCTACCTTTTCATGCTGCATGTTGGCTGTAAAAAGTTGCTTTGTGTTATGCATTGTTTCCATAGCTGTTTGTGTATTAGGGGCTGTAGTAGATGTTGTATTTTTGTCTTAAGCATTTTTTTAGTTCTTTAGAATTAAAATAGAATTTAGATAGAGTCCTAGAGTCATTAGGATTAAATTGTTGTGTGTTTGCTTTAATATTTTAAATAAAAAATACACACTAACCTTTATTTTGTAGAGGGGAAGATTGAGGTAAGTTTCCTTCAACTTATTCTTTTATTTCCTTTATGCATTTAATTTGCATTTAATTTCCTTTACTTTTCATACTTGTGTTTGGTAGGATTTCCCCCTCTTTTGTAGAATCAACTTAACTTCTCTAGGAAGTAAGTTGCATTCTATTCTTTTCTCTTTAGGATTAGAAAAACCTCATAAACCATAGGACCATCATTTTGATAAATAACTTAGGGTTGTGTCTTAGTCCCTTAGTTTTTCCCTTTTTCCACTTGAGTCATTCTTTCTCATCTCATAAAGAAAAACAATAAAACACCTAATAAAGATTGGAACGTTCTCATACGCCATGAGACTTTGTTGCAGAGTACTTATATACGTCCTGTTTTGGGGCAAGGTGTAAGTTATCTACCACGATGGATAGGTCTTAGTATGAGAATGTTCACAAACAAATTCAAAATACTTCTCATAAAAAACACAAACAAATAGTTCCCGCCTGGTTAGGCGAACTATGTCGACTCTGATCCTCATTTTCCCGATGAGGTACGTAGGCAGCGGGGTAGGGCTCGTTCGAGCACATTCTTTATTTTCCCTACATTTCCCCCTTTTTCCTTTTATTCTCTTTCTCTAGTTCCTTTTCATTTTCCATTCCCATTCCAGTTCCAGTAGCAGTTTTATTCAGCAGCACTCTATTTTCTCACCCTTTGAAGCAAACAAACAAGCGTGGATCCCGTCAGGTATGACAGACGATTTAGGGTGCTAATACCTTCCCAGGTCGTAACCGACTCCTGAACCCAAATCTTTGGTTCGCAGGACCTCGTCATTTCCTTCTTCCTTAGGTTTGTGCAACATTACCTTTCCCATTCATTCGGGATAAAAATGTCTGGCTGGAGACTCTACCTTTTCCATGCCACTTTCGCGTTTGTACTAGGATGAAAATCCCGGGAGCGACACGACGCATCTGAAAAGGTCCAACGCCTCCGAATATTTGCCTACGAATAAAAAGGTCCAACGCCTCCGAATATTTTAGAACACTGCACACACGCTTCCTCTTGGGAAAATACAACGAGACCTTTTATTTCATGCAATCCCGTGTAATTTATTTTGTATCCCTCCCCCTTTCATGTACGCACTTTTTTTCCGCTTTTTATTTTATAGTTTCGATCTCTAGGAGCACCCTTAGGGACTAGTTTAGATCTCGTTTTAGTTCGCGAACCCTTGGTTCAACACCAAGCAGTTACACTCACACACACTTCACTTTATTTTTCAATTATCGTTTTGTTTACTAGGATCCACCTAACCTTGCAAGCCGAGCGTATTGTGCCTCGCTAACAAACCACAAAATAAAACTCCATTTGCATTCACCCTCTAACCTCAAAAAACCAAAATGTTTCTTTTTAGATCCAAACCCTTGATCCAACGTCAAGCGGTCATAGGTAAATAAAACACTCTAATAATACGAGAAGAATTGTATGCCACGAGCCTTAAGTGGTAGAAAGGAGGACTACGAGCTTTCGTTACTCGCTCTGATTATTTCTATCGCAAGATGCTCGGCTTGTTGGTTCAGAATAATCACCTCTACCCATAGTCTTCAAAGCATTTCGACTCCTAAATCATTTCATCAAAGAAAGGTAATAAAATTAAACAACCAATCACCCGTAGTAGGCCAAACTACGAGGCTCTGACTTTCCCATTGCACGAGGGAGTACGTAGGCACAAGGATCTTAATCCTTACCGAGCACCTAGGATCAATCTAACTTATGACATAAACTGTTTTCCCTTTAGCAAGTATCTCATTAAGCATAGACATCCTTTCGCGCGTGACAGCTTAGATGGTTCCCATCGAGTATGATGGATGTAGGGGGTCAGATGCAGACGCGGACTTTTCGCTCCCCGGACTTTTACGTCCCGGTGCAGACGCGGACGGTCAGCGATGTTGGAGGTTGAGGTTGAATAGAGTCACCAGCTAGGCATTTTTATCCCGAAGGAAAGGTAATGCTGCATAAACCTGGAAGGGTATGGATAAGATAGTTGCGAACCAGAGAAACTGAGAAAGGGGTTGGTTACGACCTGGGAAGGTATTAACACCCAGATCGTCCGTCGTACTCGACGAGATTCACGCTTACTTGATTGTGTTTAAAAGGGGTAGTGTATGTGATGACTGTGTATAAAAGCTATGGGAGAATGTACAATGTGTCAGTGCAAAAAGAGAGGGTGAAATGCTCAAGACTGAGGCTTAGAAAAGAAAGCTGGAAGGAGGGGGATGACAAAGAGACTTTTTGTTCGATAACTGTTAAGTTATGCCTACGTATCCTCTCGTGCAATGAGGAAGTAAGAACATCGTAGTTCGACTCAAAGAGACTGGATGATTTGACTGTGAATTGCTTGCTTGTCTATGCTCAAGTGTGTGACTCGTCTGGCTCGAGTTCTAACTGTCTTGCATTAGACGGAAGAAGCGAGTTCTCATTTTCAGAGTGAATGTGATGAGAAAAGAATCCCGAAGGAGACGTTTATTGTTTGTTTTTATGTTTTCAATTTTTTTATTGTTTTTGGTGTTTTGCATAGGATGATGAGCTTAAGCCTTAATCAAGGGTTTGTAAACTCATTATATCCTCCCTGATTAGGGATAATGAGCCTACTCAAGTGTGAGATAAGCATCTCAACTTAATTACCATGATGATGTAGGATTAAGATCATTAACCTACATGTGATTATTAAGTGTTTTTGGGTTTTTGTTTAGTGTTAAATAATGAGTTTAATCTCTAATCAGGGATTAGTGAACTCATTACACCATCCTAAGAGAAGGATGATAGATGAGAACACTTAAGTTGAGGAAGACTCCTCAACTTAATCTATGGTTAGGGACTAAATTCATTATATAACAAGCCTTTATTAAAGATGGATTTTAATTAAAGGTGAGGTTAAGAAATGAGTTTTATGTTTTCAAGACTAGCTTGAGGGGGACTTGTCTATTAAACACTATGGTTAATCCCTCTTAACCATAAGGAAGAGATGTAACCCTAATATAAGGCCCAAGTTACAATCTTAAGTCTTAATAGTTATTAGGTGTTTTGATTAAGAGGTGTAAACAAATTAAAGGTTTAACACTAAGGATTAAAGTTATACACTCCATCCTAAGATAAGGATGCAAGCATAACCCTAATTCAAAGTACTAAAGCTTTAAGTGTTTAGCCTCTGATTATGAGGTGAGAAGAGAGACTCAAGGAGAATCAAAGGTAGAAACTAGGGGATACTATATACAACCCTAAAATTATCATGCTTGGATATCCTATGGTTTGAGAGGCTTAAAGAGAGATCTTCAGGAGGCCACCAAGGAAGAGAATCAAATGAAAAGAGAAGGAGAAAGAAGAATAGGTTACTTACTTCCTGAAGAAGATAAGTAACCTAAGAGAAAGAGAAGGAGAAAGAGAGCATAAGTGAAACAAGTTCACTTCAAAGACAAATAGAATATGCAAATGAAAAGATGAGAAGAGGTGGGATGTGAAGGCAAATCCACATCCCAAACAACTTACCATAGGCCCCTGAAATGTTAGTGTGAATGCATAAGATGCAAGTCAAAAGGAAATAAAACAAATGAAGGTGCAATGAACAAAACCAGAAATGTAAACATGATGCAAATGTGTCATGAGATGATGCAAAGTCATACATGATGCATATGAATGATCACACAAAGGATGGGATGCAAAGGAAGCATGTTAGAAGCTTGAAAACACATGGATGTACATGAAATGTAATGAATGAAAAGCATACCAAATGAATGAAGAAATGATCAAGCCATGTTCTTACATGTATTAAGATGTCTAAGATGGCATAAAAATGAATGAAATGCTAAAGAAAGTTCATATGATTGATGATATGCAAAGATGAATGCAAATGAACATGAGAAATTAGGGTTTTATGAATGTATGAGATGCACATGATCAAAACAGAAGCATACATCATGATTAAAATTTGAAAATGAACTCAAACAAACCCTAAACACACACAAGAACAATCCCCAAAGGTGGAGGTCAGAAGCTAAACCTAGTGAAAGTTATGAATTTCCTAAGTTAACTAGGGTTTTTGGGTGATTCTAAAGGAAAAATGCAAATCAATTTGAAAGTTAAATGCAAACATTATGAGATACATAACCTAGATACTAGATGCAATATATGAAACAATGCAAAACGAATCGAGTTCAAACTCATCATGGTTGATCAGAAATGATTTTTTCAAGATAGGGTTAGAAAATAGGAATTTTATGAACCCTAATTCAAAGATAATTGTGAAAAAATGATCAAACCTAAAAAGAAATTTGTTTGATGAGTTTGTAAATGTTTCTAAATGCCTAAGAATGCTTCATGAATTTTTTGGTGATTTTTAGAAACCTAAATGTATTTTTAATTAATTAAAATCAATTAATTAATTAAATAAAACATTTAAATGATTTAAAAATACTTTTTTAATTCAAAAATTTAAAAAAATGTTTTTGAGTTAAAAAAATATTTAAAGTGAAAATGCAGAAAATGAGATTTTTAAAAGTGTTTTTTGCTATTTTTAATAATTATGTGAAAGAAATGAAATAAAATGAAAATAAAACAAAAGAAAATGAAAGTCAGCAAGATCAAAGGCCAGGATTCAAACATTGGTTGACTGCGCGCATGAATGTGAGACTAGGATTGAATCTGGCTAATTAAAATTAATTAATTTAAATAATCAGGATTAGGGTTTAATGAACGAATCTGGGCCATCCAAACACGCGGGTAAGACAAATCTAAGGGTCACCATTTAAACTGAGGAATTAATTAGGTTTTAGCCATAATGACTCTCAGGTGGTCGGAGAAGACCTCCGATCATCTTCTCCGGCGCACTCTCTCACCAAAAATGCTCAAAACACCACCCCAAGCCCCCAAAACCTCCAGAATGAATCATCTAACCTCCCTAAACAATAATCCAGCCCTAAAACTCATTTATCTTGCATCAAAAAGGGGAATCGAAGAAGAACACGTTCTAGGGTTAAACTTTCAGAAGCACGATACACACTCATTTCTCACTCATTTTCAAAAGTAATCACATCATGGCAACTAGGGAAGCATGTAGATTCATATTATAACTTGAAATAAGAGTTCTGGAAAAACAATTGAAGAAGCTACCTGAACTGAAGCTTTGCAATTTGAGCTTTCTGACCTTCTTTCTTGTGCAAAACAACTCCAATGGAACCCCTGAGGATATTGTGATGCTTAGAACAAGTTTATATGGGCTATTTTGAGGTGTGTGGTTCTGGTTTAACAGAAAATGGAGTTCTTGCAGGGGAGGTTTCAGGCCATGGCAATGGGTGTTTTTTGATCCTTATGGTGTGTATGATTGGATGGTGAAAGAAGTTTTCAAGTTTGATGGTTGTGTGTTGATTTTCGAAGAGATGAAGCTATGAGGTGATTTTTGTGATTATGAACTTATGAGAGGTTTCAGCCTTGTGTGTTGTATGAAATGAGGTCCATGATGTTTGTATAAGGCAATGTGATTGGTTCAGAGAGTTGGTGTGGCACAGTTTGATTGGCATGGTATATTTTGCAAAAAGTCAAGATTTTTGTACCACAAGCATGGGCTCGGGTCAGAAGAGATCTAAAGGGTGGATTGGCCTCAGCTGAGTTTATGGAGGACCCTTGGATTGGATTTGAGGATCTGGATGGCTTGATTCATGAGATAGCATGTGTTTTGCAAATTTCCCCCTTTGAAATTTCTTGAAGTGCAAGGCATGAAATCTTGTGATTCTTGGCACAATTTTGATCAAGGCAAGTTGCATAATCATGTTATGATGCTTAGAGGTGGATTAGAGGTCATTAGAAGTCTTGAAATTTGATTTTGCAAAAATCCCTCTTTGGCACATACTTGAAAATTACAAGATTTTCCCAACTTTGAAACATCATATCTTGAGTTCTAGGATGAATCAAGCGGAGTTCTTGTACTTTTTGAAAATGGGAAGATCCAATCTACAACTTTCATGTTTGAATATTTTTCATTTGAAGCATTTTTGATCAAGAAAGAGGAGGTTGAAAATCTTTCCCAAAATGGATTGTTTCCATTACAAGTCATGTCCAAAAATGGAAAGTTTCCATTACAAGTCATGTCCAAAAATGGAAAGTTTGCAAATGGCTTGAAATTATTCAATCTTGTGAACTTCTAAGATCAAATAAAGATCATAGAACCTCAAATTGATGAGAATGACCCTTTGGTACCATTGGTGGTGGCCTCAGATGCCCCGATTCTGACTTTTCTTGCACAATAAGTTACCAGTTGATCAAATGACTTCCACAATAAATTTCTTCATCAAATTTGGTACACATGATCCTTATAACATATTAATACCATTAGAATCAAGAATGACCAAAAAATTTGAGGTTAAAGGCCTCAAACCCAAAACCCTAATTTTAGGTCATTTGTGCAAAAAAAACCTAGCCTGCCTGGACACCTTTGCAATGCTTTGTGATTTTTTGACTTTAATGAACTTTGGGGAGCATAAGATGATCATAGAACACTCATGGAACTTCTTGGCATGATTCAAGACCATTGAGATAGCTCATATCACTTCTTGGATTCTCCTGATCACAAACCCTAGTTAGGCAACTTATGCAGTGAAACAAATATGCAATGTGAGATGATATGCTTATGCAATGCAATATGAAAGATCACAAGCCATGGTGTAAGAAAAAGTGAGGGAAAATTTGGGGTGTTTACACCTATGAGAGGCACCCCACTCCCCTTTTCCCCGTAAGGCCTCATGGAAGGAAATTTACGGAAGGTAGGGTTTGTAACCGACCCCCGTTAGTCCAGTGCGTCATTCATTAGCTCACATTACGTGCAGACGCTTTTGGTTACGTCCCGCTCTTGTCCGGTCAGTCAAAGTGGAAGGAGGATCAACAATGGACCCCCACTCATTGTCATTAGCTCACACCAGACAAATGTTTGATGCTTATGTGGTCTCATCCACATCCCACTTCTTTTATTTCTTCATCTGCTTTGATATTTTATATCATTACCTTGTTTGTTATTAGTTTAGCTTTCTCATCTTCTTAGAATACACATTCTAACTTCCACAAGTTAATGGGTTAAAAACTACAACTTAGGACTAACCCTTGCATGCTAGCTTAGGTAGTCTCTCCCCTTCGAAATCCTCAACCATAGGATCAACTTTGCATGATAACATAGGAGTTCAGTCTAGTTTCCCTCTAGTTTTTCTTTTACCATTTGAAATTCTGGGATCAGATATGTGATGTCGAACCAGATGTTTAGACACTGTAATCCTAAACAAAATTTAATGAGCTAGTAAATTAAACGACACAGGAAATTGTTAACCCAGTTCAGTGTATCTCCACACTTACATTTGGGGGCTATCAAGCCAGGAAGGAAATCCAATATAAGTAATATTAATTATGGAGTTAAACCAATCAGTTTAATCCTTCACTTAATATATACCCAAGGCAATTTCTACCTAAGACTCTACTTAGATATGAGTACCTACTCACTCCCCCTCAATCACACAGTGATCTTTACAATGATTAATAAAATTGAAGTCACACTTCAGACACACCAGCTTGATCTTACTTAAAAGTTTCAATCAAGACACAATTCACTTATTGCTTAAAAGCTCATAAAGTGACTAACAATTAAAACCTGCTAGCTTCACAAACACCCTTGACAGTCTTCTTAAATTCGTGCTCTTTTCTTGAGTGTTTCAGTTCCTTAAATAGATGCTTGGTTTGTGGGCTTTTTGCAAATTATCCAGACTTTGATAAATCCCACAGTCATCTCCTTGAATTAGGTTGAGTTAGTTTGTTATCTCCTTGAATCAAGGTGAGTTAGTTATTCTGTTACACTGGAACCAGATAACTAAGCTTCCTAAAGATGCGCCTTGGAGTGCTTATCTTCTTTCAATTAATTCCAGATATTTTCTCCTGAATTTAATCACTTCTGTTACGCATCATTTAAGTTAGATAGCGGGTTTGCGATGTCACAACATCTGGTGTGACATCCTGATGTCCTGAACTAAGTTCATAACCTTTACTTTGTTTGTTAATGTCACAACATCTGGTGTGACATCCTGAACTAAGTTCATAGCTTCTTGTTTGTCAAAAATTCTGCCAATTCTTAACATCTACAAACTCCCCCTTTGGCTAATTTTTGGCTAACACAATCTCCTGGTTTTATCATAGAGCATCAGAGTTCTTTTCTGTTGAATCATGTGAGAGCTAATAATTTGCTCCCCCTCAAACATGTATGTATACTGCTATGACTTGTTCAACAGACTTTGATATACCAATGAACACTTAAATATAACTTAGTTCAGAAGACAGAAATATAACATCAGTATTGTTCTTCAACCAGACATTAACAGCAGCAGCATTGTTCAATACACTTATCCCCCTTGTTAGACATAAATTTGGGGCCAAACATTACAGAAACAGAAACAGAAAAAAAAAACATTCAGAAATACAAAGCAAAACAGACACAACATTTTCCACCACACACAGCTTCACTCAGACTCAGTATACTTTGTATCTTCTGCATCCTCAAACTCAGCATCAGATTCATCAACATTCTTAGCAACCTCTTCCAGCTCCAGCCTTTGAATTATGTCCTCAAGCTTCTTCTTCCTTTCATCCAGCTCTTTGCAGGTTGTCTTGAGCTCTGCAATCAGGGCTGCCTTTGATATGGGAGTCTTGACAGCAGATGGCCCAGCAGATGTTCCACCTGGTGCTTCAACATCTGCAGCATGATGACTCAGAAACAGTTTGTAGTGAAAGGACAGTGGACTCTCCCTTTTACAGACAGAATCCTTGTCAGTAAGGATGCCTGGATATTGGTTGAGTATTATTCCACAAAGCAGTGATGGAAAGGCTATTGGAAGCTTGATTGCTGAGGTTCCTGCATGCATGAGAGTTTGATCAAAGATATATGCCCCATAATCCAACTTGGTTTGGGTGCCTACAACACAGATAAACCTTCCCATCCTAGTAGCTATAGATGAGGTGTAGTTGGTTGGGACCCAGTTGACAGTTCCAATTCTATGCAGCATGGCATACTTTCTTGTTAACAAGCTGACAGATAGTTTGCCTTTGACTGGCCATGACTTGACCTGGTTGGCAGTGATTATTTTGTAGACTTGATTGTCAGTTTTGCCCAGCTCATTTGGCCCATCTGATTCTCTCCCCGGGTACTGATTTATCACCCTAGGAGAAAAATGAACACATCTCCCCCTGACATATACTTTCCTGAAATCCTCAGATTTCCCATCAGCACACCCTTCTTGTAGGTTGACTATAAACTCTTTTACCAGCAGTTCATAACAAGGAGAGAAATTTGAGACAGTTTTGAATAGACCAGCATTGGAGATTAAGTCAATTACCTCAGTGCATTCCAAGGCATTGCTACCCAGCTCTCTTTCCAGAGCCACCCTTCTTTGATAGACATAATTCCACTTGCTTACACTGGAGACATGGTGGAAGGACACATTGTCCAGGGGTGCCTCAGGGACAGCAGTGGCAGTCCTAGGAGGTGTTGGCTTCTTTCTGGGTTGAGATGTTGGGACATCCTCCTCAATATCAGAGTCAGATGGAGTTGTAGCCTTCCTCTTCTGGGTGCTTACCTTACTCCATTGCTTTGTAGGTCCAAAGGCAACTTTGACCTTGTCCTTCTTGGGAGTTAACTGTCTCTTCTCAGGATTTGCATGAGCAGCTGGCTTCTTATCCTTCCTAGCCCTAAGCCTCTTGGCTATGCTGGGATTAACAGAAGCTATGATCTCTGTGTCAGAGTCATCATCCAGATTTTCAACTGGTGGAGGTTGGGAAGCCTCTTTCTCAGCAGCTTGATCATTATGAGCTTGATCATCAGTAGCTTTATCATCATCATTTGGGGCTTTGTCCTGGCCCTCAGGTGTTTCAACATTTCTTGGGACATCCTGTAGAGCAGGTATGTCCTCTTCAGCTTGGTTGCTTGGTTCTTCTTGTGGAGCAGGCATACTTGTAGACACCCTAAATTTTCCCTCTGGCTTTTCTATCTTTGTCAGCTTTTCGTTTTATATTCATACGCATTTTCGCATTTTGCATACCATTTTCATAAGTTCCTAGGACATGGGATCGTATTTTCTGAAGGATTGGGGTTTCACGCCTTTATTTGCAGATTATCAGGAAAATTCAAGGCTCTGGCTTCCAGCCAGCTTTGGTCTCATTTTTGTATGCTAGTATCACCAGACTAGGGTTTATCTCCCTGAATAAGTGGTTTCAGAAGATTTCTTCAGCTGCAAGTTATCTGTCTCATTGATCTGTTTCTCAGGCAATGCTTATCCATTAATTGTGGTGTGTGGATTTCTTCAGGATCAAGTGTTGATTTGTGTGAGATAATTGTTATGGTGAATTGTTCAGTGGCGGTCGTTTTATTCTTAACCAGTGAGTTATATGGGAGCGGTGCAAATTTGGTTTCGAGGCGAAAAAACGGGATTTCATGGTTGTGCGTGCTTGTGGTAGCCAATTTATTCCATACCCATTTCCGTATCCATACATTCATAATTCATTTTTATCCATTAACCCCATTTCTTTATTATTTCTAAACCATATATCTTTTCTCATTTTATTTCCATTAAAATCCATATCCATCTACCATTTTTATTTCAAGTTCATAATCATTTCAAAGTCGGGCCCAATTTCGTAAACCAATCATATACATTTTTCTTTCGTTAAATACCCATAGTCCATCTTCATTAACCACCTTCCAAATTCATTTTTTTTCTCTTAATCCTTTTTTATTATCCATATTTAAATTCAATAAAGGCCTATTCATCATTTTCATTACAAAAAATCAAAATCAATTCATATTGTGACTAAAAAACATATTCATTACCAAAGGTCTGCTACAAATTTCGAATTATCTTAAAGTTAGGGGTCTAGCTAAATTGCTTTTCAGTATTAACGAATGCATGGTTACCTTACCCATCAAAATCAATACAAAAAAAGAGGCAACGAGCAAGATACTAGCCAAGTCCATCTTCACTTTATTTCCATTGAAAAGAAAATTGAACAAAAAAAAGAGTTATATAAGCCAGCTAGCCAAACGCAAATACCAAGTTCGTACATATACGACGAGGCCCCACCATGTGCTTCAATCCCATAACGCCATCCGCAACGGTAAAGATATCTCACTACTCCACTCATAACCAACAGCAACAATCTCACGCACAAAAACCTCAACACCCTGCTCACTCTTTTTCCATTCAGCAACAATTACACAAACCTCTTCTTCACAACATAGACCGCAAAACCTCAAACAATACCATCACCGCTTGAAAAACTCAGTCACACAAAATCACCTTCCTTTTCAACATTCAAACCACCGAATAAACCTTGACTTCATCAACAACACCAAACAAACACAACACAACAAATTTGGGAGAGAAAAATCACTCTCGGCTTCATTTTTCATTTCGATCAATCATCAACCTTCATTTTTTTTGACAACAACAAAATACCTTCAAACAACTCAGCATTCTTCAACCTTTCTCCACCTCACCCAGACTCTTCCACTCTTAAATCATTCACGGAGAAAACCGCAGTAACCTTCATAAGCCTTCAACACACCAACAAACAGCAGAATAACAAACCTCCTTCATACTCTGCCTCACTGACTGATAGCAACCACCATTTCTGACTCTGCTCTCACAACAACATCCTCATAACCTTAGCTTCACCACTCCCTCTGCTCTTACATAAATTCAACACCACCAACCTTCTAAAAACCTTCAACTTAACTCTTCTTTCATACCCTTTACTGACCTCCCATTCAAACCTCACACTTAGACTTAGAACACACAGCAAAACACCCTCAAGCACCCTCCGCAAATCATCACCGCACGTCAACAACCACCCTTCATCGCCTTACTTCTCTCAAACCGCATCACTCTAGCTCGTCCTTGCTCAGCTTGTCCTCACCTTCAAATTTCCTTCACCAACAACAGTTAACAGCACAAATCTGAAACGAAAAAAAAAGAAGAAGATGAAGAAGATTTGAAAGCGTTCTTTCAAGGCTGACTATAAGCCGCATCGTCGATGGATGAGCCGCGATCTGAAAACGGCAATTTTGAAACGAGGAAGAAGTCGAAGCAAGTCTCGGCAAGAAAGTGATGATGTCGCAGATTCCATCGCCGACGTAGTCTCTTCTCGGTTTTGTTTCAGGTAGTGGCTCCGGTCGGAGGGATTTGCTTCGCCGCTGTTTTTCTGACCGGCGTTATGCGATTGAAAGGAGAGAAGAAGGATTCGCGTTGATGGAGACGCCGCCGTCCTTTCTCTTTTGTTTTAGAAACTTCGGGTCATGTGAAGAAAGAAAGAGGGATTGTTTTTTGTGATTTTGAAAACAGGGGAAATGGTACACAATTGGGTGCTGATTTTGTTTTAGGGAAAAATCTTGCTGTTGCTGGACATGGGCTTGACCTGTTGGATCTCTTCTCGGACCCTGTATCCATCGCTGCACCTTCCCTTGATGTCTTTGTTATGATGGGCTTCGTAAGGCCCAGTATTCTCACCGGCACCACTTTTTTTTTCTTTTCCCAGCAGCACTCCTTTTCTTTTCTTTTTCTTAATTCCTCATTTTATTTAATTTTGTTGTTTAGTTTTGAATAAGTATTAAGTTTTTGTTTTATTTATTTATTTGCTAATTAAGGGTCAGGTTGTTAAAATTATTTTCTTTAGTTGAATATTGTTTGCTTTATTTTGATTTAGTGATACTAACCGTGTTTATTTAGATGCTAATTTTGATTCTATCGGTTAATATTAATATTAATTGACTTTTATTCTTTTCTATTAGGGGATTTCAACTAGAATTTATTTAATTTTTATTAATAGTCTAATATAGGATCTTGTTAGAGTTTTGGTTATTAATATATAGTTGCAGCCTTAATTCCGTTTAATTTTGTTTATTTGGATAGAATTGTATTTAATTTTAGTTCTAGTTCGTGCTCAATGTTTTGTAGGCTTATTGTTCGACTTCAGTGATCGCCTTATGTCAAATTGTTCCTTGGATTTGAAGACTCGGCTTGATAATTGTTTTGGCTAACCCTGGTTCTTTTTATTGGATGGCTTGGATGCTGGAAGCCTATATTTGACCTTTGTCTGAAATCTTGACGACTGGACACCTGTGCTTGACTGTTGAATCCATTCTGGACTTGATATTTCTTTTTGATTTCTCTTGCAAATATTGAAGAGGCAACGGACCTTCTCCGTTAGGTAACGCTGAGGTCCGATTTTTATCTTATTGCATGCTGCTGCATCTAGAAGTCCTACTGGTGTAGGCTCTGTTTGTACATTGTCCGATTACTCCATTCTGCATTCCTTATCTTCATTCTTATTCATCTCCATTTCGCATTCTCATCTCCTTATCTTATTCATTATTCATCTTATCTCCATTTCGCATTCTCATCTCTTTATCTCATTTCTTTTTCATCTTATCTTATTCCTCATCTTCTTCTATTCTTTCTCGGCTTGAGGTGTGCTTAGGCCACCATGGAGTTTCTTTTTCTCTTCTTATTTCTTCTCCTCCTTTAGGATAGTAGACCACACTAACCTAGGACCATCCGAGCATGTGAATATTAGGATTAGACTTTTCCCATTAGCTTTTACCTTTATGATCCTTTGGTTCTTCTTCTCTTCTCCTCTCATAACTCTAAAAAACACTTTAATAAATGTGAAGTGATGCATTGATCCATAGCCTTATCCCGTGAGGTATGCTTGTGGTCTTCCCATCTTGGGATAGTACAAGTTTACCTTGTGATGCACAAGTCTGATCAAGGTATCTTCTTCATAAAAGAAAAGTCTAAAAAACACTTCTTCACCTGTAAATAACCAAAAGCACTTAATAATTAAGCAAGTTAGTGAGCTTAGGCCCTAATCTTTGGGTTCAAGTTTTGGGGATCTTCTCCTTACTTGAGTGTGCTTGTTCTATTATTCCATCTTGGAATGTAGTGACAAGTGCACATTCCATTGATAAGAGCTTGAGTTCACTTCCTTGTGACACACTCATAAAAGCTTTCTAAAAAACACAAACAAACAATAAGTGTCTTTCCTTCAGGAATTCTTTTCTCATCTCCTTCGCTCCGTACGCAAACTTGCTCCTACTTGTCACTTTGCAAGATGGTAACACACTCGTCGTCCGAGCCTGCAACACCTGAGCATTGACATAGGCAGTTCAAGCCTTTAATTCACAAGCAATTTCCTTTTAGTACCCCTAGTTAGGGGAACTACAGCGTCTCTGATCCTCATTATCCTGATGAGGTACGTAGGCAGCGGGGTAGGGCCCGTTCGAGCACAATCTTTATTTTCCCTACATTTTTTCTCTTTGTTTCTTATTTCAATTCTTTTCCAGTTCCAGTTTCTTTTCATTTTTCTTTCTTTTGCTGCAGTTTTCATACCCTCACCCTTTGAAACAGTTTCTTTTGCAAGCGTGGATCCCGTCGGGTACGGCAGACGATATGGGTGCTAATACCTTCCCAGGTCGTAACCGACTCCCGAACTCAGTCTCTTTGGTTCGCAGGACCTGTGTCCTTCCTCTTCTTTCTTCTGGTTTGTGCAGCATTACCATTCCCTTTCTTTGGGATAAAAATGTCTGGCTGGCGACTCTATTCTTTTTCCGCGCCACTTTCGCGTTTGTACCAGGATGGAAATCCGGGGAGCGACAGCTGGCGACTCTGCTGGGGAACGAACCCAAAATCTCTGGTTCCCCTGTGAGTCTCTCCTAGCGCTTGTGTGTTTCTGTTTCATTGGGTGATATTGTTTGATGTGGCTTGTTTTATTCTATTGTTGTTTATTTACAGCTTTATTTATAGCTTTATTTACAGCTTTCAGTTTTTATTTTCTGCATCATGTATATATATTGGACTGTATGTTCTGGTTTTCTTTGGTGGGATGGGTGTTACTTGTTCTTGAGAGATATGAGCCAAGTACCCGGTTCGAGTGCACCATAGGACTTAGAGTGGTTCCACTTTGGCCTCATGAGATCTTGTCATGGGGGTAGTAGTGAGTTCCACACCCAGGTTGCGATTGTCTTGGAAATTTCTTGATTTGGGGATCTTCCTCTCTCATTTCATAACCTTGACAGTTATGTGCAGCTGGGGACCGATCATTGAGAACCTTGTGGAAACATCCCTCTTTAGTGATGACAGTGGCAGCCCACATTTTGTGGCAAACCCATTCGCATCCGAGGGCCCACCTGGGGATCGCATAGGATGACCTTGTGTCCTGGACTCAGCTGAGGCCTCCCTGCGTAGTATATAATGCCAAACCGATTCCCTGATTTGGTCATGAGCCATTTCTCGGAAATGGTGAAAGTATTATTGCTATTCGGCTTTGAGAGTCCTTGATGTTTGACCCGGAGCCTACCAGTGAGATTGGGAGGGGTTTACAGGTTTGCAGGAACCAATGACCTCAACATACCCTCATTACCAGTGCAATCTTGTGTTTGATCCAGTCACTATGATCCCGAAGTTCTCGATCCTTTGGTTTTCGGTTACTATTTTGGGTTATTATACAGAGATCTTGTGGTTACAGACACTCGATTCTTGGCTCAGTATTCCAGATTCCAGGCAGTTTCCAGCTGTGATCCCATGTCTTTGCATCTTTGCATCATCATATTGCATTTTGCATCTGCATTGCATTTTCCTCTTCCAGAGAGCTCATCCTTCTTCTTTTGTCCATGACCAGCCAGCTGATTTCCCGGTACTCAGTTTGAACAAGTGGTAACAGTTAGAAGACGACAAAGTGTGTGAAGCTAGACTAAACAGTGTCAAGAGTTAAGAAGGGTCAGTTTGAAAGCCATCAGTAGCTATGTCAGAGAGCAACCGTCAGAATGTTGAGTTTCCACCTGGTTTCACTTCGGTGACCAATCCTCTGTATGGTCTTTCTCCTGATGAGGATCTTCCACAAGTGAACAATCTTGCTCAAGCTCATCCTGTACAGACCCCGATCGTGAATCAGAATGTACCTGAACCATCTGTTGTCCGAGGTGGACCTTCATCTTCTCCAATTCTACGGATTATCAGAGTTTTGCCTTCCCTATGACAGACTTCCAAGGGGCAATCCCTCTTGTGAAAACCAAGGATCCACCAGCTTTTGATCCTGATGAAAGGTTTCGTATGTTGGATGAGCAACTCAAGGCCTTAGCGGATCCCGATACCTTTGGTTTTGATGCTCTAAACCTGTGTTTGGTGCCTGGTCTTGTCATTCCTCCAGATTTCAAGACTCCGAAGTTTGAAAAATACACTGGTGTCAGTTGCCCGAGGCGTCATTTGGTGATGTTTTGCAGAAAAAATGACTTCTCATGCCCGCGACGATAAGCTGATGATTCACTGTTTTCAGGACAGTTTAAGTGGGGCATCCTTAGGTTGGTATATGGATTTGGAAAGCAGTCGTATCCGGTCGTGGAATGATTTATCCAGAGCTTTCGTAAAGCAATACCAGTACAATGTGGACATGGCGCCCAATCGCATGCATTTGCAGAACCTATCTCAGAGAACTGGTGAATCTTTCAGAGAATATGCACAACGGTGGAGAGAATTAGCAGCCCAAGTGCAACCACCACTTTCAGACAGAGAATTAGTGGACCTGTTCGTGGGCACGTTGCAAGGAACGTACTTGGAAAGAATGAGTAGCATTTGGACATCAAGCTTCTCTGATTTGATAAAAGTTGGAGTACGCATTGAAAGCCTGCTCAAAAGTGGAAAGATCCAAGACTCTTCGAACATCCCAGCTAGTGAAGGTGAATCTATTGTTAGCTCCCAAGAGGAAGAATGGTATGATACCAATGCAGTCATGGAAAATATTGAATATTCTGGACCAACATCTTCTCAGAGATCATCCGTTCCTAGGTCTGGTTACTCTTATGGGCATTTGGAAATGCTCAGAGAATCATATCAAAAATCCTGGATTCCTCCTCGTCCACATCTGCAAGCTCAGGGTCGAAGACCTCAGAATCAGCTTCAGAGCCAGCCTAGGCCTCGTAACAATCTGGAAAGAAGGAATGCTCCTCTTCATCTAGTTCCCATGGCGTATAGTGAACTATTGCCACATCTAGTTCAAAGCTCATTGGTGGTTCCTAAGCCTCTCAAGCCGTTGCCAGAGCCGTACCCGCCAGAGTACAATCCTCATGAACAATGTGGGTATCATGGTGGATCAATAGGGCATTCAACTGAAGATTGTAAAGCATTTTAGGCCATAGTACAACAGTTGATCGACAAGGGCTACATATCCTTTCCAGAAGGAAGCTTGGTTATGCACGTCAATCTCTCGACTGATTGAGTTCAAGGACTTCGGAGAAGTGTCTCCTGATTTTAGTGGTCCATACGATATGTCATCAGAATTAGTGATCATTGTATCCTTTTTATCATTTGCATTGTAGTTTCTTTCCTGTTAGCAGCTACTTGTCTTTTAAGCATTGTTATTTTGAATGGTAATGTTAATGTAGTGATCTTGCATTTTTGAATCAATTATGTCGCATTCGCTCATTTTTCTTTACTTGCATTGAAAAAACAAAAAAAAATTGTATACATTTACCTCCCATTTATTTCACTGTTGTTTAGCAGGTTTGAGGGAGGATGATGACAACTGAATACCCATAATTGTTGAAGGTATGCTTTCATAGTAGAACCTGCTGACGATGTACAGGCATTGTTTCAATTCCCAAACACCGGAGATATAAGGGAGATAGACCCTCGTCACCCCCTTTAAGCCTTGAAGTAGGAGTTTCTTTTCTAAACAGAAAAAAAAACCTCACATTCAACCCGGGGCAGGGTAGTCATCAGTTAATTTGACCGAGCGTTCAAATTTCCAAAGGAGTGTGCATCCGGGGATCCATTGCCTTCATTCATTACACCTCAAGAGGTCAAGGGACGTGAAACCACAATGGTTATCCCTCAACAACAAAGGAATGAGGCAGTCATTACCCTTTCATGCAAGTCAGACAACCAGTGTCACACGATTTGTTCAACAAAAATCAAAAGAAGAAGAAAAGAAATAAAGCCCGCTAAGTCAAAAAAAAAGTGTGAAAACAAATGACTTAGGCAAAAGTTAGGGCATCCCGCTGGACTTCAAAATCGAAAAAATTCAAAAAAAATCAGTCCAGGCAAAAGTTAGGGAGTAAAAAAAAACCAGAAAGAAATCTTCCATTGGAACAAAGTCGTGTGACTACAGACACAAAGTCATAAGGGGTGACTGTTACTCTGAGAAACCTCTTTGGTGCGTAAACTGTCAATGTCATTGGTTCCTCAATCATTACAAAACCCTTGTGAGAAGCGAGCGCTTAAGTCGAATTAGCTGAATATAGGACCGAAGAACATCAAGGAGAATGGGTAGGCACAAATAAACTTTGAGCCATAAATCTTTTTTTCTAAAAACCGTGAACCAGGCCACGTCATAACCCTTGGAAGTCCTGATTGAATCAGGTTCAATTCTGAAAGCATACTGCGACAAGGTCGCGTAAACTGACTCCTAACGATTTGCTAACTCAGCACTACGTTTGGACTAATCGTCCATTTGTCACACACTGGCACAACATTCAAATAAATAAAATTTTCAAAACTTGCATGTGCACTGCATTATAATTACCATTTGTAAATGAACAGTTTTAATTGCAAGTCAGTCTGTGACATCAGGGAAGTTCCTACAAAGAGCAATCAGAGGGAACTTGATCATTCAACAATGATGACTAGAATCAAGAGCATCTTGTAGGCCTATGAATCAGGGGCATGTTATCCAATGGTTTTGTTGACCAAGAAATCCGTCAGGGTAAAGCAGATCCCAGGCATCAGTTCATCGGAGGAACGTCAGTTGTACAGAGCTGAATCCACCCAGACAGGGGCAGGCCACCCGGATTTCCTATTGACCAAGGTTGATTTCTTCCAATTCTCAGTCAGAATGAGTCAAGTCGCTTCCACGCTCATACCGGGGCAGGACTTTCCCATAGTTCACTAGGTGCATTTCTCTTCGAGCATCCAAGTCTGTTATTCCAAGAATTGGATAATCAATGAGGCAGTCTATTCAGAGACTCACCAAACAGGGGCACACTTTAGCTGCACAGAGCAAGTTATTTCGCAAGTCTCCGAGTTCAAGACGAGTATTGGGAATCATGCTACCCACCCTCGCCTTTGTCACCCTTCTCAACACCAGAAATCTTGTTATAAGACCTTTCTTCCCATCCTTGGGAGTTTTTCTGGCTTTTCATAAGCATTGCATAAGTCATTTGCATACGTTACTCATGTCGCTTCGCTCGAGCATATAGAGCATACGCATCATATGCATCAGGCATACCCCCAACAATCATCTATCTCTCACCCAGGGCCTCGTAACCCCAACTTATTGACGTCTCAAAGTCCAGTTCTCGTCTGGCAAACCTTTTCAAAGTCCAGTTCCCGTCTGGCAAACTTTTCAGAGTCTAGTCCTCGTCTGGCAGACAAACCCAAAGTCCAGTTCTCGTCTGGCAAACCAACTTCAAATACCATTTCTCGTCTGGTAGGCGAATCTTTTAACCAGTTCTCGTCTGGTCACCTTTTCATTTAGCCCGTTTGAACGCCAGTTCTCGTCTGGTAATCATTCCTTTTCAGAGTCAATTCTCGTTTGACAATGAACCCCAAGGAGTTAGTTCTCGTCTGACGACTTATTCTTTGCCCATCAGTTCTCTTCTGTTGGTCTAACTTCAATAAACCGGTCCTCGACCGGTAATTCACCATTTAAGTCCAATTGCTTGGCAACCAGAAATATCTCTATCAACCTGGCCCTAGAGCCCAACCATCCATGTCATCTTTTCCTCATCATCTTAAGCATACGTCTGTATCTTGCATCATTTGCATTGCATCTTCATACTGCAGGGTTTCTGTTTTATCTCTGGTGTGGAGCAAGGGCCGTTACAAGACACAGTCTGGGGCAGTTATCTCAAGATCTGTTGATTTCCGCGAGAGTTTGAAGACACTGGGGCAAGTCTGGATGCCAGGTCTTCTGTAAAATCCTCTGAAGGTGATCTTGTTGTAGACGATGCAATCTGAGGCAATTTGAAGAGTAAAGGGATGCTTGGTCACTCTTGATAATTAGTATGCAACTGTTGAGCTCAGAAGCTTGAAGCACTGTTTTAATTCTCAGGGAATGTCTGGTATGTATTTTACCAGCATGGCGTTGAAAGTTTATTTATTCCCCGAGCATATGGGTTTGCGTTCAGCCGACAAGGTTTCCTCATAAGGAGTTGGTGTTCTCATTCAGTCAAAGTCCAATTTTCATTGGCATATCTTCCCAACACAGTCATAGTGCTATACTTGGGGCATATTTTGGCTTATTTTGATTCTCCAGCAAAGTTTCTCCTCAGCAGAGTATTACCAAATCTTTTCTCAACTATGCCAGATGGTTAACATCCCCAGCTGAGTTAGAGCAGACGATATCCCCAGCAAAACTTTAAGGCTAATTGAATCGTTCTCATCCCCAAGCAGACTTATCTTTCCACAGTGAAGTTTTCCCAACAGGCAGCTGAAGGCCTTGTTTCCCCACAAAGTTAGAATTGTCAGAGCTCTCTCTCTCTCCAGCAAGGGTCCCAGCAAGAGTTATTTGACGAAGCATCTTCCCTAGCCAAGTCTGAAGATGATCTTTCCCCACAGAGTTCATGTCTGATCTCCACTTCCGGCAGTGAAATATTTCCCAGCAAAGTTGCCATACCGGTGGTCATTTGATGATACAGTCAGGTATATATCACCTCAGTTAGAGATGGGTAGTCAGACCTCTAGACTTATCTTCCCCTGCAGAGTTGTAACTCTCGGTGGCCAATCAGGCATTTGTCTACCGCTCGTCTGCATTTGTCAACACTCGTTTGTGTTATCTCTAAGCAGAGTTATCCCCAGCAGTGATATATCATGCTTTATTGCTGCTCGTCTGCATCTTTCAACACTCGTCTGTGTTAGCTCTGTGGTATTGCTCGTTTGCTTTCCCCAGTAGAGTCTATATCTACTAGCACTCGTCTGTGCTCGCATCTTTATTTGATGCTCATCCTCTTCCGGCACTCGTCCGTGCCTTTTCCTCAGCAGATTCCTCTTTATTTGAGGTATTCCTCAGCACTCGTCCGTGCTAGCATCTTTATTTGATGACCGTCCGCAGCTCTCGGCACTCATCCGTGCTTATTAGTTCTTTGAAGTTTTTTTCCCCAGTGAAGTTGCCTGTACTCGTCTGTGCGCGCATCTTCATTTGGTGCTCGTCCGCATCCCTGCAGCACTCGTCCGTACATTTTATTTTCGATTCCTCTTTATTTGAGGCACATCCCCAAGAAAGTCGCCAGTACTCGTCCATACTCGCATCTTTATTTGATGCTCGACCGCATCTCTTAGCACTCGTACGTGCTTATTGCTCCTTTGAAGATTGCTCGTCCGCATCCTTCGACACTCGTCTATGCCTATTACTTATCTAGTGCTCGTCTGCACGCCCCGACACTCGCCCGTGGTTGCTATTTTCTTTTGAAGATCGTCTGAAATAAGTTGATACTCGTCCGTATCATTATCAGAAGCACTCGTCCGTGTTTCTTGGATCATCGTCCGGTACTCGTCCGTATCGTCGACTTATGACACTCGTCTGTGTTTCTTTGATGATCATTCCAGTGCTCGTCCGCATTGAAGAGGTTGAAAATCCTGACGGTGGGATTAAAGCGTCAAAACAATTACCGGAACCTGCGTAAGGGTTATCCGAAGAAGACTCGTCCGTCTTATTCCACTTATCTACGTAAGGATTCGTGAAGAGGATTCGTCTATCCTAGTTGCATGTCTATCCCACGGACTTATATGCAATTACCGGAACCTGCGTAAGGGTTATTCGAAGAAGACTCGTCCGTCTTATTCCACTTATCTGCGTAAGGATTCGTGAAGAGGATTCGTGAAGAGGATTCGTCTATCCTAGTTGCATGTCTATCCCACAGACTTATATGCATTTCCGGAACCTGTGTAAGGGTTATCCGAAGAAGACTCGTCCGTCTTATTCCACTTATCTGCGTAAGGATTAGTGAAGGAGATTCGTCTATCTCAGGTTACTTTGAAGATTCTCAAAGGGCTCGTCCGCTCTCTGCACCTGGCGTCACAGGTCATTCGAAGACTCGTCTGTCAACATGTTCTTATTCCAGATATCAGTTTCAACTTGGAAGAAGCTCGTCGATTTTTCCTCCCTTTCGTGTCCCCAGAGCGTCATCTGGTTGGGTTTATTTCCCAGTGTTGCATTCTTCGTCAGAGTGCAAATCTCGGGGTCTTTTTGGTATTCAATCGCTGTTTATCTCGAACGTCTGATAACCGTTGCTTTCACCCTTTTCAGATTAACAGTTGATTGAATAGGGGCAGCTGTAGACACCCTAAATTTCCCCTCTGGCTTTTCTATCTTTGTCAGCTTTTCGTTTTGCATTCATACGCATTTTCGCATTTTGCATACCATTTTCATAAGTTCCTAGGACATGGGATCGTATTTTCTGAAGGATTGGGGTTTCACGCCTTTATTTGCAGATTATCAGGAAAATTCAAGGCTCTGGCTTCCAGCCAGCTTTGGTCTCATTTTCGTATGCTAGTATCACCAGACTAGGGTTTATCTCCCTGAATAAGTGGTTTCAGAAGATTTCTTCAGCTGCAAGTTATCTGTCTCATTGATCTGTTTCTCAGGCAATGCTTATCCATTAATTGTGGTGTGTGGATTTCTTCAGGATCAAGTGTTGATTTGTGTGAGATAATTGTTATGGTGAATTGTTCAGTGGCGGTCGTTTTATTCTTAACCAGTGAGTTATATGGGAGCGGTGCAAATTTGGTTTCGAGGCAAAAAAATGGGATTTCATGGTTGTGCGTGCTTGTGGTAGCCAATTTATTCCATACCCATTTCCGTATCCATACATTCATAATTCATTTTTATCCATTAACCCCATTTCTTTATTATTTCTAAACCATATATCTTTTCTCATTTTATTTCCATTAAAATCCATATCCATCTACCATTTTTATTTCAAGTTCATAATCATTTCAAAGTCGGGCCCAATTTCGTAAACCAATCATATACATTTTTCTTTCGTTAAATACCCATAGTCCATCTTCATTAACCACCTTCCAAATTCATTTTTTTTTCTCTTAATCCTTTTTTATTATCCATATTTAAATTCAATAAAGGCCTATTCATCATTTTCATTATAAAAAATCAAAATCAATTCATATTGTGACTAAAAAACATATTCATTACCAAAGGTCTGCTACAAATTTCGAATTATCTTAAAGTTAGGGGTCTAGCTAAATTGCTTTTCAGTATTAACGAATGCATGGTTACCTTACCCATCAAAATCAATACAAAAAAAGAGGCAACGAGCAAGATACTAGCCAAGTCCATCTTCACTTTATTTCCATTGAAAAGAAAATTGAACAAAAAAAAGAGTTATATAAGCCAGCTAGCCAAACGCAAATACCAAGTTCGTACATATACGACGAGGCCCCACCATGTGCTTCACTCCCATAACGCCATCCGCAACGGTAAAGATATCTCACTACTCCACTCATAACCAACAGCAACAATCTCACGCACAAAAACCTCAACACCCTGCTCACTCTTTTTCCATTCAGCAACAATTACACAAACCTCTTCTTCACAACATAGACCACAAAACCTCAAACAACACCATCACCGCTTGAAAAACTCAGTCACACAAAATCACCTTCCTTTTCAACATTCAAACCACCGAATAAACCTTGACTTCATCAACAACACCAAACAAACACAACACAACAAATTTGGGAGAGAAAAATCACTCTCGGCTTCATTTTTCATTTCGATCAATCATCAACCTTCATTTTTTTTGACAACAACAAAATACCTTCAAACAACTCAGCATTCTTCAACCTTTCTCCACCTCACCCAGACTCTTCCACTCTTGAATCATTCACGGAGAAAACCGCAGTAACCTTCATAAGCCTTCAACACACCAACAAACAGCAGAATAACAAACCTCCTTCATACTCTGCCTCACTGACTGATAGCAACCACCATTTCTGACTCTGCTCTCACAAAAACATCCTTATAACCTTGGCTTCACCACTCCCTCTGCTCTTACATAAATTCAACACCACCAACCTTCTAAAAACCTTCAACTTAACTCTTCTTTCATACCCTTTACTGACCTCCCATTCAAACCTCACACTTATACTTAGAACACACAGCAAAACACCCTCAAGCACCCTCCGCAAATCATCACCGCACGTCAACAACCACCCTTCATCGCCTTACTTCTCTCAAACCGCATCACTCTAGCTCGTCCTTACTCAGCTCGTCCTCACCTTCAAATTTCCTTCACCAACAACAGTTAACAGCACAAATCAGAAACGAAAAAAAAAAGAAGAAGATGAAGAAGATTTGAAAGCGTTCTTTCGAGGCTGACTATAAGCCGCATCGTCGATGGATGAGCCGCGATCTGAAACCGGCAATTTGAAACGAGGAAGAAGCCGAAGCAAGTCTCGGCGAGAAAGTGATGATGTCGCAGATTCCGTCGCCGACGTAGTCTCTTCTCGGTTTTGTTTCAGGTAGTGGCTCCGGTCGGAGGGATTTGCTTCGCCGCTGTTTTGCTGACCGGCGTTATGCGATTGAAAGGAGAGAAGAAGAATTCGCGTTGATGGAGACACCGCCGTCCTTTCTCTTTTGTTTTAGAAACTTCGGGTCATGTGAAGAAAGAAAGAGGGATTATTTTTTGTGATTTTGAAAACAGGGGAAATGGTACACAATTGGGTGCTGATTTTGTTTTAGGGAAAAATCTTGTTGTTGATGGACATGGGCTTGACCCGTTGGATCGCTTCTCGGACCCTGTATCCATCGCTGCACCTTCCCTTGCTGTCTTTGTTATGATGGGCTTCGTAAGGCCCAGTATTCTCACCGGCACCACTTTTTTTTTTCTTTTCCCAGCAGCACTCCTTTTTTTTTCTTTTTCTTAATTCCTCATTTTATTTAATTTTGTTGTTTAGTTTTGAATAAGTATTAAGTTTTTGTTTTATTTATTTATTTGCTAATTAAGGGTCAGGTTGTTAAAATTATTTTCTTTAGTTGAATATTGTTTGCTTTATTTTGATTTAGTGATACTAACCGTGTTTATTTAGATGTTAATTTTGATTCTATCGGTTAATATTGATATTAATTGACTTTTATTCTTTTCTATTAGGGGATTTCAACTAGAATTTATTTAATTTTTATTAATAGTCTAATATAGGATCTTGTTAGAGTTTTGGTTATTAATATATAGTTGCGGCCTTAATTCCGTTTAATTTTGTTTATTTGGATAGAATTGTATTTAATTTTAGTTCTAGTTCGTGCTCAATGTTTTGTAGGCTTATTGTTCGACTTTAGTGATCGCCTTATGTCAAATTGTTCCTTGGATTTGAAGACTCGGCTTGATAATTGTTTTGGCTAACCCTGGTTCTTTTTATTGGATGGCTTGGATGCTGGAAGCCTATATTTGACCTTTGTCTGAAATCTTGACGACTGGACACCTGTGCTTGACTGTTGAATCCATTCTGGACTTGATATTTCTTTTTGATTTCTCTTCCAAATATTGAAGAGGCAACAGACCTTCTCCGTTAGGTAACGCTGAGGTCCGATTTTTATCTTATTGCATGATGTTGCATCTGGAAGTCCTACTGGTGTAGGCTCTGTTTGTACATTGTCCGATTACTCCATTCTGCATTCCTTATCTTCATTCTTATTCATCTCCATTTCGCATTCTCATCTCCTTATCTTATTCATTATTCATCTTATCTCCATTTCGCATTCTCATCTCTTTATCTCATTTCTTTTTCATCTTATCTTATTCCTCATCTTCTTCTATTCTTTCTCGGCTTGAGGTGTGCTTAGGCCACCATGGAGTTTCTTTTTCTCTTATTATTTCTTCTCCTCCTTTAGGATAGTAGACCACACTAACCTAGGACCATCCGAGCATGTGAATATTAGGATTAGACTTTTCCCATTAGCTTTTACCTTTATGATCCTTTGGTTCTTCTTCTCTTCTCATCTCATAACTCTAAAAAACACTTTAATAAATGTGAAGTGATGCATTGATCCATAGCCTTATCCCGTGAGGTATGCTTGTGGTCTTCCCATCTTGGGATAGTACAAGTTTACCTTGTGATGCACAAGTCTGATCAAGGTATCTTCTTCATAAAAGAAAAGTCTAAAAAACACTTATTCACCTGTAAATAACCAAAAGCACTTAATAATTAAGCAAGTTAGTGAGCTTAGGCCCTAATCTTTGGGTTCAAGTTTTGGGGATCTTCTCCTTACTTGAGTGTGCTTGTTCTATTATTCCATCTTGGAATGTAGTGACAAGTGCACATTCCATTGATAAGAGCTTGAGTTCACTTCCTTGTGACACACTCATAAAAGCTTTCTAAAAAACACAAACAAACAATAAGCGTCTTTCCTTCGGGAATTCTTTTCTCATCTCCTTCGCTCCGTACGCGAACTTGCTCCTACTTGTCACTTTGCAAGACGGTAACACACTCGTCGTCCGAGCCTGCAACACCTGAGCATTGACATAGGCAGTTCAAGCCTTTAATTCACAAGCAATTTCCTTTTAGTACCCCTAGTTAGGGGAACTACGGCGTCTCTGATCCTCATTATCCTGATGAGGTACGTAGGCAGCGGGGTAGGGCCCGTTCGAGCACAATCTTTATTTTCCCTACATTTTTTCTCTTTGTTTCTTATTTCAATTCTTTTCCAGTTCCAGTTTCTTTTCATTTTTCTTTCTTTTGCTGCAGTTTTCATACCCTCACCCTTTGAAACAGTTTCTTTTGCAAGCGTGGATCCCGTCGGGTACGGCAGACGATCTGGGTGCTAATACCTTCCCAGGTCGTAACCGACTCCCGAACTCAGTCTCTTTGGTTCGTAGGACCTGTGTCCTTCCTCTTCTTTCTTCTGGTTTGTGCAGCATTACCATTCCCTTTCTTCGGGATAAAAATGCCTGGCTGGCGACTCTATTCTTTTTCCGCGCCACTTTCGCGTTTGTACCAGGATGGAAATTCGGGGAGCGACAATAATGTTCAAGGGAACAGACACCCCAGGCACAACTCTTTGTTCTGCCAGGATCCTGGTTACAAGTTGTTTGATTGATGCGTCCACATAAGCAGAAGCTTTGGGGGTGCTGGAAGATGAAGGGGTTCCCTTGCTTTTGCTGAAAACTGGATCCTTAGGTCTTCTTGCATGGGGAGTCCTGGGTTTTTGAGCAATAGGAATACTTCCTCTGATCTCATTTATAGGTGTAGCATCCATTGGTACTACAGAAATTGGAGTTGCGTTCACCACGTCTTCTTGATTGAGACCTTCATCAATGGAGTTAGGGTTCTGATATTGAGACATTTTTTCGATTGTAGTGGAAATGTGTAAAGGTTTGATAGATTTGGATGAGTTTAGAGATTCAGCTGTAGCATGCAAAACGTTCAGTGGAGCTAATGAGGATGTGAGGAGTTGAAAGCACGTTTGTACATATATAGAATCTGTTGCTATTGGAATTTTTAAGATTGGAATACAAACAGTTATTGGCCAGACTAGTGCTGCCATCTGGTGATCATGCCACACGATGTCATGAGACATGCTGGCACTTTTCCATAACTGTTATATGTCACATATGCAGATTCCCAATTTACCCCTTAGGTTTTCAAATTGGGTAGCATCCAAAGCCTTAGTAAATATGTCAGCTAAGTGCAGCTCTGTGGCTATATGCTCTAATGTGATTGTAGACACCATAAATTTGCCCTCTGGCTTTTCTACCTTTGTCAGCTTTTCGTTTTGCATTCATACGCATTTTGCATACCATTTGTATAAGTTCCTAAGGCATGGGATCGAGATTTCCTGGTGATTAGGGTTTCACATCTTTATCTACGGATTATCAGAGAATTCAAAGTTTCAGCTATGCAGCCATCAATGACATTGTTTTCTTATGCTATTGTCACTCAATTAGGGTTTATTTCCCTAGTTAAATGTTGTTCAAGGATTTCACGTCTGAAGAATATTTACTGATTCATCTTGCCCATCATCAGTAATGAAGCATGAATTAAGGATCTCTTCTCCATCAAGTTACAAGACTATCCCTTTCTTCTCAGCCTCTCTGGTTATTTTCTCCTTTCTAGATATCTCAAAAGCTCTGATTTTGGGTCAAGGAGGGTTGTTCATTCATTATCCATTTCAGATGGAAGTTTGACATAATCTTTGTCAAACCTTCAGGATATTCCTTCATGTGCAAGATACTTGTGTCGTTGGTTTATTTATCAGACAATGAGAATGCAAGGTCAATTTATTGTGGTATGTGGAATTCTCCAGGTTATCAAGTTTTGGTTTGTGTGAGTTGCAAGTTGTCCAGTGGCTGTTGTGCTCATTTCGTTTGTGGTGTGTGGAAACCAATGCAAGTTGATATCGAATTAAAAATCAAGATTCCATGGTTGTGTTCGTGTTGGTGGTAATTGTTTCAATTTCATTTATCCAAATTACACCATTTGTCAATATCCATTTTTAGCCGATTCTATTTCATTCCAATTTATTTTCTTTTCTTCAATTTCCTAAACACCTCTAAATAATCCCGTATTCCACCAATTCCATTTTTTAATTTTAATTTCTAGACCATTTATATCATTTTTTTATTATTCAATTCAAATTCATATTTTATAAACCATTTTCCAATCCTTTTATTTATTCTATTCCAAAGCCATTTTCAAATCATTTTTATTTATTCTATTCCAAAATCGATTAAACATATCGTCCATTGGCAAGTCCACTTTCATTTTCTTTTATAGGTCAAAAGAGACACATTGCATCATGAAGTTTTTTTTTATTATTCTTTTCTCTCAAATTTGTCATAACCCCACTTCCATAATGTACAACCATTTTTTGCCATAACATTTCAATTCCACCAATGCTTTGTACCGCCAGCTAGCACCTTTCAGTAAAAAAGAAATTGATTCACGAAAAAGGGCTTTCAACCAAATTCGTTTCTACTGCAGCTCACTCCACACACCTTTCACGGTCCCACCACTACTCTCATTCTGCACAACCATTTCTTTTTCAAACACAGCAATAACAAACAGACCGCAGCACGCGTTTTTCAAATCACCCACAACAAGAATTCCACAGCATACACACCCAACGTCATGCCTTTTCCACCCTGCTCACTCTCTAACCCTTCACCCCATATATCATGCATTTCTCACACAGCTTGGAAGGGTTTCTTTTTCAATTCTAACAGACAGAAAAAAAGAGACACGTTGCTCACTCACAAATTGAATTCCTCTTTCTCATTATCCTTTGAGAACCTCTGAAAAACGAAACCATTCACCCTGCACAAGAACACGTTCGTCCACCACCATTCCCCAATATTTCATGCGAACACTCACCTCAACAGCAAAAACCTCATCAGTAACAATCCATCACTCTTCTTCATCACCAAACCGCAACCTTACTCTAAAACCTTCAACCAACCTCCATAACCATTCTTCGATAACCCTTCACAAACTTTCCAATACACTCACCTTCATCACTCAACATACCTCTCCAACCACCTTCCGCCCCTGTTTACACAAATCACTTGGTCAGACCTTCAAAAACACCGTAAATCGCTATTCTCCTTTAACAACAACTCACAACACATAAACCAAACCAAATCTCTTCGTCATCTCACAAATTAACATACCACAACCAACATCCCCATCGCCACCGCCGTTTCCACGTTAACCCTTACAACCCTTCATTCACTACATCAACAACAACAGCTCGCAGAATAGAAAAAGAAGAAGAAGAAGTGGATCTGGATCAAAAATTTGGAGCGGAAGGCAGAAGCAAACCGTAATGAGGAACAAACCGACCCGAATCTGAGAGAAGGAGGTGAATCGGAGGTCGAGAGTGAAACGAGAAGGAAACCTTTCTTCCGGAGACTTCGCGGCCGTCGACGCGATGGAGAAGCGCAGCGCCGAAGCATCATAAACCGCCGGAGATCGGGTTTGCCGAGTTGTTGATGGTGTAGCATTGAGTGATAAGCTGTCACGGCGGAAATTTGGAGAAGGAAAAGCTAGCTGAGTTTTGAAGAGCCCTAATGTCTCCCCTTCATTATCACCTTTTCAATTTATTTTATTAATGTTATTATCTTTGTTGTCTCACAAACCCTTTGCCTTGTGTTTATAATAGTCTAATTCTTAATTTTAATCTTTCTTTTTAATATTTCTATTTTATCTTATTTATGCGAAAAATTTAATTTCTTTTTGTCATTTATATATATGTATATATATAGGAATCTATTGTTATTGGCAGACTTACGGTAAAGCCCATTGCAACTATTATGCACACGCCAGATTTCACCGATGCACCCCAAGATGTGAGCTATGATATTTGGGCTCTCTTTGGATACTCAGCCCAACATGTCACTAGTTGCACCCCATCCCAGCGACAAACCTCTTCCTCTTGATATTTCTTTTTGTTGATTCTTAGTTTTTATTTTATTTTATTTTATTAATTACATTTAGTTTTTTTGTTAATTCTTGTCAAAGTTTGGGTTTAGAACTTGGGTGGAGATTTGATATATTTTTATTAGTTTTCTTAATTAATTATTAATTTGGTTAAAAGGTAGAATTTTATTAGAATTTTATAGCCTTTATTTTGTATTTTAGCATGGTTTAATTAATGGTTTTAATTTTGGTTTAGTCTTTGTCTGGTTTGGTGTAGGTCTTTTGTTCGATTTCAACGATGAAGGATGGAGGGTGATGGCCTTGCGATTCTAATCTTACTACGAATTGCGTTTAGCCTCTAATGTTGTTCGGACTACCTCTTGATATTAAATCTAGTTCTCCTGTTGATTTGCCTGGGACACTGAATGCTTGTCTGATATCCCGATAACAGACAGTTGTGCTTGACTGTGAGAGTCTTTTAGACTCGATGTTATTCGTTGAGTTTCTCTTGCACGTATTGAAGAGGCAACGGACCTTCTCCGTTAGGTACCACTGAGACCCGACTTTGCTTATTGCATGCTGTTGCATCTGGAAGTCCTACAGGTGTAGGCTCTGTTTGTGCATTGTCTGATTATCTCCATTTCGCATTCTCATCTCCTTATCTTATTTCTATTTCATCCAATTCATCTTCTTTCTTATCTTTTCTTATTCATTTCTTCTTCCTCATCTTTTTCTTTTCTTCTTAACATGAGGTGTGCTTAGGCCACCATGGAGCTTCTCCTTTCATCTTTCTTCTTCTTTTCTTATCCTTCATTAGGATAGTGAGCCTCACTAACCTAGGACCATCCGAGCATGTGAATATTATGATTAGACTTTTCCCGTTAGCTTTTACCTTTTTGATCCTTTTGGTTCTTCCTCTCTTCTCATCTTCAAACTTAATTTTAATCCACTCTAATAAAGGTTGAGTCTTCTCATGTGACACGAGACTTTGCTATGAGATACTTGCACGCGTTCCGTTTCGGGGCGAGGTGTAAGTTATCCCTCGTGGTGGATAGGTCTTAGCATGAGATTACCTCACAAAGAAAAGCTAAAAAACACTTCTTAACATAAAAACACAAAAACACTTAATAATGGTAATAGACCAGTGTGCTTAAGCCTTCACTTGTGGGACTAGCTTTGGGGATTTCCTCCATAGATAGGTGTGCCTCTTGCGCATTCCATTTCGGGATGATGTGAGACGTACACATCCCATTGAGTAAGACTTAGGTACACTCACCTATGCAAACTCTCAAATAAAAGCTTCATAAAAATCTCAAACAAACAGTAAGCGTCTCCTTCGGGACTTCTCTTCTCACCTCCTTCGCTCCGTACGCGAACTCGCTCCTACTTGTCATCTTGCGAGACGGTAACGCACTCGTCGTCCGAGTCTGCAACACCTGAGCAATGGCATAGGCAGTTCAAGCCTTAATTCACAAGCAATTTCCTTTTAGTACCCCTAGTTAGGGGAACTACGGCGTCTCTGATCCTCATTATCCTGATGAGGTACGTAGGCAGCGGGGTAGGGCCCGTTCGAGCACAATCTTTATTTTCCCTACATTTTTTCTCTTTATTTTTCTTATTTCGGTTCTTTTCTCAGTTTCTTTTCCAGTTCATTTTCATTTCTTTGCAGCAGCTTTCATACCCTCACCCTTTGAAACAGTTTTCTTTCGCAAGCGTGGATCCCGTCGGGTACGGCGGACGATCTGGGTGCTAATACCTTCCCAGGTCGTAACCGACTCCCGAACTCAGTCTCTTTGGTTCGTAGGACCTGTGTCCTTCCTCTTCTTTCTTCTGGTTTGTGCAGCATTACCATTCCCTTTCTTCGGGATAAAAATGCCTGGCTGGCGACTCTATTCTTTTTTCTGCGCCACTTTCGCGTTTGTACCAGGATGGAAATCCGGGGAGCGACAGCTGGCGACTCTGCTGGGGACTGCACACCAGAGATCTCTGGTTCCCCAGTGAGTCTCTCCTAGCGCTTGTTTGTTGTTGTTTCATTGGGTGATGTTTGTTTATTGTGGCTTGTTGTATTTTATTGTTGTTTATTTACAGCTTTATTTACAGTTTCAGTATTTATTTTCCGCATCATATCATACTGGACTGTCTAGACTGGTTTTCTGTTTGGTGGGCTCGGGTGATACTGTTTCTGAGAGATAAGCCAAGTACCCGGCTTGAGTGCACCCTAGGATTAGAGTGGACATATTGTACTCGCATGTGACATGATGAGTGGCGATGTGTTTCACGCCCAGATTGCGACCGTCTTGGAAATATCTTGTGTGGGGATTTCCTCCACTTCGGGATAGGACCTTGATAGTTATGTGCATCTGGGGACCGATCATTGAGAACCTTTGTGGAAACAACCCTCTCCAGTGGTGGCAGTGGCAGACCACATTTTGTGGCAAACCCATTCGCACCCGAGGGCCCACCTGGGACTCGCATAGGATGGCCTTGTTTTCCCGGACTCAGCTGAGGCCTCCCTGCGTAGTACATAATGCCAAACCGATTCCCTGATTTGGTCATGAGCCATTTCTCGGAAATGGTGAAAGTATTATTGCTATTCGTCTTTGAGAGTCCGTGATGTCTGACCCGGAGCCTACCAGTGAGATTGGGAGGGGTTTACAGGTTTGCAGGAACCCATGACCTCAACATACCTTCATTGCCAGTGCAGCCTTGTTTCGATCCGGTCACTATGATCCTGAAGTTCTTGACCTTTGGTTCTTGGCTACTATTTTAGGTTATTATGCAGAGATCTTGTGGTTACAGACACTTGATTCGTGGCTCAGTATTCCAGTTTCCAGGCAGTTTCCGGCTGTGATCCCATGTCTTTGCATCTTTTGCATCATCATATTGCATTTTGCATTTGCATCTGCATTGCATATCCTTCTCCAAAGAGCTCATCCTTCCTCTTTTGTCCATGACCAGCCAGCTGATTTCCCGGTACTCAGTTTGAACAAGTGGTAACAGTTAGAAGACGACAGAGTGTGTGAAGCTAGACTGAACAGTGTCAAGAGTTAAGAAGGGTCAGTTTGAAAGCCATCAGTAGCTATGTCAGAGAGCAACCGTCAGAATGTTGAGTTTCCACCTGGTTTCACTTCGGTGACCAATCCTCTGTATGGTCTTTCTCCTGATGAGGATCTTCCACAAGTGAACAATCTTGCTCAAGCTCAGCATGCACAGACCCCGATCGTGAATCAGAATGTACCTGAACCATCTATTGTTCGAGGTGGACCTTCATCTTCTTCTGATTCTACAGATTATCAGAGTTTTGCTTTCCCTATGCCAAGCTTCCAAGGGGCAATCCCTCTTGTGAAAACCAAGGATCCACCAGCTTTTGATCCTGTTGAAAGGTTTCGTGTGTTGGATGAGCAACTCAAAGCCTTAGCGGATCCTGATGCCCTTGGTTTTGATGCTTTACACCTGTGTTTGGTTCCGGTCTTGTCATTCCTCCAAATTTCAAAGCTCCGAAGTTTGAGAAGTACACTGGTGTCAGTTGCCCAAAGCGTCATTTGGTGATGTTCTGCAGAAAAATGACTTCTCATGCCCACAATGATAAGCTGATGATTCACTGTTTTCAGGAAAGTTTAAGCGGGGCATCCCTAAGTTGGTATATGGATTTGGAAAGCAGTCATATCCGATCTTGGAATTATTTATCCAGAGCTTTCGTAAAACAATACCAGTATAATGTGGACATGGCGCCCAGTCGCACGCATTTGCAAAGCCAATCCCAGAGAATTGGCGAGTCTTTCAGAGAATATGCACAACGGTGGAGAGAATTGGCAGCCCAAGTGCAACCACCACTTTCAGACAGAGAATTAGTGGACCTGTTCGTGGGCACGTTGCAAGGTCCGTACTTGGAAAGAATGAGTAGCATTTGGACATCAAGCTTCTCTGATTTGATAAAAGTTGGAGTACGCATCGAAAGCCTGCTCAAAAGTGGAAAGATCCAAGACTCTTCGAACATCCCGGCTAGTGAAGGTGAATCTATTGTTAGCTCCCAAGAGGAAGAATGGTATGACGCCAGTGCAGTCATGGCCAATATCGAATATTCTAGACCATCATCTTCGCAGAGATCAACCGTTCCTGTGTCTGGTTACTTTTATGGGCATTCGGCAATGCTCAGAGCGCCGTATCAGAAACCTTGGACTCCTCCTCGTCCAAATCTGCGAGCTCAGGGTCGAAGATCTCAGAATCAACTTCAGAGCCAGCCTAGGCCTCGCAACAATATGGAAAGAAGGAATGCTCCTCTTCATCCAGTTCCCATGGCGTATAGTGAACTATTGCCACATCTAGTTCAAAGCTCATTGGTGGTTCCTAAGCCTCTCAAGCCGTTGTCAAAGCCGTACCCTCCAGAGTACAACCCTCATGAGCATTGTGGGTATCATGGTGGATCGATCGGGTATTCAACTGAAGATTGCAAAGCTTTTCAAGCCAAAGTACAACAGTTGATCGACAAAGGCTACATATCCTTTCCAGAAGGAAGCTTGGTTGTGCACGTCAACCTCTTGCCTAATTGAGTTCAAAGACTGCGGAGAAGCGTCTCCTGATTTCCCTGACTCATACAAGAATATGTCATCAGAGCTGGTGGTCATTGTATCCTTTTATTATTTGCATTTGTAGTTTCTTTCCTGTTAGCAGCTACTTGTCTTTTAAGCATTGTTATTTTGAATGGTAATGTTAATGTAGTGATCTTACATTTTTGAATCAATTATGTCGCATTCGCTCATTTTTCTTTACTTGCATTGAAAAAAACAAAAAAAAGTGCATCCATATACCTCCCATTTATTTTACTGTTGTTTAGCAGGTTTGAGGGAGGATGATGACAACTGAATACCCATAATTGTGCAAGGTATGCTTTCAGGGTAGAACCTGCTGACGATGTACAGGCATTGCTTCAATTCCCAAACACCGGAGATATAAGGGAGATAGACCCTCGTCAACCCTTTTGAGCCTTGAAGTAGGAGTTTCTTTCCTGAACGAAAAAAACCTCACATCCAACCCGGGGCAGGGTAGTTATCAGTTAATTTGATCGAGCGTTCAAATTTCCAAAGGAGTGTGCATCCGAGGATCCATTACCTTTTATTCATTACACCTCAAGAGGTCAAGAGATGTGAAACCACAATGGTTATCCCTCAACAACAAAGGAATGAGTCAGTCATTACCCTTTCAGCAAGTCATGACAACCTGTGTCACACAATTTGTTCAAAAAGAGAGAAAAAGATATAAAAAAAAAGAAATAAAGCCCGCTAAGTCGAAAAAAAGTGTGAAAACAAATGACTTAGGCAAAAGTTAGGGCATCCCGCTGGACTTCAAAATCGAAAAAATTCAAAAAAAGAATCAGTCCGGGCAAAAATTAGGGAGTAAAAAAAATTAGAAAGAAAAATCTTCCATTAGAACAAAGTCGTGTGACCAGACACAAAGTCAGAAGGGGTGACTGTTACTCCAAGAAACCTCATTGATGCTTAAACCGTCAACGTCATTGGTTCCTCAACCATTACAAAGCCCTTTCGAGAGGCGAGCACTTAGGTCAAATTAGCTGAGTATAGGACTGGAGAACATCAAGGAGAATGGGTGGGCACAGATAAACCTTGAGCCATAAATCTTTCTTTCTAAAACCGTGAACCATGCCACGTTACAACCCTTGAAAGTCCTAATTGAATCAGGGTCAATTCTGAAAGCATACCACGACAAGGTTGCGTAAGCTGACTCCTAACGATTTGCTAACTCAGCACTATGTTTGGATTAATCGTCCATTCGTCACACACTGTCACAGCATTAAAACAAATAAATTTTCAAAACTTGCATGTGCACTGCATTAAAATTACCATTTGTAAATGAATATTTTTAATTGCAAGTCAGCTTGTGTCACCAGGGAAGTTCCTACAAAGAGCAATCAGAGGGAACTTGATCATTCAACAATGATGACCAAAATCGAAAGCATCGTGTTAGCCTATGAATCAGGGGCATGTTATTCAGTCGCTTTGTCGACCAGGGAATCAGTCAGTCTAAAGCGAGTTCCCAAGCATCAGTTGATTGAGGAGCATCATTCAAGAGTTTGTTGATCAGAGCTGAATCTGTCAAGCAGGGGCAGGACGCCCAGATTTTTTGTTGACCAAGGATGAATTCTTCCAATTCTCAGTCAGAATGAGTCAAGTCGCTTCCACGCTCATACCGGGGCAGGACATTTCCAGAGTTCACTAAGTGCGGTTCTCCCCGAGCATCCAAGTCTACTATTCCAAGAATTGGATAATCAGTGACAATCTGTTCAGAGACTCACCCAACTGGGGCAACTTTAGCTACACAGAGAAAGTTATATCAGTGATCTCCGAGTTCAGGACGAGTATCGGGAAATCATGCTACCCACCATCGCCTTTTTCACCCTTCTCAACCTGAAGCCTTGTCACTATGACCTTTCTTCCCATCCTTGGGATTTTTTCTAGCCTTTCATGTGCATTGCATAGGTCATTTGCATACGTTACTCATGTCGCTCGAGCATATAGAGCATGCGCATCATAAGTGCATTGGGCATCCTACCCCGCAACATCAATCTCACGTCCAGGGCCCCGTAACCCCAGATTATCAACATTTCAAAGTCCAGTTCTCGTCTGGCAAAACTTATCCAAAGTCCAGTTCTCGTCTGGCCAACCTTTTCAAAGTCTAGTCCTCGTCTGGCAGACAAACCCAAAGTCCAGTTCTCGTCTGGCAAACCCACTTCAAATACCAGTTCTCGTCTGGTAGGCGAATCTTTTAACCAGTTCTCGTCTGGTCACCTTTTCATTAACCTTTTGGACGCCAGTTCTCGTCTGGTAGTCATTCTTTTCAGAGTCAATTCTCGTTTGACAATGAGCACCCAAGGAGTCAGTTCCCGTCTGACGACTTATTCTTTGCCCATCAGTTCTCGTCTGTTGGCCTACTTCAATAAACCGGTTCTCGTCTGGTAATTCACCTTCAAAGTCCAATTTTGTGGCAACCCAAAAACCAAAAAAAAAGTAAGTATCTATCAACCTGGCCTTGCGCCCGACCATCCTTGTTTCATCTCCCGCTTGCATATCATCCTTATCATCATATCCTCAGCATCCTAAGCATACGTTTACGTCTTGCATCATTTGCATTGCATCTTCATACTGCATGGTTTCCGTCTCTGATGTGGGGAAGAGCCATTACAAGACGCAATCTGGGGCAGTTATCTCAAGGTCTGTTGAATTTCTGCGAGAGTTTGAAGACACTGGGGCAATTCTGGATGCCATGTCTTCTGTAAAATCCTCTAGAGATGATCTTTTCATAGATGATGCAGTATGGCATAAAATTGGGGAGTATGGAGTGCATGTTCACTCGTGATAATAAATATGCAATAGTTGAGCTCATAAGTTTGCAGCACCGAGTTAATTTTCAGGGAATGTCTGGTATTTATTTTACCAGAAGGGCATTGGAAGTTTATTTTTTTTCCCCGAGCAGAGAATTTTCCTGTCAGTTGACAAGGTTTCCTCATGAGGAGTTGATTATTCATGTTCAGGCAAGGTCCAATTTTCATTGGCATACCTTTCCAACACAGTCGTCATACCTGGGGCACAATTCTGTTTATTGTGACTTATTTGATTCTCCGGCAAGGTCTCTCCTCAGCAGAGCATTGCCAAACTTTGTTTCTCAGCCAGGCCAGAAGGTTGACATTTCCCCAGCTGAATTGGAGCAGATGATCTCCCCAGCAGAACTTCAAGGCTAATTGAATCGTTATCATCCCCAAGCGGACTTATCTTTCCACAGTGAAGTTTTCCCAACAGGCAGCTGAAGGCTTTGCTTCCCCACAAAGTTAGAATTGTCAGAGCTTTCTCCCCAGCAAGGGTCCCAGCAAGAGTATTTGATGAAGCATCTTCCCCAGCCAAGTCTGAAGATGATCCTGTCCCCACAGAGTTCATGTCTGATCTTCACTTCCGGCAGTGAAATATTTCCCAGCAAAGTTGCCATACTGGTGGTCATTTGATGATACAGGCAGGTATATATCACCTCAGTCAGAGATGGGTAGTCAGACCTCTAGACTTATCTTCCCCTGCAGAGTTGTAACTCTCGGTGGCCAATCAGGCATTTGTCTACCGCTCGTCTGCGTTTGTCAACACTTGTCTGTGTTATCTCTAAGCAGAGTTATCCCCAGCAGTGATATATCATGCTTTATTGCAGCTCGTCTGCATCTTTCAACACTCGTCTGTGTTAGCTCTGTGGTATTGCTCGTTTGCTTTCCCCAGTACAGTCTATATCTACTAGCACTCGTCTGTGCTCGCATCTTTATTTGATGCTCATCCTCTTTCAGCACTCGTCCGTGCCTTTTCCTCAGCAGATTCCTCTTTATTTGAGGTATTCCCTAGCACTTGTCCGTGCTAGCATCTTTATTTGATAACCGTCCGCATCTCTTAGCACTCGTCCGTGTTTATTAATTCTTTGAAGTTTTTCCCCAGCGAAGTTGCCTGTACTCGTGTGCGCGCATCTTCATTTGGTGCTCGTCCGCATCCCTGCAGCACTCGTCCGTGCATTTTTATTTTCCGATTCCTCTTTATTTGAGGCATATCCCCAAGAAAGTTGCCAGTACTCGTCCGTACTCGCATCTTTATTTGATGTTCGACCGCATCTCTTAGCACTCGTACGTGCTTGTTACTCCTTTGAAAATTGCTCGTCCGCATCCTTCGACACTCGTCCGTGTCTATTACTTATCTAGTGCTCGTCTGCATGCCTCGACACTCGCCCGTATCGCTATCTGAAGCACTCGTCCGTGTTTCTGGGATCATCGTCCGATACTCGTCCGTATCGTCGACTTATGACACTCGTCCGTGTTTCTTTGATGATCATTCCAATGCTCGTCCGCATTGAAGAGGTTGAAAATCCTGACGGTGGGATTAAAACGTCAAAACCATTTCCGGAACTTGCGTAAGGGTTATCCGAAGAAGACTCGTCCGTCTTATTCCACTTATCTGCGTAAGGATTCGTGAAGAGGATTCGTCCATCCTAGTTGCATGTATATCCCACAGACTTATATGCATTCCCGGAACCTGCGTAAGGGTCATCCGAAGAAGACTCGTCCGTCTTATTCCACTTATCTGCGTAAGGATTAGTGAAGGAGATTCGTCTATCTCAAGTTACTTTGAAGATTCTTAAGGGCTCGTCCGCTCTCTGCACCTGGCGTCACAGGTCATTCGAAGACTCGTCCGTCTCATGATTCATCAGAACCTTTGGTTTCGTGGGCAGGAGCTCGTCGGCTCATCTCTCAGCTCAGTCGAAACGTCATTGGATTGGGTTTATTTCTCATTTCTGCATTCTCCTGCAGAGTGCAAATTTCGGGGTCTTTTTGGTATTCAATCACTGTTTATCTCGAATGTCTGGTAGTCGTTGCTCTCATCCTTTTCGGATTAACAGTTGATTGAATAGGGGCAGCTGTAGACACCCTAAATTTGCCCTCTAGCTTTTCTACCTTTGTCAGCTTTTCGTTTTGCATTCATACGCATTTTGCATACCATTTGTATAAGTTCCTAAGGCATGGGATCGAGATTTCCTGGTGATTAGGGTTTCACATCTTTATCTACGGATTATCAGAGAATTCAAAGTTTCAGCTATGCAGCCATCAATGACATTGTTTTCTTATTCTATTGTCACTCAATTAGGGTTTATTTCCCTAGTTAAATGTTGTTCAAGGATTTCACGTCTGAAGAATATTTACTGATTCATCTTGCCCATCATCAGTAATGAAGCATGAATTAAGGATCTCTTCTCCATCAAGTTACAAGACTATCCCTTTCTTCTCAGCCTCTCTGGTTATTTTCTCCTTTCTAGATATCTCAAAAGCTCTGATTTTGGGTCAAGGAGGGTTGTTCATTCATTATCCATTTCAGATGGAAGTTTGACATAATCTTTGTCAAACCTTCAGGATATTCCTTCATGTGCAAGATACTTGTGTCGTTGGTTTATTTATCAGACAATGAGAATGCAAGGTCAATTTATTGTGGTATGTGGAATTCTCCAGGTTATCAAGTTTTGGTTTGTGTGAGTTGCAAGTTGTCCAGTGGCTGTTGTGCTCATTTCGTTTGTGGTGTGTGGAAACCAATGCAAGTTGATATCGAATTAAAAATCAAGATTCCATGGTTGTGTTCGTGTTGGTGGTAATTGTTTCAATTTCATTTATCCAAATTACACCATTTGTCAATATCCATTTTTAGCCGATTCTATTTCATTCCAATTTATTTTCTTTTCTTCAATTTCCTAAACACCTCTAAATAATCCCGTATTCCACCAATTCCATTTTTTAATTTTAATTTCTAGACCATTTATATCATTTTTTTATTATTCAATTCAAATTCATATTTTATAAACCATTTTCCAATCCTTTTATTTATTCTATTCCAAAGCCATTTTCAAATCATTTTTATTTATTCTATTCCAAAATCGATTAAACATATCGTCCATTGGCAAGTCCACTTTCATTTTCTTTTATAGGTCAAAAGAGACACATTGCATCATGAAGTTTTTTTTTATTATTCTTTTCTCTCAAATTTGTCATAACCCCACTTCCATAATGTACAACCATTTTTTGCCATAACATTTCAATTCCACCAATGCTTTGTACCGCCAGCTAGCACCTTTCAGTAAAAAAGAAATTGATTCACGAAAAAGGGCTTTCAACCAAATTCGTTTCTACTGCAGCTCACTCCACACACCTTTCACGGTCCCACCACTACTCTCATTCTGCACAACCATTTCTTTTTCAAACACAACAATAACAAACGGACCGCAGCACGCGTTTTTCAAATCACCCACAACAAGAATTCCACAGCATACACACCCAATGTCATGCCTTTTCCACCCTGCTCACTCTCTAACCCTTCACTCCATATATCATGCATTTCTCACACAGCTTGGAAGGGTTTCTTTTTCAATTCTAACAGACAGACAAAAAGAGACACGTTGCTCACTCACAAATTGAATTCCTCTTTCTCATTATCCTTTGAGAACCTCTGAAAAACGAAACCATTCACCCTGCACAAGAACACGTTCGTCCACCACCATTCCCCAATATTTCATGCGAACACTCACCTCAACAGCAAAAACCTCATCAGTAACAATCCATCACTCTTCTTCATCACCAAACCGCAACCTTACTCTAAAACCTTCAACCAACCTCCATAACCATTCTTCGATAACCCTTCACAAACTTTCCAATACACTCACCTTCATCACTCAACATACCTCTCCAACCACCTTCCGCCCCTGTTTACACAAATCACTTGGTCAGACCTTCAAAAACACCGTAAATCGCTATTTTCCTTTAACAACAACTCACAACACATAAACCAAACCAAATCTCTTCGTCATCTCACAAATTAACATACCACAACCAACATCCCCATCGCCACCGCCGTTTCCATGTTAACCCTTACAACCCTTCATTCACTACATCAACAACAACAGCTCGCAGAATAGAAAAAGAAGAAGAAGAAGTGGATCTGGATCAAAAATTTGGAGCGGAAGGCAGAAGCAAACCGTAATGAGGAACAAACCGACCCGAATCTGAGAGAAGGAGGTGAATCGGAGGTCGAGAGTGAAACGAGAAGGAAACCTTTCTTCCGGAGACTTCGCGGCCGTCGACGCGATGGAGAAGCGCAGTGCCGAAGCATCATAAACCGCCGGAGATCGGGTTTGCCGAGTTGTTGATGGTGTAGCATTGAGTGATAAGCCGTCGCGGCGGAAATTTGGAGAAGGAAAAGCTAGCTGAGTTTTGAAGAGCCCTAATGTCTCCCCTTCATTATCACCTTTTCAATTTATTTTATTAACGTTATTATCTTTGCTGTCTCACAAACCCTTTGCCTTGTGTTTATAATAGTCTAATTCTTAATTTTAATCTTTCTTTTTAATATTTCTATTTTATCTTATTTATGCTAAAACTTTAATTTCTTTTTGTCATTTATATATATGTATATATATAGGAATCTATTGTTGTTGGCAGACTTACGGTAAAGCCCATTGCAACTATTATGCACACGCCAGATTTCACCGATGCACCCCAGGATGTGAGCTATGATATTTGGGCTCTCTTTGGATACTCAGCCCAACATGTCACTGGTTGCACCCCATCCCAGCGACAAACCTCTTCCTCTTGATATTTCTTTTTGTTGATTCTTAGTTTTTATTTTATTTTATTTTATTAATTACATTTAGTTTTTTTGTTAATTCTTGTCAAAGTTTGGGTTTAGAACTTGGGTGGAGATTTGATATATTTTTATTAGTTTTCTTAATTAATTATTAATTTGGTTAAAAGGTAGAATTTTATTAGAATTTTATAGCCTTTATTTTGTATTTTAGCATGTGTTGCGGTGAGAATCGGATACCAAACTATTGATTAAGCTTGAATCGTAAAACTTTTATGTTCACCACCGACTTTAATTTAATCCAAAGGGAAAAGGGAAAAAGATCGTAAAAACCCTAAATGAGGAGAAACTAGGTTCGGGGGTTGATTATACCTAGGGAAGGTGTTAGCATCCTAAGCATCCGCAGTATCCTACGGGAACCTCTTGTTAATATTCATGTTATTGTTATTTATTGCTTGCTAAAATTATGGGAACCTAAGGTTTTATTTCTAATGGTGCTCGCACAACATCGCATCGATGCCTACGTATCGGGTATAGAATCAGAGCACTCGTAGTTCTCCTAAGGATTAACGAACACTTGGTTACGCTCAAGGTTCGCGGGGGAAGGTAAGTGTTATGGCAAACACTCACGTGACTTTAGCAAAGTCACAAAAAGTTGTAAAATAAAATACTAAGGACCTAATGGCTAAGGACCTAAGGATGAGGGACCTAATTGCTAAGGTCAAAGAAAAAGAAAGGGACCTAATTGCTAAGATCAAAATGGTAACTAGGGATTGCTAAACTTCCTATGACATTGAGTCAACTGCAGGAGTCCTTTCCCTTTTGGATACAAATGCGAAAATAGAAAGAAAATAAATAAATGAGGGTGCAAGCTCCTAAGTCTAAGGCATAGGTTGCTACTTGCAAAAATAAATTGAATAAAGTAAATGGAATGCAAGGTAAAGGGCTTAACAACTCGGCTATGGCTCGATATATGGATCGAGAATGCAGGGGTGGAAGACAAGCGTGGTGCATCAATTTGCTTAAGTTAGAAAAGCTGTGAAGTGTAAGGAATGTGCAGATGGCGATCGTAAACGACCGACTTACGTGTGTGAGTGTATGTGAAGTGAAGTTCACTTGGCGTTGGACCAAGGATTTATTATTTTGAAAATTAAATTTAATATGGTGTAAAAGTGCGAGAAATAAATAATAAAAAATAAATAAAGTGAAATAAATTGAAATAGAATAAATTAAATAGAATAAGATAAATAGAATAAATAAATAAATAAATGAATAGAATAAATAAATGCATGGCCTCATATTGGTCACGATTAATCGAAAACGATTTATCGTGACTTTTTGTCATATCATCGGCCCAAAAAGAGAAAAATAAATGGATAGATTATTAAATAAATATCTAACATATATTTCCTTTTTTTTAATAATTTTTTATAAATTGAAAATAGAATAAAATAAATAGAGTAAAAATAAATAAATGAATGGCCTCATATTGGTCACGATTAATCGGAAACGATTTATCGTGACCTTTTGTCATATCATCGGCCCTACAATTAGAATAAATTGGAAAAACAATAAAAAAAATTAAAATAACCCAAATTATGCTCTTCCAAAATAAACTAGAAATTTAATCTAGAAACAAAACATAAAAATAAATAAAAAAAATTGAAGTGATAACAAAACTAAATTTATAATAATTGGCAAAGAAATATAAAAGAAGGGGTGCCAAAATGAAGCTTAGGTCATGGGCCTTCATAAACAAAAAATCATAAAGTCTAAAAAGTAATAAAACATGATAGAGATAAATGAGAAGAAAAAAAAAACCAGTATGCTAAAATAAGAAAAGGGAAACATGATAAAAGAACATATATGCATCAGTTTTTTTTTAAAAAACAAATAATAATAAAAAAAAGAATTGAAGTTGTTCAGAAACACGGCTCCGTTCCAAACACAAAAACCTATTTTCAGAAGAAGAAAGAAACAACGGCGACGGTCGCTTTCATCTCTCTCGGCTCTCTCTGTTCTGATTAGGGTGGCTACACGACGGAGTGGCTCTCGGAAAATCTCAAACGCGATGTGTGCACCTGGCTCTCAATCTCACGGTATCTCTCTCGAATTCTCACTCTCGATCTCCTCGGACGCCTCTCTCTCTCTCAACTCACGAGCGATTCTCAACGTTTTTTTTGGACTTTGAGGGTGCTGAACGGTAAGGGTTTCGCGTTTTGAGGAAGAGGGTGGTGTCGCGGGCTAATGGCGGATAGTGAGGTGGAAATGGGTGGGTTTACGGCGGCTGAAGAGTTCGGTTTGAGTGGTGGTGGCATTCACGGCGGTGGTGATGACTACAGTTGGAAGATTGAGCGGCGGATTGATAGGTTACAAAAGTATGGATTTGAGGAAGATGGTTTCAAGGGTTGCGCTTCGGTTTTGCGGATGGGTGTTTTCTGAGTTTGGTTATGTGTTTCAGGTTTGATTTTCTGGTTTTGATGGTTGTTGTGTTTTGGTTGTTTTGATGGAAGGCGATGCGGTTTGTTTCTGAGTTGTGGTGTCTTAATGCGTTTTGGAAGGTTTGTGTTCCTATTCTTTATGGTATTTTTTGCTTTTTTCTTCTGTGATTTGGTGGTTTTTTTTGGATGAGGCAGTGATGAAATATGAAGATGAGGTGGGTTGTATGGTGTGAATGTTTAATGGTTTTATTTTTTTCCAGATTTGGTGGTGGTTCGGTGATAGTGTTGGTGGCTGCTTTTGAGGTTTAAGTCGTGGTTTTCGGATTCTTCGCTCTTTTTCTGTTTTTCGGTGGTGGTGAGGGTGGTTTAGTGAAATGGTTTGCAAAGTAAGTGAAGGTGATAAAGAAATTATGGTGATGTATTTGGTTTTCTGCGTTTTTTTAGCAGAGAGTTTGCCGGCTGGTTGTTTTCGGTTAACAGGTTCTGTTTATGGTGGTTCAAGGGTGCTGGCCGGTTTTACGAATGGTGGCCGAGGGTTTGTTCTTCTGGTTTTCTTTTTTGAGTTCTTTTTTTATGGGTTTTTTTGGTTGTGCAGAATGATGGTTGCAGTGGTTCAGATTTTTGAAGGTATGTGAAGAAGGTTGCTGTATTGGTTGATGCGTGAGGGTGGCGAGCGGCGAGTGTTGGCTGGGATGGTTATGGTGTTTTGGTTTATGCGTTTTGGGGGAGTGGTATTGAGGGATTTGAAGGGCTATAAAGGTTTACGGTGGCTTGTACTCACAGTTTTATTCGAATGTTCAGGGTGTAGGTAGTGGTGTCATGGTGGAGTTGTTTGTATAACGGTTAATGAGGTGATGGCAGATTGAGGGTGAGCTGAATAAGGGTTTGTTTGGGTTTGGTATGAAGGATGATGGCTGAGATTTGGAGGTTGTTGTTGTGAGTTCTGATGAAGGTGATAAAATGAGCGTTCTGTTTTTTTTTTGGTGTTTTATGACTGCTGTTTTTGTGAAGTTTTAATATAAGGTTTTATTTTGTGTATGCAGAATGAGGAGCAACGAAATGAATTTAAAGAAGAAACATGAACAATATGCGAAAAGAGATGAAGGAAATAGAAATATACCGACCCGAACGTTATCGGGGTGAAGAATCCGCGATTGTAAGTGTTCTATTCCTCTTTCGCTACTGCTCTACTTCTTGCTGAATTTCCTGTGTTCTCTCTTTTCTCCCTTTCTTTTTTGTTTTTTTTGGACTGAATTTTTCTTGTGTTTTGAGGGCTGATTTCTGGATTTTTTTGAGGGCTGATTTGAGTTGGTTTTTTTTTAGGACTGTTTGATGGGTTGTGGGGGGCTGTTTGTAGTGTGTTTGTAGGGCTGAATTTGTGTAGTTGTGAGGCAAATTTTTTTGATGTAACAGTATATCTTTGAGAGCTGTTTTGAGTGAGTTGAGAGGGCTGAATTGGTGTGTGTTTATGGGGCTGTTTTGTAACTGTTTTCTGGGTGTTTTCAGTAGTGAAAATATGGCTGTTTTGATGCTGAATTTTTGGTTTTTATGGGCTGTAACAGTGGTTTTGAGGGCTGAGTTTTGTAGTATGCTTAGTGGCTGTGCTTTTTTGTGTTTTGCAGTGTTGAATTTTTGATATAACAGTGTGTGTTTTATGCTTGTAGGTGAAGGGTTTCAAAGAAAGGGACAAGGCCTGAATTTTGTAACAGTGGGTGGAGAAGGAAATGCAGGTTGTTGGTGGCTGCATGCTGCTGTGGGGGGCTGATTGGAGCAGGCTTGTCTTGTGCTGCTGAACTGTGCAATTTGGGTGGCTTTGTTGCTGCACTTTTTTGTATTTTTGTGTTGTACAACAATTTTTTGTGATTGTAATATAAACAAAATATTTGGGAATAAAGTTGATTATTTACATTATGATTATAACTTGAAATTGACACTTAATATTGAAAATGAGAACTTTAAATTAGAATCTAAATATAAACTTAAATTAGAAGTGAATTAAAAAATAAATAAACTTAAAATTAAAAAAAATAATTTAGAAACTTAAATAATTAACTTGGAATTAAAATGACTTAGAACTAAAGAAACAAATTTGGAATTTAGAAAATAAATACAATGAATTAGAAATTGACACTAAACTTAGAAATTACAACTTGAAAATGAAATAAAATCAAAAATTGAAGAATAGAAAATAAAGTCAAAAATAAAAATTTGAAAATGAAATAAAAATTAATTTAGGAATGAGGACTTGATAATGAAAAAAAAATAACAAATAAGTTTAGAAAAAAATTGAAAGTTGAACTAAAAATTAGAAATTGAAATTGAAATAAAATTTTAACATAGGAACTTGAAAATAGAAACGAAAATAGAAATTAAAATTAAAACACAAAAATGAATTAAAAAGTTATAAATAAGAAAAAGAAATTAAATTAAAATGGAAGCTTATAGGTGAAAAGAAATTAAGAATCAAAAATATAAATAGTTAGAAAATGAGAAAAAAGCAACGGAAAATAAATCGGGAAAAAATCCCTGCCAAATGCGATGAATGTATGATGCGAGCAGTTAGGGGTAAAATTTGGGGTGTGACAGTTGCCCCTATTTAAATAACTTTACCAGATTGAATGAGTGATGTTTAATCCTCATAAAATCAGAGTGAAAGGTATTTAAATATAAAAATAACCGAAAATTTTGCCCCTAAATGCAGTGTTATGCTGGACTACAAATCTATCTAACTCTGCAACAACTATGCAATGAAATGATGATTATGGTATGAATGATTAGAATGAGATATATCGACGACCACAAGCCAAGACTCACTGGGGATGACATACACTGGGGATAAAGAAGCGAAAACGGGAAGTATTCAAAGTGATAAATCAACAGGTTCAAGTGTAACTGTTGACACTAAGAATAACAAAAGACGGGAACAAAAGGAAATCCAAAGCGTTGGATCAACGAACATAGACAAAATAAAATAAAATCCAGAGTGACTGCACAGTGGCTCGATGCGACCAACTGACACCAAGAATACAAATAAGACAAGGAAATAAATCGAAGTGGTAGACCAAAGGCTCTATACGACCAAATGACTTTGAGAAATAAAAGCAGCAACATATTCAAAGTGAATGCGCAGCGGCTCGATGCGACCAACTGGCACTAAGAATACAACAACATAAACAATCAAAGGGAAAGTGCAGTGGCTCAATGCGACAACTGTCATTAAGAATGATGAAGACAAAGGAATCGAAATAAATGCGCAGTGGCACAAGGCGACCAACTGTCACTGGAAATGAAAATCATAATATTCGAAGTGAATGCGCAGCGGCTCGATGCGACCAACTGACACTAAGAATACAACAAAATAAACATTCAAAGGGAAAGTGCAGTGGCTCTATGCGACCAACTGTCACTGAAAATGATAATCATAATATTCGAAGTGAATGCGCAGCGGCTCGATGCGACCAACTGACACTAGGAATACAACAAACTAAACATCCAAAAAGAATGTGCAGCGGCTCTATGCGACCAACTGACACCATGAATACAAATAAGACAAGGAAATAAATCGAAGTGGTAGATCAATGGCTCCATGCGACCAATTGACTTGAGAAATAAAAAGCAACAACATATTCGAAGTGAATGCGCAGCGGCTCAATGCGACCAACTGACACTAAGAATACAACAAAATAAACATTCAAAAAAGAAAGCGCAGTGGCTCAATGCGACCAACTGTCATTGGAAAATAGAAACGACACAATATTCAAAGTGAATGCGCAGCGGCTCAATGCGACCAACTGACACCATGAATAGCAACAAAAATATTCGAAGTGAATGCGCAGCGGCTCAATGCGACCAACTGACACTAAGAATAGAAATGACACAAAATTCAGAGAGAATGCGCAGCGGCTCGATGCGACCAACTGACACTAAGAATAAAATGAACATTCAAAGTGAATGCGCAACAGGTTAGAAAAACCGGTTGACACTGAGAATGACAACAACAAACTTATTCAAGGTGAATGCGCAGCGGCTCGATGCGACCAACTGACACCATGAATAAAACAAAATAAATATTCAAAATGAATACGCAGTGGCTCGATGCGACCAACTGTCACGGGAAATAGGAATGGCACAAAATTCAAGGTGAATGCGCAGCGGCTCGATGCGACCAACTGACACCATGAATAACAACAAAAATAAACATTCAAAGTGAATGCACAGCGGCTCGATGCGACCAACTGTCACTGAGAATGACAACAAGCTTATTCAAGGTGAATGTGCAGCGGCTCGATGCGACCAACTGACACCATGAATAACAACAAAAATATTCGAAGTGGAAGCACAATAGGTTCGAAACCTATTGACACTACAAAAGAAAGCCAAGATACACTCAAAGTGAATGCGCAACAAGTTTAAAAACCGGTTGACACTAAGAATGATAAAGACAAAGTAGTCAAAGTATTCAAAATGGTAAACTAACAGGTTCAAATGTAACTGCTGACACGGAGGATAAGGAAGGAAATCACAGTGATTTAGTAGTGGCTCTATGCGACCAGCGAGTATTGGGGATAGAATGCAAATTACCCAAAGATAGATCAACGACTCTAAGCGACCGGCTAACGCAAAAAAGTAACAACAAGATATGCTGGAGTTTTCAAATAAGCTAAAACATCCAACCTCTGGAAATTCCTTCAGGAACCATCAGGAGAAAGGGTACAAGCATGTGTCAAAATCAAATGGACTTGGATTTTAAGCAAAAGGTTTCAGGACCTGCTTCAAAGATTTGTGCCAACGACAATTGGACTTCAAAGAGATATTGGTGGTCATAAAGACAAATGCCAACCACAATTAGAATTCCACGGGGAACACCAGCAATTACTGGGGACAAAAAACATCGGTAAACCAAACTTCGGGTACCAACAACAATGAATTCTCAAATTGAGCACTAATGATATCTGGACTTGGAGTTAGACAGACGACAACTGGGGAAAGACAAATGCTAATGTCAAATGCGCATGATTGAGCATGATGCGAATGATCGTGATATGCAAATGTTGACTCTAAAGAGACAAAGAGTTTTGACAAGACTCAAACAGGGAGTAGGCTCTCAACACCAACACTCAGGTGAGCAATATGAAAAACACTGGGGAGATGTCTTCGAACTTGGAAATCATGTTTGGTCCAAGGATCCATCCAAAAGTGTTATCAGTTTTGAACTTCTATGGGGATTTCTGTAACAATAGTATAAAAGTGTTGTTGCAGACCAGGACTTCTTGGGGGAAACAGAAGGTTTTTTTCAATTTTCCAAAGTCAAAGAAACTTAAAAGTTTTTCAGTGTGTTTTCAAAAAACATTTTCTAAAAAAAACTTGTCATTTTCAGAGTTAAATTGTAATCAAGTGATGGCATTTTGCATAACAAAAGAAAATAAGAGGCTGAACAACAAAATTCATAGGCAAAGTTTGTATTTTATTCAAGAATGGTAGCTTGCCGATGGCAAAAATTCCATGGGAAATTACAGTTTGAAAATGGCAATGGGGAAGGGTCTATATTGAATCCAACGACCACTACAATCCCTAATAACTAAGACTGCCCGACACCTTGCTTCCGACGAGAGCAATTGGATCGATCTTCCAGTATGATTCTTCAGTAATGGTAAACACTATCTGACACAGTCAAATGCCTTTGTCCCTAACTTTTGCCTGGACCTCCCTTTCGGGTTTTCAATCCACCGGGACGCTCTTTTTTGCCTAAGCCGCCCTTTCGGGTTTTCAATCCACCGGGACGCTCTTTTTTGCCTAAGCCGCCCTTCCGGGTTTTCAACTTAGCGAGCTCTTATTTTTTCATTTTTATCCCTAACTTTTGCCTGGATCTCCTTCATAGGTTTTGATCCACCGGGATACCCATTTTTGCATAGGTCGCCATTTCTGGTTTTCGACCTATCGGGTTTTATTTAGGCATAATATTTTTTGACTGCATCAGAATTCACCGGGTGCTTCAGCTGTTCACCATCCATAGTTGTAAGGATTAAAGAACCTCCAGAGAATGCCACCTTCACAACATATGGGCCTTCATAGTTAGGACTCCATTCTCCACGCATATCTTTGTGGACTGGCAAGATTTTTTTGAGTACAAGATCTCCTTCTTTGAATTCTCGGAGACGGACTTTCTTGTCAAATGCTCTCTTGATGCGCTTCTGGTACAACTGGCCATGGCACATGGCGGTCATTCTCTTCTCATCAATGAGGTTCAGTTGGTCAAACCTGCTCTGGACCCACTCAGCTTCCTCCAGTTTGGTTTCCATCAAAATTCTCAAAGATGGTATCTCTACTTCAATAGGGAGAACTGCATCCATCCCATACACTAGAGAGAAAGGGGTTGCCCCTGTTGAAGTGCGAACTGATGTTCTGTATCCATGTAAAGCATATGGTAACATCTCGTGCCAATCTTTGTAAGTTTTTACCATCTTCTGCAGAATCTTTTTGATGTTCTTGTTTGCAGCTTCAACAGCTCCATTCATCTTCGGACGATACGGAGAAGAGTTATGGTGTTCAATCTTGAATGTCTCACACAACTCTTTCATCGTTTTGTTGTTCAAATTGGTCCCATTATCTGTTATGATTCGGCTTGGGATTCCATAACGGCAGATAATTTGGTTCTTGATGAAACGGGCAACCACTTGCTTTGTCACATTGGCGTAGGAAGCTGCTTCTACCCATTTGGTGAAGTAATCGATTGCGACCAAGATAAACCGATGACCATTGGAAGCTTTAGGCTCAATTTCCCCTATCATGTCAATGCCCCACATTGAGAAAGGTCAAGGCGATGACAGAACATTCAAAAGTGTTGGAGGTACGTGCACCTTGTCGGCATAAATCTGGCATTTATGACACTTCCTGGCATACTTGAAACAATCTGATTCCATGGTCAACCAGAAGTATCCAGCTCTCAAAATCTTCCTGGACATGGCATGTCCATTGGCATGTGTTCCAAATGATCCTTCATGGATTTCCCTAATCAATAAGTCTGCTTCGCGTTTGTCCACACATCTGAGCAGAACCATATCATGATTTCTCTTGTAAAGCACATTGTTGCTGAGGAAAAACTTGGACGCCAATCTTCTTAAAGTCTTCTTGTCTAGATTTGTTGCATCAGCTGGGTACTCCTGATTCTGCAAATAGTTCTTGATGTCGTAGAACCAAGGTTTCTCATCAGTTTCTTCTTCGACCAGTAGACAGTAGGCTGGTGTAGTTCTTCGCTCGATTGTAATGAGTGGAGCTTCATTAAGAAATCTGACTTGAAACATAGATGCCAACATAGCCAAAGCGTCTGCTATTTGATTTTCTGCCCTTGGAACATGATGAAAAGTGACTTCGTCAAAGTATTTGATCAATTCCACAATGTGAGCACGGTAAGGGATCAACTTCTCGTCACGGGTCTCCCATTCACCTTTAACTTGGTAGATGACCAAAGCTGAGTCTCCATATACATCAAGGATTTTGATTCTAGTATCGATTGCAGCTTCGATACCTAAATTACACGCTTCATACTCAACAATGTTGTTTGTACAGTCAAAACACAATCTAGCCGTGAAGGGAGTATAACCACCATCGGGATTCATCAAGACAACTCCTATACCATGCCCCATGTAGTTAGAGGAACCATCAAACATCATTTTCCAACGAGACCCTGGCTCGGGACCTTCATCTGGATCTGGAACTTCACAGTCCTTTATCAGCATAATATCTTCGTCCGGGAAATCGAATTTCAAAGGTTCATAGTCTTCGACAGGATGATCAGCAAGGTATTCAGACAAAACACTGCCCTTGATAGACTTCTGGGTTACATATTGGATGTCGTATTCGGATAACAGCATGTGCCAACGGGCGAGTCTCCCATTCAAAGCAGGCTTCTCAAAGATGTTCTTTATTGGATCCATTTTCGAGATCAACAAAGTAGTGTGACAAATCATGTACTGCCTGAGGCGTCTGGCCGCCCATGCCAAGGCACAGCAAGTTTTCTCCAAAAGCGAATATCTGCTTTCACAGTCTGTGAACTTCTTGCTTAAGTAATAAATGGCGTGCTCCTTACGACCAGTTTCGTCTTGTTGGCCTAATACGCAACCCATAGATCCCTCGAGCACAGTGAGATACATGAAAAGAGGCTTCCCTGGAGTAGGTGGGATCAAGATAGGAGGTTCTTGTAGATAAACCTTAATCTTCTCAAAAGCCAGTTGACAATCAGGACTCCACTCAATCGCTTGATTCTTCCGGAGTAACTTGAATAGAGGCTCACAAGTAGCAGTCATGTTGGAAATGAATTTGGAGATGTAGTTCAATCTTCCGAGGAAGCCTCTGACTTGCTTTTCTGTCTTGGGAGCTGGCATCTCTTGAATTGCTCTGACCTTATCTGGATCTACTTCAATTCCTTGCTGACTAACAATAAAACCAAGTAACTTTCCTGATCGGACACCAAAAGTACACTTAGCTGGATTCAGACGCAGTTGGAACTTTCTGAGACGCTCAAATAACTTCAAGAGATGATTCAAATGATCCTCCTCACTCTGTGATTTGGCAATCATATCATCCACATAAACTTCTATCTCTTTATGCATCATATCATGAAAAAGGGTGACCATTGCCCTTTGATAAGTGGCTCCTGCATTTCTGAGACCAAATGGCATAACCTTGTAACAATAAGTGCCCCATGGTGTAATGAATGTAGTCTTTTCCATATCATCAGGATCCATCTTGATCTGGTTGTATCCTGAAAACCCATCCATGAAAGAGAAAACAACAAATTTAGCAGTGTTGTCAACCAAAGTATCAATATGCGGAAGAGGGAAATCGTCCTTTGGACTGGCTTTGTTCAAATCCCTATAGTCCACACACATTCTGACTTTGCCATCTTTTTTAGGGACTGGCACAATATTAGCTACCCACTCAGGGTACTTCGCAACTGCAAGGAATCCCGCATCAAACTGCCTTTTGACCTCTTCTCGAATCTTCAGAGCCATGTCTGGTCTTGTTCTTCGGAGCTTTTGCTTTACTGGAGGACAATCTGGTCGAAGAGGTAACTTGTGGACCACTATGTCTGTGTCTAAGCCGGGCATATCCTGATATGACCATGCAAACACATCTGCATATTCTCTGAGAAGCTTGACCAATCTTTCTCTGATGTCTGCCCCAAGTGTTGTACCAATCTTGACTTCCTTCTTGTCTTCATCAGTGCCAAGATTGATGGTCTCCACCTGCTCCTTATGTGGCTGAAGCTCTGTGTGCTCATACTCAACTAATCTTGCCAGTTCTTTGGGGATATCACAATCTTCCTCACTTTCATCTTCCGCTTGGTAGATGGGCGAATCAAAGTTAGGAGAGAATGTAGAGTCATTGGATTCAACAGGGTTTTCGTTTATTCTGCATATGATAATGATTTGCTTTTATTAAAAGTGGAAAATAGAGAAATGCAAGAGAAAAAGCTTTTTATTGGTTTTGAAAGATTGCCATTTTCTTTTAAAAGTGAAAAGAGAGAAAAAACAGTAAATGATCAAAATAAGAGTTTAACAAAATGCCTTCATTGATAATAACTTTAAAAATGAGAAGGGGCCCTACAAAATACTCCCATAGCCTTGGGCAGAGCTAGGGAACTTTGAAAATCCTTAAAAAACAATAAATTACTTTGACAATGGAAAAAATTCTGGGATCTCGACTGCCTCCCAATTGCCCAAGGCTTCTTCACACTGATACACCAAGTGATTCACATCTTCATCTTCAGAACCTCCATCAATTGCATTGACCTGATAACCAGCACTGGAAAACACCTCTTGAATAGTCTTCAGACGTCCTTTAACGGAGGTTGACGCTCCTTCCTTCACATGAGTTGGTTTGTAACCCAACCCGCAACGATCTAGCTTCTGTTTGACTTCGATGACATCACCCCAACCTTCATAGCTTCTTTCTTCAATGGTGGAAATGGTACTCTTCAGCGATGCAAAAGATGGGATACCCTTCCCTTTTGGTTCTATCATTGCCACTTCATTCTTCTTCACACGACTGCTTACTTGTAAAACACCCAGATTAATCAAATCTTGAACATCTTTTAAGACCAACTCACATCCCTTTGGGTTATCAACACAACCTTCACAATTCTTATGACAGCTCTTCAGTATACCCACTTCTACCAACTTCGCATGGAAGTCTCTGAGCGGGGTCTTGATCTCTATGGCGTTGAAAACCAAACCTTCGTCAGACTCATCAACAATGGCATTTATGGACCCATGCTTGGGTAAAGGATTATCTTTGACATTCGGACCAGTATTCCCAAATGACAGAATGTTCTTCTCCATCAAATCTTTCACGATGTACTTCAAAGCATAACAACCCTCCAAATCGTGCCCCGGGGCACCTTCATGGAATAAACAGTGGGCATTTGGGTTGTAATTTGGTGGGAGCGGATTTGGTGGAGGACCCAAAGGCCTTGGAGTAACCAAACCTTTCTTCAGCAGTGAAAGATATAACTCAGTATAAGTTATAGGGATTCGAGGATTAGGAGGCCTTCCACCTGGTCTTCTATTCTGAAAATTGGGATTTGGATGAGGAGCTGGAGTCCTCTGCTGGTAGGCTGAAGCATTGGGCGCTTGTTGATAGCCTGGATTGTTGAGCATTGGTTGATAAGGTGGAACTATTGGAGCCGCTTGCTGATACATCGGTACTGCTTGAGTTGGCCGATACATCGGGACTCGTGGATTAAATGACGGTTGAACCGCCGCTACATAAGGATGTTGGGCATACTGTGGATGAGCAAAATGCTGTTGAGCCATAGGTGGAGGTCTCTGCCAAAGCGGATTTCTTCTTTGACTTGTCATTATGGCGTTCGTCTCACCCTCTTTCTTCTTGTGGAAATTATTGGTAAATTTCTTGCCGATATTTCCACTACCATTGCTAAAACTGCCAGATGCACCACTCATCTTTCCACTTTTCAAACCGAGTTCTACCTTGATTCCCATAGCCACTAAATCAGAGAAACTAGCAGTTATGCTTCCCACCATTCTCTCATAGAATTCTGGTCGCACAGTGTCAACAAACCAGTCAGCTAATTCTTTTTCAGTCAATGGGGGCTCTACTTGAGAAGCGGTCCCTCTCCACCTCTGAGCATACTCTTTAAAGGATTCAGACTCTTTCTGGGACATGCTTAGCAATTGCCTCCTATCGGGAGCAAGGTCCATATTGTACTTGTATTGCTGGATGAAAGCATCTGCCAAGTCTTGGAAACTGCGAATCTTTGACTGGTCAAGCGTCAGATACCATTTGGAGGAGATTCCCTTCAGACTGTCCTGGAAGCAATGGATCATTAATTTATCATTATCCACCTGCGCAGCCATTCTTCGATAGTACATCAAGAGATGGTTCTTAGGACAAGTTGCACCCTCATACATATCAAACGTGGGTATCTTGAACTTTGGGGGTATTACCAATCCAGACACCAGACACATCTCTCTGGCAGCAGCCCCAAAGATCTGGTCACCTTCAATCGCTCTTAACCTTTTTTCAAGGGTATCAAAATTCTCCTGCATCTTCACATGTTTCTCATCTCCGTTTTCAGACATATCTGGCGCTTCATACCCCTGATGGTCATTGAAGTATGGTTGG